>CM059020.1:19366908-20566908 GCA_030272315.1 Paspalum vaginatum
TCAGCCCATCATCGTATATAGTCCATGTTTCATCCAATTTATGTGAATTTCCGTACCTACAACGAAATATTTATACACAACTAGTGGAGCTCCTTAGTAGTAAGGACTAGTCCATTTTTATTCACATGCTTTGCTTCATTTGGTGGATAATTGACGGGGGATATCGTGAGATTACGACCATCAACACTTGTCCGGCTCCAACATCGATGGTTGCATCCGTAGTGCTCAAGAATGGTCGCCCAAGGATGAGTGGCGTTTTGGTGTTGATTTCCATGTCCAGTACCACAAAGTCCACTGGGATGAGGAAATTCTACATTCTCATCAGAACATCCTCAGTGATCCCTACGGGGTGTCAAATGGATTGGTCTGCGAGCTGCAGGCACATGGCAGTGGGGGCGAGTGCAGCATGGTTTAATTTGTCAAAGACTGCATTAAGAATAGCGCTGATTCTTGCTCCAAGGTCACATAAGGCTTGATCGAAGAATTGGTTCCCAACTGAGCATGAAATGGTAGGACTTCCAGGGTCCTTTTTCTTCTGAGGTGGCTTGTTGAGTATAACTGCACTACACTCTTCCATCATTTGCACTACTTGCATTGATGGCAAAGGTTTCTTATTGTTGAGGATGTCCTTTAAGTACTTGGCACACGTCCGTACCTGCATAGCATCTAGCAGTGGCATATTGACATATAGTTTCTTAATTACCTTGACAAACTTACTATACTGTTCATCAGCAGTAGTCTTCTTGTTATGTGGAGGGAAGGGTAGCACCGCCATGTCATAGAACTTGTGTGGAAGTGTTTTTGGTGGTGCCTTGTCTGTTCCAAGTCTAATCTCATTTTCTTCCTTCTCCTCAGTTCAGGTGGTCTTCTCCTGCTCTTTACCTGTACCTGCACTGCTAGGATGTTGAGGGTCCTATGTGGAATCACCACTCCTAGTGGTGAATGCATTTATGTGCTCTTTGGGAGGAAGTTCTGGTTGACCCAGAAGCTTTCCTGCATTGGAGTTAGGCAAAGAAGCAGCTAACTGAGCTATCTGTGTTTCTAGCATTTTATTAAAGCTCAGTTGTTTTTTCATAGCACTATTTAGAGTTTCCATTTGCAAAGAAATAGATTCAAAGATCCTATCATTTGCATGAAATTTCTTACTAATGCTATTATTCACGGCTTTTTGGTTGAACGAATTAGGCTTACTAAACTGCTGTGAGTTACCTTGTCCAGAGGAAGGAATACATGGTCTTGCATTCCATCCTGGCTAAGGACAATTCTCATTGCTGAAATTGCCAGAATTCCCGATGAAGTTTACGTCTTCTGGTCGAGTTTCGGAGTAGCTGTTCCCTGAATGCCCCGTATCCCCACAGACTTCGCACGTCATAAGAGCACCAAGGGCCTGGACTGGTGCTGTATTTGGATTGTCTCCTACCTTCTTTAATAGCAGGTCCATCTTGGCGGTGAGCATGTCAGTGCTGTCGATTTGATGGACTCCATGGGCTCGGCTACTAGACCTCTCTTCTTTCCATCCTTGATTAGTGGCCATCTTCTCGATGAGATCTTTGGCAGGTCTCACAATCAAGGATAAGAAGGATCCTCCTGCGGCTGCATCCAAGTGCTCTTGTGCAGCACGGTTTAATCCGTGAAAGAAGCTCTGGATGATGAGCCATTGTTCCATTCCATGGTGGGGGCAGGCCGCGATGTACTATTGTAATCGTTCCCAGGCCTCTGCCACTTTTCATTTGTGAGTTGTTGGAAGCTTGAGATCTTGTTTCTCAATGCATTGGTCTTTCCTAGAGGAAAGTACTTTGCAAGGAATGCATTGGAGCACACGTCCCACATTAGCAGTGAGGCGCGATTGAGGTAGAACCATTGCTTTGTTTTTTCCAACAAGTGAAAATGGAAAGAGATGCAGTTTAATGCTGTAGATTTCCAGGAATTGCTACAGTTGACTATTGGCGTCCTCCATTGCTAGTCCATAAAACAAGATAGCTTGAACCATATGAGTAACTCTGGGCTTGAGCTCAAAGTTCTCCCTGTCTTCACCTCAGGTCCTGTAGGGACATTGTTGCTTGATGGGATGAACAACTCATGGATGGTCTTTTTGGCCATGTTGGTGGTAAACGGAGTGCGGCTCGTTGATGCAGTTGATTCAAGATCCCTTGGCACAGGTCTCTGTCTGTGGACAATATTTGGATGGAGTCTCCTGAAAAGTGATCTTGGATTATTATGGTAATTTCCTGGTAGGTCAAAACCGGCCATACACCTCTTTGTTGCAACTACAACAAGACAACAAAGCAAAGTGAGCCTGCTAGAAACTAGCGATAAATTTATTAAGTATATAGGATTCGAAATGAGCTACCAATTATCTCTCTGCCTATTGCTTCCCCAACCACGGCGCTAGAAAGGCTTGTTGGCGTCTCGTAGCCTAAACAAATTTTACTCCACAAGCGCACGGAGACGGTTGTAGCCTTTCACCTGGAGTATTCCAAGGAATCGTAAATTTCCACGGGGAAGCAGCAAGCGAGAGAGTATAATTGGACAAACTCAGATCAAATACTCTGTAAATTAAGTAAATATATGGACTAGTAATTTAGATAGGGGTAAGTCAATAAAAGATAGGTGTACGGTGAAGAAGTAACTAAAATGCTAAATATTTCTGTAGAAAGGTATAGTTGCCTAGGAGGACAATGAGCAAGATAAAGTTCCCAAACTCTATTCTAGTCGGCTGCAAAGACTATATTGTGACTAACAAAAGAGATTCAAGCAAACAAGTCATGGTCTCGTGTCGAGCGAAATTCTAGCGCCCTCGAGGAGCCAGGGGGTAGATAGTTGGCCACTGAAGGAGAACCTAGCTAACGCCTACAGGCCTCTCAAACAAAGGGCCTGGGATACACAGGCACACCACACACTGTCACCAAGTGGGGCTACCAAGCAAATCTGCAAGGAGAGGATGGCACGCAATAAACGTACTCGAGCAATGCTTGATTAACAATGGATCGTCCTTGATCAGAGGAGAGGATCTAACCAGAGCCTAGTGTATAGGTTGACTTATAGCACCAGCAAGAATAACAAGACTTGAATAACAAAAGTAACAAAAGCCTAAGCCTAGCAAGTATGCAAAGAAAGGTACACCACACTTGCAAGAGATAGAAATAAAGTAAAGTAAATATATTATATTGGAGATAACAAAGGTACAAAGATACAATGCGACTTTACCACATACTCGAAGGTATCTCCATGAACTTTGAAGCAAAGCTCAACTCACTCTAACTCCTAGGACTATCCTAAGTACTAAGAACGGAATGAAACACTCTAAGGTAGAGTGTAGCTCTCTCAACTTCTCCACACCTTTGCCAATGCACTACAGGGGTCTATTTATACTCCTAACAAGTGAGGGGGTACTTGTAGGCATTGTATGTCGGTGAGGGTGGTAAGTCAGTGGCTGGGTGGCCACCCCTATGGCTGGGTGGCCATACGATCCAATGACCTTAGCACTTCTTCGGCTGAGATTGCTTCTCCTAGTCGGTTGGCAATTGAATCAATTAATGCACGTGCAAAACAAGATGGAGGGATGGCCGAGCGGCCATGCCTATGGCTGGGCGGCCATTGGATTTGCTGACTTTGACAATCCAACCACTTGCATGCCTCTTGGATGGTGGTTGACAGTTATTTTGGTGTGTTTCTCTGTGGATTATTGGATTTGGTGTGTGTTTCTTCCTTGGCCATTGGATTCAAGTCACTTGGATTGCTGATTTCATTAAACCATGGGGGTGGATCAATGACATGGTGGGCTTCTGGTACATGTCATGTTGGGAACTTGACCCACACTTGAGTTTGTACACTTCAAACATTGTTCTTGCATGTAGGGTCGGAGTGGAGTGAAATGGCTCGGTCGAATGGTCGGGCGGCCATGCACATGGTCGGGCGGCCATGTTGGTGCCCTGGTGCTACTGAGGGTGGCCAGGTAGCCACTCTGAGGTGTGATGGCTACTGAAGTTCAGTTCTTTGCCAAATTTCCTCATTTTGAAGTGTATTTTGTACCTGCAATCACATAGTTGCACAAAACTCATGGAATTCATTATTAGCATGGGTTAGTCCAATAAAGTTACATGCTTTGCTTCATTTCAAGGATAGTTGACAGTTGAAATTGTGAAATAACCGCCGACAACACCTAGCTCTATGCGGGGACTCAAGGTTTGGATCTCAGCTAGCTCTGAGTTTATCGATTATGCTAGCTTTTGCTTTTCACCATCGAACTATTGGAGCTCAGACGTTTTTTCCTTGATAGTGTCGTTGACCCCACAGAGTATTTGCTGAAGGAGTTCTATTTCTTTTGCAATGTTGCAGTTTTCTTTCTCGAGGCCTTCCATCTCTGAAGTGAGCTTCGACCGACCAGTAATATCATCTAGGGCAAATTTTTGTTTGCCCACAACTTTACATTTCTCGGTGATGTCTCTTCTCAAAGCTGTCAGATTCTGATGAGCGGTAATATGAGCAGCTGCTACTTCTACTTCGTCTCTAAAAAAGCCAAGATATGCCGCCCACCAGAGTGCCTATTTTAGAGGAAGGGGAAGTTGATCCATGATCGGGTCAAGCATTGGACGAACCTCATCACAGTCCTTGACCAGTCGCATGATCGGGCTTTCAAACCGCTTCGCTGTGTCTCGGAGCCGATCAGCAACTTCGGCCATTACAGACTTGGGTGGCGAAGAAACCTTCCCTTGTGACAGTGCAACATCCAAGGCATAGGGATCCAAGCCAAGAAGCAAGGACAAATTGAAGGGCTACATATTTGAAACAAAGGCATAAACATCGGCTTGGTTAAAATGAGACAACTGTCGGGAATATCACAGGTGTTGAGGTTTTTGGCTCATCAGCATGTGTAGATCTATCACCTTCTAGGCTGATTCTCTGTTGGGAAGTGATAGGCACATCTAGGAAGACGATGTCCATTGGTGGTGGGTTTCCACTCGTTGGGGATGGCAGATCACGCCCAGTATCAATGGAGTCAGTCAAGTATGATAGGAGAAGTTATTATGAAAATGTTCTCACAAAAAAAGGAGAGACTCAGCTATTACTGTGATGCCCCCGGCATCTCGAAAGCCCTGACACACGATTACATGAACACTAATGGTGAATTAGGATTTAATTATGCTTAGAGAGTGATGAGGATTGGTGGAGAAATCTCTAAGTCAAAATTTTTCTATTCAAAATAGAAAGTCGCACGTTACTTGGTTGAGTAGTTTGACATTTATACATTTTCATGCAAGACATCAAATACAAAAGTTTTAGTTCAAGATGTTGCCTTCAAATATGCCATTTTTACCGTTTGTAAAATCAGATGTTAAGGGGGTCAAAAGTTCGAACCAAGCCCAGTTAACGTAAACTCAGGAAATTTTGCTAAGTTTCGGGTCGACACTGCTTCCCAAATTTAATTCTGAAATTACTTTTGAATTTACCATAGAACTTAAAAATATTCCTTTCTATGAGGTGAAATTAAACTTATCACCTTTCAATTGCCTAAGACCTTGAAGTGATTGGATTTCATTTGATACTCAAAAGGTTGAAAATAGGAAAGACTCAACAAAAAGTAAAAATGCTGCTTTAACATACCCTTGAATATGTTTGAACTGGTATTTCAAAATCTGTTGTGAATTAGATGAAAATTTATTTACCAAACTTGTAGACGACTTCATGATGAACAACTTTGGTATTTTGTGTGTTAACATGCATAAAGGTTTGCATGGTGTTTTAGATCGTTTTCTATCTTCCAGTGAAATCTGTCAACTAGAGCTGAATGGAAAATCCAAATTTAGAGCAAACAAAAGCCATTATCATGCAATGCTTTAAATCAGAAAGTTGTAGCTCATGAGAGTGTGAAAAACATTTGTATAAAACTCTTTGTAGGAAAGTGGTCATAAAATTGACTTTTGGTATTTCTAAACTGAGGGGTTCAGTTGGTCAAACCTGTGCCAGATATTTGAATTCAAAATTTCACTCAAATTAAAATAGAAACTCACCACAAAGTTTATAAGGAAGTTGTACAGCACAAAGTTTAGAATATTTATTGTAATTTGAGTTCAACTCGATTCGGCCCCTAAGTAGTTCAAATTGATGAATTTCAAACATGTCTCCAGTTGGTCAATCCTCCTTCTTTCCGTTTTCAAGATTTTCCTTTTTCTTCTGTGACAATGACACGCGGGACCCACTGGTTAGCTCGCTTTGGATCTGCGTGGGGACGACAGCTCCGTGGGCCCCACTTTGTCTCCTCATCCATTTCTCCATGCACTCGGTCCATAGTTTCCTTCTATTTCCCTCGCGCTGGTCTAGCCTGTCAATGGGCCTTGGTCCAATGGACTCAGTCCGCACCGCGTCGCCCTTCTCCCTCCCTGCTCTGGCTCACCCACGTGGCACCGGCTTCCTGCCCGAGCGCGCCATGGGCGCCGGCCAATGCCGACCGCCCCTCGCTCGGTCCCCGAGCTCCCCCTCCCTCTACTTCCTTCGAAGGGAAGCTGCCCCGTCTCCGCCCCACACTGCGCGCCTCTCTCCCCTTGCCTCGACGCCGCTCCGCTCTTCCTACCCAAGGTCCAGTGCACTGCCGCCATGGCCGCCCCGGCTGGAGCTCATCCTCGAGCTCGTGCCTCCGCCCTCTACACCTCCTTCCTCAGTTCTAGCGCGAGCCTCGGATTCTCCCCGTTCTCCTCCACCGATTCCGCGTGTTCATGAAGCCCGATGCCACCTCGAGCCTCCCCCACGCGTGTGCCACCGAGACGCGCAAAAGCACTGCCGACCCTCACCGCGGAGGGCTATCACCGGGGGCTTCCCCTGCCGCATCCTCTCGAACATTGAGCTCACCATCTCCCCGCGGAGCCTACGCGCTCGCCGGAGTCGCCTTTCCCCGCCTGGCAGGTCGGATCGAGCCCGCGGCCACCGCGCTCCGTGTGCCTCCGCGACCGCCGGTTCACCCCCAGTTCTAGGCGCATTCCCCGTCGAGTCGGTCCTCCACGAGCGGCTCCATCTTAAAGGATCGGGTAACCCCTCTCCGGGAACACCTTCCCGGTTCTTCTCGGCTCCAAGTACAGCCCCACAGCCGCCGGCGCAAGCCCCGTTCCGTGCCCTGCGCGTTCGGCCGTAGGAGGAAGAAGGAGGCAGGAAGAAGAAGGTGAAATAGCGAATAGCCCCATGCGTTTTTGTTTATTTTCGTTCGAGTCCAATGCGCTTTTCACTCAGTCTAGGATTACTTGCATGCAGGCCCCTGGAGACTACGATTAATTCTGATTTAGTCCTCGTCAGCTGATTTTCTATTTAAATGCATTCTTTTAAGCAGCAAACTTTGGAAATTCACTATAAATCGAATAAAAATCAGAAAAATGCAAACTTTGTTGCAATATGTTTCATTTGATCAGATCTACAGAATGCATAAGATGTGGATGTGTGAAATGACCATCTTGCCCCTGATTTTGTGCATGCATGTTAAAAATGAATAAATGATAAAAGATGAGTAAACAACCCCCAAAAATTATGAAATTTGGACTGAGTACTAATTATATCAAGTATTGCCACATATATTTTTGGTAGCCCTAGTTAGTACCAGCAAATGACAGATCTACCCCTAGGAGTTACTTTTAGGTAATTATTGAATAATAAAATACATGCTTTATGATATGTGCTCAAATAAATCCCTAGTAATTATATTGTACTCATTTAGACTAGTATAGTCAAGAAATAAAGTTTCATTGGTGTTAGTTGTTGTTTACGAGGTGATATGAAAACAGAAACTTCTATAGTGATTAAACCGTGAAATAGAGAAGTGTTACCAAATTCACTCCAAAAGCCCCACCAAAGTTTAGGTAGCTGTGATGCTCCGTAAATATGATGGTAAGGAGTTGTCATATGTTTTTGGTCGTTGTTAGGAGGAATATGTAAATACTTATCTAAATAGGGTTAAAAATGAAGGGTATGAATCGGGAGTGCTAACGTGTGACTGGATGCGAACTCGTGATTTTTGTGTGCTCTACTAGTCACAGTTCATTGGTGGTATCACCATAAAGCCCACACCTTCGACATAAACATTTTAGCTCCATATTAAATAACTAAGCAACTAGTGCTAGGAGTGATGTTTAAACTAGCAGCCCTTTCAGGTATAAATCTATGCTCGTCCGAAGCTTTGCTTGCATAAAGGGCAAATCAAATTGATACTTGAACAGATGATGGGTCTACATGTTGCTCTAGGAACAACAGGTTGTATGAGTGAATGTTTGCTCCTTATTCACAAAAGTAGTGGTTTATCAATCACATTTCTGCCTGTCCCTGAGATGATTGTTCAAACGTGCACTTGACATTCATGCCTTTCACTTATAAGCACCATGCATAGCATTCATATAGTAACGCTTAATGCAAATACGTGATCAAGAAATAAGTGCGGGAGCTACTTCGAGCAGCGGTGGCCCAGAAGATCAACTAAGCCCCAAACACGACCTGGACAGCCCATCAGTTGTGTTTGGAAGGAGGAGTTGTCCAAGTGATCAAGGGGTTGCCTGGGGCAAAGCCCCACAACCCGGCAAACTAACCTAATTTAGTTTGTTGGTTTTCATAAAAATAAGCAAAGTTAGGCAGGACCATGAATTTCCCAGCTAATATAATAATTGATTGTTTGATTACACATCCGCATTAGGAGTTGATTCAAAACCCTTGCATTAGATTCCCTGGCCGCCCTGGCCCTAGCACCTATATCTATAGTTCGTACGACGAGTTGCTAGGTGCGAGTAGACACGAGTGAAAAAAGTCACTCGTCGCATAGGTGGTTTCAAAAATCACAAAAACTTTTACTATCGAGGAATTAATATTATGCTCATGACTTAAATGGAGACCGAGCGGAGAATAGCTTTATTTTGTGGTGTGCGTTGTTGTATCATTTGGCTCCGCCCGAGTCGTTTAAGGCCCGTCCGCTGTTCGCCTGCGGTTCGGCATAACATTGCTAGAGTGCTTAACCGGGAAATGAGACCGGTAAAGTCTTTCCTAGGCTCGTCCGAAGCAGAGAGACACGTTCCTACCCGCTGGTTGAGAGGAAGGTGGCCCGGGGGAGCTTGGTACTCATGGTGGGGAGACTGAGATGTCGGCAGGCTCGTCATGGGGGCACAACCCTGGGCTAGGCAGGAGTGAATCGAACTTGGAACGAGATAGGTTAAGATTGGGGCTGTATGTGGGAACGCAATGGCTAGTAAGCATATACCCCTGGCATGATAGTTATTCCCAGGAATTAAAATCGATTCGAATCGCTGATGCCCACTAGGTGTGGGAATGCATATAATACACACGGGCAACGTAGTAACTACCTAAATATATCATATTTATTACTCATGTTTTCAAAAACTACATGCTTGTACTATTGTGTTGCTTACCTTTCTGCAAGTTATTATTATGGAGTTATATGCAAAAGATGAATCTTGATACTCTATGTTGATACACCACTGTTTAAAATCAATGGCTAAGGATCCACATGCTAGTAAGTAAGCTTTGTGTCAGCTTTAAGCCATTACATTAAGTCCTTCTGAGTAATTAGTACTCAGGGTTTGCCCCCACCTTTTGAGAACAGGTACCGGCGACATCTGGAAAAGTGCTTGGAGGAGGGTAGTACCGGTGGGCTCGGTGCTGCTCGCCTTGATCATCGTTGCATGAAGACTACTAAAGTATTTTGTTTCCTCTGTGAGATGTTTTCGAATTCGCTTCCGCTATCTGATTCAAACTTGCCTTTTGTATGGAATTATGTTGAAACATATATCTTTATTTCGAAGTGGTTTGTAAAATAAGTTTATATATGCTATATTCAACTGCCTTAGATGATGTAACTGCTGTGGCTCCATCGTGGGCTGGATGTGTGTGATGTCGTTTCCTCTGGGAAAAGGTAATATCGGGAGCCGAATGACTCTCGACCGGCGACCGGGTTTAGTTCGGTCTAATTGCACTGCAAGCCAGAGGTGGCAGGTGTGCTTTGTCCGGATTAAATCGGCGGTTCCGCCACAGCTGGTATCAGAGCCGATCATATACAGACAACAGTCATATCATCCAGTTTTGATTTACAAACCTATTTTCGAAAACACTTTTCAAGTATTTGAAAAATGAGAGTACCGATATGCCCATATTAAGGATGTTAGTGTATTAACAGGTGACATTGCTAACATTCTAACCTAGATAGAACTCATATGCACATTCGGCATTTTGGGAAGCAACAATTCGGCCATAGCCATCCCCAGTACTGGTGGAACGCTATTGGGATTTGCGGATTGTAGCGAACCCTGCATTCATGCTGATAGGACAGAACTCTTTAAGGGGGGTGGTCACGCTATTGGAGTGTTTCGTGATCATTCTTCCTTCGACCAAAAATTATAATTAAATCTTGTTGGCCACCATTTCTCTCCCCAACAATTCCCCAGTACTAGAGGAACATTGGGTGTGTTGAGAGAAATGTCGCCACTACATCGTCCACCAGACGTAGCTTAAAGAAATTCAGTGGATGCCACTTTTAGGGTTAGAGTGGTAATGTATGATGATGGTGATGATGTTGGTATGAGCATGCATTTTTCTGCAGGTACACTAACCACGTGCGAAATTAAGAATGAGTAGAGAACGACTAGTTGCATTAGGGAGTGCCGTGCATATATGTCACCGGATACTCGCTAGATATATAAATTATACATAAGGTGTGTGATGTGAGACCGAATAGGACGAATCATGCATCATGGCATCTTATCTTATCTTATCTCACATGCCTTGCTTTTTGTTGCTTGAGAGTGACTAGAAGCATATTACATTTGAGTGTGATAATATTGTATTGATATGAAGCTCCAAATACAAGTAGAACTAGCAGAAACAAAGCAAATGATTCAAGTAGTACACTTACACTTAAGTTGTGGCAATTTTTCTACACATGGCTCACTATAAATCCAAGTGGTTCAAAGAATGCAAGCCAAATATCTTAAACATGTCGTTCGGTCCAAAATCCAACTCTTCACAAAGTTTTCAAGAGTAAAGCATGTTCCAACCTTGTATTCAACATACAAGGGTTTTAGTGAAAACTTTCTATACCACCGGGGTAGAGTATAGACTAACGCATGACTATCATATCCTGAGTTCTTTAGAGTCCTTTGATCGACCCTTATGAGTCTAGCTGCAAGCTACACACGTTAGAAAAGAACTATATAGCCTTATGCCATCATCTTGTGATAAAATCACTTATCAGTATATTTTCTGAGCACGTAGACGCAAAATACACTATGACCACACCAAATTTTCAAAACTCCTAGATTTACGGAAGCCTTGTTTTTCCTGCCACAGATGTCGCAGCCCTTCGACTTATGCCCTGATCATTCGGAGCCCACAAAGACTAGAACAACAGCACCTGAAGGTCACAAGAAGAAGAGAAAAGCGGGAGAATCTTCTACTAACACGGCTTCAATTCAACATCTGCGACCTGGCCTAGTTTTATTGAAGGGATTCGTCAAGCCTGAAGATCAAGTCAAGATAGTTCGTACGTGTCGACATGGAGCCAAGATGAAGCTATGGATGATGTGTCTAGGGAAGAATTGGGATCCAACTACAGGTTTCTATGGGCCAGCGCGTCCATGCAATAGTGCCCAAGTCCTTGCGATACCAGAAGCTTTCAAGACAATTGCTCAAACTGCAAATTCAACTGCAACCGAATTTCCTCAAATCAATCCTGACATATGCATCATTAACTACTACAACAACGTCGGGAAGCTCGGACTCCATCAAGATAAGGATGAATCAGGAAGAAGCATCAACCAATGTCTACCTGTCATCTCAATTTCCATAGGCGATGTGGCAGAATTCCTGTTCAGCGATACCCGAGACAAGGATAGAGCGACTAAGATCAACCTCGAATCTGGCGATGTTCTTATACTCGGTGGAAGATCAAGACTACTGTTCCATGGCATCTCCCATGTGAAGCCTAACACTGCACCGACATGGCTGAAAGAAGAAACCGGTCTTCGTCCAGGACGCATCAATCTCACGTTTAGGCAGTACTAGCTGGGTACCAATTAGTATGATAACGTTTGGGACAAACTTTTGTATTAGAAGGCTCTAACATTCGTGGATCAGAAAGACCTCGGGTGTCCGGCTCTATAGAGTCAACTTGTATCTCGTTACTATGGTTAAATGTACTCCTAGTCTTATTGTGATAGCACATTGAGCTTTGGTAACTTCATGTTTAAAACCCTTGTCGTTCATGCACTTCGAACTCTTGTGATCTGAGAAATCCTAGTCTATTTGCACTGTATTCCACTATTCGTTATTTACTTGCTCCAAAACTTTGCAAATCGAGGAACCTTGTTTACAATGGGATTCAAGCGCCCTAAGCTCTTATATCACATCGGACTTCCTCTTCATTTACGATAACCTTGTATTGATTATGACTCTGTAAGTGGAATGATTGAGCCACTCTTGTTGTGGTGTCTCCTTAGGCAGTCTTGGATGCCTCGACGGGACCTAGAGTCCTATGTGTACGGCCGTCACATGGTAGTCCTACTAGGTTCACGCTGGCATTAAGACATGCGAAGGTGTGACATCACTTCAATCGTGGGACATTCATATCCAGTTTTCATCCCTTTCGTGGATCTTGCTACTCTTGGTTCGTAGAGGTGATCGATTCCGTTTCCACTACCTTGTTTGGATCATGTCATTGCCTTGTTTCACCTTGCCTTTCTTGAGTGTGGGAGTAGCCAACCTCCACCCACTGCTTATCCACACATTTTCATTGCTTCTGTGGAAGTGATCAGCCTCATTTCCACCATCTCATGACATCTTTCCATTGCCTTGTTTCACCTTACCTCCTTGACCAGTGGGGATGATCCGCCCCAACCCCACGACTTGTTCATATTAATTCATATCCATGTTTGACCTTGCCTCCGAAGATTGGTGGGAACAGTCAACTTCGTTCTCACTGTCTCCGTCGATATTTTCTATCCATTTGTTGAACCTTATTCCCCAAGGGTGTACCTTACGAACATCCTCCACACTAGCTTTTTGTCCTCGGCTAGTGCTCTTGCCATATCGTCATTTCCCTATGAGTGGTTTTCTTCCTCTTAGAAGGGAGATTACTAGCATTTTGTTTTGCTAGTAAGAACACGTCAGCTACTGCCATTTTCTTGATCAATCATGACCAACGCTAAGAAATCGTACAAATCATCACCTTGTCTAGGCGAATACGGCCTATCTTCTCCCTCTTGTGCCTTTCTTGTCATGATGAGCAGGATGTGCTATGTTTCACCACATCTTACTCTTTGAAGATATGTTGACTGGGTATCTTATATGTGGACACAGTCCCTATCAAATAAAATGAATGTATCTCTCAAAAACACATCCGATGACATTCCTTTGAAGCGCAAGATTCTGCTTTGCTCGATTTCCGACTGTGTGCACTTTGTTTCATTGATTGGATAAATCCGGTATCTACCATGTCTCTAGTCTTAGTATCAAAGTCAGGAAATGACTCCATTCCTTTGCTTCAATCACAGTCACTTGCTCACTGACCGCATTCTCTTCATGCTTTGTTCATTCTCTCTCATATATGGCACGACTCGTCGAGTATCTTAGAGAGACCAACGGAGCATAATAGATGACGCTTTGTGACTACTTGTGTTAAGGAGGCACTAACCATTCACATGCTAGTTGACAAAGCTAACCAATGGAGATTTGGATGTTACCACAAGTATATGGAAATACACGAACCGCGTGCCAAAACTGTTTGCATTTTCGCCGTAAGCTGTAGAACCCCGCTACCTCCAAATCTCGGGATGAGATTTCTTTGAGGAGGGTGGGTTGTGATGCCCCCGGCATCTCGAAAGCCCTGACACACGATTACATAAACACTAATGGTGAATTAGGATTTAATTATGCTTAGAGAGTGATGAGGATTGGCGGCGAAATCACTAAGTCAAATTTTTTCTATTCAAAATAGAAAGTCGCACGTTACTTGGTTGAGTAGTTAGACATTTATACATTTTCATGCAAGACATCAAATACAAAAGTTTTAGTTCAAGATGTTGCCTTCAAATATGCTATTTTGACCATTTTCAAAATCAGATGTTAAGGGACTCAAAAGTTCAAACCAAGCCCAGTTAACCTACACTCAGGAAATTTTGCTAAGTTTAGGGTCGACACTCCTTCCCAAATTTAATTCTTAAATTACTTTTGATTTTACCATAGAACTTAAAAATATTCCTTTCTATGAGGTGAAATTAAACTTATCACCTTTCAATTGCCTAAGACCTTGAAGTGATTGGATTTCATTTGATACTCAAAAGGTTGAAAATAAGAAAGACTCAACAAAAAGTAAAAATGCTGTTTTACCATACCTCTGAATATGTTTGAACTGGTATTTCAAAATCTGTTGTGAATTAGATGAAAATTTATTTACCAAACTTGTAGACGACTTCATGATGAACAACTTTGGTATTTTGTGTGTTAACATGCATAAAGGTTTGCATGGTGTTTTAGATCGTTTTCTGTCTTCCAGTGAAATCTGTCAAACTAGAGCTGAATGGAAAATCCAAATTTAGAGCAAACAAAAGCCATTATCATGCAATGCTTTAAATAAGAAAGTTGTAGCTCATGAGAGTGTGAAAAACATTTGTATAAAACTCTTTGTAGAAAAGTGGTCATAAAATTGACTTTTGGTATTTCTAAACTGAGGGGTTCAGTTGGTCAAACCTGTGCCAGATATTTGAATTCAAAATTTCACTCAAATTAAAATAGAAACTCACCACAAAGTTTATAAGGAAGTTGTACAGCACAAAGTTTAGAATATTTATTTTAATTTGAGTTCAACTCGATTCGGCCCCTAAGTAGTTCAAATTGACGAATTTCAACATGTCTCCAGC
The DNA here is from genome assembly GCA_030272315.1 of Paspalum vaginatum. Taxonomy (NCBI): domain Eukaryota; kingdom Viridiplantae; phylum Streptophyta; class Magnoliopsida; order Poales; family Poaceae; genus Paspalum; species Paspalum vaginatum. Next base: position 19,381,800 of record CM059020.1, read on the forward strand.
TGGTCAATCCTCCTTCTTTCTGTTTTCAAGATTTTTCTTTTTCTTCTGTGATAATGACACGCGGGCCCCACTGGTCAGTTCACTTTGGATCCGGGTGGGGACGACAGCTCAGTGGGCCCCACTTTGTCTCCTCATCCATTTCTCCATGCACTCGGTCCATAGTTTCCTTCTATTTCCCTCGCGCGGGTCCCGCCTGTCAATGGGCCTTGGTCCAATGGACTCGGTCCACACCGCGTCGCCCTTCTCCCTCCCTACTCTGGCTCACCCACGCGGCACCGGCTTCCTGCCCGAGCGCGCCATGGGCGCCGGCCATGCCGACCGCCCCTCGCTCGGTCCCCGAGCTCCCCTTCCCTCTACTTCCTTCGAAGGGAAGCCGCCCCGTCTCCGCCCCACACTGCGGGCCACTCTCCCCTTGCCTCGACGCCGCTCCACTCTTCCTGCCCAAGCTCTAGTGCACTGCCGCCATGGCCGCCCCGGCCGGAGCTCATCCTCGAGCTCGCGCCTCCGCCCTCTACACCTCCTTCCTCAGTTCTAGCGCGAGCCTCGGCTTCTTCCCATTCTCCTCCACCGATTCCGCGTGTCCATGAAGCGCGATGCCACCTCGAGCCTCCCCCACGCGTGTGCCACCGAGACGCGCAAAAGCACTGCGGACCCTCACCACGGAGGGCTATCACCGGGGGCTTCCCCTGATGCATCCTCTTGAACATAGAGCTCACCATCTCCCCACGGAGCCTACACGCTCGCTGGAGTCATCTTTCCCCGCCTGGCAGGCCGGATCGAGCCCGCGGCCACCGCGCTCCGTGTGCCTCCGCGACCGCCGGTTCACCCCCAGTTCTAGGCGCGTTCCCCGTCGAGTCGGTCCTCCACGAGCGGCTCCATCTTAGGGATCGGGTAGCCCCTCTCCGGGAACACCTTCCCGATTCTTCTCGGCTCCAAGTACAGCCCCACAGCCGCCGGCGCAAGCCCCGTTCCGTCCCCTGCGCGTTCGGCCGGAGGAGGAAGAAGGAGGCAGGAAGAAGAATGTGAAATAGCGAATAGCCCCCTGCATTTTTGTTTATTTCCATTCGAGTCCAACGCGATGTTCACTTCAGTCTAGGATTACTTGCATGCAGGCCCCTGGAGACTACGATTAATTCTGATTTAGTCCTCGTCAGCTGATTTTCTATTTAAATGCATTCTTTTAAGCAGCAAACTTTGGAAATTCACTATAAATCGAATAAAAATCAGAAAAATGCAAACTTTGTTGCAATATGTTTCATTTGATCAGATCTACAGAATGCATAAGATGTGGATGTGTGAAATGACCATCTTGCCCCTGATTTTGTGCATGCATGTTAAAAATGAATAAATGATAAAAGATGAGTAAACAACCCCCAAAAATTATGAAACTTGGACTGAGTACTACTTATATCATGTATTGCCACATATATTTTTGGTAGCCCTATTTAGTACCAACAAATGATAGATCTACCCCTAGGAGTTACTTTTAGGTAATTATTGAATAATAAAATACATGCTTTATGATATGTGCTCAAATAAATCCCTAGTAATTATATTGTACTCATTTAGACTAGTATAGTCAAGAAATAAAGTTTCATTGGTGTTAGTTGTTGTTTACTAAGTGATATGAAAACAGAAACTTCTATAGTGATTAAACCGTGAAATAGAGAAGTGTTACCAAATTCACTCCAAAAGCTCCACCAAAGTTTAGGTAGCTGTGATGCTCCGTAAATATGATGGTAAGGAGTTGTCATGTGTTTTTGGTCGTTGGTAGGACGAATATGTAAATACTTATCTAAATGGGGTTAAAAATGAAGGGTATGAATTGGGAGTGCTAACGTGTGACTGGATGCGAACTCGTGATTTTTGTGTGCTCTACTAGTCACAGTTCATTGGTGGTATCACCATAAAGCCCACACCTTCGACATAAACATTTTAGCTCCATATTAAATAACTAAGCAACTAGTGCTAGGAGTGATGTTTAAACTAGCAGCCCTTTCAGGTATAAATCTATGCTTGTCCGATGATTTGCTTGCATAAAGGGCAAATCAAATTGATACTTGAACATATGATGGGTCTACATGTTGCTCTAGGAACAACTGGTTGTATGAGTGAACGTTTGCTCCTTATTCACAAAAGTACTTTGGTTTAAGTGGTTTATCAATCACCTTTCTGCCTGTCCCTGAGATGATTGTTCAAACGTGCTCTTGACATTCATGCCTTTCGCTTATAAGCATCATGCATAGCATTCATATAGTAACACTTAATGCAGATAAGTGATGAAGAAACAAGTGCGGGAGCTACTTCGAGCAGCGGTGGCCCAGAAGATCAACTAAGCCCCAAACACGACCTGGACAGCCCATCAGTTGTGTTTGGAAGGAGGAGTTGTCCAAGTGATCAAGGGGTTGCCTGGGGCAAAGCCCCACAACCCGGCAAACTAACCTAATTTAGTTTGTTGGTTTTCATAAAAATAAGCAAAGGTAGGCAGGACCATGAATTTCCTAGCTAATATAATAATTGATTGTTTGATTACGCATCCGCATTAGGAGTTGATTGAAAACCCTTGCATTAGATTCCCTGGCCGCCCTAGCCCTAGCACCTATATCTAGAGTTCATAGGATGAGTTGCTTAGAGTTGCTAGGTGCGAGTAGACACGAGTGAAAGAAGTCACTCGTCGCGTAGGTGGTTTCAAAAATCACAAAAACTTTTAATATCAAGGAATTAATATTATGCTCATAACTTAAATGGAGACCGGGCGGAGAATAACTTTATTTTGTGGTGTGCATTGTTGTATCATTTGGCTCCGCCCGAGTCGTTTAAGGCCCGTCCGCTGTTCGCCTGTTGTTCGAAAGAACATTGCTAGAGTGCTTAACCGGGAAATGGGACCAGTAAAGTCTTTCCTAGGCTCGTCCGAAGCACAGAGACACGTTCCTACCCGCTGGTTGAGAGGAAGGTGGCCCGGGGGAGCTTGGTACTCATGGTGGGGAGACCGAGATGTCGGCAGGCTCGTCATGGGGGCACAACCTGGGGGCTAGGCGGGAGTGAATCGAACTTGGGACGAGACAGGGTAAGATTGGGGCTATATGTGGGAACGCGATGGCTAGTAAACATATACCCCTGGCATGATAGTTATTCCCAGGAATTAAAATCGATTCGAATCGCTGATGCCCACCAGGTGTGGGAATGCTGATAATGCACACGGGCAACGTAGTAACTACCTAAATATATCATATTTATTACTCATGTTTTCAAAAACTACATGCTTGTACTATTGTGTTGCTTACCTTTCTGCAAGTTATTATTATGGAGTTATATGCAAAAGATGAATCTTGATACTCTATGTTGATATACCACTGTTTAAAATCAATGGCTACGGATCCACATGCTAGTAAGTAAGCTTTGCGTCAGCCGTAAGCCATTCCATTAAGTCCTATTGAGTAATTAGTACTCAGGGTTTGCCCCCACCTTTTGAGAACTGGTACCGGCGACATCCGGACAAGTGCTTGGAGGAGGGTAGTACCGGTGGGCTCGGTGCTGCTCGCCTCGATCATCGTTGCATGAAGACTACTAAAGTATTTTGTTTCCGCTGTGAGATGTTTTCGAATTCGCTTCCGCTATCTGATTCAAACTTGCCTTTTGTATGGCATTATGTTGAAACCTATATCTTTATTTCGAAGTGGTTTGTAAAATAAGTTTATATATGCTATGTTCAACTACCTGAGATGATGTAACTGTTGTGGCTCCATCGTGGGCTGGATGTGTGTGATGTCGGTTTCTCTGGGAAAAGGTAATATCGGGAGCCAAATGACTCTCGACGGACGACCGGGTTTAGTTCGGTCTAATTGCACTGCAAGCCAGAGGTGGCAGGTGTGCTTAGTCCGGATTAAATCGGCAGTTCCGCCACAATTACCGGCTGGTAGGATTCATAACCAGGCCTGGTGATGCTATTCCTAGTACTCAGGCTAACAGGGAGAAGGCAACGGGCATATCATGATTGCAAACTTCTGCTGAGTGTCATCATCATCTGCAAAGTTCTCGGGTCAGAAAATGGTGTGGTTCTCAAGGTGCTCTGATTCAGAGTAGGAAACAAAGGAAGGTACAGTGTGGTCATCTTAAAATAGTTTGAACCACTTGATTGTCTCTGTTTTGTTCGGCTTACTACCAGGGAACCGATATAGTGCTTGCCCAAATGAAGTACACCGAATGTTCTTCCCGAAAGAGTTTGGAAAGGATACGTCCTTAGATTTGGAAATTTTGGGATATGCTGTTGAAAATATAATTGACACCAAAGTTGGAGAAACCACCAGGGTCCTCCTTGTTGACGCGGCTTATGTACGAAAATTATGCATCATTTTATATGGTTTTTCACTATTTTTATGCCTCAACTATATCTTTCTCTAACATTTATCACCGATAATTGTGGATTTTGCAATATTGTCTTGCAAATATGCTACATGTGATTTTTACAGGTTTTGAGCCAATTTTTCGCGAAATTCACCATGATCCACTTCGAGTAAGAAAAGACCGCTAGATGACATGGATTGAAGATGAAGAACAAGGAAGATTTGGTGTACTCATAGCTACTCTGTGTGGATCAAGGCATCCTAATCAGAAGATTCAACAAAGTGTCAAGATCTACAAGAAAATGAAGATATTTATTCATTAAAAATGTAAAATATGTCAAAGGCTAGAAGAATCCGTCAAATCTCGGCCCATTACGAAGATTCCAGAAGCTCAAGAGTCCGAAAGACCCCGCACAAATATTTCTTAGGCGGCAAGCAACGTCCCCGCGAAAGATGGAAGGAAACGGACGAAGGAAGGGCTGAGATCGGGTTACCTTAGGCCTTTTGGTCGGCCGACCCCACCCAACCGTGGGTCGGTTTCCGATTCCTTTTCTCCCACGTCTTCTCCAGACTATATAAAGCGAGTCTAGGCCCCGAGTCGAGGCATCCAATTCATTATCAAGGCGACAAGATGTAGAGAAGAGGGACAACAACTGGAGGAGAGTAGAGGGTCGAGTTTCTAGTCTAGGATTAGAGTTCTTCTAGTTCATAGAGGTGATTAGAGGCTTTGCATGGTGCTCTAAATACCTAGCTCCAGAGGTCTAATTGTATCATCAAGGGAAGGTATGATCATGGTTGTAAGTATGATACAATTTATTAATGAAGCATTGATCTTGTCTAATTATCATCTTCTTGTTCTAATTATGCTTATTCTAGCTCTAATTAACTTTAGGTCTAGATGCATGTTAATTAGAGCATGTCACTAAGGGTTATATTCTTCTAGCGTTCTTGATCGTTGATCTAGCTTACTAATGATATAGTTGTATATCTAGTTCTTGTGATCATGGTGATTAGAAGTTCTAGTTGCGCTAATTATGTTATTAGACTATGTGAAGTAATTAGAAGCATGTTCTCTAATTATGTATACCTGTTGAGAGTTTCTCGTCGATTACCTGGTTACTCATGACAGTAGAGCCCGGGGAAAGGTTAAACTTGATCTAGGGGGTTAGGTTGATTGATCTTGATTTAATCGTGCTATGAAGTTTATGTTTGATCATGCTTATTTCTACCTTGAGCTACTAGTTATGTCGTTGTTCTTATCTATTTGTGATGCCCATATCATGCATGTCTTGGATCCAATTAGTGCTTGATTAGACTCTTGTTAATACCCCTTAATTGGTGTTCTAGTTCTGTTCTAATTGCTTATCTTATAGTATTAGTATAGTTTAGACGTGGATTAGATGTAGCTTAGGTCTAGTTTAGATGTAGATTATAGTCGTGTTTTATACCCTTATTTTACCATAAACTCTTGTCAATTAGTTCTCAATTAGTTCGTTTCCTAGATTGACAAAACCCATGGTATTCATCCTGGGGAAAAGCTACACACGATACTGTCGCTTGTAGTATAAGGTTTGCCGTGCTTAAGTGCCGTCAACAAGCTTTTCTGGCGCCGTTGCCGAGGAAATAATTAATCGAGTCTTAATTAACTTGAGTTTATTTATTTTTGTCTTTTACTGCTAGTTTAATAGTTAGTTTGTGTTTGCTAATTATGTGCTAATCTAGTTCTAATCGTGTGCTAATAGTTTTTCTAATTATGTTCCAATTAGTTAATGTGTTATAATTCTCTGGTTTGAGTTTAGTCTTCGTGTTCTAATTTTATTCTATAATTGTTCAGTGTCCTCTATTTATATTCTTATTCTCTAATTGTGTTCTTGAGTTCGTCGTTCGTTCTTGTGTTCAGTCATAATTTAGACTCTTATTAGATTTTTATTTTTGTGATTTTCTTAATTTAGCCTTTTATCTATTATTTTGTGCATTTTATTTCATTTTAGTTTATTCTACTTTATTTACTTTCTTGCATTTAATTTTATAATTACGTAGTTTTGTTTAGAATAAGTTTGGCTCTTCTATAAGTTTAGTCTTTTATAAACTCTATTAAAATATAGTTTCTCCTATATATATATATATTTCTTTGACTAACATTACAGGAAAAATAGACCTCATTCCAATTAAGAAATATATATCTTTTCCAACCTAACTCTTTAATAGTAGGTGCTAACGCTGTTAGTGGCTTATGATCTATTATTGAGTTTTTCTATAGCTATCATGAAGGAGTAACTATGGTGATAAAGGTATGTCTGCTGTGTCAATTAAATTTTTAAGACTAATGTTATTTGGAGCTTGTTTGTTCTAAGCTACAGATAATGGAGGCAAAGATGATTAGTCGAGAAGGTTTCAGAGGCTAAGGATTGCTTGAGTGCAAGGAAGATGAAAACACGGAACGTTTATCTCAAGACGAATCCAAGCTCCAATCAAATCTCGAGCTACTCTCGGAATTCTGGACAGCAATACCTCGTGGAGCCGATTCGAAGATCTTAACAATGTCATATGAAGAAAGTCCGAATACCAAAGTTGTAGATCTTTTCGAGATCTTCAAGATAGAGTCCGAATTTTCATTATTTGGACTTTGGATGAGGAAGTTATGGTCGAAATACTAAAGGGGCACAGCAAGGAAAGCTGAATTTTAGGAAAGACAAGAAGCATTCCTCTCCAACACTTGATGGTGCATACAATCATGGCGTCCCGAGGAAGAAGATGAAGTCACCATGGAGTTAATATTTGAACTTCACTTCTTCAAGATTAAGGTAATTCTTGTTTTAATCATAAATATAATTATAATTTACATATGTTTGATTAGAGATGTTTCATAATAATCATTAAAGTGTTGTTTGGTTGATTGTTATCCTCGTATTGTTACTTATATCTTGTTTTTTAGTTTTTCTTAAAAGAAACCTTTGTTCCCTTTATCCATATTTTGTGAATCGTTTAGACTAGTTTCTTGATCCATATCTTTGCAATTCTTAATTCCAACATGTTGCACCGGCCCAACGTTCTTATGTTCTTTTAGTAGATCTTTTTGCTTTAATTAGTTGATTGAATCTACTCATGCTCAGAGATGGTTAAAATTTGCTAGTTTGTCAATTCTCAAGTTTAGTGTTTAGTGTAGGAATCAAGTTTTTTGTTTAAATAAAAAAAATTTGAGAGCCAAGGTTTGTATAAAAGTAGAAGGGGACTAACTACCTATTCCACCATAAGTGGTTCGGTTTAGGTTTATTTATGTGCAAATTGCTTTTGAAATTTTAAACTTCAACATGTGCATGTTTCTCATGATTTATTATATGTGCACAATTTTATATTTGAAAAATTTAAAATTTTAAAACATTTGATCTCTCTAAAAAAGAACCCTTGTTAGAATTTTATCTAAGCCTAATTTTATTTTTCTTTCAAAATTATCTCTCTAATTTGGCTAAAATCATTAGGAACCCATCGTTTTGTTTATCCCTTGTTTGATTTTACGAATCAAGATCATCTATGATTTATATATGCTTTAGTGCTTTGCTAAGTGATTTCGATTTGAATTATAGTTGCCTTTAATTTATGAATCAAATGTTTGTTTAAATCCCAATCAACCATGTGACTCTACTTTTATCTCTAATCAAAACCATGATGCTATTATATTATTATATATATGTGTGCACTATGAGCTAACCATGCAGAAAAATTCATATTTCATTTGAAACAATGAGACCAATGTGGTGAAAGAGTATAAGACAAATTCATGATGATTGATGCAAGGATTTGACAAAGATTTGAGGACAACATCAGAATTTGCAAAAGTTTGATTCAGTTTCAAATTGAAGAGTGAGTGGATTGAATGGAGGAGAGATTGAAGACAAGAATCAACCCCATGAAGCTTCAAGATAAACAAAGGCGAGCTTAGACAATTTTTCCCAAGACCCAAGTCCAAAAGGTTGAAAATTGTCAACATCGGAGAGCTGAAAATAGGAAGCTGAAGATATCATCAAATTGGAGCTTGACTTCAGGAGGCAAAGACAGAATATTTTCTTATATTTGTAAAGCCCATGAAGTCCTCTTTCCAACGCAACAAGAATCACTCAATTTGGAGATTTCTACTAGGAGCAATGTGCAAATCATTGAAGGCTGCGCGAGCTGAATTGAAGTCTAGACAGAACGCAGTGCTTGGGTAAAACGGGCATAACTCTTTCATAATGGAATTGGATTTTAACGCATAAGTACTCGTTGGAAAGATAATTTTAGAGGCTACCCAATGGATCTATTATTTGAGGCATGTTCTGTTCGAGACCAATGAGTTATACCACGAGGAAAGAGGTGGCAGCAACAATGGTGATGACTACTTAACAAAGATGGTGACAACAATAATGAAGAAGGCTTGGTCAGTGCTTCCATAAGATTTTCATGATCAAGTTCAGTTGATTCAAAGACATTGGCACATGAGCACACAAGCAGAGGATTGTGCACACAAGTGGTGCTATGATTAAGACACGATGAAGCTGCACAATCAAGTTATCACGCTGCTTGGACACTTTGGATTCTTACTCCAAGGACATGGCTTCACTTCAACGAAGGTAAGTAAGAAGTCTAGCTTTATGACTTTAAATTAAGCGCTTTTCGGGAGGCAACCCGTTTAATTATTTGTTTTTAGTGTTAAGAGTCTTTTAATAGAGAAATGGGAAGCATGACACCACCCTTTGAATCTTTTGCTTGTGGCTAGTTAACTTAATTTTATGTTTTCTACCTTGCATTTGCATTATCATTTGTTTTTCCACACTTGTTTTATTAGTATTGAAATTTTCATAAACTTCATGATGGATGCTTTATTTTACTCGACGGAGTTTTTCTTGATAAATAATTTGAGACCATCATCATTAAGTTTAATTGAAAGTTTTTTGTTAATCATGTCTCTTGTGGATAAACTTTCCACATTTATTTTTCATATTTCATGCATAAACCACCTTTTTACATATAGATTAAATTGCATGTTTTGCATTATAATTGGCTTAATTAACTTCATGATGTGTGCTTTTATGTTCATGACAACATTTCACGAATGTCTTCCTTAGCAATTTTATATAAGCATGGTGCTTAGATTAAATTGTTGATCATCATGATGAAGTTGATTAACCTTGCTAGTTTTCCATAATTTCATTTGATTAGTTTATAAGCTTTGCAATGTGTTTTGGTTTTCTTGTGCTGTTTTAAGTTAATAACATTGAATAAACATGGTGTTTTAATCTTGGTTAATTAAAGTTTTGATGGCTATGGAGAGACATAGCAATTATGTTGTAAACATGGTGTTTAGAACTTGATTTAATCATTGTCTTTGTTTATATGCTTATCTTTTGCATAATTACACGCTTGCCTTCACATACACACATTAGTTTTGTTTTAAGATTAACTCGGCCACAAATTAAAAATCATTGGGAATATTATTAGCTTATGGTAAATTGCTTCTACTCCCGATCATTACCTCGAGAGTAGTACGTGCACTTGAATTATTTTGCAAGGAATTATTTAATGACAAAGAAAATTGAAGGAATATTCGGTAACATATTTCTAACACCTTCTCTTTTCATTTTTTTAATTCTACAAGTTTTTACCTATATATATCAATTTGGTGTTCCCTTTGCGTTTGTCTTGTTTTTAGTGTGTTAGTCTAGATTTATTGTGATTAATACTGCAACCATGATCTATGCTTAATAAATTAATTATAACATTGTTTTCAAGAAAATGATGAAAGTTGCCGCTTTATCTTTATCATGCTTTGATTTTGATTAGTCAAAGATAACGGGCTCTCATAATACATGTTTAATTGAACTAACCAGCAAATTTGTGATTGATTAAGATTGTTCATAAAGACCCATATGATTTAATCTTTGCAAAGTTTAATCTTTATCATGATCATCTCCTTATTTATTTTTACTGCTTATAAATGCCATGCTCAACTTTATGAGATTATCTTGCAATAGCCATTCCTACCAAAGCCATATATTTTTAACCTTAGATTTATCAAATTTGTTTTTTAAATGAGTTGGATCAAGACTGTGATCTAGGGTATGAGACTTAGAAGCTGGTCATTCATTTTTGCGTATCTTTTCTTTGCTAGCTTTTTCTATCCATGCATTATGTCTCTCTACATTGGAGAGATTGCAAACTTCGCTGGATATCCATACTTAAACCAAAATTATCTTTTTGTGTATCCTCCTTGAACCACAACTCATTATTTTATGGAGTATTTAAGGGATTAAATATCATTCTTTTTATTAGATAGCTCCATCCTCTAAGTTAAATTGTTTAGATATATACTCAAGGGCGATGGTGAGTATTATTCAAGAGTGTGGATGGAGAGCTGCCATATATAGTTTTTCTTATATATACAGAAAGGTTTTTGAGGGGGCAAGAGCAAAAAAAAAAAGAGACCAAGTGGTCGCCATATATATAAAAGAAGAAAAGAGACCAAGTGGTCGTCTAAAAATAATATATATATATATATATATATATTGTGCTCCTCAATAATCTTCTAAGTATTTTTGAGAGTTTTATATATGGTTGTTTTTAGTATTAGCGAGGGATATTCTGTATATATACTCCAGAAAATATTCCAACCATGTGCAATCCGTTAGCAAGGACTTCATTTGTGCCTTGAGATCATCCATTGACACTTGCACATGTCCACTTTTCTATATGTGTGTGTTCCATCCTTTCTTTTTCAACATTATTTTATTCCATGACCTTTTTGACAAGTCTCAGTAAAACCAGCAGATTTTTTTCTTAGTTTGATAATATTTTGGAAACAAGTTTTGATTAGGATCCATACCAAGCTCCAGATAAACTTCCACTTTATATATATATTTATTGAATACCATTTAGATATTGAGAGACTAGAGAGTTGAGTGTGTTTCTTTGGCTTTGCAAGAATTTATCTCTTAATGTTTGATTATCTTTTTCAAAAACTTATTGCTAAAATGAGGAGATGTGTCTTTGATAAATTTAAACTCTTGCTAATTCTTTTGTTGTGGGATGAGCTTAGTTGAATATCTTTTCTTTCATGATTTGCTGGTTCAAACTTAAAATTTTGAGAGAGCTTGTTAGTTTGATTAATTAAGATTAGGGTATGAAAAAGTTAATGTAATGCAACGATGATTCTTGACTTACTCGAGGACGAGCAAGGTTTAAGAGTGGGGATGTTGTTGACGCGGCTTATGTACGAAAATGATGCATCATTTTATATGGGTTTTCACTGTTTTTATGCGTCAACTATATCTTTCTCTAACATTTATCACCGATAATTGTGGATTTTGCAATATTGTCTTGCAAATATGCTACATGTGATTTTTACAAGTTTTGAGCCAATTTTTCGCGAAATTCACCATGATCCACTTCGAGTAAGAAAAGACCGCTAGATGACATGGATTGAAGATGAAGAACAAGGAAGACTTGGTGTACTCATAGCCCCTCTGTGTGGATGAAGGCTTCCTAATCAGAAGATTCAATAAAGTGTCAAGAACTACAAGAAAATGAAGATATTTATTCATTAAAGATGTCAAATATGTCAAAGGCTAGAAGAATCCATCTAAACTCGGCCCATTACAAAGATTCTAGAAGCTCAAGAGTCCGAAAGACCCCGCACAAATATTACTTAGGCGGCAAGCAACGTCCCCGCGAAAGATGGAAGGAAACGGACGAAGGAAGGGCTGAGGTCGGCCGACCTTAGGCCTTCTGGTCGACCGACCCGACCCAACCGTGGGTCGGTTTCTGATTCCTTTTCTCCCACGTCTTCTCGAGACTGTATAAAGCGAGTCTAGGCAACAATTCGAGGCATTCAATTCATTATCAAGGTGACAAGATGTAGAGAAGAGGGACAACAACTAGAGGACAGTAGAGGGTCGAGTTTCTAGTCTAGGATTAGAGTTCTTCTAGTTCATAGAGGTGATTAGAGGCCTTGCATGGTGCTCTAAATACCTAGCTCCAGAGGTCTAATTGTATCATCAAGGGAAGGTATGATCATGGTTGTAAGTATGATACAATTTATTAATGAAGCATTGATCTTGTCTAATTATCATCTTCTTGTTCTAATTATGCTTATTCTAGCTCTAATTAACTTTAGGTCTAGATGCATGTTAATTAGAGCATGTCATTAAGGGTTATATTCTTCTAGCGTTCTTGATCGTTGATCTAGCTTACTAATGATATAGTTGTATATCTAGTTCTTGTGATCATGGTGATTAGATGTTCTAGTTGCGCTAATTATGTTATTAGACTATGTGAAGTAATTAGAAGCATGTTCTCTAATTATGTATGCCTGTTGAGAGTTTCTCGTCGATTACCTGGTTACTCATGACAGTAGAGCCCGGGGAAAGGTTAAACTTGATCTAGGGGGTTAGGTTGATTTATCTTGATTTAATCATGCTATGAAGTTTATGTTTGATCATGCTTATTTCTACCTTGAGCTACTAGTTATGTCGTTGTTCTTATCTATTTGTGATGCCCATATCATGCATGTCTTGGATCCAATTAGTGCTTGATTAGACTCTAGTTAATACCCCTTAATTGGTGTTCTAGTTCTGTTCTAATTGCTTATCTTATAGTATTAGTATAGTTTAGATGTGTATTAGATGTAGCTTAGGGCTAGTTTAGAGGTAGATTATAGTCGTGTTTTATACCATTAGTTTACCATAAACTCTTGTTAATTAGTTCTCAATTAGTTCGTTTCCTGGATTGACAAAACCCATGGTACTCATCCTAGGGAAAAGCTACATAAGATACTGTCGCTTGCAGTATAAGGCTTGCCGTGCTTAAGTGCCGTCAACACTCCTGCTCTAATGCGCTCATTATTCAAGAGTCTGGTTATCTTTAAGGAAAGGTGCCGATACAAGATGCCTAGGGAAACTTTCCCTAGTGCAAGGTGTTTACCATCGGCTAGAGCACTATCGGGGGCCGAAGGTCCTAGCCCCTTGCTTCGTATGACTTCTCTTTTGGTTGAGAATTTCAAGTTGCAATGAGAAAAGGCAGTGGAACAAAAGTCTGGGCTCGAAGGATAGTCTGAAGATGCCATCGATCCCGGGTTCGAAGCATGGCCCAAAGCAATTGTTATACGAAGGTGATTCGATAATGTTAAAGGAAGCTTGGGTGAAGCTGTATCAAAGGCTGATGGAGAAGCTTCATGTCAAGGCGAAGTCACAAAGCTCAATTGGTCAGGCGATATAAGATAACCAGGCAAGAAGCAGCTGGTGGAAGCTTGCGTGTATGAGTTGTTCACACATGTCAAATTACGAAGTACACATCGTATAGGCTGTAGAATTACCAAGTGTACCTTGTATGAGAAATGATGTTGGATAGATACGCCAAAGGGCAATCCTGTAAAATCACTATAGCATAGATTGTCTGTTGACCCCGATAAATATCGGGGAGACTAACTGATGGGGACAGGCTTTTGGCAGTGGCACTTGTACGCCTCTCATTGCATGTGACGTCAGCCCTAACTTTTGCAATCCAAAGGTATAATTGTTCTTTTTTACGCTTCGGTTGCCCTTTCTTTATACTGCTTATTAGTTGGCGTGTAAATCGCATTTTTAACCCGGGCAAAGAGTCCCCTGGTTTTGTTATTCGAAGGTCTCCACAGAGAGAGATCTTTGTTATTTGATGTTGCCCTGTTGTCATCTCTTATCATGATAACAGGACCCTAACATTTCGCACCCACCCGTGGTGCACCCTCACCATGAAGAGTATGAAACCTAACTTGAAGCCAAGATGCATCCTCACAGGGGAAGCTATGGCTAAAGTTCAACAGCAAGCCAGAGATCCCGGTGAGGCAAGGAAAACCACGAAGAAGATGAAACAAAAGAAGAAGTTTAGGATGAAGAGGACATGCTCCATTAGCACATCATCGAACAGAAGAAAAAAGCAGCTGACGAATTGGCAACCCTCCCAGACATTAATGATGAGGATATAGAGGAGCTAGAGCAGATTAATCAGGCCTTGCAAGCAAAGCGACATAAGTTGGCTGCATTGACACATTTGAAGAAGCAAATAACAGAAGCTTCGGAACTCATAAAAGGTGTTCAGCAAAATCCTCAGCAGCAATTGATGAGAACATGTACAACATGCATATGATCAAGGCCCAAGAGAAGATGGAGTTTGAAGCCCAATCTGAGAAGATGGAGTTTGAAGCCCAATTCGAGTTAAGGTCCAATTTATTCGCGAGGCCGGTTCGGACTACAGGAGTAGGCCTCAGTAAAGCGGACGACCAGGTCACATACGGACTCTGTTTTTGGCGTTCTACAAATCAACTGAAAGCTAAGGAGATAAGCGTTCCAACCCATTTGGTCTCAGGCCCAAATAATCTCGGAGTCAACAGGAACAGTCAAAACAACACGATGATCATAATTTGTCACGGTGCTGCTGGACCCGTTTTTGGGCCCACTGTCCTTGTATGTCCTAGGGTTGCTCGGCCACCCCCTTGGCCGCCCTCTATACCTCTCTATTGTATATATTCTGTAGCCATCATTTGATTATGGGGGGTTTTGCTTAGATTATTCTATCGTTAACAGTTTCGCCGTCACCGGTTTTGGAAACCCCAACTTGTGCACTAGATTAATCATGATTATGTTTATTCTTCGTTCTTGCTTGTGTTCTCTCGGTTACATTGCAGGAACGATAGCCTTCTTGGCAAGGTCGATTATGCACGTCACGCAGTCGATAACCATCAGAGCAGTGGTGTAGTGATTGCAAAGATTCGATCGTTCCGCTCGGAGCCTTCTTCACGAACGTCGAGATCTCCACCCATAAACCGACTTATCCATACCTCTCGGAGGATCGGGAACACTATTTCCCCATCATTTGGTAATCAGAGCTTCAGGTTTCCCTTGAGGTATATTTTCGTGTGCCCCTTAGTATGATTGCTTTATATTCCTAAAGTCCACAAAAAGCCATAAAAATTAGGGTTTATAGTTCATCTTGTCCTATCACCACATTTAGTCTTTGCATAATTTGATTTCAGAGTCCCCATCTTTGAGTTTGTGTCCTTGTTCATAGTCTTGTTGCTGGTTTAGATCGCGTTCTTAGTTTAGTTTGAGTTTTGCATTTTGTCACTGTGTCTGTTTTCATCACGTCGTCACGTCCGGTTCGGAATCCTCTCTGTTCAGTTCGGTATTTTCACGATATCTCCCTCATACGAACTCGGATTTTTGTGTTCTAGTATTTTTTGGAAAGCTTGTGAAATTATCTACAACTTTGTCAATCGGGAAGTTTCCAGAAAACGTCGTTATCGGATTTTTAGATGAGAGTTTTGTGTTTGTGTGGAGTTGTATCTTGTTTTGTGGCACTTTTGACATAAAAAAAACAAGAAAAGGCAAGTGCATAAAAAAGAGCCGCACAAAAAAAGAAAAAATAATAAAAATCAGGAGTGTTTGCATCCTCTGTGTCCTTTGTACTTCAGTGTATCTCTTGCTTGCTTAAACTAGTTCTAGGAGCACGTTTAGGCCAGCAACTTTGACAAGTAATTTGGACATTCATTCAACTTTGCTATCTGATTTTGGATCTTGCTATTTCTTGCTACATATTGTGCATTCCCAAATATCCACATATATACTCTAGAGCAACACAGGTCGGTCTTGCAACCACCCCACGCTCCAGGTGTGTTATCGCCTTTGGATCGCCGTCACCTCTTCTAGATCGCCATCGTCTTCTTGCTGTGTACGGTAAGAACATTTGCAAGCGCTTGGCAAATTCTTGGAGTGTGAGAGATCCCACCTACCCACTGTCATTAGATAGGGTTAACCTTTTTTTGTGTGTTTTTTGGTTTTTCTGCTAACAATGTCATATTGCACCGACGCATGTGTACGTGAAAGGATCAAGAAAAGAGTTAAGAAAGCATTTGATAGCCAGACAACTTTGAAAACATCTCCATCAAAAAGTTCACGTTGTCTCCTTCCAGATCTTCCTTCTAATAATGGTTTAGTTGATGATGCTTATATTGATTGGGAAATAGCTATGAATGAAATTTTTTCCCAATGTCGTTTGAGTTTTAGAAGAAAGGTTAAGAATGCTGCTAGTATTTTTAAAAAATGTGCTTTACGTTGGTGGAAAGATCTTTATATTTATGATGAAGATCGAGAAAATTGGAGAGATTTGACTTATGAAGAATGAATTTGTTTCAGATTCTCATTCTATAAATCTAATTTGTGACCTACAATTTCTAAAACAACATGATAAAACTGTTGTAGAGTATTATAATGAGCTACATACTTTGTTGTTGCCTTGTGGTTTACATGAATCGGAGAAAGAAATTACCATCAGATTTTTAAAGGGTCTTGACAATGACATTTATGATATTATTGTTGGTATGAAATATAAGTTTCTTTATAAATTATATATACATGCTTGTAAGATTGAGAACAAAATTAGACATAACAAACAACAATATATTAAGATGAATATGATGCATACCTTGCTGAAATTAAACATCATGACACACAATCTATGGAGGTTTCCTTTGCTACTAACCATACACAGAATGTTGAGAACAAAGATGAGAAGGACAATACGTCGGAGGAGAATGAGGATGTTCTTGTTTCCATTCCATGCTTGTCACAATGCCATGATTATATAAACACAGGTAATGACACATGTTATATGATCACTCAAGGTGAGGAAACTTCTGAGTTATCTTTATTACAAGCTGATTATACTGCTGATTCGTGTGATCAAAAAGAGTTGTGTGATTTTGCTTCTATTATTTCTATGCCAAAACTTATTAATAAGCTTGGTGTTGATGATTCCGAGCCAATTATTTGTGCTGAAAATAGTCCTTTTCTCCCTATTGCTAGTGTGTATGATAAGCTGAAGTTGATATCTTCTTTAAATACTTTGGGCTATATTGAATTTGATGTTCTATGTAATCAAAATAATTTGGAAAAGAAACTTTCTTTTGTTGCTGATTTACCATGGTTATCTAAAAATTCTTATCAGGTTATTGGCAAGTATGATAGCAAAGAAGAATATATGGTGCACTGTGTTTATATCTCATCAAATTTAGAGGGCTGCGCTAACGCTAATCATATCACGTCGAGTTTCCCTTGTTCTTTGTTTGTTTATCACAACAGGTTAAATTTCAAGAAGGGGAGCAAGCTTGGATGATGTCAAGCATGGCAACATGTACAAGAAGGGGAGAATGATGAGAACATGTATAACATGCATATGATCAAGGCCCAAGAGAAGATGAAGTTTGAAGCCAAATCTGAGAAGATGGATTTTGAAGCCCAATCCGAGTTGAGGTCCAATTTATTCGCGAGGCCGGTTCGGACTGCAGGAATATGCCTTAGTTAAAAGGATGCCCAGGCCATATACGGACCCCGTTTTAGATGTTCTACATATCAATGGAAAGCTAAGGAGATAAGCGTTCCAACCTATTTGGTCTCAAGCCCAAATAATCTCGGAGTCAACAGGAATCGTCGAAACAACACGACGATCAGAATCTGTCAGGGTGCTGCTGGACCGGTTGTTGGGCCCGCTGGCCTTGTACGCCCTAGGGTTGCTCAGCCACCCCCATGGCCGCCCCATATACCTCTCTATTGTATATATTCTGTAGCCGTCATTAGATTAGATGGGGGGTTTTGCTTAGATTATTCTGTCATGAACAGTTTCGCCGTCACCGGTTTGTGAAACCCCAACTTGTGCACAAGATTAATCTTTACTGTGTTTATTCCTCGTTCTTGCTTGTATTCTCTCGGTTGCATTGTAGGAACGATAGCCTTCTTGGCAAGGTCGATTGCGTGCGTCACGCGGTCAATAACCATCGGAGCAGTGGTGCTGTGATTGCAAGGATTCGATCGTTCCACTCGGAGCCTTCTTCACGAACGTCGAGATCTCCACCCATAAACCAACTTATCCATACCTCTCGGAAGATGGGGAACCCTATTTCCCCATCAACAGTACAATTCATCAGGGAAAAACCAACATCAAAACAGTCAAGATAGTTTGTAGCTACCAAAAAATTACATATTCGATGCTACCTCACTTCTATCACAGGAATTGCAGGCTGCACCATGGCCACTTGGCTACAGACCAACCATGCTACCAAGTTATGATGGTCAATCCAATCCAAAGCAGTTCTTCCTAAGCTACGTAACAACAGTGGCTTCCTTCAGAGGAACCACAACTGTGTTGGCAAAGTCATTGGTAATGATGTTGCAAGGAATTGCTCAAATGTGGTATTCATCTTTGAAGCCTGGATCAGTTCATTCTTGGTAACAATTGAAAGAAGCTCTACTCACAAACTTTCAAGGTTTTCATACCCAAGCAATCATATCTCAGATGCTATTTGTGTGCAAACAAGAGCCTGGCGAAGCTTTGCAAAGTTACTTTCGAAGGTTCCTGAACATCAAGGCCCAGGCAATAGGGGTCTCCAATGAAGTTGTCATCAATGCTGCTATCAACGGGCTCAGGATTGGCCAATTTGCGCAAAACCTTGCAAGGATGCCACCAAAGTCAGTAGCTGAACTGCATGAAAAAATGAATGAATTTTGTAGAGTAGATATTGACCTTTGGTTCAGATAGCAAGAACAACAAATCAGTGGTTCAACAGGCACTGTTGGCGGTTCTTAACCTAACAGATTTTACTCTGCAAGCGAACAGAGACCGCTATAGCTTTCACCCGGGAGTATACCAAGGTATCATATTTATCCACAGGGAAGCATTGAGAAAGAACAATGATTCATCGATCATCTAGTTTTATCTATCAAATTCATTCCAAAAGATAGGTGGAGATATATGAAAGATAAACAAAAGACTAAAACCAAAAACCATGAGATACTGGCCAAACACCGTTGGCATGAAAACAGGTTGAGCTAGGAGGACAACGAGTCAAGACTAAGGTTTCGGTCTTCATTCCTTACTAGCATACAAGAGCTATCTGTGCTAAGGTCGAAAGGACTTTAACAGAGGCGATACTTGCATCGAGCGAAATTATAGAGTCTCGAGGGTACCATGGGTAAATAGTTGGTCCCGAAGGAGAGTCTAGCTAACACCTATGGGTCTCCCAAACGATGGCCATGGACTATACAGGCACACCACACGCTGTCACCGAGTGGGGCTACCAAGCAAATCTGCGTGGAGAGTATGGCACGCTACAAACGTGTTCAAGCGAAGCTTGAACAATAATAGTTCATCCTTAGCTAGAGAAGAGGAACTAACAAGAGCCTAGCGTCTATGTCTAGGGGTGAATTGTAGCACCCGCAAGCCCTACTAAGAATCCATCAATTCTATCTCAGTACAACTCAAGCCATGATGCAACGCTCTAACTACTGATCACATCATGTAACTAACTAAAGAAGAAGAAGTGCATTAACTAAGAAGGTAAAGCACTAATCATCATTGGGAAAGTAATGCAACAAATATATAAGTAAGAATGTAAATACATTACCAGGGATTCCCGACCGACTCTGACACACAAAGCTTGCTCTAATTCATAACTAAACACTGAATTCAGAGTGGAGGCACGACTCGAGGGGCGCCTCCAAGTGAGGGAGAAAGAGTTACATGGTGCTAGCACCTAAAAGCACCGAACTGGTACATTTTTGGACTGGGGGGAGTGCCCCTCTATTTATAGGATGAAGAAGGTCAGTGGGGGTAGCAAGTCGATTGGCCGGGTTGCCACGAGGGTGGCTGGCCAGCCATGACGGAGGTCAGGCGGCCAAGTCTCATGGTCGGGCGGCCGTCGAATGCACCGCCTCACTTCTCCAATGCTTAGGATGCCGTCTGGAAGTCGGTTTCCATTGATACACATGTTGAACATGTCCAGGCGTCCAAGTAATGGGTCAGGCAGCCTTTTGGGAGGGCCAGCCAGCCATGTGAAGTGGCCGTCCGGCCATCATTTCAGCCTTACACCCACTCCTTGGGCCATGTGATGGTCTTTCCACGTTTAATTCGACTTGGGCTTGTTACTCCACGTGTTTTTGGGCTCCAGGAATTTTGGGGGAGTGCATGGCCGGCCAGCCATGCCTTTGGCCACCCGGCCAAAGGTCTGGCCGCTCGGCTATCCTCTCTCGCAGCCGATGCTATCAATCTTGCGACAGCCGTAACTTTTGCGTTCGGACTCCAAATTGAGTGAACCAAAACTCCATTTTGATTATATCGACAAGATCTTTGCAATGGTTTGGTCCATGAGGGCATTTGAGGTACTTCATTGTGACATTATTTGCACTTCATTCTCAAGCCCTTTTGTACATGATTTCTTTCTTGCTCAAATTGATGTCATCTTGCATGGTATTTGAGCATCTCCCTGTGATACATCAAAAACCACCAAAACTCGTGGAATTCTTCAATGTTATGTAAATAATGCATAGAACTTTATCTATACCGCATTTATTCACCGAGGAATTGACGGTCGAAATAGTGAAATAACAACCGTCAACACCCCCCAAGCTTGAACTTTGCTCTTCCTTGAGCAAAGCTAAGACTTAGGCTCGGCAGATCAGGAGTTGCATCAATGCCAATGTCCTACAAGTATTAAGTGCACAAACAAACACTCTACCTTTATGTCTGAACAAATTGGCATAAGTGTACCCCCAACCTTTTTATCCATACCTGTGGGGCTCCAAGCATTTCTTACCTTGTCTTCGTTGAGAGATGGAACAATCTCAGTAGAGTGTCACCAAACTCTATCTCTTTTCTGGTTTCATGCTCTGAGGGTTTTGAAAAATTTGAAATGAAAGCATTAAGTTCCTCAAATGGTACCCTCAATCATTCAAGTGGTTTTGAATTTCTGCACCAGGCCATTGGCCAAACTTTTCCCTATCAACTAAAAGGCTTATGTGGATCTCAAGGTAGGGGTAATGTCAGCTTACCTATGCTATGTATTTTGTTAGGTCAAAGATTGGTCCCAGCGAAGTTCATGATACCTCTCTTCCCGATCAAAGAAGAATGGACTTGTTTTGTGAATAGATATGGTTTATGGATGGAAACTACTTATTTGAGGAATCCCCTTTTGAAACTTTGAAGCATTTGAGTGCATAGAGCTATCTTCCTCTCTTCTTTCTTTTCTTCTTTTTTTCTCTTCTTCTTTTTTTCGATAGCTCCACGTCTCCTTGTACGAGAATTTTGGGGGATATTTATGAAATATGACCGGAGTATTTATTTGGAGACCATATTTGTGGATGGGTATGTGGATGATGAATATGGTGGAGAAACATCTGGTGAAGGTGGATGCTCGAATCTAGTGTAGATTCAAACATAGCCAGACAAAGAAAGGCTAGCGAAAGGAGATGGATGTGAGGGATTTGATCAGGACTTGAAGTGCCACTACTCCATAAGAACTCAAAATTTGACAAAACTCAACATAACAATAAGTAGCATGTGTAGAAGTTTAACATGTAAGCATTTGGCTCTGGATAGGTATTTCAAACCATTGAGGTACTTTCTCATTTTAATTTTGAAAAAGATAACTCCGAGAATTCACCTTACTAGGATCAAGATGTGTTAAACTCATATTTTGATTATATCACATCTCATAACAACTTAGACATGGTTTTGAAAGCACTTGCTCCCATAAGGATAAAGATTAAAGGTAGGATCACGACAAATCCTAATAAGTTCAAATTTTAGGAGAGTGTCAAGTTGTATACAAAATACTTACAAGGAATAAACAGAGCAACTATTCATCATTTCCTTTAAGCAAGGGTATAAACAAAGTTCTATCATTATAGGAGTTAGTTTATTCATGGTAAAAAGCAAATCTTTTTTGTTGTTTTTAGATTATGCAAATTTTTATAGGTGTTTTTTTATTTGGGATAACAAAAAGTAAATAATTTTTTTGTGTCATGCCAATTTTCAGGATTTAAGATATTCAATTCAGTATAGAGCATTCGGGGTACTCACCTGAATAGTCCTCCCCCAAGCTTAGTTTTTGCAAATAAATGCGCACTTAAAGCTTAAGATCACCTGGTTGCGATGAGACAAACACCTTTGCGAGTGAGAACGCGTTGTTGACCATGCTCGACTCGCCTTCCTTTCCGCTCATACTCGGCCATATTCCATAGGGTATTCTTTCCTAATATACTTGGCTCTCCATTATTCCGGTGTGCCTCCTCGAGATTCTCCTTCTTCCCATTATCTTCTACATGGTTGAAAGGGAATTTATCCGGAATTCCATACGCGTCGAGGGGTCCATCTTGGATTTGAGATTGTGAGTGCTATTGATCTGATGAACTTTGACGAGTGGTTGTCGCGGTGCTCTTCTTCTGTCCTTGACTAGTTGTCATCATTGAGACTATGGAAGAAAGCTCCCATGACGGGCACATCTCTGGAGAAACTCCTTTGCTTCTGTTACTGGCGTGGTGACAAGCGTTTGACAGCTTGAGACCCTTGTTTCACAAAGCTTCGGTCTTCCTCCGTAGATGATGCTGCACACTCAGAGGCAGATGTTGTCTGGAGCAACTCCAGTGACATTGAAACCACCACCAACCTCTTGGAGACAGGTGGAGGTGTTCAAATCCCTTGATGGATTCCATGTAGCGGATACACCCAAGCTTTGATGACAACTTGGTTGCCAAATGCGCTTGGTGGAGGGCAATTAGGCTGCTTCACAAGAGGAGATGTTTGGAATATCTTCTTTGACTCATGCAATTACCAAACCAAATTCCTTGGTGTGGCCTGGTGTCTTCTCCCCCAAGCTTGGAAGTTGCAATGAATTGCGGTCTCCAGCTTGCTACTACACGTGTTGCTTGCTCTGCTTCTTCTTGGGCACGATACTTATCGGTCATGACATGTCTTGCACAGCCATTCACTGTCATGTCATGATGTAGACGTTCTCTCCCTACCCATGGATGGCCTAAATTGTCCACTTTTGCATTCGTGGTGCTTAAGATGAAACTCTGCCTACGATCAGAGGTGTCTATGCCAGCCAAAATTGGGATCTACGCCACAACGCCAGGGGTACGCAATCCTCCCGTGGGTATGTGGACCACACTTACTCTGAGGGTAAGCGGGTCACGGGTTCACAACTGCAATTTAAGACATAGGGATAGCATAGTATAATGTGACATTGAATGTTACCTTAGCATGACACTGAAGCTTGCATTTGATCATGTGGTGCTCGCCGGATGAATTTGGGATCTACACTCACATTCCATCGGGTACGCAATCCTCCCGGTGGGTAGTTAGGGCTACTCGGCGTAGGCTTTCAATTGGTAGTGTTGCCAACACTACCGGGCCATGATGCTATCATTTTCCTAAGGGAAACAGAGTGTGAGAAGGGCCCAGGGCCTCTTTTCTCGTAAATGTGAGAGTGAATGCCTCCTACAACATGTTAGCGGACAACATATACAAGGGAATAATACATGTGGACAATATTATCCAAAGCAAGTTGGTCAAAAGTACTAGATGGGAATTCCCATCGAAGACATAGCACAAACCATGTTGTAACGCCATGACTTTTCCATCTCCAAAATTTTACTCAAATCCTTGGTCTGAAAAATGGGTCAAAAATGACAATTCATTACCGGGATCTTGTGTCTCCAAAGGACTTGTGAGATCGAACCGTTCGAGAATCGTAGTTTCTGTACTAGCGAATGAATCCTCACCACCAAAGTTACACAAAACTCATTTATCCGATGCAACCCCTTTTATTTTTGCATCGATTGATAAAAAGAGGCCAACCCAACCTAAGCACCACACTTAATTTGGAAGTTGGTCTCTGGGCACACAAATGGCCCAAGCTATGTTCTTAATACATTTCATGACAAGATTTACTCAATGGATAGAGCAAAATTGGAACATGGTTTTTTCTTTTCCTATTTTTTTGTTTTTGTATGGAATAACAAAAAAGAAAAGATAAAACTAGATGAAAGATACAACACTATTCTGACTCGAGCTTCCCCAGCAACGGCGCCAGAAAGCTTGTTGGCGGTACTTAGCCTAACAAATTTTACTCTGCAAGTGAACGGAGACCGCTGTGGCTTTCACCCGGGAGTATTCCAAGGTATCGTATTTATCCACAGCGAAGCATTGAGAAAGAACAATGATTCATCGATCATCTAGCTTTATCTATCTAATTCATTCCAAATGATAGGTGGAGATATATGAAAGATAAACAAAAGACAAAAACCAAACACAATGAGATACAGGCCAAACACCGTTGGCATGAAAACAGGTTTAGCTAGGAGGACAATGAGTCAAGACTAAAGTTTCGGTCTTCATTCTTTACTAGCATACAAGAACTATCCGTGCTAAGGTTAAAAGGACTTCAACAGAGATGATACTTGCGTCGAGCGAAATTCTAGAGTCTTGAGGGTACCAGGGTAGATAGTTGGTCCTGAAGGAGAGTTTAGCTAACACGGGCCTCCCAAACGACGGGCCTGGACTACACAGGCACACCACATGCTGTCACCGAGTGGGGCTACAAGCAAATCTGCGTGGAGAGGATGGCATGATACAAACATGTTCAAGCGAAGCTTGAAGAACAATAGTTCGTCCTTAGCTAGAGGAGAGGAACTAACCAGAGATTAGCATCTAAGTCTAGGGGGGAATCGTAGCACCGGCAAGCACAACTAAGAATCCATCAATTCTAACTTAGTACAACTCAGGCCATGATGCAATGCTCTAACTACTGATCACATCATGCAACTAACTAAAGAAGAAGAAGTGCATTGACTAAGAAGGTAAAGCACTAATCATCATCGGGAAAGTAATGCAACAAATATATGAGTAAGAATGTAAATACATTATCGAGGATTCCCGACTGACTCTGACACACAAAGCTTGCTCTAACTCATAACTAAACAATGAATGCAGAGCAGAGGCACCACCCGAGGGGCGCCTCCAAGTGAGGGAGAAAGAGTTACATGGTGTTGGCGCAAAAAAGCACCGAACTGGTACATTTTTGGAGTGGGGGAGTGCCCCACTATTTATAGGACGAAGAAGGTCAGTGGGGGTAGCAAGTCGGTTGGCCGAGCGACCATGTGTGTGGGCGGCCGGCCATCACGGAGGCCAAGCGGCCAAGTCCCACGGCTGGGCGGCCGTCTGATGCACCGCCTCACTTCTCCAGTGCTTTTTAGGTATCTAGGTAAGATTACTTGGAAGTAACTATTTCCTAGATACCCATGTAGGGGACTTTGTGGTTGAATGAATCAACTCGAAAAATCCCTAAAAAAGACCTAAATTTAAGGATTTATCAATGGGTAATGTTGCTCCAATGCCTAACCAAAGAGCTGCCTTCTGGAAGGCGGTTTCCATTGATACACGAGTTGAACATGTAAGGGAGGCCAAGGTGGTGGCCGGGCAGCCAAGTAATGGGCCGAGCGGCCTTTTGGGGTGGTCGGCCGGCCATCATTTTAGCCTTTCAGCCACTCCTTGGCCCATGTGATGGTCTTCCGACATTGGATTCAACTTGGGCTAGTTAGTCGACGTGTTTTTGGGCTCCTCGTAACTTCCTTGGGTGAATAAGATAAAGGAAGAGAAATTTTGGGGGAGTGCATGGTCAGCCGGCCATGCCTTTGGACCCCAGCCAAAGGTCTGGCCGCCCGGCCATCCTCTCTCGTAGCCGACATTGTCAATCTTGCGACCGCCGTAACTTTTGTGTTCAGACTCCAAATTGAGTGAACCAAAACTCTATTTTGATTATCTCGATGAGGTCTTTGCAATGGTGTGGTCCATGAGGGCATTTGAGACACTTCATTGTGATGTTATTTGCACTTCATTCTCAAGCCATTTGTACGTGATTTCTCTCTTGCTCGAATTGATGTCATCTTGCATGGTATTTAAGCATCACACTGTGATACATCGAAAACCCCCAAAACTTGTGGAATTCGTTAGTGTTAGGTAAATAATGCGTAGAACTTTATCTATACCGCATTTATTCACAAAGGAATTGACGGTGGAAATGGTGAAATAACGACCGTCAACAGGCACAACAAGTCAAACTTCAGGATAGCCGATTAGTCTCGAACTCAAAATGTGTTGAACATCAAAGAAGAAAAACACGAGTTCAATAAAGAATTGAGGCCATATCGAGGAGGGCACAGCTTCAGGGGTGGTCGAGGAGGAAGAAACTTTGGAGGAAGGAACTTTGGGGAATGTCACAAAAGAAATTGTTCAGCACATTGTGTGGAGACGATAATGGTCACACCACCAAGTAATGTGAGGTTACAATTCAGAAGAAGAAAAAATTGAGCGAACAATCATTGTAGTCCGCTCCAAAGGAAGCAAATCATGTTCAACAATATTGCCCAGTCAATTATGCAATCCCAAACATCCATGCCATAACTTATATTCAACGTCAGGTTCTTCCACCACCACCTTCGGGTGTGCCACCACCATCGGCTTACTCATAGCAGCAAGCCTTACCTCCCCACCTTTGGGGCTTCTCCCAGCTATCACATACCCTCAGCAACAAGCTTTACCACTTCCTCCACCAAGTCCACCGCCACAATAGCAGTCGTCTTCTTCGAATCAATACCACCAGCAAGCTCCGCAAAATTACTCTGTCATGCCTTTGCAACAACAACCATTTCAAGAGAAGCTAATAGAAGAAGAAACCTCTGAAGTGCAGACTATTAACAGCCTAGTGCCAGCCATGAAGCACATATTCCCAATAATAGAGGGCTCAAGCCTCGAGACTGAGTCAAAAGGGCAAAAGGAGTCTCAAAGAAGGGTACATGACATCGGAGCTCAGGGACCATACATCAAAATGAAATGGTCATATATGATAATTATGTTCGATCAGAGTGACCTTTGGCTGATAGATTATCCACATAGCGATGCAATGGTCATAAATTGCAACATCGGGGGCTATGTCATACATATGTTTTAGTAGACAATGGCAGTTCCCCTAGCATCTTGTTGGCAAAAGCATTCAGGCAGATGAATCTTGGTGACCTAGCTCTAGAACCAGCCATAAATCTGTTGTGTGGTTTCGGAGTGAGGAAAGTAGAAGCTCTAGGGAAAATAACATTGCAAGTGTCTTTGGGAGGGATTAGTAATCAGAGGATGGAGTGTATCACTTTTGACGTTGTTGATGTGAGTTACCCTAACAATACAATTCTTGGCGGAGGAACTCTCAACAACTTCGAAGCTGCATTACATTCAGCATATTTGGTCATGAAAATACCTGCATACAAAGGGTTGATTTCACCTCAATGAAGTCAGGAGGTTGCTAGAAGAGATGAAGGAAACTGGTATCCAGGGGATAAAAAAATACGTAATATCAAAGAAGAAAAGGCTGAAGTTCAACAAGAGCTAATAGTGAAAGAAAAAGCAAAACCAGTGGAACAACCGAAGCAAGTTGTTCTTGATGAAAATAGACCAGATCAAATAGTGTTAGTGGGAACTCAACTTTCGGAGTTAGAAGAGTGTGAGCTAAAGTCATTCCTTGAATCTAACAAAGATGTGTTTGCTTGGTCTGCAATAGAGCTTTGTGGCATAGATCGAAATATCATAGAACATGCTTTGAACGTGGATCCATCGGTAAAGCTCAAAAAACAAAGGTTGAGAAAGATGTCAGAAGATAGAGCCGAAGGTACAAAATCTAGAGTTAACAGGTTGCTCGAAGCTGGGGTCATTAGACCCATAGAATACCCAGAATCGTTGGCCAATGTTGTGATGGTAAAAAAGCCAAGTGGCAAATGATGCATGTGCATTGATTTCACTGATCTCAACAGAGCATGTCCGAAGGATGAATTTCCCCTTCCACGCATCGATAGTCTAGTGGATGCAGTGGCAAGTTCGGAAATGATGAGTCTGTTAGATGGGTATTCGGGATACCATCAGATTTGGCTTCGGAGAGAAGATGAACCGAAAACTAATTTTGTCACGCCATCAGGAACTTACTGTTATCTCAGAATGCCCGTAGGTCTTAAAAACGCAGGTGGTAGTTTCAACAGAATGACAGCAAAAGTAGTGGGAAATCATTTGGGCAGAAATGTGTTGACATATGTTGACCATATTATTGTCCGAAGCATGAAGAGAGAGGATCATATCGCAGATCTGAGAGAAACTTTTGTCAACTTCTGAAAAGCGGGATTGAAGCCCAACCCAAAAAAAGCATCTTCAGTGTTGCAAAGGGAACATTTTTAGGGTGTCTGGTGTCAGCAAAAGGCATCGATCGTAACAAATCAAAGGTATCCTTTGGATGCAACCTCTAAGCTCAAAAAAATCCATTCAAAAGTTGACGGGGATGTTGGCATCGCTTAATAGGTTCATTTCTAGATCGGCAGAACAAAGTTTGTCATTCTTTGAAGTATTACGTGGAACAAACCCATTCGCTTGGGCGGAGAAATAGCAAAAGGCATTCGAAGATCTCAAACAGTATTTGGTGCATTTAACAACATTATCATCACCAGAGCAAGGGGCTCCCCTATTGTTGCAGCTCCAGCAGTAGTCAATGTCGCTCTGGTACAAGAAAGAGAAGTTGAAGGCCAGAAGAAGCAAAGGCCGATTTACTATGTGTCCAAATCATTGATGCCTATGAAGATGAATTATTTAGAGATTGAGAAAGCCGTCTATGTTGTTGTCATGGCTTCTAGGAAGCTTTGACATTACTTTTAGGCATACAATATCATTGTACCTTTGTGTCAACCACTTAAAGATGTGCTTCGAAATAAAGAAGCTAGTGGAAGAATTTGAAAATGGGCAACAAATCTAAATGAATTTGTCATAGATTTTGTTCATAGGACCTCAATTCAGTCACAAGCATTGGCAAACTTTGTCACTGACTGGACCCCAGTGGGGGAGAATGTTGAGTTGTCATCCGAAGATAAAATCTAGCAAGTACATTGTCATGGATCATATACAGCAATAGGGGCTGGAGCAGCAGCAGTACTCCAATCATCTTCGAGAATCAAATCATCATTTGCAGTAAGACTTGAGTTCCCAAGCACAAACAATGTTGCAGAGTATGAAGTAGTCATGCTGGGTCTGAGAAAATTGAAATAACTGGGAGTGAAAAGAGCCATCCTAATGTCAGATTCTCAAGTCATATCGAAACACATCAATAAAACCTCAAAGGTTAAAGAAGAAAGGTTGCAAAAATACTTGCAAACAATTAGAAGGATGGAGTCGTATTTTGAAGGCTTTACAGCACTGGCTCGAGCAGCTTCATAAGGAACTCCTTTGCCACCCGAGGTTTTCTTTGAAGTACTCAAAGCACCCAGAATTGAGTTGCAAGAAAGAGCAATCCTGTCCATTGCACCAGTAGCTAGTGAAGATTGGCAATCAGATCTCATAGCTTATCTGAACAACACCCATCAGAATGATGACGATGTTTGGCTTGCAAGAATGAGTCAACGAGCTAGACAATACAAACTAATCGATGGTGAGTTGTACAAAGAAGGAGTCTATGCACCGTTTTTAAAATGCCTAAGTAGAAAGTTGATGAAGGAGATACATGCAAGAATGTGCGGAGCTCATATAGGCCCAAGAAAGCTGTTGGGGAAAACATACAGAATGGGTTTCTATTGGCCAAAAGTAGCAGCCGATGCCGAACAGCTAGTTCGAACGTGTGATAATTGCCAAAGGATGGCAAAGCACTAGAATCAACAAGCTACCTATACTCAATTGATTGAACCAACATGGCCATTTTAAAGACGGGGCATGGATTTGATTGGCCCAATGCCAATGGTGCAAGGAAACTTGAAATATGCCGTGGTAGTTGTGGAATACTTTACCAAGTCGATGGCAAAGCCACTAACAACAATAACTTCGGCAATAGTACAACAATTTTTTGGCAGAATATTGTGTGTCATTTCGGCACTCCAAAAGCATTAATAGTCGACAATGGAACTTAGTTCAATGCCGAAGCATTCAGAAAATTTTGCCACCAGATCGGTATGGGTCTCAACTTTGCTTCGGTGGGACACCTGGAATCAAATGGTGTGGTTGAAAGAGCAAATTGTATAATACTTTCTGGCATATCAAAAAGGCTTGTGGGGCTCCCAAAAGGAAATTGGGTGGATGAAATGACAAATGTGGTCTGGAGCCACAACACCACAATTTCGAGAGCTATGGGTTTTACCCCATTCAAGTTTTTGTATGGAGAAGAAGTGATGACACCCGAATAGCTAAAGCATAAGTCTTTAAGAGCAATCAAACCCGAAGACGAAAAAGATGAGCAGTTGCTTGACAAGGATGCGGTTGAGTCGATCAGGCTCAAAGCAGTTGATAATATTCGAAGATATCAAATGG
This sequence comes from Paspalum vaginatum, assembly GCA_030272315.1. NCBI lineage: Eukaryota > Viridiplantae > Streptophyta > Magnoliopsida > Poales > Poaceae > Paspalum > Paspalum vaginatum. The sequence goes on from CM059020.1 coordinate 19,412,354, forward strand.
AGATGGAAAAGTGGAGAGATCAGAAAATAAAGCTCAAATCCATTGAACCAAGTAACTTTGTCCTTCGAAGGGTAGCAAATGCCGATACAACTAGTAAGCTACAAAGTAAGTGGGATGACCCATTTTTAGTGAAAGCATCGAATAGGCCTAGGTCATATAGACTTGAAGACATGTTCGGCAAAGAAGTGCCAAGATCGTGGAATATAATCGACCTTCGGTGCTACTATCCGTAGAAGTAGATTTTTCTTTTCCTTTATGTAAAAAGTAACAAAAAGCACTGCACCGTTTTTCCTTACATGGGAAACCCCGAAGCAAAAGGGGCGTAAGGTTTTTTAATGGGGCAGATGCATGTAACCAAGCTTCGGATGAATGAAGCAATATTTCCCCTGAAAAATTTGTTCTTAGTATGATAAAACTTCGGATTGAACTTTTAGTTCATCACCGAAGGTTATCGCCAAATTTGCATAAAATGATAAATGAAATCACGCATGCCAAAAAAGGCGTGGCTCCAGCAAAAATGTGCAAAAAGTGTGCTTTGATTAAAGTAACCTTCGTCGGGAAAGTACGATGAGGCACAGAGTGAAAATCAAACCACAAAAGCTGGCCAAAGCCGCAGTGGACAGCAAAGCAATGTAATTATCAGCAACAACAAATAGCCGAGTCCTCACCGGAAGCTCAAGGGCAAGCCTGGGGGCTGCGTTAATGACAGATTCCATCTGACATGTGTCTACTCGAGACTCGAGAGCAGCTTTCTCGCCTGTGGCGCACTCTGCTCCACTAGCTTGCTCCAGCTAACCTCCCAAAGCCGAGGCTTCACCCGGCACCAGAGGCGGGTGGATGGCCCAAGATCACCTGATATGAAGCGGCAAAAAGAATGTTAGACATATTACAAGCGTGATGAACGAATCGGCAAGGTAATCACTTCAGAAACCAACATCATCAGTTGAGCTTGGGGTAGTGTGCCCAAGAGCACTACTTGGTAGGACAGGGTCATCGCCAAGCATGGGGCTCCACCCTCTGAGTTGTCAGGACCTTGGGTCGATTGCTCCAGAAACGCCCTGGTCGCCTGCATCTTCAGTTCGGCCAGGCACATCCTGTGACCCAACAAGAGTCCCTTCCCCATCCTTGGGGGCTTCAAGCATCACCTTACTAGCACTGCAGCAAGGAATGGGATTCAATTGCAAATACACAAGGTAACAAGAAACAAGCCATCAAGTAGTGACTCACTCATCTAAGTCCCTTGGTTTCCTCCTGCACCCCTTGCGGCGGGGTTGCATGGGGGATTCCGTAGCCTTGGAGGACTCAGTTGTGGATTTGTCTTGTGGATCAATCTCTGCTAACTTGCTGTTGCGATGCCTCTGAGCCAAAGTCTCGTTGTCAAAAGACAGATCATCCTCAATGGGTTTACAATCACTTTGGGATGTGACATGTCAACCTTTGCTGTTGATACCTTCCGCACGGCTTGAAAGGTTCGGCGCAGAGCAGGCTCAAGAGCCCCTGTGGCTTCACTCACCGAGTGCTAAGTACCTTCGTCTATAGACAGTCGTTCCTTGCCAATATTGATAGCTATTAGCGTCAAGGCAAGAAATAATGCTCTCTGCAACATCCTCGTCAGCCATCGTCTTGGTCTTCAGATGAGACCCCATCGGCATGGGAGGATGCGATAGGTACTTCACAGCACATATCTGCACAGCGTGGCAAACAACTCAAAACGGGAAAACACACAAATCAAGAGCAGATACAACGAAAGAATCCATACCTCTGACGGAGGAAGATACACCGAGAGTGACTTCAGTGTCCCAAGATTAGTTACCTCACCAGTAAAGAATTGAGACACACTAAACATTACCTCGTCAATAGGTCAATTATCCTCACGGGTGTTGGCGGCTCTTAGCCTACCAGATTTTACTTCACAAGCACATGAAGATTGTTCTAGCCTATCACCCTGGAGTATTCCAAGGTATTGTAGTTATCCATAGGGAAGCATTGAGAAAGAGATATCAAACTATCATGCATCCAAATGTTACTAATTCATGTCAACCGATAACTAGGAACGGTTGACACCACGCACCATGGGATAAAAGCCAAGCACCGTTGGCAAGAAAGCAGGTAAAGCCAAGAGGACAATGAGGTGAAAGCTTAGATTCCTAAAGAGGAATTTCTATACTATGGTCAGGCAGACAGACTAAGCTAGACCAACATGTTGCTCCAACGGAGGTAATGATTTATCTGGTTATCTAGGATACTTACTTCACCACCAAGCCTACTAACCACTTCCGGGCACCAGAGTGCTGATAACCCAGATGAGAAAGGTGGGTGTCGTAGTGACTCAGCTATGTGGCTACAAGCAACCCACACGACGGGGGTGGACAACACATGGTACACTGCCGCTGTCACCAGGAGGACCTACCAAAGGCAAGTGCGCTAAATCTCTACTTGCACACCGGCTACCCTAATCTGTGTGGGGTTTAACAACTGAACTTACGAAACCATGGTGACACCCCATCTATGTTTAGTAGGGACTACATCTACTAGATTCCCAGAAAGAAGCATACACAACCATATAAACAAGTGCTATACAGAGCATACGAGGAATCTATAAGTAGGACAAACTAAATAATCATTACCCTTCAATGCAACTCTAACTATAGTCTAAAAGACATTACTATGCTAAGGCATGATTAATACCAAAAGCAAGAATAATGTAAATGCTCACAAAAGATAATGCATGAAATAACTCAAGTCTTACTAGAAAGTAAAGATACAAGAAACTCATACCGAATTCCTGAAGACGGCTCCAGAATAACAGAGCCCTACCTCTAACTCCCAACCAAACACTACTTTCAGAGTGGAGGAACCTCCCATGGGGCGCCTTCTAGAGAGGGAGAGAGAGTTCACATGCTAAATGGTACATAAAAGCACCGAAATGGTACATTTTCGGAGTGGAGGAGTGCCCCTCTATTTATAGGAGGAGGTAGGTCAGTGGGAAGGTAGAAACGGTTGGCCAGGCGGCCTTGTGTATGGCCGACCGGCCATCACTGAGGTTAGGCGGCGAAGTCCCGTGGTCGGCCGTCCATCCTCTGAGGCCAGGCGGCCGTCCGATGTACCGCCTCACTTTTCAAATGCCTAGGATGCCTTCTGGAAGTCGGTTTCTGTTGATACACGTGTTGAACATGTCTGGCAGCCAACGTTGTGGCTGGGTGTCCAAGTAATGGGCTGGGCAGCCTTTTGGGGTGGCCAGGTGGCCATGAGGTGGTCAGCCAGCCATAGGCATGGCTGGCCAGCCATCATTCCAGCCATTCCTTGGCCCATGTGATGGCCTTCCGACGTTGGATTCAGCTTGGGCTTGTTCCTCCATGTGTTTTTGGGCTCTTGGTAACTTCCTTGGATGAATAAGATGAAGGACAAGCATTTCGAGAGAGTACATAGCCGGCCAGCCATGCCTTTGGCTGCCCGGCCATCTCTCACAGCCCCTTCATGTTGTCAATCTTGCGACGGCCATAACATTCGCGTCCTGATTCCAAATTGAGTGAACCAAAACTTCATTTTGATTATATTCATGAGCTCTTTGCAATGGTTTGGTCCATGAGGGCATTTAAGATTGTTCATAGTCATGTTATTTGCAATTCATTCTTAATCCCTTTTGTGTGAATTCTCTCTTTCTCCAAATGATGTTGTCTTGCATGGAATTTGAGCATCGCCCTGTGATACATCAAAAACCACCAAAACTTGTGGGGTTCATTATTGTTAGTTTAATAATGCATGGAACATTATATATACCTCCTTTATTCACCGATGAATTGGTGGTCGAAATAGTGAAATAACGACTGCCAACACGCCCCCAAGCTTGAACTTTTGCTCATCCTCAAAGCTAAGACTTAGACACGGCAGATCAGGAGTTGCATCAATGCCAATGTTCTGCAAGTATGGAGTGCACATCCCAACATTCTACCTTTATAATTGAACAAACTACCCCAACCTTTTTATCTGTACTGGTGGGACTTCTGGCTTTTCTTACCTTGTCTTCGGCGGTGGAGAGATGGAACAATCGTAGTAGAGTGTCACTAAACTCTATCTCCTTTCTGGTTTCATGCTCGGAGGGTTTTGAAAATTTTGAAATGCAATCACTTGGTTCCTCAAATGGTACCCTCGATCACTCAAGTGGTTGTATATTCCTCACCAGGCCTAATACTACATTTTTCCCTAGCAACTAAAAAGGCTAATGTGGAGCTCAAGGTAGGGATAAAGTTAGCTTACCTATGTTATGTATTTTGCTAAGTCAAAGATCGGACCTAACGAAGTTAGTGGTACCTCTTATCCCAAACAAATGAGAATGGACATGTTTTTTGGATGGATATGGTCTATGGATGAAAACTCCTTATTTGATGAATCCCCTCTTGAAGGAAGCATTTGAGTGCATGGAGCTATCTTTCTCTCTTCTTTCTTTCTTCTTCTTTTTTTCTTTTTCTCTTTGGTCACACTTTTTTTTGATAGCTCCATGTCTCCTCTTGTCAAGGAATTTTGGGGATATCTCTAGAATATGTCTGGAGTGTTTTTTTTGGAGACCATATTTGTGGATGGGTAAGTGGATGATGGATATAGTGGAGAAATGTCTGGTGAAGGTGGATGCTTGAATCCAGTGTAGATTGGAGCATGACTAGACAAAGAAAGGCTAGCAAATGAAGGTGAAATTGAGGGATTTTGATCGGGACTTGAAGCGCTACTACTTCATAAGAACTTAAAATTTGACAAAACTCAACATAACAATAGGTAGCATTTGTAGAGATTTCATCATGTAAGCATTTGGCTCTGGATAGGTATTTAAAACCACTGAGGAACTTTCTCATTTCCATTTTCAAAAAGAAAACTCCGGGAATTCACCTTACTAGGATCAAGATGGGTTAAACTCAAACGTTGATTATATCGCATCTGACAGAAACTTAGACTTGGTTTAAAAGCACTTGCTCCCACAAGGTTAAAGATTAAAGGTAGGATCACGACAAATGCTAATAAGTTCAAATTTTTAGGAGTGTCAAGTTGTATACAAAATACTTGCAAGGAATTAATAGAGCAACTATTCATCATTTCCTTTAAGCAAGGGTATAAACAAAATTCTAGCATCATAGGAGTTATTTTATTCATAGTAAAAAGCAAATATTTTTTTGTTGTTTTCGAATTATGCAAATTTTTATAATTTTTTATTTGGGGTAACAGAAAGGATATCTTTTTGGTGTCATGACAATGTTCAGGATTTAAGATTTGGCAATGAAATACAGAGCATTCAGGGTACTCACCTGGTGATCTTCCCCTAAGATTAGTTCTTGCAAGTGATTGCCAAGAAACCGAGCTTCAATATTACCTGGCATTGCCTGCCCCAAGCTTGGTTACTCCCTAGGTGACGACAATGTTGCTTGTGTTGCTCACCTATGTTAAGTCAACCTCTCTCTACTCTTGTTCTGTCATATCTCCGATGCTGCCTTTTGGACCGTCTGTAGGTTGTCAAGAGTTTTGATAAATCACCCCCTTTTGGTGAATGTCTCCTATATTGATGTTGGATCTCCTTCTCTAGCATCATGTTTGCCTTTAGTCTAACATTCTTCCAAGTGATATAAGCACAGTCGCAGCAAGGTACTTCTAGAGAGGCTCTTCATTCCCAAATAGATTGAGTGGGAAAGATAGAGATGGATGTTGTGAGGGTCAACTCTAATATCCATCATATGAGTGTGGCACAAATCTTTGGTTGACGGACATATGTTGGAGTTCAGTCCCAGTCATATCCAATGGGTAGAGCAGATCGATGTTAACATTCTACTCAACTCAGTGCAGAGCATTTTGAATTCTAGGAAGTAATCAACCATTGTGGATTGAATATCGAGGTCCTTCCTCTTAGGGGTTGGGTTAGAGGATGGGTGCCTCTTGGCATATCCTCCCCCAGACTTGATTCCTGGGGTGCCATGAAACAACCCTTCTATGGAATTTTGCCTACTCCACTTAACTTTCGTTTTGGTTCCAGTGGAAGGCTTTGTCCAATCGTAGTATGACGATAGACCCTTAAATGTTGATAATGGATTTCCCAATGAAATTTCTCCAATTTTCTGTCGTAGCAGATAGGTACATCAGGTTCTCGCTCCATGGTTGGTCCATGTTAATGTTGCATACATCTTTTAAGCAATGCTTCATGGGCTTAGAATTTTGGTCGTTTTGTAGAAAGCTTGTCAAATGCCAGATAATTTACTCCCCCAAGCTTGGTTTCTGCATTGAATGCTGATTCCAAACTTGCTCCCTATCATGTTTTTCTTGGGCTTGATACTTGTCATGCATGACATGTGCCACCAATCGTTGTCTGCCTATGTGCCACGCAGCCATCGACTGCACATCATGACATCGATGTTCTCACCATGCTTGTAGGATTTGTATTTGCCTTTGTGGTACTTAACATGGAGCTTCCCCGCAATGAGAGACGTCTATGCCAGTCGCCTTTGGGATCTATAGCACAACTGCATCGGGCGTCCAACTTTCCCATGGGGCAGTAGACTAGTGGCCTACTAGCTTGCAAATTTAAACATGGACAATAGCATAATGTGATATGCCTTTGTGTGTTACCCTGATAAGGTGTGTTCCTGTAGTGCGGAAGTTATCAAGATTTCTCCATTCCTCACCACCACCATTTACTTTGATATCCATATCACGATGTTGTCATTTCCCAAAAAGGGGCTAGATAGCCCGCGAGAGGTTGAGCACGAGAGTGTCGGCCATAGGGCCTTTCTTCTCGTGTGGGGGAATGAATGCCTCCTACAACAGGTTAGTGTACGACATATACAGGGGTCCAAAATGCGTAAAGAGTATTAAACACTGGACCCATTGTTCGCACAGTGCTAGCAAATATTCTCAATCAAAACCTAGCACAAACCATGTTGCTAAACCATGACTTCCATTTCTTCAACTTTTACTTAAATCCACGGTCTAAAACAAGGGTATATTTTTGGAACATCACCAGGATTTTGTGTCTCCATTGAAACTTGAGAGATCAGCTAGTTCAAGATGCTGCTCATGAACTAATAACAGAGCAATCACTACCAAAGATCATCCATAGCTTATCTACCAAACTCGACATTATATTAAATTTGATAGAAAGCGACTAATTTGAACCTAAGCACTATGCTTAATATGGAAAATTAGCCTCTGGGTACACGTTAGGATTTGGCCCAAGCTATGTTGCAATATAAATGCAGCTCACAGATTAGGCATCACATGACTTGGGATATCATGAAAAAGAGGTTCGAGAACCACACATTATCAAGAATTACACATGGCTAGAGCATCATCGAAGAAAATGGGTTTTTTATATAATTTTTTGGATTTTCAAATAAAATGAAGGAGCAACAACAAAAGGATGAACAACAGAATAATACTCTAACGCAGAGTTTCCCCGGCAATGGCACCAGAAAAGCATGTTGGCCGCTCTTAGCCTATCGGATTTTACTCAGCAAGCGCACGGAGACCACTATACCCTTTCACCCGGGAGTATTCCAAGGTATCATATTAATCCACAGGGAAGCATTGAGATAGAGATATCAAACTATCATTCATCCAAATGTTACTACTCATTCAAGTCAACTGATAGCTAGGAAAGGCTGACACCAAGCACCATGGGATACAAGCCAAGAACCCGTGTCAACAAATTAGGTAAAGCCAGGAGGACGAGGTGAAAGCTCAGATTCCGAATGAGGACTTTCTATACTATGGTGAGCCAGATAGACTAAGCTAGACCAACATGTTGCTCTGACGGAGGTAATGATTTATCTAGTTGTCTAGGATACTTCGCCACTGAGCCTGCTAACCACTTCCAGTCACCAAAGTGTTGATAACCCAGACGAGAAAGGTGGGTGTTGCAGTGACTCAGTTATGCGGCTACAAGCAACCCGAACGACGGGGGTGGACTACACTTGGTACACTCCCGCTGTCACCAGGAGCACCTACCAAAGCCAAGTACGCTAAATCTGTACGTGCACACTGGCTACCCTATTCTGCGTGGCGCTTAGCAACTGAACTTGCAAAACCATGGTGACCGCAAACTTACACACCACATCTACGTTTAGCAAGGACTACCTCTACTGGATTCCTCGAATGAAGCATACACAACCGTATAAACAAGTACTATACAGAGCAAACGAGGAATCTATAAGTAGGACAAACTAGATAATCATTACCCCTCAAAGCAACTCTAACTATAGTCTAAAAGACAATACTATGCCAAGGCATGATTAATACCAAAAGCAGGAATAATGTAAATGCGCACAAAAGTAAAGAAAGGATAATGCATTAAATAGCTCAAGTCTTACAGGAAAGTAAAGATACAAGAAACTCATACGAATTCCTAAAGATGGCTCCAGAACAATGGAGCCCTACCTCTAACTCCTAAGCAAACACTACTTTCAGAGTGGAGGCACATCCCATGGGGTGCCTCTAAGAGAGGGAGAGAGAGTTCACATGTTGAATGGTACATAAAAGCACCAAAACAGTACATATTCAGAGTGGGGGAGTGCCCCTCTATTTATAGGAGGAGGTAGGTCAGTGGGAAGGTAAAAATAATTGGCTGGGCAACCACAGGTATGGCCGGCCGTCAATCATGGAGGTCGGGCAAGCAAATCCCATAGTCGGCTGGCCATCCACCATGGCCGGGCGGCCGTCCGATGCACCACCTCTGTTTTCCAATGCCTATGATGCCTTTTGGAAGTCGGTTTGCATTGATACAAGTGTTGAACATGTCCGGGCGGCCAATGTCATGGCCAGGCGGCCAAGTAATGGGCCACGCAGCCAAGTAATGGGCCACACAGCCTTTTGGGGTGGCCGGCCGGCCATGTGAGGTGGTCGGTGTAGGACCGAGATGTGCGACTAGAGAGGGAAGAATAGGAGCACTTGAAAAACTCAAAATCACAACCCAAACATGGTGCAAGGAGAAACGCTTGATACCGTCCACTGAACAGATACGTATCTAGCAAGCACTTGATGTCGCCCACTGAAAGGGTACACACCAAGCGAGTGGAAGCACACGACAACACTCGCTCAAACGTCGAACGAAAGCGACACAAAATGAGACAAATGCAGCCAGCAGACACAAACCGGACAATCCGATCTGGTGCCAGAAGAAATGAACAGACAAACATGCGGACAAACAAAACAATCGGTCAAGCCACTGAAAAAAGGCAGATTAGAAAATCTGAAGTTGCCCAAAACAACCAACCAGACAAACTAGCAGACACAGAAACCTGAAGGACAAAACACACACGAGAAGGCTTGACCAGAAAATCCGCTCTACGCCTAGCGAACTGACCGGACAAACTGAGGGGACAGAGGCACCACTGCAGTACCACGCCATAGACCAGACAGTCTGGTTACACAGACCGGACAAACTAGCAGACAGTCCAATCCAAGAAACCCCACGCCGGTGGCCAAACCTTGAAATCTTCGCCCACAGACTTGAACAGTCCATTCTACACAGACCGGTCAAACCACGTCCTAGCAAGGCAAAACACCAACAAAAGACAGCCCTTGACCTTGATCAAATCCAAACACATAGAAGATCAAGAATGAAGACCAAAACTCAAGAGAGAAAAGGAGGGACATGGGACACCAGCTTGCAGCTGAAACTTCCTTCGATTAAATGCCCAAACAAGGGTCTAGATCAGATTGCAACTGAAGGAATTCAAACTCAAGCTACCACCCTCACCTTCCCAGTAGATTAGAGGCAAGATCCTACTCTAAACCTCTCTTACAATGGAGCTCATGGCTTGACGATGAAAATCACAAAGCTAACCCTAACCCTAGTAGCCAAGAAAGGTTCTAATGACCAGCCCTTAGCCTATTTATAGGATAGTATTGTTAAGACAGTTTTGCACTTTCGTCCCTACAATGAGAAATGCCCTGAGAGGCTAAAACGAAAGAGTACAAGATATTTTGGGATGGACGACCACGATGAAGTCTTGATCTTTGTAAGTTCCACACAATCCTCAGATGTTCTCCATGTGGTCCGCCCCCGGTTTTGAAGTCAGAAATCGGGAAACTTCAGGAAGTCTCCACCTCGGCCTGGAACGGCCCATTCCACTCTATCTCGGTGAGAAATGTGCCCATTCACCGAGTCTGGTAACTTGGTGGTAGGGTGGTAGATTTGATCGAATTCTCCAATGCCCTTGCATGTCTTTGTGCCATGTACTCAGGTTGGAGCACCGCGGTGGCACCCAGCATCCCCTGTCCATCGGGATCGCCTCGCAGTCCTTCGGAGGTCTTACTCCTGCCTTTGCCATGTCGCTCCTCTGTGTACCAAACTCACACGGCCGACCGACGCCGAGCTTGCCTCCTATCCTTCGGAGCACTTCCGTCTACCTCCCATCCATCGGAGGGCCTCCTGTCCTTCGGAGGTCTTGTGCCTAAGTCCCACTGGGTCTTTGGCTTCTGTTGACAATCACTCACCACTCCAGAGGCAATGGAGCTGGTCCATTGGCTCTCAATCTCCCCATTGATGAGTGCATTGTCAGCACCTTCTACCTATAACCTAAAACAGAACAAAGACAAGAAAAACAAGTGTAAAACTGAAAACAAAGAAGAAAAGAAGAAAGTTGCTCAAAATGCCTAAAAGCCAAACACTAGCAAAGATGGGCAAACTATGACAACAAAAAAAAAACAAGGCTAAATATCGACCCCCTAAGATCAGGGAATCCGCTCAACGTAGTCGATCAAACTAAAGCATGACCCTCAAGAAAGAGGCAAACCGGCTCAACGCAGTCATGCTTAGGGAAAGCATCGGCTCCTCCAGAAAGTGGCAAAAGGCTCAACACACCGATGCAAGAGCAGGCTAAAACCTCAAACTCCCCCTCAACTAGATCTCTCCAGAATTCTCCCCCTTGGTCCATGAACTCCCCCTTGGAGCAACAATCTCTCATAAGTCAACATCTCTCCCCCTTGTTGACAATGGACACATCAAGGGTTCATAGAACTCAACTCCCCCTGAACTAGACAACTCTCCCTCAAGATATGCCTTGGAATGCTGGAAGTGTACTATGAAGAGCTCAGCAGGGATGAAAAGCTAGTAAATATGAGTTCTACCATAGAGAGCAAATCAGGGCAAGGAAGCATGCAAACGAGCTCAATTGAATCTATCTCATACAGATCAGGATCATGTTTTTCAAGGTTGTTAAAAAGAAAGCATCACCAACATGAATAGCATCTAACAAGATAGGCATGAACAGCAATATGCTAGCAAAACATACAAGGTGTGCTACTCTCAACCAAAGCATATATAACAGGCCATAAGCAATTTAGAGACTTACAGATTTCAGATTTAGCAATTTGTAACTTCATGCAAATCAGATCTTGTGCTAGGGGTTATTCACTTGTCTTAGCCACTTCTTACCAACCAATGCCAAGCCTAGGTTTAGAAAACCATCAGAAGCTTAAGAGAAGGTTTTGGTCATACAAAGGCTAGTCCAAGTTCAAGCCAGAGTGCAAGGGCAAGCTGTCTCAAGCTAGATCAGTGTGACAAGCGAGCCCACCTGGATCTTTTCATTTCAGCTCATAAGACACATAGGATACATAGTTTTAAATCAGATTTCAGGCTAGGCAAGGTGTCATAAATGCTTAGGCATAGACTTAACAAAGGCATACGACTAGCATATCCAAGCATGAAAAGATAGCATAGCATTCCTACACATGCTAGGGGCCAAGTAAAGTGGTGATCATGGTTTTTGATTTTCAAGAAATAAAAGTGACTTAGCTCACAAAAGATATTAGACAGATTCAAGGAGCTTTGCCAACCATGATCAAGCAAGCAACTGTACAATCTAGCACAAGCAAGTAGTAACTTATCATTCTAGAAGAGCTCTAGTGCTAGTGAAAGTGAAAATTCTTATGATACAATACAATGCATGATATGATACAAAATGCAAAGAAAACAAAGAAAAGCAAAGAAAAAGGAAATAAAAAACCTACACTACAGCAAGGCTACCCTAAACTAAAAGGGGTAACAAACACTAAGCTCCCCACGCAAGCGAGCAAACACGCTAAGCTCTAAGGGCTCAGTGAAGATATCGGTCAACAGGTTCTCGGTCTCCACATGGATGAAGTCTATATCTCCCTTCTCATAGTGATCTCTCAGAAAGTGAAACCTCATGTCTATGTGTTTGGTTCTGGAGTGCAAGACGGGGTTCCTAGCTACAGAAATAGCGGAAGTAGAGTCTACTAGGAGAGGGGTCTTCCTAAAGCTGATGCCAAAGTCACTCAAGGTAGCTCTCGTCCAAAGCAGCTGGGAGCAGCAATTAGCAGCAGCAACGTATTCGGCTTCTATGGTGGAAGTGGCTACGCTTGATTGCTTGCATGAGGACCAAGAGACAAGAGAAGAACCGAGAAACTGGTAGGTGTTAGAAGTAGACTTGCGCTCCAGCCGACAACCCACAAAGTCAGCATCCGAATACCCTTTGAGAGAGAGCGTCGAAGCTGAAGAGAACCAAAGACCAAGCTCAGGAGTGTATTTCAGGTACCTGAAGATGCACTTCACCGCTTGATGGTGTGATATCCTCGGTGAGGCCTAAAATCGTGTACAAAGGCAAACTGCGAACTGGATGTCCGACCTAGTCGATGTCAGGTACATAAGTGAGCCGATCATCCCTCGGTACTCTCTTTGGTCCACCACCTGCCCTTCTTCATCTCCATCAAGCGCCATTGGAGTCTCCCATATCAAACTTCCTCAGAATGTCCTTCGTGTACTTGGCTTGATGGATGAAGGTTCCTTCACACCATTGCTTGATTTGTAGTCCAAGAAAAAACTGCAACTCTCCCATCATGCTCATCTCAAACTCATTCGACATCTTCTTCGAAAACTCGGTAACAAGAGAGTGAGACGAGCCACCAAAGATGTTATCTTCCACATATATCTGGACAATAATAAGATCACTACCATGCTTGAGGAGAAACAAGGTCTTATCAACACTCCCCATTCTGAAACCCTGGTTTAGCAAAAAGGTTTTCAATCTATCATACCAGGCTCTAGGGGCTTGTTTTAAATCATACATGGATTTTTGCAATTTGTAAACATGGTTAGGGTGTTTAGCATTTTCAAATCTAGGGGGTTGCTTGACATAAACTTCTTCTTGAATAAATCCATTCAGAAAAGCAGACTTCACATCCATTTGAAAAAGCTTGAAACCCATGGAAGCTGCAAAGGCTAAGAGAATACGTATAGCTCTCAGGCGTGCAACTGGAGCAAACATTTCCTCATAGTCTATCCCCTCTTTTTGACAAAAACCCTTAGCCACAAGTCTAGCCTTGTTCCGCACAACAATGCCATCCTTCCATTGCTTATTTTTGAAAACCCATTTTGTACCAATAGTATTGCATTGTGGTGGTGGCTCTACCAAAACCCAAACCTCATTCCTCTCAAAGTTTTCTAACTCCTCATGCATGGCATTAACCCAATTACCATCAGAAAGAGCGTGTCCAACATCCTTGGCTCAAAGGAGGCAACAAATGCAGCATGAGCAAAGAAAGCGATAGGACCTATCTGGGACCTCAAGGTCCTCGCATGTAAATCACCAATGATCCCATGCGGAGGGTGATCCCACTGGACCTGCCGAGATGGAACAATCTCAGAGGTCACGTCCCCTGCGTCCTCAGCGGGGCCAGCCTTTGCTCGAGCTTGTAGTCGAGGGAGCGAGGAGGAAGCCATCGGCAAGGGTCCTTCTTCGTCTTTAGATCTCATAGTAGTGGGCGTAGGAGCTGTAGCCGGTGCAATGGCTCCTGCATCACCAGCATCTACCTAAACTTCCTCATCTTCAAAGATGGGAGTTCCTTCTTCATCATCACCTGAAAGCTCAAATGCAGGGGTTGTGCAAGGCATAGATTCATCGAAGGAAACCTCACAAGTCTCTACCACTTGTTTGGTATCAAGGATCCACGCTCTATATGCTCTAGAGCTAGAGGCGTACAAAAGGAAAATACCATCCAAGCAGTGAGATTCAAATTTGTCCAAATGCCTCCCTTATTGAGCACAAAGCATCTGCAGCCAAATGCACGCAGGTGCTTAACGCTGGGCTACCTACCAAACCATAGCTCATACAAAGTCCTCCTTAAGAAAGCTCGTAGGAAGATGGGGTTGCGATGTAACAGCCATATTCATAGCCTCAGCCTAAAAGCGTCACGGAGTCCTATGCTCATCAAGCATTGTCCGTGCCATCTCAACAAGTGTGCTGTCTTTCATTCCATGACACCATTCTGAGGTGGGGTATAAGGAGATGAGAATTGGTGATCAAGACCTAGGTCACAACAGAAGGTTTCGAAATGAGAGTTACGAAGTTCTCCTCCATTGTCACTGTGGATAGCCCTCATGGCCTTATGACTCTCATTTCTTAACCTCAAGTCCAGATCCCAAACAAAACCGAAAGCCTCATCTTTGAACTCCATGAAGAACACCGACGAAAACTGAGAAAATTCATCTACAATAACAAGCACATACCACTTCCCACTGACCGATTGTACCCGAGTAGGACCAACCTTGTCCATATGCAGCAGGTCACCCAGGTAAGAGGTCATTACCAGATTGATAGGTGCAAGAAAAGCAGCAACCATCTTGCCATGACGACAAGGGTGGCACAGTAAGTCCTTTTCTGCTTTCAAATTGGGCAATCTTCGGATCCGACCCATCGAGCTCAACCTGGCTAGCAGATCAAAACTCAAATGCCCTAGCCTCCTATGCCACTTCCAGATATCAGTAGAGGCACCAGCTACCAAACACCGAGGAGGGCTAGAAATAGATGCAAGGTCAACCTTATAAACCTACCCATAGGGCAAAATCTGACAAACAAGGTTTTCCTTAGCATCAAGCACACAAGAAGAACCCTACTTAAAGAAAACCTCAAACCCTTCCTTGAGAAGTTGCGAGATAGAAACCAAATTGAACCCTAAATTCATCACTAAAGCAACTCCTCTTAGGGAAAGCTTCCCAGAAATCGCAACAGAGCCAACACCCAACACTTTACCTTGACCATTATCCCCGAATGTGATGTACTCCTTGGTGCTCATGGGGTTGAAGCTGGAGAACCATCTAGAGTGCCCTGTCATGTGCCTAGAGCAGCTGGAGTCCATGATCCATATGTCCTCCAGGCCTCAATCCTACAAAATCAAGGAAAGCGAGAGTGAGAAAATAGTTCGGCACTGGGGTTAGTGAAACTACTGAACCAGTGCCGAGCAATCTGCTCAAAGGTGAGGAAACACAGTCAAAGTAAGCATCACAATGATCTGGGTACCCACGACCTCCAAAGCATGAGCTCTCAAGCCCTCTACCAAAGCCTTGGTCATGAGCTCCATAGCCATGCTAAAAACGATTAGGAGCTCAGCCGGCGAAGCGTCAATCACCACCAGGAGCACGGGCCTAAAAGCCGCCTCCTCTATCACCACCAGCAAAGCGGTCTCTCAACTCACCGCGATGGGGAGGATCTTGCCTACCACCTCGGTAGAACTGATCCTGATTGCCCCAGGCTCTCTCCTGCCTCTCAACCTGCTTTCTCCTAAAGCAAAACTCCTCCAAGTGACCATTCTGCTAGCAAAACTCATAGTGGTAGACAGGTCTCTTGGGCATTGGCTGGGGCTGAACCTTAGGCTTCTGGTGTGGTGGTGAAGCCTTAGGTGGTGTTGGCTGCTGGACTTGCTTCTTACCCGAAGGCTTAAGCGCTTCTTCTACAATCTTTTCTAGCTTGGCTTTTGGTGGCCTCGGTGTCTAGTATGACTTCCTTGGGGCAGCCTTTGGAGGCTCATGGTAAACTCCATCAAAAGTAGAACTAAGCTTGGGAGAGGCAGTGTTAGGCTTGATCGGGGCACTCTTCTTCTCACCCGAGGTACTACACTCTCCTAACCCAAGTCCACTAGTGTCACCCTCACCATGCTTGCTCGTCTCTATGATCATCCTGAGCTGAGGTTCCCTAGCATACATCTAGCTCGGCACCTCTCTCAATCTACAGTTGTTCTCTTGAACGATCAACTTCTCCTCTCTCAGTTATTCCAGAACTAAACCCTGGGCAGCACAGGTGTCACATTGTAGAGAGGGAACCATGGGAGCAGACTTCCCAAGCTTCCTAATGGTGGCATCCTTCTCCACCAACTGCAACCTCAAAGTGAGACAGTTGTCACACGTGTTAGGGGGTGCTGAAAGCACCTCAAGGTCAGCTCTCACCTACTCAAGCTCACTCCTCAAGGTTGGACAGACCAAGCACGCACCCAAAAGCGTGGGTCTAGCCCTAAGCTCCTCCAACTCCTTGAGCTGCCCCTCACACTTCACCTTCAGCTCAGCAATGTCAACTGCTAGGTGGGGGCGAGACTCACACTCAGGCACCTCACTCAAAGTAGGCACATCTAGTTTAGACTGGAGCTTGCCTAACTCAACCTTTAGCCTATCCATCTCCTCTACCTAATGAGCATACTTACTCTTCTGCTCACAAAGGTCACTCATGAGGGACTCACAGGTAGGGCACTCAAACTCACTAGGCTGGGCTTGCACACTCTTCAGCCTTTGAATCACTGCCAAAGCATCAACAACTTATTCTGGGCTTTCAACTCATGACTATTCCTCTCAAGCATATCAAGGATCTCAGCTTGCTCAAGAGTTACCTCTTCATCGGAGGATTCGTTGTCGTTGCCCTTGTCGTCCTTGTCCTCAAGTGCCATGGAGTAGAAGGATCTCCGGTTCATCTCATGCTTGCACTTGGACTTGGGGGAGACGAAGTAGACCACCTTGATCTCTCCTCTTGGCTCACTTGGTGACGATCTCCTCATCACTTGAGCTTGACGAAAATGAGGAGGAGGAGGAGGACGATCCACTGCAAAGACCACCAAGCTCAGCGGAGAAGGCCTTGTCCCGCTTCCGGTTGTCCTTTTGGTAGCTCTTGAAAGCCTTCCTAAAGCTCTTGATATTGCCAGATATGTGCTTGGCATGGTCACGCTTGCCATAGTCATGCTTGCCGAAGCGGTGCTTGTTGAAGTCGCGGGAGTGGCTCTTGCCCTTCTTGTAGTAGTCCTTCTGCTTGTTCGGGCACTCGGCGATGAAGTGGCCGACCTCAACACACTCGAAGCATTTGAGCCTCTCGCCCCTCTTCTTGCTCATCCGATTGCCATAGGTGCACTGAAAGTGACTAGACACCAGATAAAGATCATTATCCCCAAGTGACACCAACTACTCCTCTATCACAGACATCAAAGCAGAGAACAAAAAACCATGAAGTGGCGGGTTAGTAGGAACTTCCTTGGAGCTGGAAGCCAAGGTTAGGCTCTTCGAGCCAGTACCATCGAGAATATCTATCATCAGATAATCAACCTCTATGGCCTTGAGCTTGCTATAAAGCTCCTCTACACCCAAGGTGCGATGCCCTGCCGACTCAAGAATGGAGTTCTTCTTGATCTCCCATAGTTTCTTGTCCAACGAATACAACAGCTTGAGAGCCTGCTGATGGTCAGTGTATGGAAGAGTAGTGGGGGCAGAGTTGACACGGAGCTTGTTGATGATCGACCGAAAACGACCAAACAAGGCATCCACAGACTCTCCTGGCTTCTGGGCGAAATTCTCATATTCGCGCCGGCAAGTCTCCACAAGCCAACCCTTAACTATCACCGTCCCCGCATGGTGTGCACTGAGGGACCATATCTTATGAGTGGTATCAAGGTGGCTCACCCTCTCATAGTCCGCTGAACCAAGTCCAGAGAAAAGAAAGTTCACCGCCTTGTAGTTCGCCTCGTGTTGAGCAATGAGCGCCGGTGTGGTACTCTCGGCAACGGGGAGTCCCTTAAAATTCATACTCTGAGTAGCATTCCATATGTCCTCACTCTAGCTAAGCAAGAAAGCTCTCATTCTACCCTTCTAGTAGGGATAGCCATCTGAGCCAAGAACTGAAACCTGCCCAGAGTATGCCATAGTCGCTACTGGTTTCTCACCGGTAAAGGTATGAAGAAACCTAACCAGCTCTGATACCAATTGTAGGACCAAGACATGCGACTAGAGGAGGGTGAATAGGAGCACTTGAAAAACTCAAAATCACAACCCCCAAACTTGGTGCAAGTAGAAACGCTGGATATTGTCCACTGAACAGATACGTATCTAGCAAGCACTTGATGTTGCCCACTAAAAGGGTACACACCAAGCGAGCGGAAGCACACGACAACACTCGCTCAAACGTCGAACGAAAGCGATGGAAAATGAGCCAAACGCAGCCAGCAAACATAGACCGGACAATCCAATCTAGTACCAGAAGAACAGACGGGAGAAAGACGTGGACAAATAAAACAACCGGTCAAGCCATAGAGAAAAGGTAGATTGGAGAATCCGTAGTTGACCAAAACAACCAACTGGACAAACTAGTGGATAGAGAAACCTGAAGGACAAAACACACAGAAGAAGGCTTGACCGGACAATCCACTCTATGCCTAGCAACCTGACCGGACAAAATGAGGGGATGGAGGCACCTCTGCAGTGACACCCCACAGACCGGACAGTCCAGTTTCATAGACCGGACAAACTAGCGGACAGTCCAATCTGAGAAACCCCTGCCGGTGGCCAAACCTAGAAATCTTTGCCTACATACCAGACAGTCCATTCTACATAGACCGGACAAACCTACGGATTGTCCGCTGTATATAGACCAAAACGCCCAAGTGTGGAACTTGGAAATCTGCTCACAAATCCACCAAAAATCGATCGAAACCGGTTCAAACCTTCACCAAACTTCACAAAATTTTGCATAGGCTATCCTAGAGCCATCCCAAAGCTAAGCCCAAAATAGCTACTCAAAAATATCAAGGGTCACACGGGAATCATAGATCTCGCGAAGATGGGAAGGAGAAACCGAAAAACCAAGAATGAGAAGAACAACCCTTTGCTCATGGTTCCAAGGATCTAGCACAAGTCAAGAGAGATTAACCACGTCCTAGCAAGGCAAAACACCAGCAAAAGATAGCCCTTGACCTTGATCAAATCCAAACACATAGAAGATCAAGAATGAAGACCAAAACTCAAGAGAGAAAAGGAGGGACAAGGGACAGCAGCTTGCAGCTGAAACTTCCTTCGATTAAACGCCCAAACAAGTGTCTAGATCAGATTACAACTGAAGGAATTTGAACTCAAGCTACTACCCTCACCTTCCCACTAGATTAGAGGCAAGATCTTACTCTAAACCTCTCTTACAATGGAGCTCATGGCTTGAGGACCAAAATCACAAAGCTAACCCTAACCCTAGTAGCAAAGAGAGGTTCTAATGACCAGCCCTTAGCCTATTTATAGCATAGTGCTGTTTAGATAGTTTTGCACTTAGGTCCTACAAGATATTTTGGGACGGACGACCATGATGAAGTCTTGATCTTCATAAGTTCCACGCAATCCTCGGATGTTTTCCATGTGGCCAGTAGTCCAATCCGCGATTCACGCCCAGTTTTGAAGTCAGAAATCGAGAAACTTTACGAAGTCTCCACCTGGGCCTGGGACAGCCCACTCCACTCTATCTCAGTGAGAAATGAGCCCATTCGCTGATTCTGGTAACTTGGTGGTAGGGAGGCGGATTTGAGTGAATCCGCCAACGCCCTCGCATGTCTTCGGGCCATGTACTCGGGTTGGAGCACCGCGGTGGCACCCGGCATCCCCTGTCCATCAGGGTTGCCTCACAGTCCTTTGGAGGTCTTACTCCTGTCGTCGCCGTGCTACTCCTCCATGTACTGAACTCCCATGACTAACCGACGCCGAGCATGCCTCCTATCCTTCAGAGGACTTCTATCTATGTCCCGTCCATCGGAGGTCTTGTTCCTATGTCCTTCTACGTCTTTGGCTTCTATTGATAATCACTCTTCACTCCAAATGAAATAAAGCCGGTCCATTGGCTCTTAGCTAGCCGGCCATAGGCATGGCCTGCCGGCCATCATTCCAGCCTTTTAGCCATTCTTTGGCCCATGTGATGGCCTTCCGACGTTGGATTCGGCTTGGGCTTGTTCCTCCATGTGTTTTTGGGCTCTTGGTAACTTCCTTGGATGAATAACATGAAGGACAAGGCATTTCAGTAGTGTTCATGGCCCACCGGCCATGCCTTTGGTCGCTCAGCCAAAGTCATGGCTGCTCAGCCATCTCTCACGGCCCATGCATGTTGTCAATCTTGCGACGGCCATAACATTCGCGTCCGGACTCCAAATTGAGTGAACCAAAACTCTATTTTGATTATATTGACGATCTCTTTGCAATGGTTTGGTCCATGATGGCATCTAAGATACTTTATAGTGATGTTATTTGAAATTCATTCTCAAGCCCTTTTGTGTGAATTCTCTCTTGCTCCAAATGATGTTGTATTGCATGGATTTTGAGCATCTCCCTGTGATACAACAAAAACCTCAAAAACTTGTGGAATTCTTTAGTGTTAGGTAAATATTGCAAGGAACTTTATCTATACCCCATTTATTCACCGAGGAATTGGCGGTCAAAATAGTGAAATAACGACTGCCAACAACGGGTCTGGTCATCTAACCCAGAATATAAGAAAACCAGATGCACTCGGTCCTTCAGCTGCTAAATCTTATGATTCACAAAGTCCATGGCAATAGCCATAGCAGTAAGACCACCCTTCTTCAGAGCGTCGATATTGCCTAGTAGCATTCGGACTTGGTCCATTTCAGCTTCAGGAACAAGCTCTAGCCACTAATCTTTGGGACTTGGTATGTGACCAGCATACTCAGGGATAGACAAAGACCAGTTCTCCATCATGAATCACTTGTCCTTCCAATCCTTGATGGACGACAGCAGTGGCAGTGCAAAATACTCCTGTTTCTTACTATCGTGCAGCTGTAGAGTGGCTCCCCCAAGATATGCATACTGGTTGTTCCTCAGTTGACACTTGCAGTAATAAAGGTAATACCATAAATTGAAATGCGGCGTGATTACTAAATAGGCTTCACACAGATGCACGAAAATGGCAAGCTGAACTATGGAATTCAGATTGAGATGCGGCAGCTCAATTTTGTAATAGTGAAGCAGACCCCAAAGAAAAGAGCAAATTGTGAGCATCAAACCTCACCAGAAATACCAAATGAACACCGGGGTGTTGAAAGCATTCTTCCTTGGGTACTTGCATTTGAACTGCATTTGCCACAGATCTGATTCCTTAGGAGGCAGCAATCTGAAGTCCACCAAACTCTCTAAGTCAAAATCCTTGACGATGGATGGCGTCCATGTGCATGACGGGGCTGGCGGCTCACCGTCAGGATGACCGGCTTTAGCGCCAGTATCCTTGAAGTTACCGATGATGGAGGATTGACCCTTCTTCAGCGCCATGCTGCTGGGGGTGTGTCAGGCGACCTTGAATTGGTTGTTCATGAAATGGGTGGAGAGAAATGGGGTCACAACAATGCGGCAAGTTGTAGGTAGCACGGCAGTGCAAACCCTAGCGAAACGAGGGAGAAAGGCGCGATTGAAGATCTATGGCAGCAGTTCGGCCATATAACACGTCTCATTTAATGGCGTCAGAAGCCCAACCGTCGCGTCTGTTCAAAGATGTTGCAGGGCGATAGATGGCAGCATAAGTTTGTGACAAGCGTCCAGCTCGAGTCCCGAGTACTCGGCTAGAAGCACTCGGCCAATTGTGAGGGATCATCCATATTAAATGCAGTCGATGCCACAAGTTGAATGCACTCAGCACCACCAGCATAACAAGTCGACATACGAAATAGAACCCAAACTCTGAGGTGCAAGTAGATATAACCACTCGGCTGGTACAGTATACGCACCAGGATGAACATCAAGACAACATATTTCAATTGTTACAATGGATTGAAGGAAGCTCAAAATAATACACAAAGCCCAAGGCTATAAGGCATGGCCTTACTCTGCAAGGACAACTTGTGTAGAAGAAAAGGCTCACCCAGCAAGGGCAAGGAAGGTGACAACGAGGATGAGACTTGCAAGTGCCTTGGTAAAGGGGCTCAAGACCATCAGCGCAAAGTTCTGAAGATTTGGCCCCAAACTCCACAAAGGCATCTGAACGCCACGGCGACCCCACCTGTGATAACCCAGGCATCTCATGCGTATTACATTAGAATCATTAGCTAAATTACATCATTAAATGAACATTTTATATTAGGGGCATGAGCGGGTTAAGTCTTTAGAAGCGAGTTAAAAACCGATTTTTTCTCCAACTGCATTTGCAATTGCCCTATAACTTTAATACTGTTGTGAATTTGACAAAACTATACATAACAAACTTGTAGACAATTTCATAATGAACAATTTTGGTATTTGGTGTCATGACATGCATAAAGGTTTGAATAGAGTTTTAGGTCATTTTCGGTAAAATTGAGAAATCTGTCCAAATGTGATTTAAATAGAGATTTCAAAATTTTGTGAAACAAAAGCCAACATTTTGAAAAACTTTGTATATCAAAGTTGTAGTGCCTGAGCAACTGAACAACATTGGTATATAACATTTACCATGAAAATGCATAAAAATATGACTTGTAGAATTTTTAATTTGGAAGATTTTGTTGGTCAAACTGGGGTCAGCAGATTAAACTCAATTTAAATCATACTTATAATTGGAATCTGGTATTATTCCTTTTGACAAAGTTGTAGATTATCAAGTTTACAATAACTTTTCTATTTTAAGTTTGGTCTAATTCGGCCTCCAAGATCTTCAAAAATAACGAAAACAAACATGGCTTTCTGCAGTCAAACAGCATTTTCCAATTTTCCGATTTTTGCTTTTTCTTTTTGAGCCACTGACGAGTGGGCCCCGCTGGGACTGGACGACCGGCCATGGACAGAGCTCGCTCGCCACGTCCCCGAGCACGCGTCGCTCGCCGTTGGCACCGGCCGGCCGACCGCCACCTCTCCCTCCCTTCGCTCACCTTCAAGGGGAAGCGAGACCCCTGCTCCCTCCATTCTCATGCAGCTCTCCATGCCTCTCCTGCGCCGTTTTTCCCCAACAGAGCCGCCCCAAGCCATCTCCGTCTCCACCAGCCACCATTGACGGGAGTTCGGAGCTCGCGTTCCGAAGCCGCTCGGCCTTCCCGCGCCCTCCAATCACCACGCCGGCTTTCCCCACCCACCGCTCCGCCGTTTCCCTGGTCCTCAGCCGCCGGAGCTGCTCCATCGCGCCGTGTTCCCGTGCCGAAGACCCCACGTCCAAGCGCTCGTCGCCGTCGTCGCCGTGCCCCGGCCCTTGTGCTCCTCCCCGCCGACCAAGATCCAAGGGGAACGAACCCCCTAGCCGAGAACAACTCCGGCAACCCTTCCCCTGCGTCCCGACGGCCCCTACGCACCGGCCCCGCGCGAGCAGGCTCCTCCCCCGCCGCGTGCCCCTCCTCCCTGGCCGGCCCAAGGTAGAAGAAGATGAGAATTTTGTATAAATTCCCCTGTAGTACTCTATATTTTACATACTCTAACCCAACCCTGTTTACTGAGTCATGAACATTTTCTGTACCGGTCCCTGAGAGATAAATTTAATCAGAATTAGGTCCCTAGTCCCTAGGATTTTCGGTTTAAAGCATTTTATTAAAACTGAAACTTTGAAAATTCATAATAAATCATATAAAAATCAGAAAAATACAAAACTTGTTGCATTGTATTCCTATTAAATAGATCTATAGAATGGATATGATGGTTGAGTAGAAAAAGACCTTTTTGCCCCTGTTAATGTGCATGCATGAAAAACCTTAATAAATAGGAAGTGTGGGTAAAATGAGCTTCAAAAATTATGAAATTTGGGCAAAAGCCTTGTGAACATGTGTAGGCTCTGTATAAATTTTGGTAGCCCTAGCATTTACTGTTTAATTACTATTGTGCCCTTGTCTTGTAGTTAAGCATATATTTAATTTAAGAAAGATTTGCTATGGTGAAAAATGCTCCAAGTGACTTTAAGGGCTTGATATGAGCTCTAGGTTATGAACATGACTCATTGCTAGAGTAGGAAGTGGTGCATGTAAGGTTGTGATTCTGATTTGAAAATAGTAGTATTAATGCTAGTGCCAGTCGGGAGGTTTTGGTTGAGCTAGTAATCCATTACCTGCGTAACTAGAGGTTTGCCTTATATTTTGCTTAACCAGTTGTATGCTTGATGATCGTGCATCTCATTCACTGTGTCATGCGTAGCATTCATATAGCAACGCTTATTGCAGATACGTGATTGAGAAACAAGTACGGGAGCTACTTTAAGCAATGGTGTTCCAGAAGATCAAGTAAGCCCCAGACACGACCTGGAGAGCCCATCAGTCGTGTTTGGAAGGAGGAGTTGTCCAAGTAATCAAGGGGTTGCCTGGGGCAAAGCCTCACAACCCGGCAAACTAACCTGGTTTAGTTTGTTGGCTGAGTAAGAATAAGCAAAGGTAGGCAGGACCATACTCTACCCAGCAAATAATTTATACTTGATGATTACGCATATGCATTAGGAGTTACTTGGAACCAATTGCATTAGACTTCCTGGCCACCCTGGCCCTAGCACCTATACATAGAGTTCGTAGGACGAGTATGCCTAGAAATTGCTAGGTACGAGTAGACACGAGTGTGTGGACTCGTCACGTAGGTATTTTCAAAATCACAAAAGCTTAAAGTTATATCTCTTATAAGTGTTGCTCAGGAAGTAAATGGAGACCGGGCGGAGATTTTATTTCAGTATTTACTTTTCATGATGTCGCACCCGGACTCCGCCCGAGTCGTTTAAGGCCCGTCCGCTGTTCGTCTGCTGATCGGCATAACATTGCTAAAGTGCTTATCCGGGGAATGGGACCGGAAAAGTCTTTCCTGGGCTCGTCCGAAGCACAGAGACACGTTCCTACCCGCTGGTTGAGAGGAAGGTGGCCTGGGGGAGCTTGGTACTCATGACGGGGAGACCGAGATGTCGGCAGGCTCGTCATGGGGGCACAACCCGGGGACTAGGCGGGAGTGAATCAAACTTGGGACGAGGCAGGTTAAGATTGGGGCTATATGTGCGAACGCGATGGCTAGTAAGCATATACCCCTGGCATGATAGTTATTCCCGGGAATTAAAAATCGATTCGAATCGCTGATGCCCACCAGGTGTGGGAATGCCAATATCACTGTCGGGCAACGTAGTAATTACTTAAACTCTCAGATGCTTAATGCTCATGATTTTTGGAATACTACATGTTTGATCTGAGATGTTACATTACGGAAATTTATTGTTATGTTGACAATCGTACAGACAATGAAACTTGATGTTATGTTAATAAAGTTGCTGTAAAAACTAAAAGCTAAGGATCCACTTGCTAATAAGCTGCTTCGCGTCAGCCGTAAGCCAAATACATTAAGACCTACTGAGTAATTAGTACTCAGGGTTTGCCCCCACATTTTGAGCGCAGGTATGGAATTCATGGTGTGCACCTGTGTCGGAGGCGGGGCATGCCCTCATTTAGGATGAGGTGATTGAGTGGTACGAGGACAACATCGGTGGGCTCGATGTTGTACCTCCAATGCAAAACTTTTGGTGATAACATGGTGATCTAAACTTATACTTTCCGCTGCGAGAGACTTTCAAACTTGCTACCTTATAACTTTATGTTGGACTTGTATTTTATGTAAAAACTGGTTTGTAACTAAGTTTAACTTTCTACTATTCAACTGCCTGCGATGATGTATCTGTTGTGGCTCCATCGTGAGTCAGATGTGTATGATGTCGGTTCCTCTGGGAAAAGGTAATATCGGGAGTTGAATGACTCTCGACGGACGACCGGGTTTAGTTCGGTCTAATCGCATTGCAAGCCAGAGGTGGCAGGTGTGCTTAGCCCGGATTAAATCGGCGGTTCCGCCACACCACCCATCGGGCCAGCACCACCATGGTTGGTGGCCCAAAAAGGCAGCAGCGTCACCATGGTCAGGAGGAGAAGACCATGTTATGATTCTCTCCCATTTTGACCTTAGCATCAAGACACATAAGAATGGACTTTAGGAGTATCTCACATTTTGAATGATCTATCATCTACACTGGCAAGGAGCAGAGCTACACGAAGAAAGACCACGGCAGAAGGCGACTTCATATTTCCAAACATTACTGCTCAGGCTGCAGCTCAATCATGGCAAGGGATACAATTTATAGCCACAGCATCGGGAAGAGATCATAATGAATCTCACACAGAAAGGCTCGTGAAGGCACAGTAAAAGGAGACTTAAAAGCAGACAGTCATGGCAGACATAAAAGACAATACATTGATGGTTGCGTGGGTGGCAGTTGGCAAGCGAACCATTAGAAGGCGTAAAGGGAATCCAATGCGTGTAACAGTACCGGATGAAGCCAAGTAATTCAGCTTTATTAAAGACAGCAGTGGCATGCATGAAACCAGAGGCTTGGGAACTCAAGCAGTAATCTGCCCACTTCCCTGACAAAAGGTATTCGGTGACCACTCGGCAACAACCAGATAGCGCTCGAGCGCACCTCAATCACTTGGGAAGCTCTCGCATGGCACTTGGGTGCTCAAGGGAGTACTCAGGATTGTCATAACAGGAAGCAATCTGGCAAAAAAAACCTTTCACCCTCTCTGGCAACCTCAAACGAGGTATTCCATACCTCATGGAGCTTAGGGGCTACGGAGGGGCAAAAGGAAAATTCAAATTTTCAATTTTTTTCTTCGGCAACAAGTTAGTTGAGGCAGGTCAAACCTTCAAGCCGATTGCTATGCAAGTTGACATGAAGCTTGGGAGCTCCTCCATATGGAGTTTGTGGGGGATAGATATCTCTTGGGTCCACATGAAGCGTATTCTCTAAACGGGCTGTTGGAGGGCCCAATCTAGAAGCCGATCGACTGACTTGGCGCACAAGACAAGGACTCTATCTTTTGTAATCTAAACCGTCTAGTAGACGTAGAAGGAAACCGACTTGTAACCCAAACCACGCCGGACTATATATGGCGGGCTAGAGACCCCTCCCAAATGACTCATGACACAACTCCCTCGACTTCATACGCCCTCATTGTAACCTCGAGAGCTCAAATCAATACCACTCACCCCAAACAGGACGTAGGGTATTACGCATATCGCGCCCTGAACCTGTATAAATCGTGTGTTCCTATCTCCCGTCGCGTTTCATGCGAACCATCGAGCTACCGTCGATCTCGCCAACCACCAAAAGCACTGCGTGATACGTCCCGTGGTGCACTGCCGGTACTAAACCCCGACAGTTGGCGCGCCAGGTAGGGGCAGGCGACATCGACATCACGCTAGCTCCATGGCTGATCTTCACACGTCCGAGGAGATCTTTTGCTCTAGATTTATCTCCTTGTCGCCGACAAAGAAAGCAATCTACGTCTACGACATGGAAGAAGAATCTTGTTATGGCTGCTGCGTCAGTCCCAGCTCTGCGGCGATCTGCTCTGTTACGAAGCTCTACAAGCTCCATGCAGATCGATCTGCTGCCGGCTGGCTGTGGTTACGTAAGAAGAAGCAGGCTGCAATCAGAAAAAATACGTTGCCCTAGAAAGCTGCATGCAAATCGAGGAAAACTATGGAATCGAAGATCAATCCGAATCTCACAATGGCCTGGAGGAAGGAAGTTTCAGATCGGATCTCTATTATCAAATCTGTTGTCCGACTCTAGAGTCAGGTCAGAGCAATCCAATCTAGACTGAGCTCGATCTTCCTGTTGAGCCCGGAGCCGCAGCAGAGGAAGATGCGCAGTGGCCAAAGAGACATGCCGTCATGACATGACCAGCAATCCGCCATCTACAATAGGATGCACGTGTAGCACAATCGCCAAACCCAGGCAGGAAGCAGAGTCCGGATCGAACTCAAGGTCTAGGCAGTTGGGCAGTAATTAGTTTTGAGTACCGGCATCACATGCAAAAAGGTGCCGACAGTACAAGGTTGACCTGGTCACTTCAGCACCAACGACCAAATTCACTCCATACCGTAACCGGAGTTGGCAAACGTCGTCCCTCTGTTCGTTGGCGTATTCAGATCGTACAAAATTAGTCAGCGACATTCTGAACAGTCTCGAACAGCTAAGTTATTTTAAATTATGCATTTAAATATATTAAATAATTTTCCGTCTATCCTATTGGCTTGGTCCGGGTCATTCTAATATTATTCCTATTCGAGTGTTCTCTCCGCAAACAATACTATTCGCATTGTCCCTTAATTATTATTTTAGAAAAATATTTCGTCTCGACGTAAATATTTGTAACGTGCCGAAGCAGCATATCTGCGTTATCATTGACTGTCTCTAATTTCCGCTATATGAGGGGAAGGGCAATGAGTCATCAGCTGTCTGCAGTGAGTACTCCAATCCAAGTGGCCTGTTATTATTGCTCATATTATTTGTTAATCATCTGGGCTGTGGATCAATTAAATTATTTCTGGAATATCCGAGTTATTGGATTAGTTAAATTTTTTACGGATCACTCGGATTATCTATATTATTTCTGGATCATCCGGATCATCTCTGTTTTATTCATACTAGTTTTGGTTACTCGTCCTGAATCACTTGGGATTACTCGGATCAATTCTGAATTAGTCACATTATTTTTGATCATTCATATTAATTTTGGGATTATTATTTCTAGATTATTCATATTATTTCAGAATTACCCGACTGCTCATATCATTTCAGCATCATTATTTCTGAATCAGTCATGTTACTTCAGTTCACTCAGATTATTTCCGGATCACTCGGGATTTCATATTATTCAGATTATTTCTGTTGATTCAAACCGTGCATTATGCACATCGGTAAGCTGAAACGTTTTCTATCTCATGTGTTTTCTCGAATTATTTGCTAGCACATTGCGTGCCTGGACAAACTTTTCTGTCGTATCTCGTGTTTCGCTGAGTTAATTCTTTTCAGTTGCATCTTGTGTTCCGCTAAGTCTATTCTTTTCAATCGTGTCTCGTGTTTCGCCGAGACAACTATTTTCTGTTGCATCTTGTGTTTTGCCGAGCCAAATATTTTCTGTCGCGTTTCGTACTTTGATAAATCTAAGTGTTTTTTGGCAAAATCTATACGTGTAATGACAGGGTAACTCTAAACCCTCTATACGGGGCAATCGGTCTGGCCTACCGATGTTATATGCCATCGCGTCCTCATAAAAATGGTGCAATCTAGACCTCCTTGCGGGGCAATCGGCCTAGGTCGTAGACTGACAACTGGTGTTACATGCCTTCGCATTCTCATTTAAGGGACAACTCTTGCCCTTCGTACGGGGCAGTCGGTCTGGCCCACCGACACTCATTGCCTTCGCTATACTCGGAATTCAAATGGGGAGTTCACTTTACGCCGCTTCGTCGATTCGGAGGCTGCGCTACCTCGCACCTCGCTGACTCGCGATTTCGTCGACTCCGGGGGCTGGGCTATTGTCCGCCTCGCTGACTCACTGCTTCGTCGATTCGGGGGCTGGGCCATTGTCCGCCTCGCCGACTCACTACTTCGTCGACTCGGGGGCTGGGCTGCCGTCCGCCTCACCGACTTGCTATTTCGTCGACTCGGGGGGCTGGGCTATTGTCCGCCTCGCCGACTCACTGCTTCGTCAGCTCGGGGGCTATGCCACCACGCTCCTCGCTGACTCACTGCTTCGTCGATTCCGAGGCTGGGCTATTGTCCGCCTCGCCGACTCGCTGCTTCGTCGATTCGGGGGCTGGGCTATTGTCCGCCTCGCTGACTCACTATTTCGTCGACTCAGGGGGCTGGGCTGTTGTCCGCCTCACCAACTCACTACTTCGTCAGCTCGGGGGCTGTGCGGTAGCCCTCCTCACCGACTCACTACTTCGTCAGCTCGGGGGCTGTGCCGCAGCCCTCCTCACTGACTCACTACTTCATTGACTCGAGGGCTGGGCTGCTGTCCGCCTCGCCGACTCGCTACTTCGTCGACTCGGGGGCTGGGCAGCCATTCGCCTCGCCGACTTGGGGGCTGGGCTACCGTCTGCCTCACCGACTCACAACTTCGTCGACTCAGGGGGCTAGGCTGCCGTCCGCCTCGCCGACTCACTACTTTGTCGACTCGGGGGCTCCATTCCGCACACCTCGCTGACTCGCTACTTCGTCGATTTGGGAGGCTATGCTGCTGCCTGCCCTACCGACTTGCTACTTCGTCGACTTGGGAGGCCACGCCACTGTACTCGACGACTCGGGAGGCGACGCCATCGTACTCATTGACTCAGGAGGCTACGTCACCATCCCCGCTCCACCAAGATCACTTGGAGAAATAAAATGCTTGATCCTCAACCAGATTATGCTAATTAGCTTGAGGCTTGGGGGCTGCATGGAGGATACCATCAGAATTTTTTACTAGTAATACTACAAGAGAAGACATTCAGAAAGCAGATTTTTTGGATCTTCAAGCTAATTGTTACTCAAGTTAACTCGAAGCTCGGGGGCTACCCCATGGGGTGCACCTAGTCGGTGCAACCCATGAATAATTTAACTCGGAAGGACTTGCAGATTTTATTTGGACCTTCAAGCTGATTGTTTCTCAAGTCATCTTGAATCTCGGGGGCTTGTGGGGGATAGATATCCCCTAGGTCCTCATGAAGCGTATTGTCTACACGGGCTGTTGGATGGCCCAATCCAGAAGCCGACTGACTGACTTGGCGCACAAGACAAGGACTCTCTATCTTTTGTAATCTAAACCGTCTAGGAGACATAGAAGGAAACCGACTTGTAACCCAAGCCACGCCGGACTATATAAGGCGGGCTAGGGACCCCTCCCAAATGACTTATGACACAACTCCCTCGACCTCATACGCCCTCATTGTAACCTCGAGAGCTCAAATCAATAACACTCACCCCAAACAGGACATAGGGTATTACACATCTCGCGGCCCGAACCTGTATAAATCGTGTGTTCCTATCTCCCGTCGCGTTTCACGCGCACCATCGAGCTATAGTAGATCTCGCCAACCACCAAAAGCACTGTGTGATACGTCTCATGGTGCACTGCCAGTACTAAACACCGACAGAGTTCATGTCGCGTTGACCTCCATACAGTGATATGTTTTCTTAGAAGCATGACGACCTAGAAGACCTTCAAGACAATTTGTGCTAAATGCTCATGTAGCTCGGGGCTTGTGGCGTCATGTACCCATGGGTACCTCACAGACTCTGTTTACCCGCACCTTGGTGGGCAGGCTATGTGGTTTCCCTTGTGGGACACGTCACAATGTGACTTGCAGGCTATGGCGACTCAGCTACGCAGATAGATACGGATCTCTTAGGCGATGCTTATACCAGTGATTGCAGGATTGTAATATGTGAAGTCCTACATAGATGGCTTGTAACCCTAGCCCCCTCACCTATATAAGGGGGGCTAGGGACCATAGAAAAGCTCTCTGGCTCATCTTATACGCTCTAGCGCTCAATAATATCCAAATACACCTCATACAGGACGTAGGGTTCAACGATTTGGCTTCCCGAACATATCTAAATCATTGTGCTCATCGTCCTGTACACTTTTGCAATTCACTCGCCAACCCTCCTCGATCACAAAACCACCACATGGGTTACCCCGAGGTGGGCTGCAGGGACGAAGCACCGTCAGGTATTGCAGCCACCTCTTTCTCCATCCATTGCAAAGCCCTAAGGGAATCACCTTCAAATCTTTGTGTCCGAGGATGAGCTCCGGTGTTGGATATAACTGAGTGAACAACGGATAAACAAGAAGAAATCATATCAAAAAGAACTTTGTCTTCTTCACCTTTTTTTTTTGCTTGAAAGATTCAAGCTCTGCACATAGGATCTTAAGCTCTTCATCTTTGCTTCCAATGCTGGTGTGAAGCTCATTCATTTCTTGTGTTTGTAGCTCAGCAACCTTTTAAAGAACTTCTATCATACCCTCAGCATTTTGTCATGCTTCCTTCTCATGACCTAAAAGCTTGGTTGTCTCTGAAGCAGCAGATGTTTCTTTTTCTAATTCAGCCATAAGCTTAGAATTTTTATCTTCAAGCTTTTTTACATTGGTTCGTCACAAGACAACTTCGTTTGTCAACTCTTGGACTATTTTTTCATGTGCGTCATGATCTTTCCTCTTGTTTGCTTCGTGCTGGTGGGCAATGTTGTCAATTCGTGTCCGAAGATCTTCAATCTTAGCGTTCTTCAATGTATTTTCCAATAATTGTTTTTTGAAAGAGTTTTTGAAAGAAGAAGGCCCTAGAATCAGAGAAAAAAAAGAGGCAAAGTCGTAACAGTGCAATTTTCAAATAGAGAAATAAAAGAACAAAGGAGAAAAGAAACACACCTTCGTGCAAACAGCGTTAAGCTACCCGACAAGTATTTCGTATGGCAGAGAGATCATCTTCTTTTCAATATCTAGGAAGCAGAATTTGCTCCCCAATCCATCTACCACACCCATCTCAACCTCAGATCCCATACAGTGGAAGGATTTTGAAAAGTTGCCACCAAAGATGGTATAGTCTTTTTCGTAACCATGTTTATGGGCAAGACGCAACCATTTATTCTCTTCATCAGCAAGATCCTCGGAGCGAAAAATCTAAAGTAGGCAAACATTGCTGGCGTTGGAAGCGCTTTCTGATGCATATTCCTTGGGCTTGTCCGACATGTCGACATCTATAGGTTTGTTTTGCAGGTCTGTCAAAACCTACACTATGTCTTCTGAAGCGGATCGATGGTCATGAACTCTCTTTGAAGTTTGTGCTTCAAAATGTATCATGTCAATTGTTTTGGTACACTCAGGGAATGGTTGTCAGCTATTTTCATTTCGTCGTCACCATGTGCTTCGTATTTGGGCGAGGCTCCTACAGAAACTTCATTGTTCACCATGTCAAATGGGTGGGAATTCGAGGAATCCTCTCAGACTCCATAGCCAAGGCAGCCAGAGATAGAGCCCTATTATCACGTTCAACGGTATGTGAGCCAAGGGGGCTCAAGACATGTGTAGGGCCAAAGCTACAAATCATCGAACGCAACAATTTGTTTGCTTTAGATGTAACTCCACGAGATGTAGGGACAGCCTTCGAAACATTGGGATCTTTATCTCCTGTTGTTCCAACACCTTTTGCACCATCTGATTTTGGAAGGTTCTTGTCCGAATCAAAAACATTGGATTCCTTAAGATTGATTCCTTAATATTTTGAGCTACCTCCTTCATAACAATACAAATTCCTCTCTGTTTTTTAGCTTTGTTCTCAGCATCGCGATGAAGCTCAACTATGTCGGCGGTCTCTTTGAGTTTGTGTTTCATGCCTTTACCTTTCAAAATTGTTGTATCCAAGGTAAAGTGCTCATAATCAGGATAATCCACACCAAAAGCATCAAAAATGCGGTTAAGTCGAAGCTTCATGAGAATGCCGAGAGCACGATCCAGGCGCATATACTCGGCGATTGTGTAATTCCGAAGCATCGCAGTCATGGCTTTTTCTACCCTTTTCCGCCATGCTTATCCATATTTTTGTATTTGTCAAAATCTTTAAACTTATATGGCAAGCCAAAAAGCTTCGTAGGGTCAAGTGGTCCGTCTAGGCTAGGCATAGTAAACTTGCTTCGAAGAGGCAGCACTCCATATGCCACAAATTCTTAGGTCAGGCAGCACATGTGAATCTGAGAACATATAGCACTATACGTGGCACAAGCCGATACAGTTTTATTGGACTATGCACAAACTGGTATCTTGAAGCCAAATGAAAGCCTCAGAGGGTTCATCAAGCATGGAGTGAATTCAGGCTTCTTTTCTGTATTAACAGCGTAATATAACCATTTCTGAGACTAGACACTAGACCATTTGCTTCGATATGCTAATACAAGGCCAGGTGAGTCCTTGCGGCTTCGAAAGTTCTAACATCTGAAGTTTGGATGAAGCTGGGTTGCCTTGTAAGCTTTGGTCTGGTAGTGCAACTCATGTGAACGACAAAAATGTTCAAGATCCGGTTCCAAACCTTGGCTAGCCAACATCCATTTGTAAACACCCAACCGAACAAAAGCATTGGGGGTTAGCTGATGAAAAAAATATGTTGAAACGCTCTAACACCTTCGGCACCAGCGGGTGCATTGGTAAACGAAGCCCGTCATCAAAGAAATTCTCAAACAAGACGATTTCGTCTGATCTTGGGGCAGGAACTTCTTCGTCAGTTGGGCATTGACGACGGCTATGGTTCTTGACAAAGCCCATCTTATGATAATACTTGAAGTCTTTCTCAACAATGCTAGATTTCCCAGAAACCATGTGACTCAGTTTTTGGGGACGAAGAATCTTGTTATCATCTTCATCTTCAACTTCTTCCATATTCCTTTCTTCTTTGTCAACCAGTTCCTCATCTTCGGAACCCCTTGTGGCATCATCAGTATTCTTCTCCATATGCACTGGAGAGAGGTTAACTGGAGTTTCTTCACCAGCCGCACTGTGAGTTTCTCCAGCAGACTCAGCTTTGGAGTCAGTCCCTGGGGGAGCAGTCGTGTGAACTCGCACCAATAGAAACATATGAAGGTTCCATTGAATCAAAAATATAATACACTGCTCAAAAGTGTCTGAAACAAAGAAATATTCGAAACTTACAATCAAGAACAACAATAAACCGAAGTACAAAAGCGAAACAACAATACGAAGTGCAGAAAGTATAGCTTTGGGATAGCGAATGTGGGAGCAGCAGTAGGCATCGGCCAGAGGGGGGAGGGGATCACGTTCGATCCCCTCCTGCTTATATAGACCCCACGCACGGAAATAAAAAATACGTGTAGGAAACTAGTGATAAGTTGATGCTTCCTTCCTGTGTTTTTTCTTTCTCTTTTCTTTTTCCAAAACAAGCTCAAATCAAGGGATATGCATCTCGTAAGTACAAAGCATAGACTGGACTTCAGGTTGTTTACTCAATCACTGTTTGAGCTCATCTCGGAAAAATGAACTAATCCCGCGAGGAGCTACTGTTGGGGACCAAAGGTCCTAGCCCCTTGCTTTGTATGACTTCTTTTTTGGTTGAGCGTTTCAGGTTGCAATGGGAAAAGGCAGTGGAATGAAAGTCTAGGTTCTATGGACAGCCCGAAGGTGCCATCGATCCTAGGTTTGAAGCATGGCCCGAAGCAAATGTTATACAAAGGTGATTCCATAATGTCAAAGGAAGCTCGGGTGAAGCTGTATCGGAGGCTGATGGAGAACCTTCGTATCAAGGCGAAGTCCTAAAGCTTGAATGGTCAGGTGATATGGCATAACCAGGCTGGAAGTAGCTGGTAGAAGCTTGTGTGTATGAGTTGTTCACGCGTGTGAAATTACGAAGTACACATCGTATAGGCTGTAGAATTACCAAGTGTACCTTGTATGAGAAATGATGTTGGAAAGATACGCCAAAGGGCAGTCTTGTAAAATCACCATAGCGTAGACTGTCAGTTGACTCCTATAAATAGCGGGGACACCAACCAACAGGGACAGACTTTTGTTAGTGACACTTGTATGCCTCTCATTGCATGTGACGTCAGCCCTAACTTTTGCAGTCCGAAGGTATAATTATTCTTTACGCTTCAGTTGCCCTTTCTTGATACTTCTCATTAGTTGACGTATAACTCACATTTTTAACCCGAGCAAAGGGTCCCCTGGTTTTGTTATTTGAAGGTCTCCATAGAGAGATCTTTGTTATTTGATGTTGCCTTGTTGTCGTCTCTTATCATGATGATAGACCCCAACAAGCACTAGCCAAGTTTAGATAATTTTTTGTTGGGGCTAGAGAGGAACCACAGAAAAGGAAGTGATCTAGCGAAAGGTCAAGAAAAGTCGTGTGCTCTCGGTGATCGACTGACCCTTTGCGCTTGTTGCGGTGAGTAATATATTGAACCCAGTTCCTGGCCGTGGCCTTGTTGATGATTTTGTGTCCACACTCTGCCAGGGAGAAGGGGGAAGGATAGGTTGAGTGGATATGTAACCCCAGAATCATGAAAATATCCATTAGGGTAGGAGTCATGGGTCCACAACCAAACAAGAAATAGTTTCAGGCGTTGGACTAGAAATAGCCGATGGATCTTAGGAGGTTTTCGTTTTTCTCTATTGGGGACAGAGTAATGGAAAGGGCATAGGCTATGCCTATGCTATGCCAAACAAAGGATTCGTAATCTTT
Source organism: Paspalum vaginatum (assembly GCA_030272315.1). Classification (NCBI taxonomy): domain Eukaryota; kingdom Viridiplantae; phylum Streptophyta; class Magnoliopsida; order Poales; family Poaceae; genus Paspalum; species Paspalum vaginatum. Next base: position 19,448,400 of record CM059020.1, read on the forward strand.
GGCTACATGCTTATACCAACTGACCCATTCATCCATGGGGAAGGGCCAGGCCCTGAGTTGGTTAGACCATCAATCTGGATTAGGGTTTTGATTTACGAAAGGGATCCGCTTTGTCTCAGCCACAATCTTAAATGGGCTCTTCGTTTTTATTATCTTTATCTTGGATGCGGTTTTTTCTAACACCCGTGACAAGCTATCTCAGATTGGCACGGTTGCCGATGGACGGCCATAGACTTGTGATGCCAATTCGAGTGATCTAGCAGGGATCTCACATTTACCATTATTTTTTGAATATGATACATGGGAAATCGATATCAATCGCCGCATCCACCACCTTTTTGGCTGTAGGTCAAGCCAGGTGGCACGCCCGCACCATTGCTGATCATTTCTATCCAGAACCGATCAGAGCCGCACTCCGAGAGACCAACATAGTAGCAGCGTGATTTCATGGCTCCTCGTATGTTTGGTCGTTGGACAATTGCCCGTCGGTTTCCCACGACAACAGTATCGCTCATGTTGGTCCCGTCGTGCAGGTTGGAAAGGAATTAAGAGGGTTGGAAAGGGCCAAAAATGATTGAAGGAAAATGTTTTCACCTTTTATTATTTTATTTTTCTCACCTCTCTTTGTACTCGTACCCACCAAATCCTTCCTTTCTTTGGCGCAGCTTGATTGGCATCTCTTGTTAATTGCTTCATCTTTCGTTAATTTACTTTCCCTTAGCTGCTGATGCGGCCTGGCTCCCTCCCGTGCGTGCCTTCCAATGGGCAACGCCACGTTGCCTTATTTGGGCCAACAACACGGAATGGTTCCTCCCGCAGGTGCCTTCCTGTGTCTAAAGCACGCTGCTCTGAACTCATCACATATGAGAGCAGACTGACGCCGGTGACCCTTCCTCTATCCTGTGCCACCTCGCTCGAACCAGTAGCTCGGCGCCCGGTTTCATTGCCCCCGCTGGACCTCAAGCCCCTGCCAGACCTCAAGCCCCCGGCCCTTCATTGTAAGCGTGCCGTCAATCTGCTCCTGGCCAACCACTTCCGCACGTTACCCACAGTTGCCGCAAAACCACCGACGAACAACCACCCGATCTCAGACACGACAAACCTAATGCACGGTACCCCGGCCTTCTCCAGCGCCATGCACATGGCGTCCACCATCGCGCGGAACTGGTCTGTGTACAATCATCCCATTAGCTGCCCGGCTAGAAAGTCACATAAGCGAGGCTGATGTCACACCCTGGAAGATTATGTAACCATCAAAATTTGATTTTTTTTAGGGACATCAAGAGATCAAAACTCAACAACCAAAACTAAATAAGAACTCAGCCAAGTCACCACTCGGCACCAAACATCCCTTGGAGCCATCACTCTCTTTGGTGGCTCAGAGGGCGAGAGAAGCTCACTGGCGTCCAAACCTGAGGCGACCAACTCCTGTCATTTGCACAGGAAACACAAGGATGAACATGCACGTGTATTTCTTGGTATTTGATATCCTTGTAGTAAAGGTGCTCGATAAAATATCTAGGAGAGGATGCAACACGAGCGGCCAAGGGTTTCTATATTTTTGGGTTTTTTGGTTCTTATTTGCATTCGTTTAAGCGCTCAAAGATCATCACCATGGCTATTGTACCTTTGCAATTTTCTACTTTGTTTTATCTCTCCCCATTGCTCATATGCCACTTGTGAAGTGCAGTTTGCTAGCTGTTGATGGGCCCTGCACCATGGCCATGGACCTTGATGTCACTGCTAGGAGCTTGGTCTTGGAGGTATGTCACAGTTTGTCTGCTTTGTTATGCTATGATTAGCTCTTGCAGTTCTAGAAATTGATATAGGCCACGTGTTATATGCTATGTGACCAATTGGATAGGTCTGATGTGGACCAAAACTAATTGATATGCGTAAGCTTCCTTTTTGACTAGAGATGTATCCAACGACCAAATAGCTTTGGTTATGCAGTTGTCTTTTTTTCTTCAAATTGTCCTTAAAGCTAAATATGAATGATATTTGAAGTTGAACTTGGTACAGAGCAATTTCATGTGTCCCGCGATGGTTCCATACCCGAGAGTTGGAGAAAAACCCATGGAGAGAAGTTTCAAAGCCTGTCTATGTAATGGCTAGAAATGATAACCATCTATGGACAATGAAGATGATCCGTAGGTGAGAATTGGCTGATGGTGTTGTTAGATATATTTGTATATCTCTGTATTTCCTATGTATTGTAGGTGGTTATGTGTATATATCCCTTCATGTACTGGTGTATATATATCGGCCTAAGACCCTTATAATGAATACAAGGGATATTCATAACATGGTATCAGAGCCAAATTTAGGGTTAGGTTTTCTCTCCTCTATACAACGATTCTGGTGTTGCACTTGCACCTCCGTTTTTTTTCGGATCGATCTATTGTGCTTCGTTTTTGCACTGTCGATCTTCTCCTAGCGCCGGATTCTTCTTCCGTTGGCTCAACCTCGCGCTGCGCTTCAATCTACGTCACCGGCCTTCCATGCACTGGCTCGTCTACACCCACCGTCGGCCGCCCGCGCGCGGTGTGCCGGCCTCTCACCGGCCCGCGCGCCCTCCTCTCGCCTGGGCCGTCTGCTGCCGGGCTTCCGCCCTGCCTGCTGCCGGCTCCGCCATCGGCACCTCTGCTACTGTCTCCCATTGGCTGTTGTTCTGTCTGAGCCCGAGCCGGGTCTGGACTCTGTCTGACCCGGTATCGAGTTTGTATTGACCGAGAGCAAAAAAAAACACTGCTGCTTGCGCTACGTTCTTGCCCGTTGCTTGTTGCTGATTGTTTGAGATGGTGCCTTCGGCTCCTTTCAATGGCGGTGTTACCGTCCTTTGCTATCTGCTCCTATTTGATGGGTCTAACTACCGTGTCTGGGTTCCTCGAATGCGTTGGCACATGCATGGTCTGCATCTCTAGGAGTTTCTTACTAGCGAGCATCCATGCCTGCCTTGTCCTATGGCTCTAAAGCGTCCTATGATTCCAGAGAAGGCCATTGATGAAGCTAAGGAGAAGCTGCTTGCTGAGTTTGATGATCATATGAAATCCTATGAGTCTGAGTTCAGTGCTTATAGGTGTTGGTTGGATGAAGATGCTCATGCTGGGTCTATTTTTACTGCTAGTATGGATGATCAGTTTGCTGTAGAGTGTTGGCGTTTCTTAGCCTACTGAAATAAATCCGCAAGCACATGGAAACACGTTGTAGCTTTTCACCCAAGAGTATTCCAAGGTATCAAAATCCATGAGGAACGAGGAGTAACTCAACATAAAATGGATAGGATGGAACAGTAAAACCAGCAATTGTAGAGATAATTAACATAGCAGAGCAGGATCACTACTTTAGATAAAACAACTTAACTTTACTAAACAAACTAGTACTCTACTTAGCTCATTTACTTGCACTCTGAGGCTGTAGAACCACTTCCGGGCACAAGAGTGCTGATAACCCAGACGAGAAAGGCGGGTACTACAGGACTCAGTTATGCGTCGATGACAACTTATCCGAACGACAGGGTTGGACTACACAGGACACACACCCGCTATCACCAGGTGGCACTACCAACCAAAACTGCGTGGGACAAGACACGTTCCAAGGCAAACTGTAGTCTAGACACCACGTCTACACAACCGAGTTTATTACTACAATGGTTCGAAGCCAGAGAGCAAGCACAACTGTATAGCTAAACTACACAGAGCATACCTGGTACCCGTAAACTACTAAGCAGGAATTAAGTATGTCAGTAAAGTAAGTATGAAATAAGTAAAGCAGAGGAGCAAGGAACTTTACTGTATCCTGGAAATAGAGTAATATTTCCTCTGAGAATAAGAGCTCAGGAATAGAATACCAAAGAGAAATCTGACTCCTTCACTCTACAATTCACTACTCACTCTTAGTACAATTGGCTCTCTCTACAATGCCAAGGGTGGCCTCACTACTATACTCCACACTCAACTACACAACCACACTATTCTTCTCTTGATCCACCACACCTTGCAAATGACCTCCCGGGGGGTATTTATAGCATTGGAGGCCGAGGGGGGTACTTGTAGGTGTGTAAGGTCAGTAGTGATGTAGGTCGGTGGCTGGGCGGCCACTGTGCATTGCCGGGCGGAAATGTAGGGTGGTCGGGCGGCTACTTGATCAACCGACCTTGTTGATCTAATGGTTGGTATACACTCCCCGAGTCACTTGGCAGTTGAATTAGTTGATGCACGTGCGATTTTGTGTTTCCTTGCATGCAGGTCAAAAATTGTGTTTGTGACGTGGCCGGGAGGCCACGTGTAATGGCCGGGCGGCCACTACACTGGGCTGAAAGGCTGCCTGGACCTGCTGGTGGCCGGGCGGCCATAGTGGGTGGCCGGACGGCTAGGGTGTATGGCCGGGCGGCCATGGGAGATGGCCGGCCGGCCATGCACTTTTGGCCTTTTGCCTTTACCTTGCCACTTTGTCTCTATTTTGGTCATTTCTTCGATCTTTTGTACATGTCAAGCTCCTATATCCATCTTTTGTACACAACTCGTGGAACCAGTTAGTAATACATGAAAGCTTGATAAATTATGCTTTTAAACATGAAATGTTGGTGGCCGAAATGGGTTTTATCGACCACCAACATAGAGATTGCTGATTTTGATCGGTCTCATCAGATGTGGTCTTTTCTTCGTGATCACTATGAGCCCACTGGTCACTCTGCTTACTTTGCTACCTTTCGTCAGGAGCAGTTGCTATGTCATGGTGACCTTACTGTTGATGAGCTCTACACCCAGTTGTCTGCTATCTAGCGTCATATTGATTCACTGTGTCCTTCGCTATCATTGAGTACTTGTGAGTTCTGCCAGGGCCACCAGTCAGATATTGAGCTTCAGCGCACATATGCTTTTTTGACTCGTCCCCAAGATGAGTATAAGCCTCTTCGTGCGCAGCTTCTTGCTCGCCACCCATTTGTCTCCTTGATGGATGCTCTTGCTGATGTTCATAATAAGGAGACTCGGCTTCGTAGTGCTAGATTGTTACCATCTGCGATAGCTTTAGCTGCTTGTTCTTCGCCCTCACGGTAGGCTGTTCCTCTATCGTCAGCACTTGCGCCCCCTTCTTCTACATGTGGAGGGGGTGGGGGTGGTCTTCATTGTGATTATTGTGGGAAGGATGGACATGTAGAGGCCTTCTGTTATAGGAAGAAGAAGGTGCATCGATCTCAGGCTCGTCAGGCTTCACAGACTTCATAGGCTTCTGCTAGTGGTAGTGCTGGAATGTCTCAGAGGAGTTCTACAGATCCAGTAACCCAGGAGATGCTAATGCTTCTTCGTCGCCTTGCTGCCTCTTCACCGTCTGGGACTGCTAGAGCTGTGACTCTGCTTGCTGGCTCACCAGGTTCTGCTGCTGCTTTTTAGTCTTCCACTCAGGGACCACCAGGTACTAATGCATGGATTCTTGATTCCGGTGCCTCTTTTCATACGACTCCTTATCGCACGTTTCTTTCTTCTATACATTCCCCATCTCATTCTCTTTCTGTTCATACTGCTAATGGGTCCTCTCTTTCTATTGCTAGAAAGGCCACTCTCTTGTCGTCCTCTTTTCATGTTCCTAATGTATCCTATGTTCCTGATCTAACCATGCAGCTTATGTCCGCTGGTCAGCTTACTGATCATGGTTGTCGTGTTATCCTTGATTCTGACTTTTGCTATGTTCATGATCGTCACACAGGTCACCTGGTTGGTACTGGCCCTCGTCATCGTGATTCTCAGTGTCTTTGGGAGCTTGACTAGCTTCGTCTTCCTTCCACTGCGTTTGCCAGTTTTGACGGCTCCACTTTGGCTGCTTCGTCCACTTCATCTTTTGCTCAGTGGCATCATCGGTTGGGTCACCTTTGTGGCTCCCGTCTATCTATTCTGATTCGTCATGGTCTCTTAGGTTCGGTTTCAAGTCATGAGTCTTTAGCTCAGTGTCAAGGTTGTCGTCTAGGAAAGCAGATTCAGCTTCCCTATAATTCTAGTGAGTCAGTGTCTGAGCGTCCTTTTGATCTTGTACACTCAGATGCATGGGGTCCTGCTCCCTTTGTTTCAAAAGGGGGGCATAGATATTATATAATTTTTATAGATGTTTTTTCTCACCACACATGGATTTACTTTATGAAAAATCGCAGTGAGGCTTTATCCATCTATAAGAATTTCTCTACTATGGTTCGCACTCATGTCGACACTTCTATTCGTGTGTTTCGTGCTGACTCTGCAGGTGAATCCCTTTCTGCTGCTCTTCGTGAGATCCTTTCTACGCAAGGTACTCTTGCTCAGTTTTCTTGCCCTGGCGCTCATGCTCAGAATGGTGTTGCTGAACACAAGCATCATCATCTTCTTGGGACGGCTCGTGCTCTTATGCTTGCTTCTTCTGTTCCCCCTCATTTTTGGGCTGAGGCTATTTCTACTGCCACATATTTGATTAATATTCAGCCTTCTTCCGCTCTTCGTGGGGGCATTCCACTTGATCGTCTTTGTGGCAAGGCGCCTGATTTTTCTAACCTTCGCCTTTTCAGTTGTGTTTGCTATGTGCTTCTCGCACCTCGTGAACGCACCAAGTTGACCGCGCAGTCAATTGAGTGTGTCTTTTTAGGATGTAGTGCTGAGCATAAGGGATATCGTTGTTGGGATCCGGTTGGTCGACGCATTAGGATTTCTTGGGATGTTGTCTTTGATGAGTCTCGTCCTTTCTATCCTCGTCCTTCCTTGGATGCTTCTTTAGCATCTTTAGTTGATCATCTCTCTTTTTTTTGTTTATTCCTGATACTGCTATTGCACATATACCTTCTCACTTGGTACCCTCTCCTACTGTGCCTTCCTTAGAAGTTGTGCCTCCTTCTGTAGTGCCACTTGTAGAGTCTCCTTCGGAGTCTTTTTCTTTGACTCCTGACTATACTACAAAGCCTCCTGTGACCCAGGTTTACACACGCCGTAGTGCTTTGATTCCTTCTGAGCTTTCTGATGAGCCATCTTCTGGCCCTTCTGAGCCTACTTCTGATGAACCATCTTCTAGTCCTTTTGAGCCTTCTATTGATGAGCCATCGCCTGCAGCTTCTTCACCTGAGCAGCTTCTTCGTCGTGGTCATCGGTCCCGTCAGCCTATTGATTGGTATGGTTTTGGACCTGTTACTTGGCAAGGTTTTGCCAGTACTATCCTTTCTCAGCCACTTTCTTATCGTGATGCTATTCTTCGTCTAGAATGGCAGCTTGCGATGGCTGAGGAGATAGCTGCATTTGAGCATACGGGCACATGGGATCTTGTTCTGACTCCCTCTCATGTTTGTCCTATAACCTGTAAGTGGGTCTATAAGGTTAAGACTCGCTCCGATGGATCTCTTGAGCGCTATAAGGGTTGTCTTGTTGCTTGTGGTTTTCAGCAGGAACATGGCTGTGATTATGATGAGACATTTGCTCCTGTTGCTCATATGACCACTATTCGTGCTCTTCTTGCTATGGCCTCTATTCGTGAGTGGTCTATCTCTCACCTTGATGTCAAGAATGTCTTTCTTAATAATGAGTTGCGTGAGGAGGTTTACATGCAGCCACCACCTGGGTATTCTGTTCCTGAGGGTATGGTTTGTCGTCTTCATCGCTCTCTTTATGGTCTTAAGCAGGCTCCTCAGGCTTGGTTTCAGTGCTTCGCTTTTGTGGTCACAATTGCTGGTTTTTCTACCAGTTCTCATGATCCTGCTCGGTTTGTACACACATCATCTCGTGTCGTACTCTTCTTCTCCTCTATGTTGATGACATGATTATCACTAGAGATGATCTTCAGTTTATTGCCTTTGTCAATGCACATCTGAGTGAGCAGTTTCTTATGCCTGATCTTGGCCCTCTTCGTTATTTTCTTGGGATTGAGGTTTCTTCTACACATGAGGGATTTTATCTGTCTCAAGAAAAATACATTCAGGACCTTCTTGATCGTGCTTCTATTACTGATCACAGGACTGATGAGACTCCCATGGAGCTCAATGTTCACCTTTCTGCCATTGATGGTGAGCCTCTTGATGATCCTACTCGTTATCGTCATATTGTAGGGAGTCTTGTTTATCTTGGTGTTACTCGTCCTGACATTTCATATTTTGTGCATATTCTGAGTCATTTTGTTTCTGCTCCCACTCAGCTCCACTATAGTCGCCTTCTTTGTGTCTAACGTTATCTTCGTGGGACTATGTCACGTCGTTTGTTCTTTCCACACCGTAGCTCTTTACAGCTTTAGGCTTATTGTGATGCTACTTGGGCTAGTGATTCCTCTTATCATCGATCGCTTTTTGCTTATTGTGTTTTTCTTGGTGGTTCTCTTATTGCTTGGAAGACTAAGAAGCAGACAACAGTTTCTCGTTCGAGCACAAAGGCTGAGTTGCATGCTATGGCTCTTGTGACAGCAGACGTGACGTGGTTACGGTGGTTGCTTGTAGATTTTGGTGTTTCTGTTTCTATACAGACTCCTCTTTTGATTAACAGTATAGGTGCAATTAGTATTGCTCGTGATCCAGTGAAGCATGAGCTTACTAAGCATATTGGTGTTGATGCATATTACACACGTGCACAGGTTCAGGATGGTGTGGTTACTCTTCGCTACGTGCCTTCAGAGTTACAGCTGGCTGATTTCTTCACGAAGGCATAGACTAGGCTCAGCATAGTTTTTATCTCTTCGAACTCAGCGTGTTTGATCCAACTTGAGTTTGAGGGGGGGTGTTAGATATATTGTATATCTTTGTATTTCCTATGTATTGTAGGGGGTTATTTGTATATATCCCTTCATGTACTGGTGTACATATATCTACCTAAGGGCCTTATAATGAATACAAGTGCTATTCATAACAGGTATTACATGTAGTTTATCACAGTTATGCACTTCACTGGACATTATGAGCTGCTGATGGTGTCATCCATCATTTTCCTCAGCGGAAAGTTGAAAGGAAAATTGAAAACCTTTTGAAGAGGGGTTTCTAGAGCTAGAACAAAATAAAAGTACCCTTACTCTAGCTCATGTTTAACATGGTTGTTGAAGAAAAAAAAGCAAAGAGGCAGAGGATGAGAGGAGTTCAGGTTTTAGAAACAAGGAGTGAGTTACACAGTACAGAAGAGCAACAATAAGTCTTTCCTTCTTTGTGTTACAATACAATATTAAAAAAGATTTTCATGATTAAATAAAAAGCATATGCAAGTGCAGATTAAAATTTCCATCTTGTTCACAACTACAGCCAGGTCTACTAGGTGAGTTGGAACAAGAAGGAAAGGCCTATTTTTAATTCATAAAATTGTATACAAGATGCAGGAAGTGAGTTTTTCTGTTACTGTGTTATCATTTGTACTACAAGTGCCTCTTGTCCGAGATAAATGAATATATAGCCTCTTAATTCTTGTGATTTAGGGAGCGACAAATGCTCATAAAAATATATATCGAAAAAGTTTATATTTGACTATAAAATGTATAGTAAGTTTCAGGTTGGGAAGAGTTTTGAAACATAAGGATCAGTTATTAATTTGTATATTTAGTTATTTCAGCCCGTATTGGGACTGTATAAAAGTCTTTGGAAATATACTATAGTAGTTGTTTAGAGCATGTGGAGGTGCTAATTACTTCTGCCTTATTGGAAATGAACTTGTCCTAAGGTTTCTTCCTTTTTGTGAGCAAGACATATAAACAATGTTTGTAGTCTTGCCACAGGGATTCTATCCAACTCCCAGACCAAAAAAATCACTAAAATTCAACGATTTTGTTTTCCATGTTCATAAGATATCAGTGTACTCACAAGAGCTATGATATGTTTGGTTGCTGATCTTCATAAATAATATAAATCTAGAAATTTACCCTCTACTACTACCTTATGAAATAAAATTATTACGATTTACCGCTCGCTTAATTAGTGCAGCCTGGTTGTTATATTTTTATTAGTCATTAACTGTAAAGAAGCTTCCTCTTCCATCTTGGATAAGTTATTGCATGAGGTGATTTTGCTATTTTGGTTTCCCTTCACAATGGTTAGATGCACATAAAAGTTAATTTATTGCTTTGGGGTTAGAATGTCGAGGTAGAGCTTAAAAGGAAAAAAACACATGTTTGTTCAATAATTTACTTTGCTTACATCTTGTCTTATGTTATATGTATTTTCATAATTTAGTTTGAAGATAGTAGAAATTTTAGAGATTTGTGCTGACTGATATTTCTAATGCATTGAATGAGTGGTGTATTCTATCATGCCTCGGTCTGATTTCAAATGATCTTAGATATGATTTAAACATGGCACTGAATCATCTAATGTAGGTGTGATGGTGGTCCTAAATTGGAGTCAGCAAGGATAAGCTCGGAACCTAATGGAAAAAAATAAATTCAATCTTTTAATAGTTTGTTATACATGTTAGAGTGAGGACAACAGGTCATTCAAGGTTAATTCAATGCATAGTTAAACATTTGTTGTCAATATGTGTGCTATTGCACACTGCTTTAGCCTATACAACGAGATGCATATGTGATCGTAGTTCAAGTGATTTGACATTAGGATGTGAATTTAGGAAATGATGTACCATCATAGAATTATGCTCACCTTCAACTTGTTAAAAAAGTCAAATTGGGTGTACCAGAAGTAACCGTAGAATTCCTCTTTACATATATGTCTTATTAGGTTTAGCAGATGTGTATTTGTGCTGTGTATTTTTAATAATTGTATGGCTTAATGTTCTATATATGTTGGACAGTGAAAAGTGCCAGTATTATATCTCTGAAATTATAGAAATGCTCTAGAATCTTTCACTTGCTTTCTTAGGCCTTGTATATTATCAGCATGCAAGTGATTGCCGAGAAGTAAATAAAATGGCAATTCGTTGCAGAGGGTGCGATCTAACTCATACATGTACTATACCGGTCGTTGTTACAATAACAAATATCAGTCCAGTAGCTCAAGTTATGTTTGTATTTGCTAATATTGAGGCAAGTGTTGTCCATTTACACATTTAGAATTAATTTAATATTTTGATAATTTTAATTGGCCTCATCGGGTATTCGTGTATAGGTCTTTTTTAGTTAGCTTGGCCTGCATATGTATTACTATACCTTAGCTAGATTGATTATTTAATTTTGATAAGTGGAATGGATACCTTTTTAGGCAGGTTTCTCATCTTTCATCAACTGTTTTATTGTGTGCATGCATCATTTACAGTTTGCACCAATTGAGGTTGTTCCACCTCGGAGCAAAGAGTAAACCCACCTCGGAGCAAAGAGTAAACCAACCAAATTATTTTATGCCTTTGTGTGTGCATTTTTTCATATGTGCGGCACGCGCGTGCATGTTGACTAGTACTCCCTTGGTCCCAAAAAAACAAAGCATTCTAGAAAGTTTTGGACGGATTAGTATGGAAGTAAATTGACATGGCTGTCCCTAATTAATGGTTTCATCGGTCGAGAAAAAAGAAATATTGATTGATCAGCGCATACAAAAAATGGTAACCGTTGCATGCAAAGAAACCAAATCAACTAATAATATGCAAGCAATTAACCATATTTAGGAAACTATCAAGGGGATATGGATTACTCAACCTAAAATGACGTGTTTTTTGGGACAAAATTTAAGGCCTAGAATGCCTTGTTTTTTGGGAAAGAGGGAGTGTCTATTTAAGAGAAAGGTGTATTTTGTAATATGGGATGGACATCAGTAAATAATGAGCACTTGCTGATCAGTAAACAAGCGAACAATCGGATTAAGTACACTTATTTTCTACGGGAACTGTTCATTCTCTTTTAGGGCTAGTTTGGCAACCTCGTTTCCTCAGGCGAATAGAGAGGAAAGAAAAAAAATTAGCCATTCCATAGGGAAATGAGGTTACCAAACTAGCCCTTATGGTTTTGTTGTCCCTCTTTTCACAGTTTTGACATTACTCTTTTGGGCTTTTGGCACGTTTGGGCACGCGTTCCATTTTTTCATGCATGTCATCTTCTCTCACATATTTCACTGGCACAGTTACAGGTAAATAAAAAGGGGCACAACTTATTCTTCATGACAGAGGACTCCTATGTGAAAAATAACTTATGCATATAACTTTTTCATGCATCTCATTTTATGAGTTAAACACTTATGATTATAATTGTCTAAAATATAACATTGATGTTACCTAATATTTTATTCATAACTTAAGGATATAGTTTATTAGAAAAAACTTTGCTAATAAAATCAGTTTATTTTTTCGGTAATAATAAATCATTATAATATTATAGCTTTAGGATACAAGTTTTTATCATAACTGGTTTGTTTCTAAATATAACTTGTAGACTTTAATGTAGAAACCAACATGAAAAATAGCAAAGAAGATATTGATATAACTTATACTATATATTTCATAAATCATTTTTGAGATGTTCGCACAAATAGCGTCAAGCGGCCCATGTGCATTACCCGCAAGCACTGTTTGCTTAAATGGTCATTTAGCCCGTTTAAACGCTAAACAGTAGCTAATCGTTTCCGTTTAATTGGCCATTTACACCGTTTAAACGGGTTTAAACGGTCATTTAGCTCCGAATAATGGCTAAACAGTAGGTGACTGACTGTTTACCGTTTAGCGTTTAGGCTAACATTGCCCGCAAGTAATCCGGATGGCTATACATTCCTTCATTTTTCTTTTCGTCGCACTCCTGTACACGTCCGTACATAGGGTGTTCTTTTCCTTTGTTTTTTTTTCTGTTTAGGTCTCCACACCTATAAAATTACAAGCGCAAGATCTAATTTATTTTACTATTTTCATTTGCATTTACATACATATATTATATATATATATTATATATATATATATTATAATCATAGTTTATCATAATGAGTTATTATAATGATTTTTTATGTATATTTTTTCAAACAAACTTATTATTGTAAATTATGTACTATAATTTATTCGTTTCATGCATAACTTATATCTTCTATCCAAAAGTTATGCCTTCTGAGAATATAACTTATAATGTTATGAAAAAAGTCTATGTAACCCTCAACCTAGCTTTCAATGTCACTTCACCCCTGACTTTAAAACAAGATGTTTAGCACATTAAACTTCGTCAAACCTGATAAAACACCCCCTAGGGTGGTTTCTAGGTGGTTTTGCCACTGTGGCCCCACTATAGCCCACATGTCAGGCACTAGAAATGCAATGATTTTTGTCGGCTAGATAAGTTTTGGTCGACCAAAGAGACAATCGTCGAAAAATAATTAATTTTCATCGGCTAGGACCGACGAAAAGAAAACATGTTTTCGTCGGTCCGGGGTGCTGGCCGACGAAAACTTAGGGCTTGTGTGGGAATTCTCCACTCCACCTTTTTCAGCTCCACCCTAGCTTTGATTGGCCAAACAGGTGCAGCTTCGCAAACTTCAACTCTGGAAAAAACTGGGAGGTAGTGGCCAATTCTAAGAAATTTCTGGAGCCAATAAGGGTCTGTTTGGGAGGGCTCCGCTTCAAGTTTTTCAGCTTTGCTCCCAAAACTCTACCATAGAGCAGCTCCACCTCAGAGTTGCAACAGGTGAAAACAGTGTTTGACTTACAAAGGAACTCCAATTCCTACAATACATTGGTTTTATGTGAGTTGCCTTTAGTAGCCCTGATAAATTAATGGGATGCGGTCTATGTTATCCTGAATGGTAAACGGTGAACGGTCGGTGAGGCACCGTGTAGCGTTTAGACCGTGTACACACCGTCTAAATTGTAGGAGGTATTACACGGATTAAACGTTTTACATTTAATTAACACAAACAAATATATTTACATATATTCATGCTTGTAAAAATATGAAAATTGATATTTTATTAGCCAAACATAATAAATTACCAATTTCAATAATCAAATAAACAAAGATCAAACCATAATCTACTATTACTATTAGCAATTCTTGAATCGCATAACAACTAACTATTTACAAATGACAGATATCATACTAAGACATGATTAGATAGGGTTAATGGCTCCAAATGGCCTTTTACAAGGCATATAAACAGATTAAACGGTCACTGAAAATGGATTAACGGACGTGTAAATGGGTTCACCGTGTAATCACCGTTTATGCCATAAACTGCACAGTAGACCGTGCAGTGTTTACACGCCGTGTAAACCGACTACACGGCTGTGTAGGCGAACAGTGGCTGCGGTGGAGGTTGGGCTGGCTGCTTGCTGGGCTGCTCGTGCATGCATGGATGGACGTCCTGTGCGTGCATGGATGTAAGCCTCCTCTTTGCACGTCCTGGACATAGATGAATGGCTTTTGTGTACGAATTTTCATTGATAATAATATTATTCGATGACCAATGACCACTGCCAAGAAGTACAAAAACACGTAACATGTTACAAATATTTGTTGACATAACATGTTGAGATAACATTAAATCTAATTCTATGCAAGAGCAAGAGCGGTGGCTAATGTTGATGGTCGTTATTTCACTATTTTGACCGCCAATTCCTCGGTGAATAAATGAGGTACAGATAAAATTCTATGCATTATTTACCTTAGAGCTAATGAATTCCACGAGTTTTGGTGGTTATCGATGTATCACAGGGAGAAGGTCAAGTCCCATGCAAAATATCATCATCTAGAGCGAGGGCCAAATTGGACAAAAGGGCTTGAGATAAGAGTTACAAATATTATCACTAAAATGTATCTCAAATGTCCTCAAGGACCTCACCATTTCGAAGAGCTCATCAAGATGATCAAAATAGATATATTATTTGTCCCTTTTGGAGCTCCGATGGAAAAGTTATTGAAGATCTAAATTTAAAAGGGCACTGCTCACGTCATGCTGATGTTAGCACCACCCTTAGCTCACAACCAGGGGCGGAAACGGCCCAGCGTCGTGCCCAGCCAGGCGGGGCAGCACCTGACAGCAGGCTTGGCAGCCCATCAGCGCGAAGCGCTCGCCCGCCCGCACGGCGCTAAGGCCCAGTAGGCGCTGAGGCCCACCAGCGCAGGAGTGAGGCATGGCCTAGCCGGCCCACCCGCTCGCTCGGCACGCGGAGCGCACGTGCGGGAGCCGCCGGTCGGCGCTGACAGCAACAAGCCAGTTCGCTCGCCCGGGGACACGCGCCGCCTAGGGAAGCACCCAAGGTGCGGTTCACCTCAAGACCTGGACGCGTGGCAGGCACAAGGGCCAAGGCGTGTGATGAGGACATCTCTCCTATTTATACAATTGATGATACTCCTCCAGTGGTGATGCAATGACCTATTACAACAGCATGCGCACGGCAATTGTATCAACAAGTGAGCTCGTTTCTTTGTGCACATGCATATATTTGTGAGGATAGTATTCTATCTAATGTTTCTATTGATTATATTGAACTTAGGAACTTTGGAGAGGAGCGTGAAGGCCTTGGGAACAAGCAAAGGCAACGGAGGAAGCATGAGGGGCATCCAAGTCAAGTTGGAGGCCCAATTCATCTCAAAGTAGGCCACTGTAATGCCTCTGGCATCTCAAATGCATTTCATTGGCATCATTTACTTAATTTGATCATACATGTAGCATTTCATCATATAATGACATGCATTTGAACCCCACAACTAGAGAAGGGGGAAGGAGATGGCGGCACACATGAGCACGAAATGGGGATGAATCTTGCCTTTATTAGAAGTGGAAATCAGTGCTTACAAGGTTCCTCACAGCCTACCACCCTCTATCCTCCCACCAATGCAAAGTACTAGGGGACTCCAAATCCTAGACTAGCACCCAGTTTTCATTCTAACCTCTTGGCTTGTTGGAAATTAAGCCTAGGGTTTCTTGAGGTGGAAGAGTCACATAAATGACTAGCCACTTAGATATTTATAGCGCCGGCCTAACTGATGTAGTTTACACTAAGACCCCTATATTACAAAAATGCCCGTAGGGGCCAAAACGGAAAAGACTCAACTTTCTCGTTGACGGACGACCGTGACGGAGTCTTGATCTTCTTCGTCTGCAAGCTATCTCTCAGATGACGTCCACGTAGCCAGTAGTCCAAATCCGTCGATCGACCCCCGGTTTTGAAGTCAGAAACCGAAAAACTTTAGGGTTTCCTTCCTAGGGCCTGGAACAGCCCACTCCACTCTATCTCGGCGAGAATGAGCCCATTCGCCGAGTCTGGTAACTTGGTGGTAGGGTGGCAGATTTGAGCGAATCCGCCAAAGCCCTCGCCCGTCTTCGCACCATGTACTCGGTTTGGAGCACCGCGGTGGTACCCGGCACCCCTGTCCATCGAGGTCGCCTCATAGTCCTTCGGAGGTCTTACTCCTACCGTCACCGTGCCACTCCTCCATGTACCAAACTCCCATGGCCGACTAATGTTGAGCATGCCTCTAGTGCTTTAGAGGGCTTCCATCTACCTCCCGTCCATCGGAGGGCCTCCTGTCCATCGGAGGTCTTGTGCCCAAGTCCTTCTGGGTCTTTTTGGCTTCTGTTGACAATCACTCATCACTCCAGAGGCAATGGAGCCAGTCCATTGGCTCTTAGCGGCAAACCTTCCACCGACCATCTCGACTGCCGACCCCAGCCGAAATGCCATGCAGCCGGTGGTGCAGACGAAATTGGTCAACCCCAACCTCAACGACCTAACCAAGACAACGATCATCACGGCCGACCTCGACAACAAATAGGAGGACATGCTCATCTAGTTCCTACGCCAAAATTGGGACATGTTTGCCTGGCAACCATCTGATATGCCTGGTGTCCCAAGGGAGCTAGCTGAGTACAAATTGAAGATCTACCTGAGTGCAAAGCCCGTGAAGCACAAGCTATGACGGTTCTCCAACGAAAAAAGGAGGCTATTATAGAGTAGAGGTAGCACAGCTGTAAGCAGCCGGGTTTTATTGAGAAGTATTCCACCCCGTGTGATTGGCGAATAATATACTTGTGCTTAAGAAGAATAACAAATAATGGAGGATGTGTGTTGATTATGCTAAGCTTAACAAGAACTGCCCAAAAGGATCCCTTTGGGCTGCCCAAGATAGATCAGGTTGTAGACTCTACAGCAGGCTGCGCCCTGCTTTCCTTCATAGATTGCTATTCGGGCTACAACCAGAAAGCGCAAGCTCCAGAAGACCAAGAGAAGATGTCCTTCATCAAAACCATACGGAGGTTACTACTACAAGACCATGTCCTTCGGATTGAATAACTATGGGGCTACCAATCAACGGAGCATTCAAGCTTGCCTAGCCAAATAATTGGGCAAGAACGTCGAAGACTACATAGACGACATGGTGATCCAGACTAGGGATCCTGATGACTTCATCAAGGACCTAGAAGAAACTTTCAGCAGCCTACGAGTATAGAAATGGAAGCTTAACCCAGAGAAGTGCGTATATGGTGTACCATCCGGTAAATTCCTAGGATTCATCATCAGCAACCGAGAGATCAAAGCTAACCTAGAAAAGTTATTGACAATCACCAGCATACGACCCCTGACATCCCAGAAGTAGGTACAGAAGCTCACCGGGTGCATGGTGGCACTCAGTCGTTTCATATCTCGACTTAGCGAGAGAGAACTCTCCTTCTTCAAGTTGTTAAAGAAGCTTGACACCTTCAAATGGACAAAAGATGCACAGAGGGCATTGGTTGAGTTGAGAAGCTTGCTCTCTTCTCCTTTAGTGCTGACGGCCCCAATCCAAGCATGGGAGGACAAGCCAGTAGAAGAGCTATACCTGTACCTAGCATGTACCACCCTTGTGGTGATTACGACCCTCATCACTGAGAGATCCAACGATGTTCACATGTACAAGGTCCAGTAGCCGGTTTACATTATCAGCGAAGTTCTGAGCCAAGCAAAGATTAGGTATCCTCAAGTGCAGAAGCTACTTTATGTCGTGCTCTGACTTCTCAAAAGCTACGTCACTATTTTGTGGAGCACCGGGTAGTTGTCGTCCCAGCATTTCCAATCGGTGACATCATGTAGAATAAAGAAGCTGTTGGCAGAATAGCAAAATAGGCGTGCGAGTTTGGTAGCTATGACATCGATTTCAAGCCTAGGACAGCAATCAAGTCTCAAGCCTTGGTGGATTTCATAACCGAGTGGACAGAGCAGCATGTGTCGGCCAATCCAGAGCGGCGTGAGCACCGGATTATGTACTTCGGTAGCTCCTTAAACCTAGAGCTCAAATATGTCCTTCAGATCAATTTCAGAGCTTCCAACAACACAGCAGAGTACGTGGCTTTGATTCATGGACTGCGTATAGCTGAGTCGCTGGCTATCAGTAGAATACTAGTCTACAATGACTCCATGGTGGTCATCAATCATTTCAACAAGTATTGGAGCTACATCTCTAAAAAAAATGTCAGCCGAAAAGCAATTTCCAAGGGCTGGAGTTTCATCATGTCGTCAGAGATGACAATGTTGTGGCAGATGTACCCTCTAAATTGAGATCCCAAAGAGTAGAAGTGTCACCCGGAGTACGCGACAAACCCACAATATCTGAGGAAGCAGCTACAGAAGCACGGCCAAGTGTTCTTGAATAGAAAGAAGTCCTCACGATCGTGCTCGACTGGCAAGCGAAGATCATTGATTGTATAAGGTCTGAAAAACTTCCAAAACCAAAAGCAGCAGGCGACTTGGTATATCAGAGAAGCAAATGCTACATAGTGATTGAAGACCAATTTTACAACCACACAACATCCTCAAGAGTCCCCATGCTGTTTATTACACAGACGAAGAGAATCAAGTTGTTGCATGAGATTCAGTCTTGGTTTGTACCAACCATGCGGCCTCAAGGACCATATTGGGCAAAGCATTTATTAGGGGATTCTGCTAGCTGACCGTCAAATAGGATGCAGAAGCAATAGTCAGAACTTGCGAGGGCTGCCATTTTTTCACAAAATAACAACACCTCCCAGCATCTGATGTCCAGAACATACCAGTCTCCTAGCCTTTCACATTGTGGGGGATGGACATGATTGGGTCATTTAAGAAGGCTCCCAGAGGGTACGACCATGTCTTGGTAGCAATCAACAAGTTTACCAATTGGATGGAGTACAAGCCAATCAATAGCCTAACAACAAGAAAAAGCCATAGAGTTTATTGAGGAAATAATGCACGGATATGGAGTGATTTAGAAATCATTATAGATCTGGGGACAAACTTCTCGACTGATGTATTCTTCGACTTTTGCAAGGGTAGAGGGATCCTGGTCTGGTATGCCACTTTAGTGCATCCCAGAGCTAATGGGCAAGTGGAATGCACAAATGGAATGATACTACAAGGCCTCAAGCTAACCTTCTTCGACAAGCTAAAGTCATATGAGGAAATGGTTGCAGCAGCTACCATATGTAATCTGGGGGCTGAGAACTCAACCATGTAAGGCCAATGACAATAACACTCCCTCTTCATAGTCAATGGTTCAAAGGAGATCCTTCCCGCAGATCTGATACATGGTCCTCCTAGAGTAGCTTTCAATAATATACCTATAGCCGAGCAGTCAAGGCACCAGGACATCGACCTAATCGAGGAAGAATGGCACCATGTTGCCCTCAAATCAGTAAATTACCAGCAGGCTTTGAAGTGCTACTATGACAAGAATAGCAAGCTAGGCTCCTATATCATTGACGACCTGGTTCTCAAGCATAAGTCCTCCACAGTGGGTCGAAACAAGATACATTCCCCATGGGAGGGACCATTCATCATCAAGGAAGTCCTGGGGTGAGCCACATTCAAGCTCAGCAAACCAAAAGGCAGGGAGCTTTCAAATTCTACCCTTAGGACGAGTGCTTCTAGGAGGGAGCGACAACCCTCATGCCCATTTGTCGAGTGCACTACCCAGCACCTACGACAACATCTCAATCGAGTATGGATCAAGCACCCATTTCACAAATACAGCGATAGCCAAGCCATGAAGGGCCCAAGTGCCTCCCATTTTTGTAGAAATCAGCGATAGCCAAAATGATTATTGTCCATGTGACACTATTTTATATCATAAAAGTTCCAGCAATGACTAAGCTGAGTCTCTATTATCTGCTCGCTAAATAGGCAATACTCAAGCCGCAATAGCTGAGTATTTTGACCTCCTAGAGCCAAGGGAAAGCCAAGCTACGGAAAGGGTATACTGTAGCTCAATCTTACAAATATGGCAATAACCAAGCTGCAAAAAGAGCAACTAAACTATACTATACCCTAAAAACATACACCCTGCGATAGCCAAGCTGAGGAAAGGGTAAACCATAGCTCTCTCATACAAATCCGGCGATAACCAAGAAGTGAAAAGGGCCAACTTTTGTAAATCTAACGCTCTATTCCAAACCACTGACAACCAAGCTGCGTAAAAAGCATAAAGCTTAAGGCAACGTGCCTCACCTTGCTAATAACAACGATAACCAAGCTACAAAAAGGGTTGATTAACATCTGGCCACTCTCAAGCTGAAAATTCATAAGGACAAGGCATAAAGCCGTTTCACATCCATATCGATGATAACCATGTTGAGCAAAACAAACTAGCGATAGCCATGCCGTGCACAGTGATAACCAAGCTAGCCGCCATAGGCAACAATAGTAACGTCTTACTCAAGGCAAAGTTCCAAGTTTAACGGGAATCTTTCATCGTCTATCTAAGAATCAAGGGGCTCCCCTTATCACCTACGGATTGCTCATCATCTGAGGCCAAAGAAACGCGAACTCCTTAGTAGAGCACTCGCCTATCATCTTGGCAGCTGCACAAAAGCTATCAAAGATTTCATGGGTTTTTCCTCACTTGTGCCCAGTGACGATGGCTCCAAAATCCACCTTTGGATAGTGCATCTTAAATATGGCAGCTACTTCCATAACGGAGTCCCTGATAACACTCTTGAAGTGTGCCTCAGCAGAGTCCAGGGCACCTGGTAGCCATTCAACATCCTTAGGGGCCAGAATGTCAACAAGCACTCTCACACCAGATTCCAAGGTATCATACCAGCATCGAAGCCTGTTGGTCCTGACAGTTTACTTAATGACATGTTCGAGCTCTTTCGCGTGTTTCTCTTCTGGTATGCCAAGTTAGTACTTGCTTGTGCTAGCTTGTATAGTTGCTTGCATGATCATGGTTGGCTAAGCTCCTTGAATCTGTCTAAATATCTTTTGTGAGCTTCGTCTCTTTTGCTTCTTCCAAATCAAAAACCATGATCACCACTTGACTTGGCTACCTAGCATGAGTAGGAATGTTGAATGCTATGCTATCTTCTCATGCTTGGATATGCTAGTTATATGCCTGGGTAGCACTGATGCCTAAGCATTTATGGCACCTTGTTCATATATAAAATCTGAATTAATGTGATTTACAAGTGCTGTCCTATGAATTAAATTGAAAAGATTCAGGCGGGTTCACTTGTCACACTGATCTAGTTTGAGATAGCTTGCCTTTGCACCTTGGCTTGAACTTGGACTAGGCTGTGTATGACCAAAACCTTGTCTTAAGCTCCTGATGGTTTTCTAAACCTAGGCTTGGCATTGGTTGGTAAGAAGTGGCAATGACAAGTGAATAACCCCTGGCACATGATCTGATTTGCTTGAAGTTCAAAATTGCTAAATCTGAAATCTGCAAGTTTCATATTTGCTTATGGCCTGTTGTAGATGCCTTGGTTGAGAGTAGCACACCTTGTATGTTTTGCTAGCATCTTGCTGTTCATGCCTATCTTGCTAGATGCTATTCATGTTGGTGATGCTCTTTTTCTCAACAACTCTGAAAAACATGCTCCTGATCTGTATAAGATAGATTCAATTGAGCTTGTTTTGCATGCTACCTTGCCCTCACTTGCTCTGTATGCTAGAACTTGTATTTACTAGCTTTTCATCCCTGCTGAGCTCTTCATGGTACGCTTCCTGCATTTCATGGCATATTTTGAGGGGGAGTTGTCCATTTCAGGGGGAGTTGAGTTCTATGACCCTTGATGTGTCCATTGTCAACAAGGGGGAGAGATTGTACCATGGGGGAGGACTCTGTAGAGGTCTAGTTGAGGGGGAGATTGAGTTTTTAGCATGCTCTTGCATCGGTGCGTTGAGCCTTTTTGCCTCTTTCTGGAGGAGCCGATGCTTTTGCCTTAGCATGACTGTGTTGAGCCAGTTTGCCTCTTTCTTGAGGGGTCATGCTTTAGTTTGATCGACTGCGTTGAGCGGTTTCCCTTGTCTTAGGGGGTCGATCTTTGGCTTTGTTTTTGTTGTAGTCTCAATTTGCCCTTTTCTGCCAGTATTTGGTTTTTGGGCATATTGAGCAACTTCTTCTTCTTCTTCTTCTTCTTTCTTTTCGGTTTTACGCTTTTATTTTGTCTTTGTTCTATTTCAGGTTATAGGTTGAAGGTGTTGACAATGCACTCATCAAGGGGGAGATTGAGAGCCAATGGACCGGCTCCATTGCCTCTGGAGTGATGAGTGATTGTCAACAGTAGCAAGACCCAGAAGGACTTGGGCACAAGACCTCCGATGGACAGGAGGCCCTCCGATGGACTGGAGCTAGAGGGAAGTCCTCCGAAGGACTGGAGGCACACTCGGCGTCTGTCGGCCATGGGAGTTCGGTATACGGAGGAGCGGCACGACGACGGCAGGAGTAAGTCCTCCGAAGGACTGCGAGGCCACCCCGATGGACAGGGGATGCCGGGCCCCACCGCGGTGCTCCAACCCGAATGCGTGGCGCGAAGGCGTGCGAGGGAGGCTTTGGCGGCTTCGGCTCAAAACCGTCAACCAAGCTACCCAAGCCTTGGTGAGTTGGGCCACGACTCGCCAAGATAGAGAAGATGGGCCAAATCCGGCCCAGGCGGAGACTTCCTAAAGTTTCCCGGTTTCTGACTTCAAAACCGGGGGAGGATCGCGGATTGGACTACTGGCCACGTGGAGAACATCCGAGGATTGCGTGGAACTTACGAAGATCAAGATTCCATCGTGGTCGTCCGTCCCGAAATATCCTGTAATCTTTCGTTTGAGTCCTTAGGGTTTGTCTAGCTGTAGGGACCTAAGTGCAAAACTGTCTAAATAGCACTCGGGTATAAATATGTTCAGTGTAGGTCATTAGAAGGTCTCTTGGCTGCTAGGATTAGCTTTCTCTTGGTGATTTTCGTCCTTAAGCTTTGAGCTCCATTGTTAGAGAGGTTAGAGTAGGATTTAGCCTCCTAATCTTGAGGGAAGGTGAGGGTGGTTACTTGGGACGAATTTCTGCTTGTATACTGAATCTTTAGACCCATCTTGGGCACTTAATCGAAGCAAATTCGTGCAGCAACCTTGTGTTCTTCTCCTCCCCCTCTCACTTTGGTTTTTGGGTTCAATCCTTGCCTTTTTGGGTGTTTTTGTTGGGCAAGTTTGAATCCCTTTCTTTGCTGATGTTCTGGACTTGCAAGGACGTGGAGATCATGACTTAGTTCATCTCAATCCTGCTGGATTGCCACGAGCAAGCGTCTTTGGTGTTTTCCCTTTTCTTGCCCAAGAATGGAGATTTTACAAGATCTGAAATTCCCGTTGATTTTGCGGTTACCTTGAGTTGATCTGTTGGGAATAACTTTGAAATAGGGTCCAGTTAACCTGTGCTGAATTTCGTGAAGTTTGGACAAAGTTTGATCAGGTTTGGATTTGAAATCATCTTTTCTGCGACCCCACCGGACCATCCGGCAGAGGCCACCGGACTGTCCGGTTCCACCGGATTGTCCGGCAGTGCCCACCGGACAGTCCGGCGTGAGGTGTTGTCCGGACAGTGCCACCGGACAGTCCGGCGTCAGGCACCGGATAGTCCGGTCCTATCGGACAATTCGGTGTTGGTCACCGGACAGTCCGGTCCTGTCAGGAAGTTGCTGTGTTCTTCCCAGGTTGGTTTTTCCGCTGTGATTTTGCTGCTGATTTTCGCATTCCTCCCTTAAGACCATTCTCTTTGCTTACTGTAAGACAGTGAGACACACCTAGGTGTGGTGAGTGTCTTGTGGCGGATATTGCAAAATCCGTTGCTCTGCTGTCACTCTTGTTCGGATCTTGAGTTTTCTCGCATTGGTGCGTATCCTCACAGTGGACGGCACCCTTACACTACTAGGCACATATCTGTTCAGTGGACAGTGCTTAGTTTCTGGTTTCACTTGGGGGTTTGTGATTTTGTGATTTCAAGTGCTCCTATTCAACCCCCCCTCCAGTCGCACGTCTCGGTCCTACAATTGGTATCAGAGCCGGTTAGGTTTCTTCATACCTTTACCGGTGAGAAACCAGTAGCGACTATGACTCATTCTGGGAAGATTCCGGTCCTTGGTTCCGATGGCTACTCCTACTGGAAGGGTAGGATGAGAGCTTTCTTGCTTAGCCACGGCCAGGACATATGGGATGCTACTCAGAGTGCGAACTTTGTTGTGCTTCCAGTTGCCCAGCACACTACCCCAGCGATTGTGGCTCAGCATGAGGTGAATGCCAAAGCTGTTAACTTTCTCTTCTCAGGACTTGGTCCAGTTGATTATGAGAAAGTGAGCCACCTTGAGACTGCCCGTCAGATCTGGTCCCTGCTGAGTGCACACCATGAGGGCACTGCTAGCATCAAGGGGCGTCTCGTTGAGACTTACAGGCGCGAGTATGAAAATTTCGTTCAGAAGCCTGGTGAGTTCATCGATGACTTGTTTGGTCGTTTTCAATCGATCATCAACAAGTTGCGTGTTAACTCTAGCCCTGAGAGGATCCCATACACCGACCATCAGTAGGCTGTCAAGTTGCTGTATGCGTTGGACAGGAAAGTATGGGAGATCAAGGTTAACTCGATCATCGAGTCTGAGGCCTATGACACAATTGGAGTGGAGAATCTTTACAGTAAGCTCAAGGCCACAGAGGTGGATTACAAGTTGAGAGACTCTCTCGCTTGTACTGGCTCCAAGAGCTTGGCCTTGGCTTCTCCCTCCAGTGAGGCCATTTCTAACCCCCAGCTTCACAACTTTTCGTTTTCTGCTCTTATGTCTGTTACAGAGGAGCAGTTGGTGTCACTTGGGGATGATGAGCTTTGTCTGGTGTCTAGCCGCTTTCAGCGCGCCTATGACAACCGGATGAGCAAGAAGAGGGGCGAGAGGCCCAAGTGCTTCGAGTGCGGAGAGGTTGGCCACTTCATTGCCGAATGCCCAAACACGCAGAATGACTACTACAAGAAGGGCAAGAACCACTCCCGCGACTCCAACAAGTACCACTCCGGCCAGCGTGACCACACCAAGCACCGCTCCGGCAAGATCAAGAACTTTCGGAAGGCTTTCAAGAGCTACCAGAAGGACAACCGGAAGCGGGACAAGGCCTTCTTCGCCGAGCTTGGTGGTATGTGTGGCGGATCATCTTCCTCCTCTTTGTCTTCGTCGAGCTCAAGCGATGAGGAGATCGTCACCAAGCGGGACAAGAGGAGGGACCAAGGCGGTCCAGCCGGACTCTGCTTCGTCTCCACCAAGTCCAAGCACAAGCACAAGATGCACCGGAGATCCTTTTGCTCCATGGCGCTTGAGGACAAGGACGACAAGAGCAACGACAACGACTCATCCGATGAAGAGGTAACTCCTGAGCAAGCTGAAATTCTTGAGATGTTGGAGTCAAATAGTCGTGAGTTGAAAGCCCAGGATAGGTTGTTGGAGAAGGCAGCCAAGAAGCTGCAGAAGCAGAAAGCCAAGTTGGCTGATGCTTTAGCTGAGATAGACAGGCTGAAGAGTGTGTCAGCCCAGCCTAGTGAGACTGAGTGTCCTACCTGTGAGACTTTGATGAGAGATCTCTATGAGCAGAAGAGCAAGTATGCTCATCAGGTAGAGGAAATGGATAGGCTGAAGGTAGAGTTAGGCAAGCTCCAGTCTAAACTGGATGAGCCTATTTTAATTGATGTGACTGAGTGTGAGATGTGTCCCCACCTCGTTGTTGACATAGCTGAGCTGAAGGTGAAGTGTGAGGGACAGCTCAAGGAGTTGGAGGAGCTTAGGGCTAGACCCACGCTTTTGGGTGCGTGCATGGTCTGTCCTACTTTGGAGAGTGAGCTTGTGCAGTTGAGAGCTGACCTTGAGATGCTTCTAGCATCCCCTGACACTTGTGAGAACTGTCTCACTCTGAGGTTGAGGTTGGTGGATAGGGATGCCACCATTAAGAACTTAGAGAAGTCTGCTTTCTCTATTCCCTCTCTACACTGCCCTACTTGTGCTGATCAGACTTTAGTTCTGAAGGATCTGAGAGAGGAGAAACAGATTTTGGTTGATGCGAACAACCGTTTGAGAGAGGTGCTCAGTTGGATGTATGCTAGAGAGCCCCAACTTAGGATGATCTTGGAGAGCACCAAGAGAGCTGAGGGTGATATGAGTGGACTTGGGTTAGGAGAGAATAGTGCTTCGGGTGAGAAGAAGAGTTCCCCAATTAAGCTTAGGACTGCCTCTCCTCAGCCTAGCCCTACTGTTGATGGGGTTTACCATGAGCCTCTTAAGGCTGCCCCAAAGAAGCAGTTCTGGACACCCAAGCCCTCACAGGCTAAGCTGGACAGAGTAGTGAGTGAGATTCTCAAGCCTCTAGTGAGCAAGGAGAGAGTCCAGCAGCCTGTTCCACCCAAGGCTACTCCACCTAAGCCTAAGGCTCAGCCTAAACCCACTCCCAAGAGGCCTGTCTACCACTGTGACTTTTGCCAGCGGAATGGCCACTTGGAGGAGTTTTGCTTCAGGAGGAAGCGAGTTGAGAGGCAGGAGAGAGCCTGGGGGAACCAAGATCAGTTCTACCAGGGTGGTATTCAGGATCTTCCCCGTCGCGGTGAGCTGAGAGACCGCTTTGCTGGTGAGAGAGGAGGCAGTTTTCAGGCCCGTGTTCCTAGCGGAGAGAGACGCTTTCCCGGTCGAGCTCCTAGTCGTTTTCAGCGCGGCTATGGTTTTTCTGACCGAGGCTTTGGAGGTAGAGGGTTTGAGAGCTCACGCTTTAGAGGTCGTGGGTACCCAGGTAGACGTGATGCTTACTTTGATTGTGTTTACCCCACTTTTGAGCAGATGGCTCGGCACTGGTTCAGCGATTACACTAACCCCAGTGCCGGACCATTTGCTCACTCTCGCTTTCCTTGATTTTGCAGGATCGAGGCCTGGAGGACATATGGATCATGGACTCTGGTTGCTCTAGGCACATGACAGGGCACCGCAGATGGTTCTCTAGCCTCAACCCCGTGAGCACCAAGGAGTACATCACATTTGGGGATAATGGTCTAGGTAAAGTGTTGGGTGTTGGTTCTGTTGCACTTTCTAGTAAGCTTTCCCTGAGAGAAGTTGCTTTGGTGAGGAATTTGGGGTTCAATTTGGTCTCTGTCTCGCAACTTCTCAAGGAAGGGTTTGAGGTTCGTTTTAAGGAGGGTTCCTCTTGTGTGCTTGATGCTAAGGAAAACCTTGTTTGTCGGATTTTGCCCTATGGGCAGGTTTTTAAGGTTGACCTTGCATCTGTTTCTGGACCTCCTCGGTGTTTGGTTGCTAGTCCTTCTGCTGATATTTGGAAGTGGCATAGGAGGCTTGGCCATTTGAGTTTTGATCTGCTAGTCACAGTTGAGCTCAATGGATCTGATCCGAGGATTGCCCAATTTGAAAGCAGAAAAGGACTTAGTATGCCACCCCTGTCGTCATGGCAAGATGGTTGCCGCTTCTCATGCACCTGTTAATCAGGTGATGACCTCTTACTCGGGTGACCTGCTACATATGGACACCGTTGGTCCTGCTCGAGTACAGTCGGTCAGTGGGAAGCGGTATGTGCTTGTAGTTGTGGATGACTTTTCTCGCTATTCGTGAGTGTTCTTCATGGAATTCAAAGATGAAGCTTTTGGTTTTGTTCGGGATCTGGTCTTGAGGTTAAGGAATGAGAGTCATAAAGCCATGAGGGCTATCCGCAGCGACAATGGCGGAGAATTTCGTAACTCTCGTTTTGAAACCTTTTGTCGTGACCTTGGTCTTGATCACTAATTCTCATCTCCTTATACCCCACCGCAGAACGGTGTTGTGGAACGAAAGAACCGCACACTTGTAGAGATGGCGCGGACGATGCTTGATGAGCATAGGACTCCGCGACGCTTTTGGGCTGAGGCTATGAATACGGCCTATTACATTGCCAACCGTATCTTTCTACGGGCTTTCTTGGGAAAGACTTCGTATGAGCTACGGTTTGGCAGGCAGCCTAGCATCAAGCACCTACGTGCATTTGGCTGCAGATGCTTTGTGCTCAAAATGGGGGGGCATTTGGACAAATTTGAATCTCGCTGCTTGGATGGTATTTTTCTTGGGTACGCCTCTAGCTCTAGGGCATATAGAGTGTGGATCCTTGATACTAGACAAGTGGTTGAGACCTGTGAAGTTTCCTTTGATGAATCTATGCCCTGCACAACCCCCGCATTTGAGCTTTCAGGTGATGATGAAGAAGGCGCTCCCATCTTTGAAGATGAGGAAGGCGAAGTAGATGCTGGTGATGCAGGAGCCACTGCACCGGCTGCAGCTCCTGCCCCCTCTGCTACGAGCTCTGAAGATGAAGGAGGACCCTTGCCTACGTCTTCCTCCTCACTCCCCTGACCACAAGCTCGAGCAGAGGTTGGCCCCGCTGAGGACGCAGGGGAGGTGACCTCTGAGATTGTTCCATCTCGGCAAGTCCAGCGGGATCACCCTCCAGACAGGATGATTGGAGACCTACACCAGCGTGTCACACGTTCTTCGGTTAGCTCTCTGGCCTTTTTCTGTCACTCCGCATTTGTTGCTTCTTTCGAACCCTAGGATGTGTCACATGCATTATCTGATCCTAGTTGGGTGAACGCCATGCATGAGGAGTTGGAAAACTTTGAGAGAAACCATGTCTGAGATTTAGTTGAACCTCCACCAAACTGCCACCCTATAGGAACCAAGTGGGTTTTCAAGAACAAACGGGGTGAGGATGGGATGGTTGTGAGGAACAAAGCGAGATTGGTAGCCCAGGGTTTCTGTCAGAAGGAGGGGATAGATTATGAGGAAACCTTTGCTCCTGTAGCTCGTTTAGAGGCTATTAGGATTTTGCTTGCCTTTGCTGCCTCTAAAGGCTTCAAATTGCAGCAGATGGATGTCAAGTCAGCCTTTCTAAACGGTTACATAGAGGAGGAGGTTTATGTGAGACAACCTCCTGGCTTTGAGAGTGCCAAGTTTCCAGAACGGGTGTATAAGTTGAGAAAAGCCTTGTATGGTCTGAAGCAAGCTCCAAGAGCTTGGTATGCTAGGTTGAAAGCCTTTCTGCTCAAGTCTGGTTTTGTGATGGGTTCAGTAGACAAGACCTTGTTTCTGTTGAGTCGTGGTGGTGACACCCTTCTAGTTCAGATATATGTTGATGACATTATCTTTGGTGGTTCATCTCACGCTTTGGTGTCTAAGTTTGCTGAACAGATGAGCAGTGAATTCGAGATGAGTCTCATGGGTGAGCTTCAGTTCTTTCTCGGGCTTCCGATTAAGCAAGGCCTAGAAGGAACCTTCATCCATCAAGCCAAGTACACGAAGGACATTTTGAGGAAGTTTGACAAGGGAGATCTCAAGCCCACGGCGACTCCCATGTCAACACAGACGGCTCTTGATGCGGATGAAGAAGGGGAGGTAGTGGACCAAAGAGAGTATCGAGGGATGATGGGCTCACTTCTGTACCTGACGGCGACCTGGCCGGACATTCAGTTCGCGGTTTGCCTCTGTGCACGTTTTCAGGCCTCACCAAGGCTATCACAGCGTCAAGCGGTGAAGCGCATCTTCAGGTACCTGAAATACACTCCTGAGCTTGGACTTTGGTTCTCTTCAGCTTCGTTGCTCTCTCTTAGAGGGTATTCGGATGCTGACATTGCGGGTTGTCGGCTGGAGCGCAAGTCTACTTCTAGCACCTGCCAGTTTCTCGGTTCTTCCCTTGTCTCTTGGTCCTCACGCAAGCAATCTAGCGTAGCCACTTCCACCACAGAAGCTGAATACATTGCTGCTGCTAGCTGCTGCTCCCAGCTGCTTTGGATGAAGTCCACCTTGAGCGACTTTGGTCTCAGTTTTAGGAAGGTCCCTCTCCTAGTTGACTCTACTTCTGCTATTTCTGTAGCTAAGAACCCCGTCCTGCGCTCCAGAACCAAACACATAGACGTGAGGTTTCACTTCTTGAGAGATCACTATGAGAAGGGAGATATAGACTTGATCCATGTAGAGACTTGATCCCTTTTAGGTTGGGGTAACTTTGGTGTAGTTTAGGTTTTTGTTTTGCGTTTTCCTTCTTTTCTTTCTTTGTTTCTCCTTTGCTTCTCTTGCATTTTGTCCCATACCATGCATTGCATTGTAACATATGCATTTCACTTTCACTAGCACTAGAGCTCTTCTGGTATGCCAAGTTAGTACTTGCTTGTGCTAGATTGTACAGTTGCTTGCATGATCATGGTTGGCTAAGCTCCTTGAATCTGTCTAAATATCTTTTGTGAGCTTCGTCTCTTTTGCTTCTTCCAAATCAAAAACCATGATCACCACTTGACTTGGCTACCTAGCATGAGTAGGAATGTTGAATGCTATGCTATCTTCTCATGCTTGGATAAGTTATATGCCTGGGTAGCACTGATGCCTAAGCATTTATGGCACCTTGTTCATAAATAAAATCTGAATTAATGTGATTTACAAGTGCTGTCCTATGAATTAAATTGAAAAGATTCAGGCGGGTTCACTTGTCACACTGATCTAGTTTGAGATAGCTTGCCTTTGCACCTTGGCTTGAACTTGGACTAGGCTGTGTATGACCAAAACCTTGTCTTAAGCTCCTGATGGTTTTCTGAACCTAGGCTTGGCATTGGTTGGTAAGAAGTGGCAATGACAAGTGAATAACCCCTGGCACATGATCTGATTTGCTTGAAGTTCAAAATTGCTAAATCTGAAATCTGCAAGTTTCATATTTGCTTATGGCCTGTTGTAGATGCCTTGGTTGAGAGTAGCACACCTTGTATGTTTTGCTAGCATCTTGCTGTTCATGCCTATCTTGCTAGATGCTATTCATGTTGGTGATGCTCTTTTTCTCAACAACTCTGAAAAACATGCTCCTGATCTGTATAAGATAGATTCAATTGAGCTTGTTTTGCATGCTACCTTGCCCTCACTTGCTCTGTATGCTAGAACTTGTATTTACTAGCTTTTCATCCCTGCTGAGCTCTTCATGGTACGCTTCCTGCATTTCATGGCATATTTTGAGGGGGAGTTGTCCATTTCAGGGGGAGTTGAGTTCTATGACCCTTGATGTGTCCATTGTCAACAAGGGGGAGAGATTGTACCATGGGGGAGGACTCTGTAGAGGTCTAGTTGAGGGGGAGATTGAGTTTTTAGCATGCTCTTGCATCGGTGCGTTGGCCTTTTTGCCTCTTTCTGGAGGAGCCGATGCTTCTGCCTTAGCATGACTGTGTTGAGCCAGTTTGCCTCTTTCTTGAGGGGTCATGCTTTAGTT
Organism: Paspalum vaginatum; assembly: GCA_030272315.1. Classification (NCBI taxonomy): domain Eukaryota; kingdom Viridiplantae; phylum Streptophyta; class Magnoliopsida; order Poales; family Poaceae; genus Paspalum; species Paspalum vaginatum. The sequence continues at coordinate 19,479,737 of CM059020.1, forward strand.
TGATCGACTTCGTTGAGCGGTTTCCCTTGTCTTAGGGGGTCGATCTTTGGCTTTGTTTTTGTTGTAGTCTCAATTTGCCCATTTCTGCCAGTATTTGGTTTTTGGGCATATTGAGCAACTTCTTCTTCTTCTTCTTTCTTTTCGGTTTTACGCTTTTATTTTGTCTTTGTTCTATTTCAGGTTATAGGTTGAAGGTGTTGACAATGCACTCATCAAGGGGGAGATTGAGAGCCAATGGACCGGCTCCATTGCCTCTGGAGTGATGAGTGATTGTCAACAGTAGCAAGACCCAGAAGGACTTGGGCACAAGACCTCCGATGGACAGGAGGCCCTCCGATGGACTGGAGGTAGAGGGAAGTCCTCCGAAGGACTGGAGGCACACTCGGCGTCTGTCGGCCATGGGAGTTCGGTACACGGAGGAGCGGCACGACGACGGCAGGAGTAAGTCCTCCGAAGGACTGCGAGGCTACCCCGATGGACAGGGCATGCCGGGCGCCACCGCGGTGCTCCAACCCGAATGCGTGGCGCGAAGGCGTGCGAGGGAGGCTTTGGCGGCTTCGGCTCAAAACCGTCAACCAAGCTACCCAAACCTTGGTGAGTTGGGCCACGACTCGCCAAGATAGAGAAGATGGGCCAAATCCGGCCCAGGCGGAGACTTCCTAAAGTTTCCTGGTTTCTGACTTCAAAACCGGGGGAGGATCGCGGATTGGACTACTGGCCACGTGGAGAACATCCGAGGATTGCGTGGAACTTACGAAGATCAAGATTCCATCGTGGTCGTCCGTCCCGAAATATCCTGTAATCTTTCGTTTGAGTCCTTAGGGTTTGTCTAGCTGTAGGGACCTAAGTGCAAAACTGTCTAAATAGCACTCAGGTATAAATAGGTTCAGTGTAGGTCATTAGAAGGTCTCTTGGCTGCTAGGATTAGCTTTCTCTTGGTGATTTTCGTCCTTAAGCTTTGAGCTCCATTGTTAGAGAGGTTAGAGTAGGATTTAGCCTCCTAATCTTGAGGGAAGGTGAGGGTGGTTGCTTGGGACGAATTTCTGCTTGTATGCTGAATCTTTAGACCCATCTTGGGCACTTAATCGAAGCAAATTCGTGCAGCAACCTTGTGTTCTTCTCCTCCCCCTCTCACTTTGGTTTTTGGGTGCAATCCTTGCCTTTTTGGGTGTTTTTGTTGGGCAAGTTTGAATCCCTTTCTTTGCTGATGTTCTGGACTTGCTAGGACGTGGAGATCATGACTTAGTTCATCTCAATCCTGCTGGATTGCCAGGAGCAAGCGTCTTTGGTGTTTTCCCTTTTCTTGCCCAAGAATGGAGATTTTACAAGATCTGAAATTCCCATTGATTCTGCGGTTACCTTGAGTTGATCTGTTGGGAATAACTTTGAAATAGGGTCCAGTTAACCTGTGCTGAATTTCGTGAAGTTTGGACAAAGTTTGATCAGGTTTGGATTTCAAATCATCTTTTCTGTGACCCCACCGGACCATCCAGCAGAGGCCACCGGACAGTCTGGTTCCACCGGATAGTCCGGCAGTGCCCATCGGACAGTCCAGGCGTGAGGTGTTGTCCGGACAGTGCCACCGGACAGTCCGGCGTCAGGCACCGGATAGTCCGGTCCTATCGGACAATCCGGTGTTGGTCACCGGACAGTCCGGTCCTGTCAGGCAGCTGCTGTGTTCTTCCCAGGTTGGTTTTTCCGCTGTGATTTTGCTGTTGATTTTCGCATTCCTCCCTTAAGACCATTCTCTTTGCTTACTGTAAGACAGTGAGACACACCTAGGTGTGGTGAGTGTCTTGTGGCGGATATTGCAAAATCCGTTGCTCTGCTGTCACTCTTGTTCGGATCTTGAGTTTTCTCGCATTGGTGCGTATCCTCACAGTGGACGGGACCCTTATACTACTAGGCACATATCTGTTCAGTGGACAGTGCTTAGTTTCTGGTTTCACTTGGGGTTTGTGATTTTGTGATTTCAAGTGCTCCTATTCACCCCCCCCCCTCCAGTCGCACGTCTCGGTCCTACAAATTCCACTCCCGCCGGCAGGACCACCAGCTGGCGCACCTCCTGCCTGGCAACTTCATCGGTGGCACCTTTGCCAGCGCTCACAATGGTGGAGCAGCCTCAACAACAACCTCGGCCACCTCTTCGTCGAGAGGGCAGTGGGGATCCGCACCCGCACATAGTCTGCAACCTCGATTCTCTCGACATGACTGAGACAAAGTCGACCACACCCTACTATGGAGATCACGGTCTCAACTTTTGAACCCTGCTCAGAGGGGTCATCTACACTCCTTGACGGCCAAGCCAGCTCACCCTAGGGGTCATCCCTTCGCTTCTCTGAAATCCTCGTCATCGATGGGCAGATCGAGGAAGATGATGTATCCGATGATGAGCCAACCATCAAGGGAAAGAACTCGCAGCAGCGCGACGTGCGCCGATGCAAGAACTAGCATTGCAACATCCAGCGCCATCACATCTTCGGGAACTGAGATTTGATTCAACCTGTCTCGCTGGATGAACAATGCGCGGCCAGTGAAACCCCAAAGGAAAGAGAGCTTCATAACCGGAGGAACGCACAACGACGAGAGTGCTGGCATCTTCAGCAGGTGGAGCGAGATCATGAGAACGCCCCACCATGACAACTGTGCGCCACCTCGAGGCTCACCGATCCCTGGACGCAACTTGCTGCTAGAGTTCGCCACGGTCACGTAGACTCTGTGTCAGGTGGGCGGCGCATTGGCCCAGATCGCCATCGACCTCCCTAACTCCACAGACAAAGAGTACTTCCGGCTGATCCTCACATGAGCGGCACACCACCTGGTGCCATAGCCTAACCCACGTGCTGCTGGTGATGCTCGCTATGATGTTAACGCACAGCGTGATGCGTGCAACAACATAGAACAATCACGCGTACACCGACACAATGAAGAACTAAGGCACCGGGAGGAATACGATCGAGATCACAGTGCTCTCAAGTGTGATGCTGGTGGTCAGGTTCACTCGGGCGCTGCTTCTGTCAGTAGCCCATTACCTCACCACCCGGTCTACGAATGACTAGGGGTAATTGCCCTTGGTCACTGCCTCATCGACTAGAAGGTGTTCAAAATGGAGGCTTGGAGGCACCGAGCCCCCGCGGGGTGGTTAGTATCTCTGCTTTCACTGACCGGCTCCACACGGTTGAATGGCCGCAAAACTTCAAGGTCTCTAAGGTCAATAAGTACAAGGCCAAGCAGGACCCTAGTGGCTGGCTGGCCGTGTATTCTACTGCAGCTAGGGCTGCTGGGGTGAGTGAAGACATCATGATGGCTTACCTACCAATCATGTTGGGGTAGGATGTGCTCCAGTTGCTTTGCCACCTCCCAGCTGACTAGATCGACAACTGGAATAGCTTCTGTGACTAGTTCGTTGCCAACTTCGAGTGCCTCTCTGACAAGCCGGCCCAGCCTTGGCATTTCAAGTCTGTCAACTGGAAGGACGGCGAATCCCTTCGATCTTACCTAAAGCAGTTCTAGTCGATGCGGAATCATATCCCTGACATCACCAAGGTAGCGGTGATAGAAGACTTCTTCTGCGGCTCCAACGATGTCACACCCCAAAATTTCTAATTTTGGGATGTGAATAGATAACAATGAATAAAGCAAAGGTTTTTTTTTTCTAAAATTTTCGAACTTGTAAGTTTTGTTGGATTTAAAGAAGGGTATGCTTTTAAAAAGTTTTCTCAATTTCAATTCATTTGTTTGTTGCATTCATGCCGAAGTGCATAGTGTTTATGTGTGTAAAATGAGGTTTCAAAATATTTCAAAACCGGCTAGGTTTCGATTCCATTTCAATCCATATCTCTAAAAGTTTCATCCCTTCAAAACCACAATTTAATCTTATCGATCATCCTCTGTGCCAAGTCATTTCTTTCAATGGATCTAAGTCATACTTGAAATCCTAGTCAGTCTAACCTGGACCTCACCTCTCTTTCCTCTTTTGAACACAACGTTTCCAATATCTTGTATTCATGTTTACCTCTTCATGATTTCTTTCCATTGACACAACTACATATCTATGCTATTATGAGATGTCATTGTCAAGCTCAAGATCAATATCAAGTTTAGCTAACAATCTCTTCCCTCTCCGTTCTCCATAGACTCGAGAAAACCGTAATTCTAGTTGAGCCCATGTCGCTAATTTTTTTTTCTGTTTCTTTTATATTCCGTGCACCCTTTCATCACCAATGGGACAACGCCCAAAGTTTCCGCTCATTTTGACCTTGGATCAAGGCCCGAAATCCTTTCTTTTATTTCCCACTTCTGTCCATAGCTTGGGCTAGCCCTGAGCAAGCCCAAAACAGCCCAAATTAACCCTAATCCTTCTATCCCTAGCTGCCCCTCCTCTCCTGGTCGCCCCTACCCTTCCTTGGCCGCCCCTCCCCTTCCTCCTCATGAGAAAACTGAAGGAAGGAGCAGCCATGGCCACCCCTCTCCCCCATGACTGACCCCTCTCATTCCAACACCTCCCCCACCACCAAAACATGAAAACGGAATGCTCTTGTCTCAAGGAAGATGATCCCCTGCTGCGTTCTTCGATCCATGCCCTCAAGCATGCCTTGTAGGTTGTCTCCCTGTTGCTGCCCCTGCTGTCCATGATGTAGAGACCATGGAGGGCACCACCGACGATCCCCGACACGGAGGCAAGGCTGCAGCCCTACGGGATCATGTGGGCAGCGGCATCACCGCCTTGATGTCGCCCATGTCATCTCTTCCACCACCAAACCCTAGGTGATGATACCCCACATATGTTCCTCTATGTTTCCTTGTTTTCCACTGCAACTCGTAGGCCGTAGATTGATTTCCATCAAGTTCCGATGTAGATTTTTTTTATGAGATGTGTTTCTGCGTTCTTGACAGCACCACTACCGCTGATGACAACCATGTTCTCCACTGATCCAGTGACCTAATCAGAGAATCCTTTTACCACCATGTGGGTAGCATCCTTGAACACACAACTGCAAAATTGTTTGGTCATAGGTACAATAATGAGAGAGTTATGGCCATCGCCATGCTTGTTGCTCCTGCTGCAAAACAGCTGCGGTACCAATGAACTCAATCTGCGTTCCCCGCTGACCTAACAATCTATGGGACATGCTCTTTCACCAGATAATTCCTTGCATGCCTGCACATGTCCCCATAAAATGGTTTGTCCATAGGTGTAGCGGTGCAAAAGTAACCATCGTCGCCATGCTCGCTGTCTCTGCATTCTAGACAGCAGCGCTGCTGCCACATTGGTGCATGTTTTCTCAGTGTTCCGGAGGTCCAATCAGCAAGCCCTTCAACGGAGATGTGTATTATATCCTTTAGCATTCTCCTGTAAATTAGTTTGGCCATTGGTGCAGCAATGAGAAAGATATGGCCGTCCTTGTGCTCGTTGTCTGCTGTCTTGGCAGCAGCACTCCTGCCCCTTTGACATACACTCTCACGGCAATCTGGCATTCCAAATGTCGATCCCTTCCAGCACCATATTCCTTATAATCTTTAACAGCTCCCTGTAAATTGGATCGGGCATAGTATCTCTTGAGGTTAGGGTTTTGCTGCTCATCATGGTTTCTACCACTGCTGTCCAGACAGCCATGCAGCACAGCCTTATGCTCACGTTCTCCGTTGATGTAGAAGGGTTAAGGCTGACCCCCTTGGCCAACGTGTGCCTTATATACCAGTGCACAATACCCCAAATTGGTGCAGAATTTGGTACAGGTTTAGACCAATTTTGTTAATGGTTTTGTTATCCAGCTGTCCGGCAGATTTCAGCACACACACCTGTTAACAAATGTGCATTTTCTGTTGATCCGGTAGTCCTCATGGTCTATCCCCTTGTCATAAACATGTTCGCATGTGTGTCCAATATCATCTCAGGATATCACTATCAAATATCCCAATAGTGACCAGAACACAAACAATCCATTTGACACCTCCACCAATACCCATCCCATGAACCGTCTCCTTCAATAATTTTCATATGGTCTATCTATTGCCATCAACCACCTTACCAAAGCCTTGCTGCAAGTCTTTGTTCCTTAACCCATGAATTTACACTCATCGGTCATTCGACACATCAAATTCATCACAAACTCACATCAAGCTCTTTATGTTTTGCATACACTACCATATCCTTTCTTCTACCATCAAATCCCTCAATGTGGTACTGTTCTTTCAGTCCCTTCCTTTTCTAACCATCTTTATCTCCTTGTTAGTCGTTTTGTTGTGCTCCCATGTTATTAATAACGACCATTGTTGTTTTTATGTTTTTTTTATAAAATCATTTGTTTGTATGGTGTATTGTTCTTAGTTTCCCTTGTTTGTTGTTTCAGCTGTTTGCGCTGAGGATCAACGTGTATGAGCAGTAGCACCAAGAGTACTTTGAGGAAGGCAAGTATAACATGGACAACACCTAATAACCTTAAATCACCTCATATGCATGTGTCTAACTTGTATGCCTATAAGGACTATACATTAGCCTCTTTACTCTATGTTTTACCTATGGGAATGCATGTTGGATAAGTTTTGCTAGTTGCTGCGCAAACACATGTTCTTTTGTTAATAATCTTGTTAATGGATCTATTCAATATTTTGTGAGCGTGACCCTCTGTGCTGAGGTGCTTGAGTGGTTCATGGCTCTTTAAAATTTGGCTTTTTAGCAACATGGTTTAGGGGGCATGAGCAATGTGCTTAGTGGTTTTGCTCATAGCCACTCTCCATAAGGACCGGTTCGCAAAGCGACAACCTGGGACAACAGCGCTACCATGAGACTGGAATGGGACGGTCTTAGCTGATTAATTAGATTGCCTTGGTTTGGGAGTAACTTACCTGCGGGGCAAGAGGGGAAGTGAGCCGGGATGGGCCTCGGATCTGCTTTGGGTTGTGTGTGCTGTGTGCTTCACCCCTTAGAGTAGGGCCCCATCTCTGCGGAGCTTGAAACCTCAGCAGTTACACCTTACCAACGTGATCTTTGTAAAGGCTTCGTAGTGTGGCTTGCTAGTCATCTCATCTAAGGCAATGTGATGAACTTCTAGCGTAGCTCACGACTTGTGGGTAAAGATGTGCAACCTCTCGAGAGTGTAAAACTGACATGTCAGCCGTGCTCACGGTTATGAGCGGCCCAGATCCTTTATGCTGATTAGTGGTTCTTGGTTTGGTTTGGGAGTTGGTTATGTTTTTAATAATGTTGATTAATTCTTTATGCAATATCTTTTGGGCTAATGGTTTATCTACTCACCTTAGTAAATAGATGATAATAAAACTTGACCAACTAAAAGCAAATGCTTTCGTGTCAGCCAACCTTAGAGCCTCATGGTTCATGTTATGCTTGTTGAGTACAGTTGGGTACTCACGCTTGTTCCTTTAAATTTTCTTTTTGTTGGGTGGATACCCAACTGCTGCTCAGAAGATGGAGGCCTAAAGGAGTACAAATGAAGGTTCAAGGAGGTCTAGGCGAGCGACCCCCAGTCGGTTTCCCTGTGGAATGGCTTGGAGTTATAGTTACGCTTCCGCTACTCTGTGTTAAAGACTAGATGTCTTAATGTAAATCTTGCTTAAACGGTATGTAATAAAGCATTGTCTATGATATCACTGTTAATTGTCTCTATATGTGTGAGATTAGATCCTGGCACACATATGGTTTTGCTCTGGTTTTGTGTTGAAAACCAGGGTATGACAAACGATGAGGTTTTCGTTAGGAGCATTCTACACAAAGCTCCAACTACCTCAGAGTAGCTCTTACGCGACGACGACCGATACATCACTATGGACGAGCGTGCTTGGGATCTGGTCAACTGACGTCGAGAAGACCGGAGCAAGGACAAGCACGAGAGGCACGAAGACTTTTTGCCACAGGAGTGCCGCTGGGACAAAAGGCCTCAGGACGAGGAGGTCCACGCCATGGGACCAATGCCTGCTCGGCCACGTCCCATCCCTCATGGAGGCAACATGCGCTCACTCGATGAAATTCTCGATGGGCTATGCCCGTACCACAACAACATGTTCCACACCCTGTGCCAATTTTGGGATTTCAAGAACTCGATCAGCCATGGTCGGCCCTTTCGGCTGTTGCCTCCATTGCCACGTCTGCGGCAGTGGTAGATTCCTCAGAGGCAGTAGAACAAGGGCAGAGCCCCTGGCTTCCCCAACATCAACAGGTAAGTTAACTTCATCTTCGGCAGACACGGCTCCCTAAAGAGCAAGAGACAACAGAAGCTGTATGATCGCAAGTCATGGTAGTCACCATGGAGCCTCTGACGCCATAAAGATGGTCAAAGGTCCCCATCTCTTTCAGTCGAGCAGACTAATGGCTCAACTTCGACCACTTGGGCAAGTATCCACTGCTTATAAGCCCGATGGTCCTCAAAAGTCGACTCAAAAGGGTGCTAATCGACGGTGGAAGCAACATCAATGTGATGTTCCCCAAGACTTTGCTGGCACTGGGCATCCAACTCAGCGAACTTCAGGAGTCGGATAGTCCCTTCTACGGGATCATGCCAAGCCAAGGAGAATATCCATTGGGACATATCTACCTCCCAGTCACTTTCTAAACACTAGAGAATTTCTGCACCAAGACCCTCCATTTTGAGGTGGGAAGCTTTGACTGCACCTACAATGCCATCATCAAGAGACTAGGGCTGGCCAAGTTCATGGCCATCCCACACTACTCGTACATGGTCCTCAAGATTCCATCCCCGCAAAGCGTCCTCTCCATGAGAGCAGACTTCAATGGCACAGCAGACTGTACCAGGGAGGCAATCCAAATGGCCCTCAATGTGAGCATGCCAGCAATTCAATGACAGCTCATGGCAGATGTGGCCCAACTTCCAAAGGATGATCTACCAATCCCGACTCATGAGTCGATCCCTACCATGACGATACAGGTGACTGTCGCGACTAAGGAGATCAGCCTCAACCTCCCTGATGCATCAAGACCATCACCATCAGCGCCACCCTTCCTCCCAAATTGGAAGACGCACTCATTCTATTCTTGCAGAGCAACTAGGACATGTTGGCATCGAAGCCTACTGACATGCCCAAAGTTCCAAGGGAGCTGGCCGAGCACAAGCTTAAAGTGTACCGCAACGCGAAGCCAATCAAGTAGAGGTTGCGTCGATTCACCCCCAAACAAAAGAGAGGCGATCAGTGCAGAGCAGGCTTGGCTCCTAGCTGTCGGGTTTATTGGAGAATTCATGCATCCCGAGTGGCCTGCAAATCTTGTACCCATGCTCAAAAAGAATAAAAAAGACTATCATATGTGTGTTGATTATACCGATCTCAACAAACATTGCCCGAAGGATGCCTTTGGGCTACCTAGGATAGATCAGGTTGTAGATTCCATGGCAAGGTGCTCTTTGCTCTACTTCCTAGACTGTTACTCAAGGTATCATCAAATTAGTCTCGTGGAGGAAGACCAAGAGAAGATGACGTTCATCACACCCTTTGGGGCATTCTGCTACACCTCCATGCCCTTCGGGTTGAAAAACGCCAGAGCGACGTATCAGCGTGCCATCCAAACATATCTAGCTAAGCACTGGTGCAAGCGCATGGAGGCCTATGTCGATGATGTTGTGATCAAGACATAAAAACTCAGACGACTTCATCGACGACATACAACAGCCTCAAAAGGTTCGGCTGGAAGCTTAACACCGCCAAGTGTGTATTTGGGGTTCCAGCTAGGCATTTACTCAACTTCATCATCAGCAAGAGAGGAATCGAGGCTAGTCCTAAAAAGATCGATGCTATCCTCAGGATAGAGACACCTAAATCGCTAAAGAAGGTCCAGACGCTAACTGGATGCATGGCAGCCTTAAACCGTTTTGTCTCATGACTAGGTAAGAGGGGCATGGCATTTTTCAAGTTGCTCAAGAAGGTGGACATATTTCAATGGACACCAGAAGCACAGGAAGCAGTGAAAGCCCTCAAGGAGTTTCTGACGACACCCCCGGTGCTCAAATCCTCGAACCGAGCTGTTGGGGACCTGCTATCAAATCACGCAACGACAACAGGGCAACATCAAATATGAAGCTCTCTCTCTCTTTGGAGTCCTTGGAAGTAATAAAGTTGGATGCAATGAATGGATAAAATGGGGACTCTTTGCCCAGTTCGAAGATGCAGAACATAAGCGTATATGAGACGAAGGACAAATGAAAAGGCAAGCATACAGAGAGAGAAAGCCATTCGTTATAGCTTCATACAGAAAAATTAGGGCTGACGTCACATACAATGAGAGGCATACAAGTGTCACCTGCTAAAAGCCTGTCCCTGTCGGTTGGTATCCCTGGTATTTATAGGGGTCAACCGACAGTCTACTTTACATTGATTTTACATAATTGCCCCCAGGCATACCCTTTTGACTCTCATTCTTCTATTTATGACACAAGGGCTGTTCTATAATTCCAAGTCCGAAGCCAACTCAGACATGCAAGCTTCTTATCTCACTCCCTTTGTTCGTCCCCCATACTTCAGAGCTCTGAAAATAACAACAACTTCAAATGACACCCGCCTTCAAGCTTTGGATCACGGCTTCAAGTTACCTCCTAGGGAGCTTTGGCTTCGAACCTACGGCTCTTGCTTCAGACAGACCACGGCTCCTTCAATGCAACCTAAAAATCAAAATCACAACCAAGCCATTCGAAGCATAAGGGGCTAGGACCTTCGGCCCCAACATTAGCCTCTCGCGGGATTAGTTCATTTTCCAAGATGAGCTCAAACCGCGATCGAGTAAATAAGCCAAAGGTTCTGGTTATGCTTCGAATGTATGAGACACTTCCCCCCAATTTTAGATTATTTTGGAAAACGAAAACATGAGTTAAAAGTGGAAAAAATAGAGCCTATGGTGACACGCGTCGGCTGTTTATTGGATCATGGCCCTTCACTTTCGCCTTTTCGAATTCTGCGCCGAGGCCTATATATAAACGGTGGGGGGTCGATCGCATCCCCCCTCCCCTTTTGTCGACGCGACCCTGCAGCTCGTGATTTCTTTGCTCTGAAGTTCTATTACCTATGCTTCGTAATCCTGCTCTTCTTTGGTGCTTTGAATTGATATCTCTCACAACTGTGAGCTCTAGAAGCCTAATTTGTCTCATGAGTTGGCTTGTAATATGGTATATATATAGCTTGTTTGAAACTTTACAGGTTCCCAATGGCAAGAGTTCGCTAGACTGCACACTTGGGATCCAATTATGAAGCTGAATTCGCAGGCGAAACTCGTAGTGGGCTGACGAAGAGACCCCAATGAATGCATCTCCAGTTCATCCAGAGAAGAGCCCTGATGACATCCCTAAAGGTTCTGATGATGAAACGATGGTAGATGAAGAAGAAGTAGACCTAGAAGATGCTGATGATGATGATGACAATGAGATTCTATGTCCTCGAAAACTTAGCCATCTGACCTTCAACAGATGCAGCATCAAAGACGAAGATTTTAAATACTATGAAACTTTTGGCTTTATCAAAGACCGTAAGCGGTGTCGACGCCCAATTGACGAAGAGATTTCGACCCTAAAATCAGACGAGATAGTTTTGTTCGATAGCTTCTTCATTGCTAGGCTTCATATGCCCATGAATCTGCTGGTTTCGAAGATATTGGAGCGTTTTGAAATCTTCTTTCATCAGCTCACCCCTAACGTTTTTGTTCATCTGGGAGTGTACATATGGATGATGGCTAGTCAAGGCTTGGAACCTGAACTGGAACACTTCTGCTGCTCCCACAAGCTACACTATCAGACTAAGGGTGATAAGGTAATCGAGCATCATCTGAACTTTGGGTGTTATAATTTCTGAAGCCGCAAGGACTCGCCTGACCCAGTTCTGGCGTATCGAAGCAAGTGGTTGAGTGGGTGGACCCAAGGGTGGTTCTATTACAAGGTTGATATAGAGAAGGAACCAGAACTCACTCCATGCCTAATGAGCCCTCTAAAGCTTTATTTTGGGTATAAGAGGCCAATATGTGCCCAATCCGATAGGGTGATAACTGCCAGCAGAGCATATAATGTTGTATGCTCTCAGATTCATATGCGCTGCCTGGCTCATGAATTTGTAGCATATGGGGCATTTCCCCTTCTGAGCAAATTTACTATGCCTTAGCCTGTTGGGCATCTTCACCCTACCCAACTTGTTTGGTTGCCCTACCAGTTTAAAGCTTCTAAGAAGCATAAATGCCCAGATGAGAACTGGCAGAGGGGAGTTGAAAAAGCTATGGATGTAATGCTAGGAAATTATACAAAAGCTAAGTATATGCTTCTACGTCAAGCTTTTGGCGACCGCACCAAGCTTCGTCTAAACCGTGTGTTCGATGCTTTTGGTGTGGAGTACCCAGATTATGAGCACTTCGATGTGAACATCATAGCTCCGAAATGGAAAGGGGCCAAATGCATGACCGGTGAAGCTAGTAAGACAGCTGCCCTTGAAAATAAAAAGAAAAGGATCAAGGTCCAAATGAAAAAGAAAACCCATCAGTCTTTTGAGAAGCCAAGAGTCTTTGATTCTGATCCAAAGACCGTTTTCACAGAGGATGTTGCGAAGACGATGGATCAAGTTCCTGATGCTTAAAAAATTAAGCCTATGTTGCATGGGCTTACTTCCAAAGCAAATAGAATGATTGGTTTGATAGTTGGCAGCGGTAGTCCCACATATATCTTGAGCCCTCTCGGCTCTCACACCGTCGAGATGGCTAACAATCCCTTGTCTCCTGCCGATTCAGCTATAGAATCCAGTAGAATTCCCCAGATTCCCCTTCCCTTTGACGTGATGGACGACAAAAACTCCACTGGAGCCTCGCCTAGTTATGAGGCGCATAATCAAGAGAAGTATAATACAACAGATGATGAACAGGCTTCGTATGAACCTGCGAAGCTGCTCCATGATATAGAGTTTTCCATGGAGACTTCGAAGAGGGCCTCTGAGCCAGAAGGTTCGAAAGAGTCCATTGATCATGGGTTTATTTCGGAGAATAAAGGCCAGATTTGAGAAAGTTTGCCGAAGAACATTGCTAGTGCTAGTTCTCCTGACAAGATCGACGACGAACACTCTAGGAATGCTTCTAACACTGATAACGTTTGCTTGCTCCATATCCTCAGAAATGATTGCATGGACCAAGAAGAAGAGACTCGGTTACGTACCATATCTAACCGACTTGGCTATGACAAGGACAGCTTCATATTTGGTGGGGATTCAGCGAAATCCTTAAAATGTTTAGGATCCGAAGCTGAAATGAATATTGCAGATAGCCTGCTTAGATCATTTTGCTTCCCAAATGCCGAAGAAGACATTCTATCTGTACCGAGCATAGAGCTGGCTGGGCAACTGGGCGCTATCTGTATGAAAGTATGCATTATTACTATTATTATTATTATTTTACTTTTATCATTTAAATCAGCACTAAAGCTTTAAACTTTGCTTTTTGATTTAAAGGGTTTACCACTTACCAAGAATCTTCTGAAGAGGATACTACTAGAAGTCAATGCAACTGATGCGAAGATCAATAATTTACAAAAACAGATTAACGACATTGCGCGTCAACATGAAGCACATGCGATGGAGAAAGACGAAGTGCATAAGAAAGCTGTGGAAGAATTGATGGCCGGAGTTATTTTGCAGCGCACTAATGTTAAAGGTTTGGAAGACAAAAATCTTGAGTTTTTGACTGAACAGAAAAAAAAACGGCTGTTGTTTCAGAGATGTCTCAGCTCCTTGATCATGAGAAAAGATCTCGGAAAGCCACAGAGGACACTGTTGAAGTTCTTAACAAGTCTGCTAAAACACATGAGCAAACGGTGAATGATCTTCATGCCACTGTGGAAAATAAAGACAATGAACTCAACGCTCTTCGAGTTCAGCTTCAAACTTTGAAAAAGGAAAAGGATGAAACCAACGAAGCTATTTTTGATAAAATATTTCATTGTGCATCAGTTGTTAACTCAGTTGCTAACAACACCCGTGCTCATCCTGGAACTCAAAAGTTCAACAAGGGCGACTCCCTCGAAGCCTTGCAATGGATAGAGGAAGAGGTGGCTGCAATGCCTGATCTTTCACATTCATACAGTGGATATTGCGTCATGGCTGGCGCTAGGGCCATTGCTTCAGTCGCTCGAAGCTCAAGGCTGTTAACATATTGCTAAGGCTGGGGCTCCCGTGTTTTGTCTTTGTTCTGTAGATAAAGTGTTCGAAGCTAATTGGAACTGTGAAAATATCGGCCGACGCGTATTTAACTTGCTGTGGCAAAAGGAGCTTGATGAGAAGATCGCAGAGCTGATTCGCGATCGTCGGAAGGAGGTAGACTACTAATGTTGTTTAGCTTGTTTACCCCTCCCCTTCTTTGTTAGTCTACCTACCACTTGTGATGCCTTTCATTTATAGGCCGAAGCAAAACACACTGAGAAGCGGCGACAAGCGACTGAGCAGGCTATCAAGACACAAGTTGCCGTTGGTGCTTCTGCCGATCCGAAAGGTTCCCCAAGGCCAGAGCAACCTTTGATGTTTGAAGCGCCTTTGGCTTTGAAACAAACTTCGAAGCCGACTGAAGAAGAAAAGAAGGTGCAACTTTGAATGTTATGTTTGCCATCTCTTGCAAATTGTAATGCGTGACATGTGCTTTTGCTGGGCGGCAGGCACTGTTACCAAACACTGCTAGGGAAATGATTGTGTATGTGGGTCGAGGCCCTGCCGAATTTATCATTGACATCTTGAATCAACACCATGCAAATTCTAATGTTGACGTTATTGCGAGCGACTTACTCGACTAGATTGTAGCTGATAGAACTTTCGGAGAACTTGACTTTCTTTTGTTATCTTTTGCTGTAAAGAGGCACTAATGTCGTATTGCTGAGATGTGTTTTATATCATTTTGGGTTGTGTTTTTTTGTCACAACTTCAGCAAGCATCGCTGCTGATGCAAAGAATGAATCTGCGCTGTGTTCTGCGTAAGTGAACTCCCTCTGTCTTGATTTTGTGATTACAAGAGCAAAAAGAACCCAGGTTTTGTTATTGGATTGAAGGAAGCTTCGAATACAGAAGGTGAATAGCGGGTTTGACCGTAGTACAACAATGCTACAAATGCATAACCTTTAGATGCATTATTACCTCCCGATGATATTGGTGGTATCAACGAATAGTAAGCAGCCAACATAGCTGCACCAACAAGGTCGACTATTACTTCTTCAGACTTTGGCACGACAATCGCGCATGGTGACACCCGTATCGATGCATCTCGGCGATATTGAAGCCACTACTAGTGGCATTTTACCTCCAAGGTTCATTGAGGAAAATAACCAGGTAGGGCAACAATATCGCCTATCCAGCCCGCAGATTTCTTCCTTACAAGCATCTCACGGCCTGATCCGTGTCCTAGAATAACCTAACAAAGAAAGAAATTAGAAGAATCTCATCACTTGAACTGATTCGCACTTGTTGGCTCACCATGCCTATACTAAGGAGAGCTTTATCTATCAGCGACTTCATGACTCTAGCTTGTGAAGCGAGAAAATATTGATGCGTATTTCATGGCTCTTGGATTGTCCTGTGTTACCAGTGGAGGCATGAGGCTTGTATTTATACTTGCTCGTACGTGACAGCCTAGATTTCTCATACCAAGACTCTGAGGCACCATCATCATGCCTGAACAGGGCTGCAACAGTTTCTTTTGACCAGTACACAATGTATCTATGGTATCCGATGTTCCATAGTTCACGGATATGACAAAAAACTTGTCGTGCATTGTCTGTAGCAAGAGCAAGGGATCCGATGCAAACAGTTGCATAACAACGGCTTTATTATTTACGAATAGTTCAGAAACAACAATTCACAATGATTTGTCCAATGCAACCTTGGCCAGCTTTTGTGGTTTGTGCCTCGCTGCATTTTTGCAGGACAAAGATCACTTTAATCAAAGCGTGCTTTTTTGCACGTTTGAGAAGATGTTACACTCTTGTTAGCGCGTGTGATTTTATATACTTCATCATATGCGACCTTGGCGATATCCCTCGGTGTTGAACTGAATGTTCAATTTGAAGTTTCGCCATAAAAAAGAACAAAACTTTTCTAGAAAACTTTGCTTCATTGATTCGAAGCTTGATTACATGCATCTGCCCCGTTAAAAAACCTTATGCCCCTTTTTGCCTTGGGGTTTTCCCTATAAGGAAAAAGGGTGCAGTGCTTTTCTTTACTTTGTACACAATGCAAAATAAAAATCTACCACTACAGATAATAGCGCCGAAGATTGTTTATATTCCATGACCTTGGCACTTCCTTAGCGAACATATCTTCGAGCCTATATGATCCTGGCCTATTTGATTCTTTCACCAAAAAGGGGCCATCCCACTTACTTTGCATCTTACCAACTGTATCTACAGTAGCTAGCCTTCGAAGAACGAAGTTGCCTGGCTCAGTGATTTTGAGCCTTTCTTTTCTGACTCTCCATTTCTTAGTTTCAGGTTGGTACCTTCGAATATTGTCCACTACTTCGAGTCTGATCGACTCGACCGCATCTTTGTCAACCATTTGCTCCTCCTATCCAGCTTAGGGCTTCATCGCTCTTAGAGATTTATGTTTTAATTCTTCGAGTGTCATCGCCTCTTCTCCGTACAACAACTTGAACGGGGTAAAATATGTGGCTCTAGACACTGTGGTATTATGGTATTATGGTTCCACACTACATTTGCCAATTCATCTACCCATTTGCCTTTTGCAAGGCCCACAAGCTTCTTCGATATGCCAGAGAGTATTATGCCGTTCGCTCTTTGGACCACTCCTTTCGATTGCGGGTGTCTTACTGAAGCAAAATTGAGTCTCGTGCCAATCTGATAGCAAAATTTTCTGAATGCTTCTGCATCGAACTGAGTCCCATTGTCAACAGTTAATGCTCTAGGGGTGCTGAAGCGACACACAATATTCTGCTAGAAGAAATGCTGAACTGTTGCCGAAGTTATTGTTGTTAGAGCTTTTGCCTTGATCCACTTGGTGAGATATTCAACTGCTGCAACAGCATACTTCAGATTTCCTTGTGCACTTGGCATTGGGCCGATAAGATCCATGCCCCATCTTTACAATGGCCACGTTGGCTCAATCAACTGAGTGTACGAAGCTGGTTGATTTTGATGCTACGACATTCTCTGGCAGTTGTCACAAGTTTGAACTAGTTCTTCGGCATCGGCTGTTGCTTTCGGCTAGTAGAAACCCATTTTGTAAACCATTTCCCAATAGTTTTCTCGGGCTTATATGAACCCCACACATTCCTGAGTGTATTTCTTTCATTAGCTCTTTACACTCTTCCCTTGTGAGCCATTTGAGCAATGGTGCACAGACTCCTTCCTTGTACAATTCATTATCGACCAATTTGTACTGCCTTGCTTGCTGACTCATTCTTGTAAGCTAAGCTTCGTCATCATTCTGATGAGCGTTTTTCAGATATGCGATAATTTCTGACCTCCAATCTTCACTTACTACTAGTGAGATGGACAATATTGCTCTTTCCTACAACTCGATTTAAGGTGCTTTGAGCACTTCGAAGAACACATCGGGTGGTAACGGTGTTCCCTAGGAAGCTGCTTGGGCTAAAGCATCGGCCTCGTCATTTTGATTTCGATGGATCTTCTTTACAGTGAAACCTTCAAAGTAGGACTCCATCCTTCTAATTGTGTGCAAGCACTTTTGTAACCTTTCTTCTTTAGCCTTTGAGGTTTTTTCGATGTGCTCCAATATGACCTAAGAATCTAACATTAGAACAACTCTTTTAACTCCCAATGACTTCAGCTTTCTCAGTCCCAACATGACTGCTTCGTAGTCTACTACATTGTTTGTGCTCCAGAACTCAAGCCGTACTGCAAATGATGTTTTTACCCCCGAAGGCGATCAGAGCACTACTGCTGCTCCAGCCCCTGTTGTTGTATATGATCCATCACATTGCACCTACCAAATCTTATCTTCGGTGGGTAGCTCTACATTCTCCCCCATCAGAGTCCATTTAGCTATAAAATTCGTTAGTGCTTCAGACTGGATTGCGGTCCTATGCACAAAATCTATGACATACTCATTCAATTCTATTGCCCATTTTCCAATTCTCCCACTAGCTTCTTTATTCCGAAGCACATCTTTGAGAGGCATAGACGAAGATACTATGATGTTGTATTCCTGAAAATAATGCCGAAGCTTTCTTGAAGCCATAACAATAGCGTAGATCACTTTCTCCATCTCTGAATAGTTCATCTTCGTTGGTGTGAGTGCTTCGGAGATGTAATAGGCTAGCCTTTGTTTCTTCTTGCCCTCAATTTCTTTTTCTTGCACTAGCGCATCACTAACCACCACTGGAGCTACAGTGACATATAACAACAAAGGAGCCCCTTGCTCCAGTGACAATAATGTTGTCAGTTGTACCAAGTATTCTTTAAGGTCTTCGAATGCTTTCTGCTGCTTCTCCCCCAAGTAAATGGGTTTGTTCCTCACAATACTTCGAAGAATGGCAAACTTCGTTCTGCTGATCTGGAGATAAACCTGTTGAGGGTTGCCAACCTCCTCATCAATTTCTGGATGGACTTCTTCGATTTTGGAGGTTCCATCCGAAGTATAGCTTCAAATTTTGTGGGATTTGATTTGATGCCTTTCGATGACACCAAACATCCCAGAAAGTTTCCTTTCGAGATTTCAAATATGCTTTTTTTCTGGTTAAGCTTCAGCCCTGCTTTTCTGAAATTGACAAAAGTTTCTCTTAGGTCAGCAATGTCGTCTTCCCTTTAGATACTTTGAAAAATGATGTCATCAACATATGTTAACACATTTCTTCCCAACTAATCTCCGACCACCTTTGCTGTCATTCTATTGAAATAGCCGCTAGAATTTTTCAAACCTCCCGACATTCTGATATAACAATAAGTTCTTGATGGGGTTACGAAGCTTGTCTTTAGTTCATGTTCCCTCCGAAGCCAAATTTCATGATACCCTGAATATCCATCCAGTAAACTCATCATTTCGGAGTTCGCAGCTGCATCTACATGACTGATGATGCAGCGAAGGGGGAACTTGTCCTTCGAACACGCTTTGTTGAGATTAGTAAAGTCAATGCACATATGCCATTTCCTGCTTCGATTTTTTTCCATGGTGACATTGGCCAACCATTTTGGATACTCTATAGGTCTGATGACTCTAGCTTTGAGTAGTCTATTGACCTTAGATTTTGCACCTTCAGTCCTGTCCTCTGACATTTTTCTCAACTTTTGTTTTCTGGGCTTTACTGCTGGGTCTGTATTCAAAGCATGTTCTATGATATTTCGGTCAATGCCACATAGATCTTTTGCAGACCAAGCAAATACATCCTTATTAGATTCAAGGAATGACTTCAGCCCTAGTTCCTCTGCTACTGAAAGTTGGGACCCCACCAGCACAGTTTGATCTGGTCTGTTGTCATCAAGGATAACTTGCTTCGGCTGTTCTACTGCTTCTGCTTTTTCCTTTATTGGTGGTTCCTTCTGGGCTTCGGCTTTCTCCTCCTCAATGCTATGTATTTTTCTGTCACCTGGGCACCAGTTCCTTTCGACCCTTCGGGCATCTTCTTGGCTTCCATATACAGAGATTACTCCTTTATATGTAGGTATTTTCATTACTAGATATGCTGAATTCAACGCGGCTTCAAAATTATTAAGTGTTCCCCTGCCAAGAATTGCACTGTATGGGTAATTGACATCCACGACATCGAAAGTGATGAATTCTGTCCTTGGACTATTGATATCTTTGAAGGACACCTATAATGCTATCTTCCCCAAAGCTTCTACCCTTCTTCCTCTGAAGCCACACAATGGATTCATGGCGGTCTCTAAGGCCATGTCACCGAGATTCATCTGCCAAAATTCTTTTGCCATTAGAATATCAGCTGAACTGTCATTGTCCACTAGAACATCATGTATGACATAGCCCACAATGTTATAGTTTGTCACCATTGCATCATTGTGTGGGTAATCCTTCAGCCGAAGGTCATTTTGATCAAACGTGATTGGCACATTTATGGTCCTTGAACTCCGATATGATGAACTCTTCTCTGATACTCCTTTTTCTTTTTGGATTCAGGCTCCAGACTTGAGCGTCCCATTATAGGAAATATGTGGTTCGAAGCAGGCACTATGGTGTTTAATGTTTGCACTTCGGCCACTTCTTCATCTTTCACCTTCTCTTGAAATGACAGTTGTTGTAATGGCATTACTGAATAGCCGTGCGGGGATGCTTGTGATGCCCTAGGCATCTCAAGTGTATTAAACTTATATCATTAGCATAATGACATCTTCCCAAAGGCATTTTATCTTGAGAGCATGCCTAAGTTAAGTCAATTGCGCAACTAAACTCAGTTTACAGAAAAGCTGTGTTTGTATTGCGGTTATAACTTTAATACAGTTGTGAATGTTATAAAACTTTACATACCAAACTTGTAGGCAATTCCATAAGGAATGACCTTGATATTTTGTGTCATGGCATGCATGGATGTTGAAACCTAGTTTTGGGTCAATTTATGTGAAAATATGATTTCTACCAAATTCAGTCCTGTTTGGTAAATTCAAAATTTTGTGAAACAAAATTCAAAATCTTGCCATGACATGAATACCAAAGTTGTAGTTCATGAGATTCTATGCAACATTGGTATATTTCACCTTTCATGAAAGTGCACCTAAAATGGACTTCTATAATTTCCAAGTTGGGGGTTTCAAATGGTCAAACAGGAGTCAGCAAGTTAATTACAAATTTAAATCACTTTATACTTGGAATCTGGTATAGGTCCTTTTGGCAAAGTTGTAGATTTCAAAGAGTACAACATTTCATTCAATTGGGTCTTTTTCAAATTCGGCTCCTAAGTCGGTCAAATTGGCAAACTTCAGAAACCTGGTCAGCTGGTCAAAGGGGTTTTCCTTTTTCCGATTTTCTTTTCTTTTTCCGTCCCTATGCCAAGTGGGACCCACTCGTCAGGCCGCCCGCGCCAGCGCACGGGTGGATTCCACCGGCTCCCTCGCTCCATGCACCCGGTCCATGCACCCTGATCTTCATCCCCGTCCTTGGCCCCACCTGTCAGCCTCACCGGTCCATGGACCCAGCTCACCCGCGCACCTCCCTCTTCTCTCCCCGCCCGGGCGCGCCCACGCGGCGCCGGCCGCTGAGCGCCGTGGCCACGCGCCGGCCTCCCCGGCCGCCGTGGCCACGCGCCGCTGCCGTGCGCGGGCAGCGCGCACGGCGCGCCACCAAGGCGAGGGCGAGGCCGACCCCTTTTTCCCGAACCCTCCTTCACGCGCTCGGCCTCTCCGTCTCTTTTCCCGTTCGACCTCGCGCCGTCCGCCATTGACGGAGCTCGCGCGAGCTCGCCCCTGGCCACTCCTGCCCTCTCCCGAGCTCAACCATCACTGCGCCGAGCTTCGCCGCCCTCGACTCCACCTTCCCGCCTAGACCGCGTCGCCCGAGACCCCTCCACCCCGGCGTATTGCACCGCCGGACCCCGCCGGCCAGGAGCGCTCGTCGCCGTCCCTCCCCGCGGTCTTCCCCACCGTTTGAGGTAGTGGATAAGGTTCCCCGTCCTCCTCTCTCTCTCCCCGACACCTCGCGGCGAGCTCCCGTGCCCCGTAGGGCCGGATTGGCCGCGCGCCACCGGAGCTCCTCCTCCTGTCGCGAGGAGGAAGACGACGGGAGGAGAGAGATGAACTTTTTGCGCTATCGCCCTCCTAGTTTAACAGTTTTATGTTTCTATACAGAGCGCTGTACGCTGAGTCTTGTAAATCTTGCGTACTAGCCCCTGGGGTTCCGAAATAATCACAATCTAGCCCCTGGTTCTGTTGATTTTCATTTTAAATTCATTATTTCGACAGAAACCTTTGAAAAATCCTAGAAAATTCAATAAAAATCAGAAAAATACCAAATCAGTTGCATTGGAATCCTTTTGAATAAATCTGTCTAGGAAATTTGATGGTTGAATAGGAAAAGACAGTTTTGCCCCTGTTTTTGTACAAGCATGAAAAACCTTGATAAATAGGAAATATGGGTAAAATGAACTCCAAAAATTGTGAAATTTGGCCAGAGGCCTTATTATTCTGTGTAGGCTCTGTACAAATTTTGGTAGCTCAAATGTTCACTGTTAATTACCATTTTGCCCCTACATGTGATTTTAGCATAGAAATAAATGAGAAAATGATATTTATATAGAAGTTGTGTTCTAAATGGTTATACACATTTTATTTGTGCTCCCTGTAGTATAAAGAACTCACTGTTGAAATGGAGCTCTATACATGTCAAGAATAGTTAGTATTTTAATAAGTTCATGCATGTTAAATTAATAAATAGGAAATGTGGGTTAAATGTGGGTCAAAAACTTCGGAATTTGGGGCAGCAACATTGCTAAGCTTAGTATAAGAATTTGATAGCTTCAATGCTTGCTGTATATTTGCTATTTTACCCTTACCTAGTAGTTAAGCATAAAGTGAATCATGAAAAAGAGTTCTAGATGATAGTAGATACCGGTCTTTCCGCATAAATCGATGCTATTCAGTCACACACCCCCACGTTGTTTTATGTGACAAGCTAAGCTATCTTAGGTGATGGCTTGTACGATTTCTTAAAGTTAAACAAGCTTTATCACGAAAATACATAATACTATTCCATAACCCTTGATTTCTTGCATCGCACTAATACATGATACAATTGCATCATGTCATGCATATAGAGTCCGCGAACGAAGAACCACCGCCGAACCAACCCATCGCGGAGGAGCTCGAGGAGGAGCTGCACCCAGAGCCAGAGGCCCAGCAGCAAGAACCAGACTACGCTCCGGAAGAAGCTACTGACCCTAACGAGGAAGGTACGCAGGATCATACTTAACCCAGCAAACAAATTATACTTATGATTACGCATATGCATTAGGACTTGCTTGGAACCAGTTGCATTAGACTTCCTGGCCGCCCTGGCCCTAGCACCTATACATAGAGTTCGTAGGACGAGTATGCCTAGAAATTGCTAGGTACGAGTAGACACGAGTGTGTGGACTCGTCACGTAGGTGTTTTCAAAGTTTCCAAAGTTTACAGTTATATCAATTATTATGCTGTTCATGAATTAAATGGAGACCGGGCGGAGATTTATTTCAGTATATGCTTTTCATGAGGTTGCACTTTGGACTCCGCCCGAGTCGCATAAGGCCCGTTTGCTGTTCGCCTATTGGTCGGCATAACATTGCTAGAATGCTTAACCGGGAAATGGGACCGGTAAAGTCTTTCCTGGGCTCGTCCGAAGCACAGAGACACGTTCCTACCCGCTGGTTGAGAGGAAGGTGGCCCGGGGGAGCTTGGTACTCATGACGGGGAGACCGAGATGTCGGCAGGCTCGTCATGGGGGCACAACCCGGGGGCTAGGCGGGAGTGAATCGAACTTGGGACGAGGCAGGTTAAGATTGGGACTATATGTGGGAACGCGATGGCTAGTAATCATATACCCCTGGCATGATAGTTATTCCCGGGAATTAAAATCGATTCGAATCGCTGATGCCCACCAGGTGTGGGAATGCCAATGCCTTTGACGTTCAACGTAGTAATTACTTAAACTCTCGGTATTTTAATACTCATGGTTTTTGGAATACGACATGTTTGAACTGAGTTGTTACCTTACTGTAATTTACTATTATGTTGGTAATTATACAGACAATGAAAACTTGCTGTTTATGTTACATATGTTACTGTTAAAAACTAAAGGCTAAGGATCCACTTGTTAGTAAGCTGCTTCGCGTCAGCCGTAAGCCAAATCCACTAAGACCTACTGAGTAATTAGTACTCAGGGTTTGCCCCCACATTTTGAGCGCAGGTATGGAGTTCATGGTGTGCACTTGTATTGGAGGCGGGGCATGCCCTCATTTAGGATAAGGTGACTAAGTGGCACGAGGGCAACATCGGTGGGCTCGATGTTGATCCTCTAATGCCAATCTTTTGGTGATATCATGGTGACCCCTAAACTTATATTTCCGCTGCGAGAAACTTTCAAACTTGTTATCCTATAACTTTATGTTGGACTTGTATTTTATGTAAAATCTGGTTTGTAACTAAGTCTAACTTTATGCTATTCAACTGCCTGTGATGATGTTCTGTTGTGGCTCCATCGTGAGTCAGATGTGTATGATGTCGGTTCCTCTGGGAAAAGGTAATATCGGGAGTCGAATGACTCTCGACGGACGACCGGGTTTAGTTCGGTCTAATCACACTGCAAGCCAGAGGTGGCAGGTGTGCTTAGCCCGGATTAAATCGGCGGTTCCTTCACAGCTGGTATCAGAGCCGATCATACACAGACAACAGACATATCATCCCGTTTTGATTTGCAAACCTATTTTCAAAAACCCTTTTCGAAGTATTTGAAAAATGAGAGTATCGGTATGCCCATATTAAGGATGTTAGTGTAATACCAGGTGACATCGCTAACATTCTGACCTAGATAGAACTCATATGCATATTCGGCGCTTTGGGAAGCAACATTTCGGCCATAGCTATCCCCAGTACTGGCGGAGCGCTATTGGGATTTGCGGGCTGTTGCGAACCCTGCATTCATGCTGATAGGGCAGAACTCTTTAAGGGGGGTGGTCACGCCATTGGAGTGTTTCGTGACTACTCTTCCTTCGACCAAAATTATAGCTAGATCTTGTTGGCTACCGTTTCTCTCCCCAGTACTGGAGGAACACTGGGTGTGTTGGGAGAAATGGCGCCACTACGTCGTCCACCAGACGTAGTTTAAAGAAACTCGTGGATACCACTTCTAGGGTTAGAGTGGTAATGTTTGGTCGTGGTGATGATGTTGGTATGAGCATGCATTTTTCTAGCAGGTACACTAACCACGCGCGAAATTAAGAACGAGTAGAGAACGACTAGTTGCATTAGGGAGTGCCGTGCATATATGTCACCGGATACTCGCTAGATATATAAATTATACATAATGGTGTGTGATGTGAGAACGAATAGGACGAGTCATGCATCATGTTTACTTTTACTTGTTCATACTTGGGGGATTATTGCTAAAAGTCAAATAAGTAAACCTGAAAGTTCAAAGATGTCTTCTGCACACATCACCCTCTTAACCGTTGAAAGTATATGCAACTTATGCCTATCACTGATTAAAAGTCTCTTATTTAAAAACAGATGGCCAGGACCAAGCAAACCGCCCGCAAGGCCACCAAGTGCGAGGGGACTCCGCTTACAGGAGGGAAGGGCTGCTCCCCTTCCACCAGTGACCCACACCCCTCCTCAGCTTGAGAATGGGATGGTCCACACCCGTTGCCGTGAGGAGAACGGCCTCGCGCAGATCCTTTGTCGGGCTCTGCGTGAGATGAGGCGCAGACCGTGCCCCTTCTTCTCCGTGCAGACAGTGCACGCGGAGGGACACTGCATGGCCAGTGTTGTCCTTCCTTCGAGCCACACTGCGGTCCGGCAGACGATCACCGTCTACGGGGCCAATGAGGAGGACGCTTACGACAAGGTCACCTTAGCAGCCATCACCTCACTCAGCTCCTCGGGTGCAGCAGGGATGTCAGTGCTGCGCTACCTCCCCACCGACGGCTACGACGACGAGTGGCTCCGTCGTCACAACATGCTGGAGGAGCGGATTGACACTAGGCCCTATGCTGCGACCATGCAGTTTGCTCACAGCGTACACGGGATGTACCTCCGTGCCGAGGACCGTGTCTCTCACTACCGCGACCAGCACATGTATGCACAGGACCGTATTGAGGAGCTGGAGGCAGAGTTGGCCGAGGCACAGCAGCGCCTGGCGCAGTACGAGCAGGACCCTTCAGTTGCCCCTGTGGTGGAGGATGAGGACAGCATGGTGTCTGACGCGCGTAACGGGCGTTAGAGAGTTTGATGGTAGCAATGTGTGGTGAAGCCTTTTGTAAATGGTGCACGTTATGAGCGATGTTTTGTATTATACCGCTTCGTGCAATTTGCCATGACTGTACTAAACAATGGTGAGGTCGAGAGAACTCACTTATGTACGTCATGTAACCCGATGTAGAACCTTAAGCTAGTGTTTCGATGTGATGGACGAGATGGACCACATATGTACTAAGTAAACCCTTAGTTTGTTAAGACTCTATAAGTATGGTTGTAGTAACTGCTAGATGCGCATGGACAATGTGAAATGATGCGATGCCTTTAAGCTTGGAAAATGGCACGGTTGAGTTTGGAACTCGGAGTCCAGCAGCTTCTATTGTGCAAAGTCTAAGAATCTAGGACGACTTTTCTAATGATGATAAGACCTAGTCGGTCGTTTTGGTAATCAAATTGTTAAAAGTCAGAAGCTACTGTTACAACATGCGAAACCACACGACCCGGTGACAACGTGCTATTGCTTGGCCTTGCGAGATAAAAGCTAACTGTTTTGTTACAAGTTTACCTGTACTCACAAATTGCCTATAGTCCTATGATCTTGCTGTCACCGTATTTCTGCGCAAGGGCTATTGGACTGAACCCATATGACTCCATTTTGCAGATGGTGAACACTCGCACTGGTCAGTCATCGGGGCAGTCAGCGCAAGGCGCTCCACCCCCGCCGGAACTGGCCACTTTGGTGGTCCAACAAGCTGAGCTGATTCGGTTATTAGCAGAAGACCGCCAGGCCCGTGGGCAACAACAGCCGCGGGAGTACCGGCCACGTGGCATTACCTACCAGGACTTCGAGGGGCTGCGACCCCCAGTTTTCACCAATTGCCCCGAGCCACTGGCAGCAGACGACTGGCTTCGCACCGTCCAGTCCAAGTTCACCCTTCTGCCAGGGATCAACGAGCAAGAGAAGGCTCGATTTGCTGCTCAGCTTCTTCATGGGCCTGCGGGGGCATGGTACACCACTTTCCTCGCCATGCAGGAAGAGGGCCATGAGCCCACATGGGAGGAGTTCCGTCAGGCTTTCCGGGCTCACTACATCCCGGCAAGTTTGATGGAACAAAAGCGTCGCGAGTTCCGAGACCTCAAGCAGGGCAACAGGAACGTCATGCAGTATGTGCAGACCTTTATCCACCTCTCTCAGTATGCTCCGAGAGATGTTGCTACTGAGCCGGAGCGGGCCGAGAGACTCCTAGAGGGCCTTGACCCTACCCTCCGGACTCACCTGGCACGGCGCTACCAGAGCTTCACTGAGCTGGTAGACACTGCTCTCAAAATGGAGAATGGTCTCCGTGCTGCTAACAAGGATCAGAAGTGCAAAAGGCTAGCCAACACATCAGCAACTGGCCCTTCACAGAAGCAGAAGACCGCATACAAGCCTCAACAGCAAAATTACCAGCAGCCTCGCTATGTGGTCCGACCCAACCAACCAAGGTGGATCCATCGGGCGGCACCGCAGCAACAGTACCCCATCTATCGAGCACCCGCACAGTTGCCAGTTCCCCGTGCTCCCATTGTTCCGGGGCCGGGTGCTCCATGCTTCAACTGCGGCAAGATAGGTCACTTCAGTCGTGACTGTAGGGCACCCCGCAAGATACAGGGTCCTACCCCAGCAGGTGGAAGTCAACAAAGCAAGCTCAAGGGACCCATGCCCAAGATGGGTCGTGTGCACTATGTGCACATGGAGCAGATTTCCGCCGGAGAACCAGTGCTTGCTGGTACGTTCACGATCAACGGTCAACCGACCGTCGTGTTATTTGATTCTGGGGCCACACACACTTTTATCAGTAAACATATGCATTGAAGCATGGGATAAAAATGTACAAGTTGAAAGAAAACTATCAAATTACAGCACCGGGATCACCTATTGAAACCAGTTTGGGGGTTAGACAACTTAAGCTGAGCATTGGCACAGAAAGTTTTATCATCAACCCCGTGGTACTGCCACACCAAGGGATTGATATTATTTTAGGTATGAATTGGATGAAAGAACACGATGCAGTCCTGGACATTGGCAGCAGGACAATACAATTAAAGTCAGGCGTGAGTGGCAAGGCTATGCAGGTACACATGCCAAATCAAAAACACATGACCCCCACGGTCAATGCGACTGAACTACAAGAGGTTAAAAAGATACCAGTAGTGTGTGAATTCCCGGACGTGTTTCCGAAAGAACTTCCTGGATTACCACCAAAACGGGATGTAGAATTTGCCATTGAACTTGTTCCAGGCACGGCACCTGTGTCAAAAAGACCATATAGGATGCCACCTGATGATCTGAAGGAATTGAAAACACAGCTACAAGAACAATTAGACAAAGGATTCATTAGGCCTAGTTCATCACCGTGGGGTTGTCCAGCTCTCTTTGTTGAGAAAAAAGATCATGGTGGGAAAAGACTGTGTGTTGACTATCGGCCACTGAATGCAGTGACCGTCAAAAACAAATACCCACTGCCACACATTGATATTCTATTTGATCAGTTAGCTGGGGCTAAGGTCTTTTCTAAGATTGACCTAAGGTCTGGTTACTATCAGATAAAGATTAGAGAAGAGGATATACCCAAGACAGCATTCTCTACCAGATACGGTTTGTATGAGTACTTGGTCATGTCATTTGGGCTAACCAACGCACCGGCTTTCTTCATGTATATGATGAACTCGGTGTTCATGAATGAACTCGATAAGTTCGTGGTGGTATTCATAGATGACATACTGATCTACTCCAGAAATGAAAAAGAACATGAAGAGCACTTAAGGATCGTACTCACTCGGCTTAGAGAGCATAAGCTTTATGCCAAGTTTAGCAAGTGTGCATTTTGGCTGAAAGAAGTGGGTTTCTTGGGTCACGTACTATCTGAAAAGGGAGTCGCAGTTGACCCTAAGAAAGTAGAAGATGTACTAAATTGGAAACAACCAGAGACCGTGACTGAAATCCGGAGTTTTCTTGGTTTAGCGGGCTACTACCGCCGCTTTATCAAAGATTTCTCCAAAATTGCAAAACCCATGACCTCATTGACCAAGAAAAATGCCAAGTTTATTTGGAATCCGAATTGTGAAGAAGCTTTCCAAACATTGAAGAAATTGTTAACCTCAGCACCAGTGCTAGCTCAACCGGATATTACCAAGCCATTTGAGGTGTACTGTGATGCCTCCGGCAATGGACTTGGCTGTGTCTTGATGCAAGAAGGAAGAGTAATTGCTTATGCCTCCCGTCAATTGAGAAAACATGAAGCAAACTATCCAACACATGACCTTGAGTTAGCCGCAGTCGTTCATGCACTAAAAATATGGAGACACTATCTGTTAGGCAACACATGTCACATCTATACTGATCATAAGAGTCTCAAATACATTTTCACACAACCCGAAATAAATATGAGGCAGAGGCGGTGGTTAGAGTTGATAAAAGATTTTGATTTGGAGATACACTACCACCCAGGCAAGGCCAATGTGGTAGCAGATGCACTAAGCCGAAAAGCCCATTGCAATGTAATAGAAGCCCGACCTACAGCAAGAGTGATCTGCTGTGAGATGAATGACATTGAAACACCTCCGGAACAACATGCAGAACTTTATAATATCATAATTGAGCCCACAATCAAAGCACAAATTATAGAAGCGCAGAAGCAAGATAAGGGTATGGCATATATTCGTGAGGGTATTAGTGAAGAGAAGAAGGCGTGTTTCACACTTGATGACCAAGACGTCCTATGGTTCAAGAATCGTCTAGTGGTACCTAAGGACGTGGAGTTGAGGAAAAGAATACTAGACGAAGCGCACACCTCAATGCTCACGATACATCCGGGCAGCAATAAGATGTATCAAGATTTAAAACAGAAATTTTGGTGGACTCGCATGAAACGGGAGATCGCTCAGTATGTATCCGAGTGCGACGTGTGTAAAAGGATAAAAGCTGATCATCTAAAGCCCGCTGGGATGCTTCAACCACTGGATGTTCCAGCGTGGAAATGGGAGGATATACACATGGATTTCATTGTGGGGTTGCCTCGAGCTCAAAAGGGGTATGATTCGGTATGGGTAATAATAGACAGATTTACAAAGTCAGCCCATTTCCTTCCGGTAAAAACGATATACCATGCCAAGACCTATGCTGAGATTTATTTAGCTCGTATCCTTCCTTTGCATGGAGTCCCAAAGATCATCACTTCGGATCGAGGGCCACAGTTTGTCTCCCGTTTCTGGGAGCAATTGCATACCGCTTTAGGGACAACTTTGATTCACAGTTCGGCATACCACCCTCAAACCAGTGGTCAAGTAGAAAGAATAAATCAGATCTTAGAAGATATGTTAAGGGCCTGTGCACTAACTTACTCCACCAAATGGGATGAGTGTCTACCCTTGGCAGAGTTTGCTTATAACAATAGCTACCAGAAGAGCTTGGAAATGGCTCCTTTCGAAGCTCTCTATGGTAGAAGATGCAGAACACCACTAAACTGGTCCAAACCAGGAGAGCGTGTTACCTTTGGCCCTGATTTAGTGACCAAAGCTGAAGAACAAGTGAAACTCATACACCATCATCTCAAAAGAGCACAGTCCAGGCAGAAAAGTTACTCGGATAAAAGGAGGAGGCCCCTAGTCTTTGATGAAGGGGATCAGGTGTATCTTAAAGTATCTCCGACGAAAGGGGTACAACGATTTGGGATGAAAGGGAAGTTAGCACCAAGATATGTCGGTCCGTTCAAAATTATTAGAAAATACGGAGCCGTCGCTTATAAGTTAGAGCTACCCCCACATCTGGCTGCGGTTCACGACGTGTTTCACGTCTCACAACTAAAGAAGTGCTTAAAAGTGCCGGAGAATGTGGTAGATACTTCGCAAATTCGGATTGAACCAGATCTCACATATGAAGAACATCCCGTAAAAATCCTTGATCAAAAGCAAAGATCCACCCGTCGAAAAGCAATCAACTTTTACAAAGTTCAATGGAGTAATCACTCCGAAGAAGAAGCCACTTGGGAGCAAGAAGATTACCTACACACTAAGTATCCTGGTTTTCTACCGTCCACCTCAACTCGGTATGTTACAACACTTAGCTTCAAGATCTAAACTCAGTACATACACCCAACGCTAACTACAACCAACTTAACCACCCACGTCACTTCAAAAATCTCGGGACGAGATTTCTTTAAGGGGGGTGGGTTGTGATGCCCTAGGCATCTCAAGTGTATTAAACTTATATCATTAGCATAATGACATCTTCCCAAAGGCATTTTATCTTGAGAGCATGCCTAAGTTAAGTCAATTGAGCAACTAAACTCAGTTTACAGAAAAGCTGTGTTTGTATTGCGGTTATAACTTTAATACAGTTGTGAATGTTATAAAACTTTACATACCAAACTTGTAGGCAATTCCATAAGGAATGACCTTGATATTTTGTGTCATGGCATGCATGGATGTTGAAACCTAGTTTTGGGTCATTTTATGTGAAAATATGATTTCTACCAAATTCAGTCCTGTTTGGTAAATTCAAAATTTTGTGAAACAAAATTCAAAATCTTGCCATGACATGAATACCAAAGTTGTAGTTCATGAGATTCTATGCAACATTGGTATATTTCACCTTTCATGAAAGTGCACCTAAAATGGACTTCTATAATTTCCAAGTTGGGGGTTTCAAATGGTCAAACAGGAGTCAGCAAGTTAATTACAAATTTAAATCACTTTATACTTGGAATCTGGTATAGGTCCTTTTGGCAAAGTTGTAGATTTCAAAGAGTACAACATTTCATTCAATTGGGTCTTTTTCAAATTCGGCTCCTAAGTCGGTCAAATTGGCAAACTTCAGAAACCTGGTCAGCTGGTCAAAGGGGTTTTCCTTTTTCCGATTTTCTTTTCTTTTTCCGTCCCTATGCCAAGTGGGACCCACTCGTCAGGCCGCCCGCGCCAGCGCACGGGTGGATTCCACCGGCTCCCTCGCTCCATGCACCCGGTCCATGCACCCTGATCTTCATGCCCCGTCCTTGGCCCCACCTGTCAGCCTCACCGGTCCATGGACCCAGCTCACCCGCGCACCTCCCTCTTCTCTCCCCGCCCGGGCGCGCCCACGCGGCGCCGGCCGCTGAGCGCCGTGGCCACGCGCCGGCCTCCCCGGCCGCCGCGGCCACGCGCCGCTGCCGTGCGCGGGCAGCGCGCACGGCGCGCCACCAAGGCGAGGGCGAGGCCGACCCCTTTTTCCCGAACCCTCCTTCACGCGCTCGGCCTCTCCGTCTCTTTTCCCGTTCGACCTTGCGCCGTCCGCCATTGACGGAGCTCGCGCGAGCTCGCCCCCGGCCACTCCTGCCCTATCCCGAGCTCAACCATCACCGCGCCGAGCTTCGCCGCCCTCGACTCCACCTTCCCGCCTAGACCGCGTCGCCCGAGACCCCTCCACCCCGGCGTATTGCACCGCCGGACCCCGCCGGCCAGGAGCGCTCGTCGCCGTCCCTCCCCGCGGTCTTCCCCACCGTTTGAGGTAGTGGATAAGGTTCCCCGTCCTCCTCTCTCTCTCCCCGACACCTCGCGGCGAGCTCCCGTGCCCCGTAGGGCCAGATTGGCCGCGCGCCACCGGAGCTCCTCCTCCTGTCGCGAGGAGGAAGACGACGGGAGGAGAGAGATGAACTTTTTGCGCTATCGCCCTCCTAGTTTAACAGTTTTATGTTTCTATACAGAGCGTTGTACGCTGAGTCTTGTAAATCTTGCGTACTAGCCCCTGGGGTTCCGAAATAATCACAATCTAGCCCCTGGTTCTGTTGATTTTCATTTTAAATTCATTATTTCGACAGAAACCTTTGAAAAATCCTAGAAAATTCAATAAAAATCAGAAAAATACCAAATCAGTTGCATTGGAATCCTTCTGAATAAATCTGTCTAGGAAATTTGATGGTTGAATAGGAAAAGACAGTTTTGCCCCTGTTTTTGTACAAGCATGAAAAACCTTGATAAATAGGAAATATGGGTAAAATGAACTCCAAAAATTGTGAAATTTGGGCAGAGGCCTTATTATTCTGTGTAGGCTCTGTACAAATTTTGGTAGCTCAAATGTTCACTGTTAATTACCATTTTGCCCCTACATGTGATTTTAGCATAGAAATAAATGAGAAAATGATATTTATATAGAAGTTGTGTTCTAAATGGTTATACACATTTTATTTGTGCTCCCTGTAGTATAAAGAACTCACTGTTGAAATGGAGCTCTATACATGTCAAGAATAGTTAGTATTTTAATAAGTTCATGCATGTTAAATTAATAAATAGGAAATGTGGGTTAAATGTGGGTCAAAAACTTCGGAATTTGGGGCAGCAACATTGCTAAGCTTAGTATAAGAATTTGATAGCTTCAATGCTTGCTGTATATTTGCTATTTTACCCTTACCTAGTAGTTAAGCATAAAGTGAATCATGAAAAAGAGTTCTAGATGATAGTAGATACCGGTCTTTCCGCATAAATCGATGCTATTCAGTCACACACCCCCACGTTGTTTTATGTGACAAGCTAAGCTATCTTAGGTGATGGCTTGTACGATTTCTTAAAGTTAAACAAGCTTTATCACGAAAATACATAATACTATTCCATAACCCTTGATTTCTTGCATCGCACTAATACATGATACAATTGCATCATGTCATGCATATAGAGTCCGCGAACGAAGAACCACCGCCGAACCAACCCATCGCGGAGGAGCTCGAGGAGGAGCTGCACCCAGAGCCAGAGGCCCAGCAGCAAGAACCAGACTACGCTCCGGAAGAAGCTACTGACCCTAACGAGGAAGGTAGGCAGGATCATACTTAACCCAGCAAACAAATTATACTTATGATTACGCATATGCATTAGGAGTTGCTTGGAACCAGTTGCATTAGACTTCCTGGCCGCCCTGGCCCTAGCACCTATACATAGAGTTCGTAGGACGAGTATGCCTAGAAATTGCTAGGTACGAGTAGACACGAGTGTGTGGACTCGTCACGTAGGTGTTTTCAAAGTTTCCAAAGTTTACAATTATATCAATTATTATGTTGTTCATGAATTAAATGGAGACCGGGCGGAGATTTATTTCAGTATATGCTTTTCATGAGGTTGCACTTTGGACTCCGCCCGAGTCGCATAAGGCCCGTTTGCTGTTCGCCTATTGGTCGGCATAACATTGCTAGAATGCTTAACCGGGAAATGGGACCGGTAAAGTCTTTCCTGGGCTCGTCCGAAGCACAGAGACACGTTCCTACCTGCTGGTTGAGAGGAAGGTGGCCCAGGGGAGCTTGGTACTCATGACGAGGAGACCGAGATGTCGGCAGGCTCGTCATGGGGGCACAACCCGGGGGCTAGGCGGGAGTGAATCGAACTTGGGACGAGGCAGGTTAAGATTGGGACTATATGTGGGAACGCGATGGCTAGTAAGCATATACCCCTGGCATGATAGTTATTCCCGGGAATTAAAATCGATTCGAATCGCTGATGCCCACCAGGTGTGGGAATGCCAATGCCTTTGACGTTCAACGTAGTAATTACTTAAACTCTCGGTATTTTAATACTCATGGTTTTTGGAATACGACATGTTTGAACTGAGTTGTTACCTTACTCTAATTTACTATTATGTTGGTAATTATACAGACAATGAAAACTTGCTGTTTATGTTACATATGTTACTGTTAAAAACTAAAGGCTAAGGATCCACTTGTTAGTAAGCTACTTCGCGTCAGCCGTAAGCCAAATCCACTAAGACCTACTGAGTAATTAGTACTCAGGGTTTGCCCCCACATTTTGAGCGCAGGTATGGAGTTCATGGTGTGCACTTGTATTGGAGGCGGGGCATGCCCTCATTTAGGATAAGGTGACTGAGTGGCACGAGGGCAACATCGGTGGGCTCGATGTTGATCCTCTAATGCAAATCTTTTGGTGATATCATGGTGACCCCTAAACTTATATTTCCGCTGCGAGAAACTTTCAGACTTGTTATCCTATAACTTTATGTTGGACTTGTATTTTATGTAAAATCTGGTTTGTAACTAAGTCTAACTTTATGCTATTCAACTGCCTGTGATGATGTTCTGTTGTGGCTCCATCGTGAGTCAGATGTGTATGATGTCGGTTCCTCTGGGAAAAGGTAATATCGGGAGTCGAATGACTCTCGACGGACGACCGGGTTTAGTTCGGTCTAATCACACTGCAAGCCAGAGGTGGCAGGTGTGCTTAACCCTGGATTAAATCGGCGGTTCCGCCACAATGCTTGTGATTGATACTAGTTCAAAGAAGACCACTGCTGTCGTGGCAGTGGGCCTAGCAGTGGAAGAGGCAAAGCTTGCTGCTGGGGTTATGTGAGCATGGGAAAGTGCCCTGGGGGTGGTGGTGGTAAAGCCTGTTGACGGCTGTAAGCAGAAGATGACGGTGTGCCCGAAGGCGATGGAGGGGGAG
Organism: Paspalum vaginatum; assembly: GCA_030272315.1. NCBI lineage: Eukaryota > Viridiplantae > Streptophyta > Magnoliopsida > Poales > Poaceae > Paspalum > Paspalum vaginatum. The sequence continues at coordinate 19,515,023 of CM059020.1, forward strand.
CTTGCCTCTGAGTGTACGTCAAAGCATGGATATTCGATATTGCATAATTAACTAGACAGTATTGCTGAACCTGATTGATTTCCTTTGGAGTGGTCTGCGACGACCACTCACTTAATTCTTTCTTCTTTTGAATTGTGATCTCACAGTACTTTGTGGTGTGGCCCTTGTCTTCTCCACAAAATATGCTAAACAACTTCTTTTGTGACCCTCCCCCATAGTTTCTTCCGCCGAAGTTTTGTCCTCCTCAACCACCCCTAAAATTGTGACCTCCTCGATATGGCCTTGATTCTTGCTTGAAATTAGGCTTTTCTTCTTCAATGTCAAACACATTTTGAGGTCTAGTCTGATCATCCACCCCGAAGCTTGACCTGCTCCACTTGTTGAACTGCTGATCTGTTTCTTTTGATTTTTGCTGATCTTGCTGCCTGAGCCGAAGATTGTTATCTGCTCTGCAGAATTTATTCATTTTCTCATGTAATTCAGCTATTGACTTTGGTGGCTTGCTTGCAAAATATTGTGCACATTGATGTTCGAGAACCTTCGGAAGTAGCTTTGGAGGGCTTCTCCGGGCTCTTGTTTACACGCGAACAATGTCTGTGATGTGACTGCCTGGGAATGAAAACGTTGAAAATTTGCAAGCAAAGCCTCTTTCAACTATTGCCAAGACTGGACAGATCTGGGCTTCAAAGATGAGTACCACATCTGAGCAATTCCCTGGAGTGTCATCACTAATGATTTTGCCAACACAGCTGTATTTCCTCCGAAAGAAGCCACTGTTGCTTCGTAGCTCAGCAAGAACTGCTTTGGGCTTGACTGGCCATCGTAGCTAGGTAACACAGTTGGTCTATAACCGACTGGCCAAGGAGCAGCTTGTGACTCTTGCGACAGGGGTGATGTAGCATCGGAGATGTAATTTACTGTTGAATCTTAGTTATTGTTTTACCATCCTTGACCATACTGCCGTTGATCTCTGTGCTGATTATCCTGAATATATTCTGGAGCCTCTTCTATATGAGATTTCAACTGCTTCAGCCTTGCTAACTTCTGCCTCCTGATCTGTAATTCCTCATTCAATTGTTCGAGTTCTGCAAGCTCCTTGTCATCAATGTCTGGCAGTGCCGCTAGTTCCAGAGCTGCCTTCCTTTTCTATTCTATAATCTGTTGTTTCAGTGTCTCTCCATCTTCTTGTGTTTCCATATTGACTTCATTTTTCTTATGTACTTCGCCATCCCTTAGGGGATCTTTGGCATTTTGGTGCTCTTTTGCTGAGGTTCCCCCCCCCCCAGGAATTTGCATCACCTTCGGATGAGATGGTTTCATTGTTCCGTGGTGAGGGTACACCCAACGGTGTGCGACAAATGTTGGGGACCTACTATCAAATCACGCAATGACAATAGGGCAACATCAAATACGAAGGATCTCTCTCTCTGGAGTCCTTGGAAGTAATAAAGTTGGATGCAAAGAATGGATAAAATGGGGACTCTTTGCCTAGTTCGAAGATGCAAAACATGAGTGTGCATATGAGACGAAGGACAAATGAAAAGGCAAGCGTACAGAAAAGAGCCATTCGATATACCTTCGTACCCAAAAATTAGGGCTGATATACAATGAGAGGCGTACAAGTCTCACTGCTAAAAGCCTGTCCCTGTCGGTTGGTCTCCCCGGTATTTATAGGGGTCAACCGGCGGTCTACTTTACATTGATTTTACATAATTGCTTCCGGGCATACCATTTTGACTCCCATCTTTCTATTTATGAAACAAGGGCTGTTCTATAACGCCAAGTCCAAAGCCATCTCAGTCACGCAAGCTTCTAATCTCGCTCCCTTCGTTCATCCCCCATACTTCGGACCTCTCAAAATAACAACTGCTTCGAATGACGCCCGCCTTCAAGCTTCGGATCTCGGCTTCAAGTTACCTCCTGGGGAGCTTCAGCTTTGAACCTGTGGCTCTTGCTTCAGACAGACCACGGCTCCTTCAATGCAAACTGAAAATCAAAATCACAACCAAGGCATCTGAAGCATAAGGGGCTAGGACCTTCGATCCCACCATGAGCCATTGAAGATTATCCGGCTGAAGACCTACTTCTTTACCTCTCCTGCACGACTCACATGGTCAGCACCACATTGGTACTCATAAGGCTGGAGAAGGGACACACACTGCTGACACAACACCTGATCTACTGTATTAGCGAGGTTCTCAATCCATCCAAAATAAGGTACCCTCAAGTTCAGAAATTACTTTATGTGGTCCTTATAACTGCTCGCAAGCTGCGTCATTACTTTGAAGAGCACAAAGTTGTGGTGGTCACCGAGTTTTCAATCGGTGATATACTCTGCAATAGAGAAGCCACAGGGTGCATCGCCAGGTGGGCATGTGAGTTGGGGGTACATGATATCAACTTTGTGACCGCGTACCACGATCAAGACGCAAGCTTTGGTGGATTTCGTATTAGAATGGACTGAAAATCAAGTTCCAAAAAATCCAGAGGCCATGGCAATCTAGAAGATGTATTTTGATGGATCTTTGAAGCTAGAAGGAGTGGGGGCAGGAGTTGTTCTAACCTCGCCAAAAGGTGAAAAGGTCAAGAACGTGCTGCAAATTCTCTTCTAAGTATCCAACAATGCAGCTGAATATGAGGCACTGCTACATGGATTGCGTATAGCTATATCACTTGGGATCAAGCGTCTGATGGCTTATGGGGATTCTTTGGTCATAATCAGCCAAGTCAACAAGGATTGGGATTGTTCCATGGAAGCAATGGACAAATATTGTGCAGAGGTCCGTAAGCTAGAAGACAAGCTTTAGGGAATCGAATTTCAGCATGTGGACCATGATCATAATGCAGATGTGAATCTATTGTCAAAGCTTGGTTCATCCTGAGCCAAAATACCCCTAGGCATCTTTGTTCAGGAATTGTCCCACCTGTCCATCCATCAAGATAGAGAGCACGTACCCCCAGAACAGTGCATTCGAAGCCTTGAAGGGGCTCCGACTGACTGGAGGGTCCCGATCATCAAGTATATCAAAGATGGTGAGGCATGTCGGTTCCTCACTAAGCATCATCATCTCCTGACGCAACAGTTGCAGAATATCCCTGTTTCTTGGCCCTTTGCATGCTGGGGGCTCGACATGATTGGCCCATTCAAAAAAGCTCAAGGGGGATACACTCACGTCTTGGTGACCATTGATAAATTCACCAAGTGGATCGAGTACACGCCAATCGCTTCCTTAACAGCTACCAAGGCAACTGAATTTATTTAGGAGATCATATTTCGCTTTAGGATCCCCAATAGCATCATCACCTTTCTGGGCTCTAACTTTAGGCATAGATTTCTATGACTTTTGCCAAGACAAGTCTGTCTTAGTCAAATATGTCTCAGTGGCACACCCAAGAGCCAATGGTCAGGTCGAGTGGGCCAATGGCATGATCCTTGATGCATTGAAGAAGAAGATCTTTGACAAGAATGAGAAGCTCATCGACAAATGGATCAGGGAACTCCCATACATCGTTTGGAGCCAGATAATTCATCCCAGTTGAGCGCTCAATGGTAACACACCCTTCTTCATGGTCTATGGATCAGAAGTAGTACTCCCTGCTGATCTAGCATTCAGAGCACCCTGACTCATGTTCAAAGACATAGCTGAGGCCGAAGCAACTCGGCTAGAAGAAGTAAACATATTGGAAGAAGAATGACTCAACACAATGATTGAGTTGGCTCGATATCAACAGACCTTGCGGTGCTATCATGAGCACAACATGCACCTTAGGGCATTTTTAGTCAGAGAACTGGTCCTTCGTAGAGTCCTTAATGGTGAAGGGTGTCACAAGCTGTCCCTTCCATGGGAGGGCCCATACATTATCATGTTGATTACTCATTCAGGATCATATCGATTGTCCGAAATTGATGGGACTCTAGTCGGGAATTCATGGAATATGGACTCAAATTTATTCAGAAGTCATCGTGCCCTCAAAGCGACGTGCCTTGACTTGGACTCATGATCAATGTAATAGCTGTGGCTCCTTCAAAGTGACTTATCCTCAATTGTAATTTTATGGGTCGTACTCAATGAATAAAAAAATGCATGATTTCTGTGCAGATGTTCTTTTTTGACATACATTTTCACGTTGCATTTCGCATATTTTCTTTCGTTTTCATAGTCAATATATTTGCAGAGCAGCCGGCTTTGGTTGTATCCAGACCTATAGCTGGTGTTACATGCTCCTGCTCATTCAGTAAAGGGTAATTTCTAAACCCTCATTGCAGACCAATTGGCTTAGGTTGTATTCAGACCTATTGCTGGTGTTTACATGCTCCTGCTCATTCAGTAAAGGGTAATTTCTAAACCCTCATTGCAGAGCAATCAGCTTAGGTCATATTCAAACCTTTTGCTAATGTTACATGCTTCTGCTCATTCAGTACAGGGTAACCTCTAAACCCTCTTCGCAGAGCAATCGGCTTAGGTCGTATTCAGATCTATTGCCGGTGTTACATGCTCCTACTCATTCAGTACTGGGTAACCTCTAAACACTCTTCACGTGGCAATCGGCTTTGGTCATATTCAGATCTATTGTTGGTGTTACATGCTCCTACTCATTCAGTATATGGCAACCTCTAAACCCTCTTTGCGAAGCAATCAGCTTAGGTCGTGCTCCGACTTATTGCTGATGTTACATGCGCTCGCTCATTCAGGGATGACTCAAAATTCTCATCATAGGGCAATCGGATCAGGGCAATCAACTCAAGTTGCAAGAGCAGCTTGAGGCTGGGGCTATGTACTTGCAACTCAATCGTATGCAACTAATTCGGGAATATTCAGTCATCAGGACATATTTATATGCTCAATAATTTAGGCATTCAACAGATTCTTTCAATCTTTATTCAGAAAAGACACTTTATAGAAGGATTACATTTGACATTATAAGAAGAGCTTGGTCGGGTGCATCTTACATTACAAGAAGAGCATGCCTGACTCAAGAACATGACTCAATATGAGAAAAAGATAACCTACATATCTGCCTCCATTAAGACCCACAGTCAACAAAATTACAGGTGATACAGATCAGGCCTGAAGGGGCAGCAACAGGTCTACCTCCATGTTTCTCAAAAGGTAGCATCTAGGCACCTGTAGTTGGCCAAACAATACCAACATGGGTTCGGATGTTGTTAGCACAGGAGAGGAACAGCCATTCCATATGAGGTAGGCAAGGCATTACCCGAAAAGGGAGCTTCACCTTTCTCCTCATTGGAGCCTTTGGCTACCTCATTTGGAAGTTCTTGGAGCACCACACGCAAGCATGCCAACATGAGATCTGCCCTCAATACCGAGAACACAGATGGCTCCCGAGTTCAAGGGACGATCTACCCTCCACATCAGCACAAGCGGCCATGCTCCAGATAGCAGGATAAGATAAAGACCTTAGGTCTTCTCCTATCCTGGCTTCCACCACACGCGAATTTCATGCCATGGCAGCTTTAGGTATTCTCATATCCGAGGGCAGGAATAAGGATGAAGGATAAGGGCTAGGCGGAGATCAGATTTCTCCATATTCTTGGCAAGCTTTAGAGAGGGAAGAGAGAAAGCTGGTAGATGTTATGTTTCAGATCACAACCCTCGCCATTTATAAGCTCAAGGAGGGCTAGATGGTCATGGGATGGCAGCAATTCTAGGCATTTTTCTAGGATCACAGGTATACAGTCAGGCCCCAGGTTCACGGATTAGCACAGCGAAGACGGAATCAGTAACAGTCAAGGCGTAGAAAAAGTTGTGCTTGATAAAAGTGCCTGTCGGTTGGCAGATACGCGCAGCTCCTGCGTGTACAGTATTCCTTACTTTCACAAGCGGTCCCTTCCACGTACGGTTGAGTCACATGCACATTGTATTCAAGCATGGTTGTTGTTGGAACAGCAAGCATGAAATCACTCAGGGGCATATCATCGACTTAGAGATTCGTAACAGAAGATTCGGGCCACATATGCAAGTCTAACAAGGCGCTTTGTTTAAAAAACCACTGGGGATTCAGTCCAGTTACATATGAATAATCAAGGGACAACATAATGACAACTTCCAACTTAAGATACGTTTAGTTACAACTCAAGTTCATTCATAAGTTATTCAGCTACATTCTAGGCTTCTATAGCATAGGCAGTAAATACAGCATCATTTGGCTCAACAATTACTTCTTCGGTCAAGTCAGACAATGCCAGTTTTGGCTTGGTTACCTTAAGCATTATTATCGCCCATTTCAGGATTGATTTGAGCTTGTTCCAAAGATGAGTCTTGATATCTTCAGCTATAGTTGACATCTGATCACCCAGTGATCGTGAGGTCTCGGTTTGTGGAGCACAGATGTCCAGGATTATCGCCATAGATGAGGTTGTTGACTTAATGGCCTCTTTTGCCCTTTCGAGAGTAGACTTTAGCTTTTCAAAATTCTTCTTGGCGATCTCATAATTTTGCTAAGCAAGATCCATCGCTTTAAGCCGCCGATTTGACTCTTTGAGGGCTCCCCTTGTTGAGCTCAACACTTTCTCGAGTTCTTCATTCTTCTTCTAGAGGTTCACTTAGACATTGTTAGCTTTAGTTAACTTGGCATTCTTCTTTTTGAGATCCTGTTGAGTCAATTTATAGCTTGATTCAAGTGATTTCAAAGAACTGGTCGTCTCACGGAATGATTTCACGAAACCATCGCGAGATCCTTAGAGTTTCTCAATTTCTTCTTTCAAGAAGGAACATTATTTCTTGACCTGCAGTGCCTCATCCTGCAGACCCATGCAACTTATAGGCTTCTATAAGTAAAGAGTATGCAAGCTAGGGTTTCTTGGCGGGTTACCTCATGGCCTTTCTTCTCGATGTCAAGTTTCCTCTGCAAATTGGCAGCGGTATCCCAAGCTTCATCATGCTCGAGCATCACATTATAGTATGTGCTCTCACATTGAGCTGTAGCATCTTCCAGCTCAGCAATCTTCTTAGCAGTAGCTATAGAAAACCAGTCATTCAATATAAGTGAATAAATTCAAAGAACAAGCACTAGCAATTATTAGTGTACCAGCAGCCCCAGCAGCACGGGCAGCCTTTGAGTCAGCTAACTGTTGTTGTAGTTTCGTAATGTCTGATCACAGTAAAGGAGTGATCGTCTCACAGATCAGAATAGCTTGATTTAGCCAATTTTGTATGACATCATAATCCATCAATGTCGGTATTCAAAAGGGAAGCAACAAGGGTGAGTTGTTGATTTACCTTAACAAATGCTAGTGGACTTGACGAAGGAGCCATGGTTAGTTAAAGATTGGTGTCAATTGGGTAGATAGTTAAAGTGCTGGTAGACGCTCCCACGGTACCAAATGATGTCATACCAACGATGTGGGGGCTGGGGGCCGTCGTGGGGGTCTCCGGTACAATATCTTACCAATTAGATCAGCTTCACTTACACACTTGTCTTCATGACGCTGCATGACTGCGTCTAGAAAGTTTGGAGGGGCAGTATCAACTTCTGTGTCGATTGGCCACATCTCCTCAGATCGTGAAGCTTCGGTTCTCGTACTGGTCAAGGCATCATGCCAGTTTATATTTGTACCGCCTTTGTTATTCTGGTCGCCATCTTTTTTGACCTCTTCCTTGATTTCAGTTGTATCAATCTCGGGGGCTGTGGTCGAGTTGGATTTTAACTTAATCCCCTCATTTCTTTCTCTTGCTCTCCCTTGGGATGTGGAGAAACTCGGGAGCTCGAGCATGTACCGCCCTGATCTATGGTTCTTTCTGAATTAGATGGATTAGTTTGTCTTTCACAGCTCCCAGATAATGGCTGCGCTGGTGCTAGCCTGTACATCAGTCGCATAACATAAGACTCAGAAGATGATATCATGGTTAGCGCAACACTAAGATAGGAGAACGCACCTTGGTGGCTTGAGTTCAACGTTGCTCGTTAGTTTGAATGGAAACTGGAGAGCGGCTTTTATACATTTATCAAGGTCATTGTCAATCAACGACGAGTCCAATTCTTTTTCTATCACCATGTGCTTTTTTGCTAGGTGAACAGGAGGTGTCAAGATCATGTTGTTTCTTTGATCTCTTCTCATGGTGTTCGAGTGGGGTTTCTTCTTCTTCATCTTCTTCGTCACACAGTTGTCCCCAATTGATGTCAGAAGTGGATCTCTCATCCATCACCCGTCATTTAGTGGTCTTCTTAATTGGTTGTGGCTTACGTTTCATGGCACTTATCTTGGTATGTGTTCGCCTTGGAACTGGATGAGCTAGTGACTTCTCCTCAGTAACATCTAGATCCTTGGGGGCTACATCAGTCAGATCAGTCTCCTTAGGCTCGGGGGCTTCGTCTTTGTCCCTGTCAGCCTTGGCTATATCTTCAGCATCCTGCGATGGTCATGAAATGACAATGAATGTTGATGCTTCATTATTTCCTTCTCCTTGAGTGACTACAACAACAGCTTCCATCTCTTGTGGAGTCAAATTGGATTCTCACTTTTGTGTTTTGTCTACACTTTGCTGCAGCGGGTCAGACAAAAATTTAGTTATATCACTCTGCAGCAACAAAATCAGAAGAAATATTAGCTCAGTTTACATCAATAAATGGTGCAGTTGAGTCGCTCATACAAGCAAGATACTTACTGAAGGGGATGGATGCCAAGCAGAGTAGGGCTGTGGAGCCCCTTCATTATAAATGTCACCCCTCAATATTGAACCAACTCGTGACTTGATTTCTTCTTCAGTAATCACACGGCTGGTTTCTCTAGTGGGATCACTCACTCCAACATACAAATAAGTTGGATACACTCGGTCTTTCAAGGGCTGGATGCTACGAAAAGTAAAGTCAATTACCATAGCTTCGGCAGTCAAGCCTTGTTTCTTTAGATTCTCGATCTGCTTCAGTAAAGCATTAGCTTCACTAGCTTCCTCTTGTGTTGGTGCTTCTTCCCAACTAGGGAGCTTGGTATTGGACTGTCGACTGGACCGGGGTGGTAGTGATTTTCCATGATTCTCTTTGGTAAACCACTCGGCGTGCCATCCTCTATTGTTGTCCTTTAGGGGGATATCTAGAAAAACAGATTTTCAGCCATGGCGCAATTCTAGGCTCGCGACACCAACCACTTGTAAGACCCCATCCCACATGCCAGGTTTGCAGTGGTACAGATGCTTCCATAGGCCAAAGTGAGGAATGATTCCGAGGAAGGCTTCACACAGATGGATAAAGATGGTGATTTGCAGAATGGAATTGGGATTCAAATGAGTAAGATCAATAGAGTAAAAATGGAGGAGTCCTCGAACAAAAGAATAGATGGGTAAACCTAATCCACGGACAAAGAAAGGGGCAAATACTATTGTTTCATGCGTATCCTCGATGGGAGCTCCTTCTGCCTTGCAACTTTTCCACCTGGCTACTTCTTTTGAGGGTAGAACACTCATTTCTGCTAATCGAAGGAGGTCAGATTTAGATATAGTGGACTTACGAAAATGCAGCAAAAGGGGATGGAATCCGAGCATTCTCATCATACGAAAGTCCGTTGCTGGTGTTTTTGCATTCACTCAAGGTCCTCTTCTTGGGCGCCATTAATGTTGGAGGAAGCAGTTCGAGTACTAATGGAAGTGATTGGGGTCAGGGCTTTCGAACTCACAAATGGCGATGGCGGAGTAAATGAAGAAGTTGGGGAATAAAGATTCGTGAGGAAGGAACCGTTAGGGTATTAGTCTTCTTATAACCCTAACGGTGTTCAACACATTGGCATTGTTCCGTTCGGTCACATAACGCCGTCAACATAACGGTGGCATATTCACATATGACTCAGGCAATACCTTGAGTTGACCAGTTTAGTTTGTTCTTTGGGTTTTCTGTCGGCAAAAGGCCACTTACAAGCACCAGTTCGGGTTTGACGTCTTGGGTCGGGCTTAGTTCACTCGGCTCGAAATTGTTCATGAAGATTAATTCAAAAAAGAAGTGTGTAGTTTTCTCTATTACAGTTACTCGGGGGCTTCACTCGGATTCTGTTGTGAAGTTTTCACAGTGGAATTTCTAGCAGAAACATTTGTCAGATTAAATGTCACTCATACAGATACAATAGTAATTTAGAAGTGTGATGATTAGCATTCAAGAAGTCAATTTAAGAATAGCAAAAGTGGATTTTCATTAATTAAAAAGTACTGGATACACTAGGGAATTTCAAAAGTAGCACCAGTGCTACACTATGTGTTACTGCTACCCCTAATTATGGCTATCTATGCGTTGACATGGCAGCACTTTAGTGGACAGGAACTGGCCTCCTCGCCGTCGTCGTCGTTGCTGTCATTATCGCCGTCGCCGCCGTCGTCGTTGCTGTCATCGTCTTCGTCATTGTTGTCGTCGTCATCATCGTCCTCATCCTTGTCATCGCTGTCCTCTGGCCTGCAAGCTTAGGGTGGTCGAGGCCCCTGAGCATGGCCTTTTCCTCCTCGTTGTACCCCTTAGAGTCGAAGTCGGAAGAGGGCGGGATGTCGTCGTCGCTATCGGGGGCCGCCGGCATATCGCCGTCACTGTAGTCCCTGAAGAAGGCTTCATCATCCACATCGAATTCATCCCATAATGGATCATTCGCTAGTGGCTTTGACGGGTAGCAGGCTTCTTCCCTTGCCGTTGCTGCCTGCCATCGTGCTAATCATGGAGAGGATGCTTTCTTGAAACGAAATGTATGTGGAAAGCGATGGCAATGTGTTGAAGATGGATCTTAGGGTCTAGCTATATACTGTGGAGCACGTCGCTTCGCGTTGCGAGCAATACGCATGCAAGGATGTGTTTTGTATTCTGAACAGTACACGCGTAAGAAATCAAAAACGCGGTGACAGTTCGGAAAAGTTAGATATGATAGTGGTTGAGTTTTTAATGTGGTGCAGTTATCATGGCAAATAGTGAAATTAAGTATGGGGGTATTATAGCAAGTTTTCCTGCTCTACTTATACCCATTGGGTGGAGAATTTTATCAAAAAATTCCGCCGGGTCAGATTTGGGAATTTCACTCGGACGTGACTACAAATGACTTAGAGGGATTATGAAGATTAACTTCAGTCGGATGCAACTGATGAGATGAGTCAGAAGGAGATTTATGGATCTTTGAATCGATTGTTACTCAAGTTAATTCGAAGCTCGGGGGGCTATACCCATTGGGTGCACCTATTCGATGCAACCAATAGAAAAATGCTGGTACAAAGGAAGTCTCATTAACTCAGTGGAATGCGTAGATATTGGTGGCGCTCTTTGGAGTCTCGAGTTAATTGCTTTTAGAATTAACTTGACCCTCGGGGGCTTGTGGAGGATAGATATCCCCTAGGACCTCACAAAGTGGATTCAAGACATGTGCCATGAGTGGGCCTAGGTAGGCCGGTTGGCAGATTTCATGCGCTGACTATTAGGCTTGAGCTTAAAAATGGCAATGGTGAGCAGAATATGGTGCTCAAGGCAAGGGAGATGTAATTCAGGAAAGCATAAAAGAGTACGTATCTCGGACTCTATTTTCAAAGAGTACGGGACTTGAAGATGGAAAGGATATAGATCCCGAATTCAATATGATATTTTGTAATATAAGCCGTCTAGGAAATATAGAAGGAACCTAACTTGTAACCCAAGAACCCGTCAGCCCATATAAGGCGGGTGAGGGATTCCTATGTGCAAAACACATCTCATCATCGCACACCAAACCTCTAGCTAGTATAAACGAATTGTAATCTCGAGCACTCAGAGCAATACAACTGGCCACAAACAGGACGTAGGGTATTACGCTTTCCGCGGCTTGACCCTGTATAAATCTTGTTTCTGTCGCATTTCGCGCGAACCATCGAGCTATGGTCGGTCTCACCAACCATAAAAGCATTACGTGATACATCCCGTGGTGCACTGCCGGTACAAAACACTGATAGTAGGATATAGGTACATATTTATAGTCTGGAGACCTGGACGTCAAGTCCGAGTCCTTCTAAAGCTAAAAAACCCTACTTTAAATGGACTAGACCTAACTCGACTCGAGCTAAAATAAGATACATGGCCCACCGGCCCTTGGAATCACCTCTTCCTTTGACTATCAAAACATAGCCCATCAGCCAGCCCATCCATACATGGATCAGCTTTTTCTAGCCCAATTTAGTCGTCTTGGCTCAATGTTAGCCGGCTACATTCTGGCGATAGCACATGCCCCTTTAGCTTTGGTGATAATAATTATTCCAAACCTAAGAAAAAATGCGAAGATGGAGAGCCACACCATTTTGTCACGTCAGTCAACACGTCTTCCTTGAACACTGCTCTTGGCGTAGTATTTATCCATCACCTTCGCATCCCCCCTTGCTAATAGTCTTGACCATTGGTGTACGAAGCAAAGACGGTGTCACACCTCGGTTTTCAAAAGACAAACCAGAGCAAATCCATATGTGTGCCAGGATCTAATCCCACACATATGGAGACAATAAACAGTGATATCATAGAACATGCTTTATTACATACCGTTAAACAAAATATACATTAAGACATCAAGTCTTTAACACAGAGTCACAGAAGCGTAACTAAAGCTCTGAGCCATCCACAGGGAAACCAACCGGGGGTCACTCGCCTAGAACTTCATAATGCTTCATCTGTACTCCTTCAGGCCTTCATCTTTCTGAGTAGTGGATGGAATTTCCCCCCAACAAGGAATAAATATAAACAAGCAAGCATGAGTACAGCAACTCATACTCAACAAGTATAACAAAAACCATGAGGCTCTAAGGTTGGTTGACAAGACTGCATGAGCTTTTAATTGATTACATTTATTTAAAGCCTAATTACTGTAGTTGAGTAAAGGAACCATTAACCCAAAGATATTGCATAAGGGATTAATCATATTATTTGAGACATAAACCATCATCTGAACCACAACCAGAGATCCACTAATCACTGGGAAGGGTCTGGGCTGCTCATAATCTTGAGCACGGCTGACATGTCAGTTTTACACTCTCGAGGGGTTGTACATCTTTACCCACAAGTCATGATCTACACTAGGGGTTCATCACACGCCTTAGGTGAGATGACTAGCAAGCACACTACAAAGCCTTTACAAAGATCACTTTAGTAAGATGTAACCGCTAAGGATTCAGGGTCACAACGGTGGAACAAGTATCAAGGGGAGAAGCACATACATCACGTAAAGCACACTCAACCCAAGTAGCACGAGGGCCACAGAAGCTAACCTCCCCTCTTGCCCCGCAGGTAAGTTACAGCAAACTAAAACAATCTAATTAGTCTGCTAAGTCCATCCTATTCTAGCCTTGTGGTAGCACTGTTGTCCCAAGCGGTCGCTCTGTGAACCAGTCCTTAAGGAGAGAAGCCGCAAAAGCACACGAGTGCATTGCTCAGGCATCCCTAAACCATGTTGCTAAAAAGAAGATTATTAAAATGAACATGAACCAGTTAATGGTCAAACCCAACAATTAAATTGCATAAAACCCTTAGTCAAAATTAATTAACAAAAGGACATGTGTTCACGCAGCACCTAGCACAACGTAACCATATGCATTCCCAAAAGGTATATATCAGGATAAATGTAGCTAAGGTAATATCCTTATAGGAATACAAAATTAAATGCACATGCAGAGAATAAAAGGAGTTGTTGGGTGTTGTTTATGTTATACTTGCCTTCTTTATTAGAATCCCTGCTCAGTGTCTTCTGGATCTTGATCTTCAGTTGCACTTGAGATTCCAAGAAGAAGATCAATGTCTATACATTCATCGGAGCACCACACAAGCATACAAGTTAATAAATGCAAGTAAACAAGTATAAACTATAAGAAACAGTACACCATAACATCAAAATAGAAAATAAAAGAACCTAATCGGATTTAAAATGGAGAAGCTATGCCCAAAACAAGGTTTTAGGGCCCAACCATGAAGAATAACTAACTACAGGGTCTAGTTTTTGAAAACCGAGGGCCTAAACATAATCCTACTAAACCGCTGAGGCTGAACTTGCAAAAACTGCAGCACTAGGACTGCGGATTACATATTTGAAAAGGTCGAGGGCAACACTAGTAAAAACATGGCTCTTTTATAAATACTTTTGAACATGGTTGGACTGCGGGTTGTTTTTGATAAAACAGAGGGGCTTTTCTGCAAACTATGCGGTGCTGACTGACACTGACCGGCCGCCGGTGCGTCTGGGCCACCGGATCGGGATCGGGCGACTGAGAACAGACGGGGAAGGTGGCTGCCGGCGGTGACCATTGGCCACGACGGCGTGTCACCGGAGTGCGCGCGTGGGGGCACTCCCGTGGGCAGACTAGGATAGGGCATGGCTAGGGAGGGAGATAGCGATGCGGTGATCCTCACTAGGGGGTTGGTGGTGGTGGTGGGTTAGCGCAGAGGGTCGGCGATGGAGAGCAGCGGGTGAGGTGGGGCGGCGGTCGTGAGGAGAGGGTTGTTGGCCATCGGGTTCATCTAGGACCCACGGGGTGCGCTCGTGGTGAACCTGCTAGAAGGGAGGTGGTGAGAGGGCCATAGCGGCTCCACGGACAGGGCAATTTGGTGGTGGTGGCAACTCACCGCGGTGGGCTCCGGTGAGAAATTCCGCTCAGGAAGGAGCGCTGCGAGGACCAAAACCAGCACAAAGAGTCTCCATGTGGTGGCGCAAAGCCCTAGTACCGCTTCGAGGCAACAGGGAGGTGGTGGAGGTGGCTATCCACAGTGGCGGCTTGAGCTCCATGGTCAGCACCCGTGGAGATGAAGCAGGAGAGACGAGCACGAGGTTTTGAGGCGTGGAGGCAAAAAAGGAGCGGTGGCGGAGCTAGGAGAGCCTTTTGGAGAGGGGATGAGGGTGGTGGTGGTGGAATCCGACTCTGGTTTGAGAGGGGTTGGTGGCACGAGCTCATCTGGACTTGGGTCCATGTCGACCACGCATCGAGCGCGAGCCAGGGGAAGGGGCACATGAGAGGGTGACAAGCGGGCCCAGCTATCGGTGGAGCACAGGGGTGTGGGGCCATGACTAGAGAGGGAGGTCGGCGCGTAGAGAGAGAGAGGGCTGGAGGTGAGGGAAGGAGCTGACAAGGGTGGCCCACTTGTCATTGGCACTAAGGCGGCGGGACCACAGGCCAAAGAGAGCGGGGGAGTGGATGCGGGGTGCTGTTGGGCCGCCGGCCTGCTGGCCGAACTAGGCTGCTTGGCTAGCCCAAGCGGGGAGGAGGGGAGCGAGCTGGGCCACCAGGGTAGGTTGGGTTGGGGTTTGGGTTTGCTTTCCTTTTTACTTTCTTTTCCCTCTCTTTTTCTTTTAAATCTAAATCCAAATCTATACATTCAAATAACTTTGAATTCGAATCCTTAGACAAAGCACTCGATATAAAACAGTGCAATGGCATGAATACATCAACATGTTATCCTAAATTTATTTTATTTGCCTTAAACTTTCCTTTATAAAATCATTTAAATGCTCATTCTAAACAAGAAAAGTCCTTAAGAAATAAAAAACATTTTAACTATTTTAAATTCTGAAAATGAAATTTAGGGTGTTAGAACTCTACCCCCTTTGGTTGGCTAGCAGAGAGGACAAGGGCAAGATGCTTCAACTATTCCTCTCGCCTCTTGGTGACTTCATTTGCCTTCACCCATCTTGATTGCCTTGCTTTTAGCAACTCTTTCTACAGCTTCATGTATCTTGGTTGGATGCTCGATATAGGTACTAAGCTCATCAAGCAGTAACCGATCATTTTGCACATTGGGTAGACCAAGCTGTGATTGTTCTTCTGGCACCCTAAGGCATTTCTTCATTTGAGGGACACGAAACATATTTTGTACATTTGACCATCTGGATGGTGACACGAGTTGATAAGCAACTTCACCTCGTCGATAAGAAACTCTTCTCTCAAGAAACTAGAATGCTCCAAGGTATCTAGGTGCTATCTTTCCTCTAACCTTGAACTAACGGAGACCTCTATTAGGTGACATCTTCAACTAGATATAGTTGCCCTTCAATGTATCCATCTCAACTGAGACACCTTGGATTCTCTCGAATGTTTTGCACTTGTTGCTCCGCATTCTCTACCATGTACTGCCTCGTGTGATGCTTTACCTTCTTCAAGTGGTTCTAAGATCCCATTAATTGCTTTATCCTCTAACTGACCCTTTTTATTCCTTTCTCCAAGGTAGGTTCTACCTCCATGGTAACTCTATTGGTTTGATTCAAAAACCCAAAACTTAATCTATAAACTTAATCTGTAAAACTCCACACATAACTCCAAAAGCGTTTGATAACCCAAAGCTAGATTGACGTGCTTTATAGATCTCTAGAGCATGAACAACAGCTATTACTCCAGATCACAAGTTGGATAGTTCCCTTTGTGCTCTCTAAATTGTCTGAATGCATGAGTTAGGACTTGCACCAAAACACATCTCTTGACCTTGTCGGGTTGCATCTCCATACTCTACAAAGCTCTAGTGGATATATGGAGAAGTTAATATTGGTGCGTCAGTTAGCCTTCTCTTCAACACTTCAAATGCAGCTTGGCAAACTAAAATCTATGCAAACTCATCACTCTTCTCTAACAATGTTGTAATGGGCTCTACAATCTTTGAGAATCTCTCAATGAACCTCCGATGATTCCCTGTCATACCAAGGAAGCTTATGACATCCTTCACATCTCGAGGTGGTTCCCCATCTAATACTGCTTGCACCTTCTTCGGGTGGCGATCGTCCAACATACTCAATTCTTTCTCCTGATGCAACTGTCCGACCACCGCCTTTCTTGTCGTGAGCCACTTTATCCCAAGGATAACCTCAATTCCTTCTGACTCCAAAACTACCAAGTTTGCAGGGAAGTCTACCCCCTTATTCTAACACAAACTCTTGAACATATGTGATTTGCCTTAACTTCAACTCTTGGGGTACTAACATGCATGGGCATCTTCATAGGTTGCATACGTAGGCTGTGTTCATTCACATATTGTGCTACGATGAAGGAACGTGAGGCTTTATAATCAAACATGACTGTAGGTGCTGAATTAACTTTGCACAAACCCAACACCACATTCTTCCGCGATCACATTGTTTATCCTAGCATAGACATAATCCAACTTCCATTTGTTGATTTTGGGCATTGGTTGAGGTTGATTCTGCTGGTTAACACTTGATATCTTCTTCTGAGGGCAACTATTTGATTGGTGTTGTGATGCCCTAGGCATCTCAAATGCATTACACTAAAAACATTAGTATAATGACATCTTTTCAAAGGCATTTTATCTTGAAAAGCATGCATAAACTAGGTCAATTGGGCAACTAAACTTAGTTTTCAGAAAAACTGTGTTTGTATTGCGGATATAACTTTAAGACAATTGTGTTTTTCATAAAACCTTACATACCAAACTTGTAGGCAATTCCATAAGGAATGACTTTGGTATTTTGTGTTTTGGCATGCATGAATGTTGAAATCTAGTTTTGGGTCATTTTATGTGAAAATGTGACTTCTGCCAAATTCAGCCCTGTTTGGTAAATTCAAAATTTTGTGAAACAAAATTCAAAATCTTGCCATGTCATGAATACCAAAGTTGTAGATCATGAGATTCTATGCAACATTGGTATATTTCACCTTTCATGAAAATGTACCTAAAATGGACTTTTATAATTTCCAAGTTGGGGGTTTCAAATGGTCAAACAGGAGTCAGCAAGTTAATTTCAAATTTAAATCATTTTATATTTGGAATCTGGTATAGGTCCTTTTGACAAAGTTGTATATTTCAAAATGTACAACATTTAATTTAATTGGGTCTTTTTCAAATTCGGCTCCTAAATTGGTCAAATTTGCGAAATTCAGAAACCAGGTCAGCTGGTCAAAGGGGGTTTTATCTTTTTCGTTTTTCTTGTATTTCTCGTCTCTATGACCAGTGGGACCCACCTGTCAGGCCGCCCGCGCCAGCGCACGGACCCGCTCCCTCGCTCGATGCACTGAGTCCATACACCGTACTCTTTATTTCTGGGGTTGACCCCACCTGTCAGCCACAGTGGTCCATAGACCGGGTTCACCCACGCGCCTCCCTCTTCTCTCCCCGCCGCGCGCGCCCACGCGGCGCTGCGCGCCAAGCGGCCGTGGCCACGCGCCGGCCTTCCCTGGCCGCCGCGGCCACGCGCCCCTGCCGCGCGCGGACAGCGCGCACGGCACGCCACCGGGGCGAGGGCGAGGCCGAGCCTATTTCTCGAGCTCTCCTCCACGCGCTCGCGCTCTCTGGCTTTTTCCCCTTTCCTCCCCGCGCGTCCGCCATTGCCGAAGCACCGCGAGCTCGCCCCCAGCCACTTCCGGCCGCTCCCGAGCTCAACCATCACCGCGCCGAACTTCGCCGCCCTCGACTCTACCTTCCCGCCCAGACCGCGTCGCCCGAGACCCTCCCACTTCGGCGTATTGCACCGCCGGACCTCGCCGGCCAGGGGCACTCGTCGCCGACCCTCCCCGCGATCTCCCCCGCCGTCTGAGGTAGTGGGTAAAGTTCCCCGTCCTCTTCTCTCTCTCCCCGACACTCCGCGGCGAGCTCCCGAGCCCCGCAGGGCCGGGATTGACCGCGCGCCGCCGGAGCTCCCCCTCCCGTCACGAGGAGGAAGACGACGGGAGGAGGAAGACGGACATTTTGCGCTATCGCCCTCCGAGTTTGACAGTTTTATGTTTCCATACCGGGCACTGTGTACTGAGTCTTGTAAATCTTGCACAGGAACCCTCAGAAGCTATGAATAATTACAGATAGACCCTAGATCTGTTTAATTTCGGTTAAAATGCTTTTAAAAAGGCTGAAACTTTGAAAAATCATAATAAAGTGTATAAAAATCCAAAAATAGCAAACTTTGTTGCATTGTGTTCCTAATAAATAGACCCTACAGGATGGGTATGATGGTTGAGTAGGAAAGGACAGTTTTTCCCCTGTTTTTACTCAAATATGTAAAACCCTAATAAATAAGAAATAAGGACTAAATGATCTCCAAAAATAGCCAAATTTGAGCAGGACCTTTGTTATCATGTATAGGTTCTGTATAAAAATTGTTGGCCCTAGCACTTGCTGTTGAATTACTATTTTGCCCTTGTCTTGCACTAAGTACATATTAAACTTAAGAAAAAGAGTAATATGGTGAATAATGTTTCAAAATGACTTTAAGTTTGATATAAGCTATGGTTATGAAGTAACTTGCTAGAATTGGAGATGATGCATGTAAGGTTTTGGCTCTAAGTGAAAGCTGGTAGAATAAATGCGCTTTTATGAAAGCTTCGGTTGCTTCACATGAAGCAATGCTACCTCACCACGCACACCCCACGTTATTTTATGTAACAAGCTAAGCTGTCGTAGATGATGGCTTGTACGATTTCTTAGTACAAAACAACTTTCGCCCCAATATGCATAACTCTATACCCTGAATCATAAGTTCACTGACTTACTGCATTACGCTTACATCATAAAGCAAGCCTTGCACTAATACATGCTCCAATTGCATCATGTCATACATATAGATTCCACGAACGAAGAACTACTGCCGAACCAACCCGTCGCGGAAGAACCAGAAGAGGAGTTGCACCAGGAACCAGAGGGCCAGCAGCAGGAACCCGACTACGCTCCGGAGGAAGCTACTGACCCTAGTGAAGAAGGTAGGCAGGACCATACTCTACCCAGCAAATAAATTATACTTGATGATTACGCATATGCATTAGGAGTTGCTTGGAACCAATTGCATTAGATTTCCTGGCCGCCCTGGCCCTAGCTCCTATACATAGAGTTCGTAGGACGAGTATGCCTAGAAATTGCTAGGTGCGAGTAGACACGAGTGTGTGTACTCGTCACGTAAGTGTTTTCAAAATCACAAAAGCTTACAGTTATATCACTTATATTTGTTGCTCATGAAGTAAATGAAGACCGGGCGGAGATTTTATTTCAGTATTTACTTTTCATGACGTCGCACCCGGACTCCGCCCGAGTCGTTTAAGGCCCGTCCGCTGTTCGTCTGCTGATCGACATAACATTGCTAGAGTGCTTAACCGGGAAATGGGACCGGTGAAGTCTTACCTGGGTTTGTCCGAAGTTTTCGAGGCTCCGCTCATCCACTTGCTGGAGGCCGATGGGCCCGGGGGCGCTTGTACTCGAAGGAGGGCTGACCCGGTACGGCCGTGGTATCGCTCCTGAGGGGGCACAACCCGGGGGTTAGGTGAGGGCGCTTTGAATCTTGGGACAAGACAGGTGGAGATGGGGGCTATATGTGGGAACGCGATGGCTAGTAAGCATATACCCCTAGCATGATAGTTATTCCCGGGAATTAAAATCGATTCGAATCGCTGATGCCCACCAGGTGTGGGAATGCTGATAGTGCACACGGGCAACGTAGTAACTACTTAAACTCTCGGTATGTTAATACTCATGGTTTTTGGAATACTACATGTTTGATCTGAGATGTTACATTACGGAAATTTACTGTTATGTTGACAATCGTACAGACAATGAAACTTGATGTTATGTTAATAAAGATGCTGTAAAAACTAAAAGCTAAGGATCCACTTGCTAGTAAGCTGCTTCGCGTCAGCCGTAAGCCAAATCCATTAAGACCTACTGAGTAATTAGTACTCAGGGTTTGCCCCCACATTTTGAGCGCAGGTATGGAATTCATGGTGTGCACCTGTGTCGGAGGCGGGGCATGCCCTCATTTAGGATGAGGTGATTGAGTGGTACGAGGACAACATCGGTGGGCTCGATGTTGTACCTTCAATGCAAAACTTTTGGTGATAACATGGTGATCTAAACTTATACTTACCGCTGCGAGAGACTTTCAAACTCGCTACCTTATAACTTTATGTTGGACTTGTATTTTATGTAAAAACTGGTTTGTAACTAAGTTTAACTTTCTACTATTCAACTGCCTGCGATGATGTATCTGTTGTGGCTCCATCGTGAGTCAGATGTGTATGATGTCGGTTCCTCTGGGAAAAGGTAATATCGGGAGTTGAATGACTCTCGACGGACGACCGGGTTTAGTTCGGTCTAATTGCACTGCAAGCCAGAGGTGGCAGGTGTGCTTAGCCCGGATTAAATCGGCGGTTCCGCCACAGGTGTCCCATCTCATCACAAGTGCAACGGTTGTATTCCTTCAAAATGCACTACAAGAGATTTGCCATATAATGACGATTCATTTACGTCACAAAAGCTAGAAATTACATCACAAATCAGTATTTAGGACAATGACGTGACAAAAATCCATTCATCATTGATCAGTTGTGTTTATTTAAAATAGTCACGAAAACAAACTTTTTTGTCATAAACATTGTGACGATTATTCTTTCGTCATCATAAGAAACATCATAAACAGTTGCATGGGCCATTGCCATGTGGCTAATGACATGGCCTCGTGACATGGATGCTAACATGGCAGTTGACATAATTTGATGACGAATTTAATTGTCATAAACTTGTTTTGGGCTGATTTTTCGCAGGCCAAATATCTGGGCCTAGCTCATTGAAAATGCTTTTGGGCTCTTGAGTGAATTGGTGAGAGTGTGTCTAAGGAGTCTGTTGTCCTCTACGTGTTGCACCACGCCCTTTTATAGTGCAAGGGTGCGTGCAGCCGGTACAGAGTTGGTAGCACAGTGCTATAATAAACGGTAAGGCCTAGGGTCTGCCAGGCTAGTGGCATGTCTCCCCTCCACTATATGGAGGCGTGGGAAGTTCTATTCCCCCTTTCAGTCATCGAGGCAGGCGGAGGACGCACCACTAGCATCCGCCCCACCCTATCTGTCGGTACGGTGATGTGACCCGCACGCCGCAAGGGGCGTGCAGGGGTACAGTTTGGTCTGTGCGCCCCTGCCACATTTAATGCGGCAGGTGGGGGTTCCTTCCGTCAGAAGAGTCCTTCTTGGGGCTTGTGTGGTGAGACCCCCAGGGGTCCCAGGATTCGGCACGCGTCCTTCCTGGTGCTGGCGTCTCCCGCAGCCCGCGACCACGTGCGAGAACTGTCTTCCCGCAATGGTCTTCTTTTACTTGATGGGGCGCTTTGTGCGCGTCTCTGGGGTATGTGTCCCCTGTGACGCCAATAGAGGCCCTCGGCCCACTGCGCTGTTATACTGCACCGTGGGCCCACATCTCTCCTCAAGCAACCAGAGTCAAGTACCAGTCTTGTGGGAATTGAATAGCCGCGCCCCTGAGACGGACGTGGGCAGGCACACGACTGCCCCATTATTACCACGTAGCCCGAGGGCGGCGTGGCCCTTGGCCTCCCGCACGCTTCCATTAAGGACATGTGGCGAGAATCTCAATAGCGGTTTTTGATAGGGTTTCTCACGGCGAACCGTGGGGGGGACCCGAGCAGTCGGGGGACCGCGTATATAATCGGCGACAGCAGCCCCCCTTCTGCTCTTTACGCTTTCCAATCTCTCAGCGCTCTGCTCTTGCCCACTGTTCATCTTCTTCCTGCCGCCGCTGCTCGCCTACGACTCAGCGTCCGTGACGGCTGGATCGATCAAGGCCCTGCTCGAAACGTCGCTCCTGGCACCGAAGCACGCCCAGAGCGAGATCGTTGAGGCTCTCAGGTCATCGGCGGGCGCGGGCGGCAACAGGGTCAGGGTGGGGTCGATGCCGCCATGAGTCCCCTTGCAAGACGAGGGGGAGTACATTGTCTTCTTGGCACATGTGAAGGCGGGGGTGAACTTCCCACTCAGCCGCTTCACCAAGGAGGTGCTGGACTTCGACAAGATCCGGCTGGGGGACCTCACCCCAAACTCAGTGCTCATGATGGTGACATTGGCATATTTGCGTGAAGCCTTCATGGGGGTGCGGCCCTGCGCCACGTTCTGGTGCCACTTCTTCATGCTGCGAACATTAGGAGGGTTGCAGGGTGCCTTCGGCTATTGTCGGTTTGAGACGTGGAGGAATCCGCGCATGGAGTACATCCATGTGGACTTCACTGGTAAGTGGGAGAAGTGGCAGGATAGTTGGTTCTGTCTCAGGACCAATGAGAACTGGTGCCTGAGGATCCCGCGGAAGGTGGAATCCGCGGATGAGTGGGAGTCGACCCCGGACATCAATGAGGCTTGGAATCCGGCGCTCCAATGGATCGAGGCTCTACGTCTTGCGGGCCTCCACTCAACGGCGCTGCTGGCACACTTCACGGGGCACCGGATTGCGCCAGTGCAAGAGCACGGAGGGCTAATGTGGCTCTACACGACGATGCCATCTGACCCAATGCGCACCATCGAAGGCGGCACTGGACAAGGCTGCCGTCACCACGATTGTCAAGGCCTGCTCCTCCAATGCGAGGGTGAGGCACATGGATCTAACCCCGGACATGGCGCCAGTCTAGGGGCAGACGGGTGCCGCAATCCCCGGTGGGCCGATGCCAAAGATGACCCCACGGGGCCTTGTGCACCCGATGGGGTTCATCTTGTTCTCTGTGTCGGAGGGTGCCGATGAGGTTGGGTCCGCTCCTTTCCAGCTCTACTAAGAGCGGCGGTTTGCCGGTGACTGGAAGCTCATCCGGCCCCATCACCGTGCCGCCCCCCCGGTTGCGTCAGCCCCGGTCAATTAGGCACAACTAGGGCAAAAGCGTGGGAGGACATCAGAGGGGGAGTCCTCTAGGAGCGCTGCTGGGAATCCCACCGAAGGGAACCCTTCGCCCGCAGGTCGATGAATCTCACGACCAAGCAAACCAGGTTTCACCCCTTGCTTTAGGAATTTCGTCCTTTGTTTCGTGCTATACTGTCTTCCAACTCTTGATTTTTGGTTCCAAATGGAGGTCGTCTTCTTTAGAGGCCGGGGGCGGCTCTAGCAGCGTGGGGCTAAAGACAGCAGCCCTGGCCCGCCACCACTATCGCTGGGGGCTCCAGCGGGTGGCGCTGGCAACATCGAGGGCACAGGAGCAGCGGTGCTTGCAGCCTCTTGGGTCATGTCACATGACGTAGACCCCAACCCTGAGGGGAGGGTGGAGATTCTGCCCCTGGGGTTAACCCCAATGATGAGTGGGAGCCAGAGGCTCAGGGGTCACCCAGGGTGCCAAGCCCGGTGTGGCTCCGGATGTGGTGGTTATCCCAGATTCCACCCCAGAAGCCAGCTCTCGCGGCGCTGAGGGTGGTGTCACGGGAGCCCCGGACCAAGCCACTATGAGCGAGGCCCCTTAGGCGAGACCCTTTTGAGTGTGACAGAGGAGGGGGGTCCTAACGACCCCCATGTCGTTGTTGCTGCTGCTGCCAGCTCTGGGCTAGCCTCCTCATCTGTCGGAGGTAACCGCAGCACTGGGACGGCCACCTGGGATGCCTGCCGCTGAGGCGCTGGGAGTTATGGTGTCCAAGTCAGATGACAAGGATTGGCCTGTGCCCAGTGAGCTCCAGCTGTACACGGTGATCCCACATCTGTGAGATGAGTTCTCATGGATGCGCTAGGGGCTTTGGCTATTGGAGGACAGCCTGGCTGGCTGGTGGGCCAAGTTCGAGGAAGAGCTAGCCACGGCCCGGGCATCCGTGTAGGGAGCAGAGTCTTCTGTGGCGGTGGCCCACCGAGATTAGGACGCTACCCAAGAGCAGGCCCTGAAGGCGGTGGTGGACCGTGACACCGCTCGGGAGCAGGCCCGGCAGGTGATTCTGGAGAGGGACGGTGCCTACGCGAGCGCGGCCGCCTCTGTAAGGAGGGAGGAGGAGGACCTAGAGCCGCACCACCAAGCATTGAACAATGACCTAGCAAAGCTCATGGCAAGCCTCGCACAGGTCAAGGCTAGGGAGTCACAGGTGGCAATGGACGCTGAGGTGCTCTTCGTGTGCAAAGAGTCTCTATGCGTTAAGGAGCAGCAAGAGGAGTGTGAACGCCAACATGTCAAGCGCTGCCGCAAGACCCGTGAGCTGTCTGAGGTCCTTGAAGCAAAGCAGCAGGAGTACGCCGTGGCTAAGGCCGCGTTGGAGCACCTATAGGAGCAAGTGGCCCCTGTGAAGTTGCCATCGCAGTACGGGAGGAAGCCGCGTTGAAGGCGATAGAGGAGCCCGACTCGCTCGCCCAAGTTGTAGCAAGGGTGGGGTAGGTCGAGGTGGCCCTCACTGATGTGTAGGCCATCTATGAGGACCCTCTCCTGATGTGCTCCCATGTGTGCCATGGCAGGTGGCGGGCATATGATGAAATGCGCCAGATGATCCATAACATGGGCATCGCACTCCCCCCATCCCCACGAGTTGTGTTCCGTGACTCTATCGGGGGGTTGCAGCCCGCCCTCGCTGACCTCACCTGTGCCTCAGTTAGTGCAAAGGCTTTCCTTGACAAGGCAGGTCGAGGCAGAAGGACGAGAGGTTGGCCTCGAGTGTGCTCTCGATGCACTTGTGCTGCTAAAGAGCAGAGTGCCGGAGCTCAACGTACGCCATCTCACCGAGGAAGGGTCCGACGATGATCGCGTGGATAGAGGAGAGCATCGCCACCTGCTTGGCCGCATGCGTGCTTGCCTACTCTGGGGAATCAGCTGATGAGGAGTAGTTTACTTTTTGAACTTTGTTTCTTTTACGTGTTGCACTGGTTGCCCTTCTGGACATCACCCGGTGGTATATCATCGCCCTATTGTTGGACTTATTTTATGAATGCTTTGTACTTGCTGTCTTAATGCTTAGGCGTGCGCAGCTCCCATTGAGGCAAAAGTTCTGGCGCCGAGCCATGGTAGCGCAGGCGCTGTCCGGTCAGTGCACTATGGATGTTGCGATACTTTGCTCCTTTACCCCAAAAGATCTTTTCGGTTCGGGTCGAGCAGGGGCTCGAATCGGAGATCCCCTTTGACGACCATTCGATGCTTGTCTGTTCCTTTTTTATTGTTGCCCAGCGAGACACAGGCCTGACTTGTCTTATCTCTGTGCACCCTGGCTCAGCTATGGGGCACCATTGCATGTCTCAGCTTCGAGCTGTCATGTCAGGCCTGCCCGAGGGCAGCTTTTGACCAAGAGTACTCTCCTCTAGGCGCAGAGAATCCGTGGCCTTCATGGCGCGCCTTTAAGTGTATGCCCTGCTGAGAGGCCAAGCACAGCTTGGATCCGTAGTGTTTGCTTGGCCAACTCGGGGTGCTACAGGAATCCTGTGACCCCCAGGGGCTGAGCCGAGGCTATAAATAGGGGGTTCCTCCTACTCCTTCTCGCATCCTGCCCTTCGAGTTGTATTCACATAGGCATAGCTTGGTAAATCTCTTCAAGCCATGGCGCTCTACTTTTCTTCCTAAGCCTCTTTGGTGGGAGTCACTTCTTCCCTCCATAGGGGCACGGGGTGTTCTCTGCCAAGCCCCGCCACCTAGGGGGCAAGGCAAACTTTAGAGTAGCTTGGTGTTGCTTTGCTTGCTCGACTTGAATCTTCTGGGTATGAGCGTTTCTTAATGTGTACCGGTGCTTGGTTAGGAGCGGCTCTTAAGATGCCGCTCTGAACCAGACCTCCTCCAAGTGGCGGTCTTCTTGGTCGCCACGCGCACTGGCAGCATGCTGCACCCTCCCTTGGCGCCACCCTAGCTGGTGCAAGAGCACCGCACCAGCTAGGGTGGAAGACCAAACAGTGGTTGTGTGGAGCCACCGGCATGTGAGGGCCGCGGGCACCCACTGCCCTGGTGTTCTAGCCTCAATCCCGATTGCTGGGGCACTACTGGTACCAGGGCAGTGGCATGTGCGCGGGGATGATGTCATCGAGGAGGAGTCAGAGACGCCACCCTGAGTCCCCAGTAGGACCAAGACGTGCGACTAGAGGGGGGATGAATAGGAGCACTTTAACACTCAAACTCACAACCCCCGACACCGTTCTTGAGAGAAGAACTAGACACCGTCCACTGAACAGATACGTGTCTAGCAGTGCAAGGTGCCCTCCACTGAAAGGATACGCACCAAGCGAGAAAGTCGCGACCAACTCAACAAGGGCACGGAGGCAACGGATCTTGCAAATCCCCCACACGACACTCATCCGCACCAAAGTGCATCTCACTTTCTTACAGCAAGTAAAGAGAATGGTCTGAAAGTGGAGGATGCAAAAGTCCGAAGCAAAAACACAGCCGAAGAAACAAACAGCAGAGAGAAACCTCCTGCCCTGGACACGCCGGATAGTCTAGTGTCAGGGGCCGGACAGTCCGGCAGGGGCTACCAGATTGACCGGTGTAGCCCTTGCCTAGGCACCCGACGCTAGAGAGTCCAGTGAGGGCCACCGGATAGTCTGGTTCCACTGGACTGTCCGTTGGCTCTATTGGATAGTCCGGCAAAGTCACAGGAAAGGGGGATTTCACACCCAAATCTTTTCAAATCTTATCCAATCTTCAAGAGATTTTTCATAGGCTATCTGGACCCTATTCCAAAGCTTTTCCCAAAAGATCAACTCAAAATGACCATGGGATCAGTGGGAATTTCAGATCTCATGAGATGGCAATCATTGGGCAAGAAAGGCGGAAAACTCAAGGGGGACTTGCTCATGGCAATCCAGCAAGATTGAGATGATGTAAATCATAATCTCCATGTCCTAGCAAGTCCAAAAGAGCCAAAATAACAGGATTAACTCATGGGCAAAGTAAATCACCAAAAGCCTTTGAGTTTCATCCGAAATCCAACTAGAAAAGGGGGAGGGAGATGGCTACACACATGAGTATGATTTGGAGATGAATCATGCCTTGATTAGAAGTGGAAATCAATGCTTACAAGGTTCCACACAGGCTACCACCCTTCATCATCCCACTAATGCAAAGTACGCCTAGTGGACTCTCAAATCCTAAGCTAAGCACCCGATTTAATCTTAAGCTCTTTTCTGGTTGGAAACTAAGCCTAGGGTTTCTTGAGGTGGAAGAGTCACCTAAATGACCAACCACTTAAGTATTTATAGCCTAGGCCTAATCGACACATTTTACACTAAAACCCCTATATTATAGAAACGCCCGTAGGGGCCAAAACGGAAAAGACTCAACTTTCTCGGGGACGGACGACCACAATGGAGTCTTGATCCTCTTTTGATGCACGTAAACTCCAGGATGACATCCACGTGGCCAATAGTCCAATTCCGCCGATCGACCCTCGGTTTTGAAGTCAGAAACTAGGAAACTTTAGGGTTTCCATCCTGGACCTAGAATGGCCAACTCCACTCTATCTCAGCGAGAATGAGCCCATTCGCCGAGTCTGGTAACTTGGTGGTAGGGTGGCAAATTTGAGAAAATCCGCTAATGCCCTTGCTCGTCTTCGCGCCATGTACTCGGGTTGGAGCACCGCGGTGGCACTCGGCATCCCGTGTCCATGGGGTCGCCTCGCAGTCCTTCAGAGGTCTTACTCCTGCCGTCGCCGTGCCGCTCCTCCGTGTACCGACCTCCCATGGCCGATCGACGTCGAGCATGCTTGCAGTCCTTTGGAGGGCTTCCATCTACCTCCTATCCATCGAAGGTGCTTGTGCCCAAGTCCTTCTAGGTCTTTGGCTTCTGTTGACAATCACTCATCACTCTAGAGGCAATGGAGCCGGTCCATTGGCTTTCAATCTCCCCCTTGATGAGTGCATTGTCAACACCTTCTACCTGTAACTTGAAATAGAACAAAGACAAGAAAAACAAGCATAAAACCGAAAGAAAGAAGAAAAGAAGAAAGTTGCTCAAAATGCCCAAAAACCAAACACAAGCTAAGAAGGGCAAATTGAGGCAACAAAAAGAAAACCAAAGATCGACCCCCTAATACAAGGGAAACCGCTCAACGCAATTGATCAAACTAAAGCATGATCACTCAAGAAAGAGGCAAACTATCTCAACACAGCCATGCTTAGGCAAAGCATCGGCTCCTCTAGAAAGAGGCAAAAGGCTCAACGCACCGATCCTAGAGCATGCTAAAAGCTCAAACTCCCTGAATGCATAGCTCCCCCTCAACTAGATCTCTCCAGAATTCTCCCCCTGGTCCATGACACTCCTATAGGTCAACATCTCTCCCCCTTGTTGACAATGGACACATCAAGGGTTCATAGAATCCAACTCCCCCTGAACTAGAGTACTCTCCCACAAAATATGCCATGAAATGCAGGAAGTGTACCATGAAGAGCTCAGCAGGGATGAAAGACTAGTAAATACAAGTTCTAGCATACAGAGCAATTGAGGGCAAGGAAGCATGCAACAAGCTCAATTGAATCTATCTTATACAGATCAGGAGCATGTTTTTCAGGGTTGTTGAAAAGAAAGCATCACCAACATGAATAGCATCTAACAAGATAGGCATGAACAGCAAGATGCTAGCAAAACATACAAGGTGTGCTACTCTCAACCAAAGCATATACAACAGGCCCTAAGCAGTTTAGAGACTTGTAGATTTCATGCTCATCTCAAACTCCTTCGACATCTACTCAAAAAACTTGGTAACAAGAGAGTGAGACGAGCCACCAAAGATGATATCATCCACGTATATCTAGACAATAAGAAGATCACTTACCATGCTTGAGGAGAAACAAGGTCTTATCCAGACTCCACATTTTGAAACCCTAGTTTAGAAAAAAGGTTTTCAATCCCTCATACTAGGCTCTACGGGCTTGTTTCAAACCATACAAGGCTTTTTGCTGTTTGTAAACATGGTTAGGGTATTTAGCATTTTCAAATCAGGGGTTTGTTTGACAAAAACTTCTTCTTGAATAAAGCCATTTAGAAAAGCAGACTTCATATCCATTTGAAAAAGCTTGAAACCCATGGAAGCTGCAAAGGCTAAAAGAATACGTATAGCTTCCAGGCGTGCAACCGGAGCAAACATTTCCACATAGTCTATCCCCTCTTTTTGACAAAAACCCTTAGCCACAAGTCTAGCCTTGTTCCGCACAACAATGCCATCCTCCCCTTACTTATTTTTGAAAACCCATTTCATACTAATAGGACTGCATTGTGGCGGTGGCTCTACCAAAACCCAAACCTCATTCCTCTCAAAGTTTTCTAACTCCTCATGCATGGCATTAACCCAATTACCATCAAAAAGTGCGTGTCCAACATCCTTGGGCTGAAAAGAGGCAACAAATGCAGCATGAGCAAAGAAAGAGATAGAACCTGTCTGGGACCTCAAGGTCCTCGCATGCAAATCACCAATGATCCCATGTGGAGGGTGATCCCGCTGGACCTGCCGAGATGGAACAATCTCAGAGGTCACCTCCCCTGCATCCTCAGTGAGGCCAGCCTCTGCTTGAGCTTGCGATCGGGAGACTTAGGAGGAAGCCGTCGGCAAGGGCCTTCCTTCATCTTCAGAGCTCTTACCAGAGGGGGCAGGAGCTATAGCCGGTGCAGTGGCTCCTGCATCACCAGCATCTTCCTGTACATCCTCATCTTCAAAGATGGGAGTTCTTTCTTCATCATCACATGAAAGCTCAAATGCAGGGGCTGTGCAAGGCATAGATTCATCAAAGGAAACTTCACAAGTCTCAACCACTTATTTGGTATCGAGGATCCACACTCTATATGCCCTAGAGCTAGAGGCATACCCAAGGAAAATACCAACCAAGCAGCGAGATTCAAATTTGTCCAAATGCCCCCCCTTTTTGAGCACAAAGCATCTGCAGCCGAATGCACGCAGGTGCTTGACGCTGGCTTGCCTACCAAACCATAGCTCATACGAAGTCTTCCCTAAGAAAGCTCATGGGAAGATGCGGTTAGCAATGTAACAGGCCATATTCATAGCCTGTTTCCCTAAGAAAGCTCATAGGAAGATGCGGTTGGCAATGTAACAGCCCGTATTCATAGCCTCAGCCCAAAAGCATCGCGGAGTCCTATGCTCATCATGCATCATCCGTGCCATCTCTACAAGTGTGCGGTTCTTTCATTCCACAACACCGTTCTAAGGTGGGGTATAAAGAGACGAGAATTGGTGATCAAGACCTAGGTCACGACAGAAGGTATCGAAATGAGAGTTACGAAATTCTCCACCATTGTCGCTGCGGATAGCCCTCATGGCCTTATGACTTTCATTTCTTAACCTCGAGACCAGATCCCAAATAAAACCTAAAGCCTCATCTTTGAATTCCATGAAGAACACCCACGAAAAGCAAGAAAAGTCGTTTGCAACAACAAGCACATACCACTTCCCACTGACCGACTGTATCCAAGCTAGACCAATAGTGTCGATATGCAGAAGCTTACCTAGGTAAGAGGTCATCACCTGATTGATAGGTGCATGAGAAGCAGCAACCATCTTGCCATGATGACAGGGGTGGCATACTAACTCCTTTTCTGCTTTCAAATTGAGCAATCCTCGGATCAGACCCATCGAACTCAACCTAGCAAGCAGATCAAAACTCAAATGGCCTAGCCTCCTATGCCACTTCCTAGAAGGACCAGCTACCAAACACCGAGGAGGGCCAGAAACAGATGCAAGGTCAACCTTAAAAACCTACCCATAGGGCAAAATCTGACAAACAAGGTTTTCCTTAGCATCAAGCACATAAGAAGAACCCTCCATAAAGTGAACCTCATACCCTTCCTTGAGAAGTTGCGACATAGAAACCAAATTGAACCCCAAATTCCTCACCAAAGCAACTTCTTTCAGGGAAAGCTTGCCAAAAAGCGCAACAGAACCAACACCCAACACTTTACCTTAACCATTATCCCCGAATGTGATGTATTCCTTGGTGCCCATGGGGTTGAGGCTGGAGAACCATCTGCGATGCCCTGTCATGTGCCTAGAGCAGCCGGCCTCAATCCTGCAAAAATCAAGGAAAGCGAGAGTGAGCAAATGGTTCAGCACTGGGGTTAGTGAAACTACTGAACCGGTGCCGAGCCATCTGCTCAAAGGTGGGAAAAGCACAGCCAAAGTAAGCATCATGACAATCTAGGTACCCACGACCTCCAAAGCATGAGCTCTCAAGCGCTCTACCAAAGCCTCTGTCACAAGCTCCATAGCCGCGCTAAAAACGACTAGGATCTCAGCCAGCAAAGCGTCTCTCACCATCTGGAGCACAGACCTAAAAGCTGCCTCCTCTCTCACAACTAGCACAGCGATCTCTCATCTCATCGCGATGGGGAAGATCCTGCCTACTATCTCGGTAGAACTGATCCTGGTTCCCCCAGGCTCTCTCCTGCCTCTCAACCCGCTTTCTCCTGAAGCAAAACTCCTCCAAGTGACCATTCCGCTAGCAAAAGTCACAGTGGTAGATAGGTCTCTTGGGCATAGGCTGGGGCTGGGTCTTGGGCTTCTGGTGAGGTGGTGAAGCCTTAGGTGGTGCTGGCTGCTAGACTTGCTTCTTGCTTGAAGGCTTAAGCACTTCTTCTACTATCTTGTCCAGCTTGGCTTGTGGTGGCTTAGGTGTCCAATATGACTTCCTTGGGGCAGCCTTGGGAGGCTCATGGTAAACCCCATCAACAGTAGAGTCAGGCTTAGGAGAGGCAGCGTTAGGCTTGATCGGGGCACTCTTCTTCTTACCCCGAGACACTACACTCTCGCAACCCAAGTCCACTGGTGTCACCCTCACCATACTTGTTCGCCTCTATGATCATCCTAAGCTGAGGTTCCCTGGCATACATCTAGCTCAGCAGCTCCCTCAACCTATAGTTGTCCTCTTCAAGGATCAACTTCTTGTCTCTTAGATCCACCAGAATCAATGTCTAGGCAGCACAAATGGGACAGTCTAGAGAGGGAATCATAGGAGCAGATTTCTCAAGCTTCCTAATGGTAGCATATTTCTCCACCAACTGCAGCTTCAAAGTGAGACAGTTCTCACTTGTATCAGGGGGTGCTGAAAGCACCTCAAGGTCAGCTCTCACCTGGTCAAGCTCACTCCTCAAGGTAGGATAGACCTTGCACGCACCCAAAAGCGTGGGTCCAGCCCTTGCTCCTCGAACTCCTTGAGCTGTCCCCACTCTTCACCTTCAGCTCAGCTATGTCAACAGCTAGGTGGAGGCAAGACTCACACTCAGGCACCTCATTCAAAGTCGGCTCATCCAGTTTAGACTAGAGCTTGCCAAACTCAACCTTTAGCCTATCCATCTCCTCTACCTGATGAGCATACTTGCTCTTCTACTCACAAAGGTCACTCATGAGGGACTCACAGGTAGGGCACTCAAACTCACTAGGCTGGGCTTGCACACTCTTTAGCCTCTCAATTTCAGCCAAGGCATCAGCAAGCTTGGTTTTTTGCTTCTGCAGCTTCTTGGCTGCCTTCTCCAACAGCTTATCCTAGGCTTTCAACTCATGACTGTTCCTCTCTAGCATATCAAGGATCTCAGCTTGCTCAGGAGTTACCTCTTCATTGGAGGAGTCGTTGTCGTTGCCCATGTCGTCCTTGTTCTCAAGCACCATGGAGCAAAACGATCTTTGGTTGCACTTGGACTTGGTGGAGACAAAGCAGAGGCCAGCTGGACTACCTGGTTCTCTCCTCTTATCCCGCTTGGTGACGATCTCCTCATCACTCGAGCTTGACGAAGAGGAAGAGGAGGAGGAGGTTGATCCACTGCAAAGACCACCAAGCTTGGCAAAGAAAGCCTTGTCCCTGCTTTCGGTTGTCCTTTTGGTAGCTTTTGAAAGCCTTCCTAAAGTTCTTGATCTTGCTGAAGTGGTGCATGGTGTGGTCACGCTCGCCATAGTCATGATTGCCGGAGCGGTACTTGTTGGAGTCGCGGGAGAGGCTTTTGCCCATCTTGTAGTAGTCGTTCTGCTTGTTCGGGCACTCGGCGATGAAGTGGCCGACCTCTCCGCACTCAAAGCACTCAAGCTTCTCGCCCCTCTTCTTGTTCATCCTGTTGTCATAGGCACGCTGAAAGTGACTAGACACCAGATAAAGCTAATCATCCCCAAGTGATGCCAACTTCTCCTCCGTCACAGACATCAAAGTAGAGGACGAAAAACCGTGAAGTGGGGGGTTAGTAGCAACTTCCTTAGAGCTGGAAGCCAAAGCCAGGCTATTGGAGCCAGTACCATTGAGCATATATGTCATATGGTAATCAACCTCTGTGGCCTTGAGCTTGCTGTAAAGCTCCTCAACTCCCAAGGTGTCATACCCTGCCGACTCAAGAATGGAGTTCTTCTTGATCTCCCACACATTCATGTCCAAGGAATACAACAGCTTGACAGCCTACTGATGGTCAGTGTATGGAAGAGCAGCGAGGGTAGAGTTGACATGGAGCTTGTTGATGATTGACTGAAAATGACCAAACAAGCCATCCATAGACTCTCCTAACTTCTGGGCGAAGTTCTCATACTCGCACCGATAAGTCTCAACAAGCCGACCCTTAACTGTCACCGTCCGCTCATGGTGTGCACTAAGCAGGGACCAGATCTCACAGGCAGTATCAAGGTGGCTCACCCTCTCATAGTCCGCTGGACCAAGTCCAGAGAAGAGAAAGTTCACTGCCTTGTAGTTCGCCTCGTGCTGAGCAATGAGCGCCGGTGTGGTATGCTCGGCAATGGGGAGAACCGTGAAAGTCGTACTCTGTGTAGCATTCCATTTGTCCTCGCTCTGGCAAAGCAAGAAAGCTCTCATCCTACCCTTCCAGTAGGGATAGCCATCCGAGCCGAGAACTGAAACCTTCCGAGAGTGCGCCATAGTCGCTCCTGGTTTCTCACCGGTAAAGGTATGAAGAAACCTAACCGCCTCTGATACCAATTGTAGGACCGAGACGTGCGACTAGAGGGGGAGTGAATAGGAGCACTTTAAAACTCAAACTCACAACCCCTAACACCAGTGCTTGAGAGAAGAACTAGACACCGTCCACTGAACAGATACGTGTCTAGCAGCGCAAGGTGCCGTCCACTGAAAGGATACGCACCAAGCGAGAAAACCGCGAGCCAACTCAACAAAGGCACGGAGGCAACGGATCATGCAAATCCACCACACGACACTCACCGCACCAAAGTGCGTCTCACTGTCTTACAGCAAGTAAAGAGAATGGTCTGAAAGTGGAGGATGCAAAAGTCCAAAGCAAGAACACAGCAGAAGAAACAAATAGCAGAGTGAAAGCCCCTGCCCTGGACACGCTGGATAGTCCGATGTCAGGTGCCGGACAGTCCGGTTCGACCAGACAGTCCGGTTGGGGCTACTGGATTATCATGTGCAGTCCTTGCCTAGGCACCCGATGCTGGACAGTCTGGTGATGGCCACTGGAAAGTCCGGTTCCACCGGACTGTCCGCTGGCTCTACTGGATAGTAGGGTAAGGTCGCTAGGAAAGGGGGTTTTCACACCCAAATCTGTCCAAATCTAGTCCAATCTACACTAGATTTTGCACTGGCTATCTGGACCCTATTCCAAAGCTTTTCCTAAAAGATCAACTCAAAATGACCATGGGATCAGCGGGAATTTCTGATCTTGTGAGATGCCAATCTTTGGGCAAGAAAGGGGGGAAACTCAAGGGGGACATGCTCGTGGCAATCCAGCAGGATTGACAAGATCTAAGTCATAATATCCATGTCCTAGCAAGTCCAAAAGAGCCAAAAGAACAGGATTAACTCATGGGCAAAGCAAATCACCAAAAGCCTTTGAGTTTCATCCAAAATCCAACTAGAAAAGGGGGAGGGAGATGCTGCACACATGAGCACGATTTGGAGATGACTCTTGCCTGGATTAGAAGTGGAAATCAGTGCTTACAAGGTTGCACACGGCCTACCACCCTTCATCCTCCCACTAATGCAAAGTACTAGCCTAGGGGACTCTCAAATCCTAAGCTAATCACCCGGTTTAATCTTAAGCTCTTGGCTGGTTGGAAACTAAGACTAGGATTTGTTGAGGTGGAAGAGTCATCTAAATGACCAACCGTTTAGGTATTTATAGCCCAGCCCTAATCGACACATTTTACACTAAGACCCCTATATTACAAAACGCCCGTAGGGGCCAAAACGGAAAAGACTCAACTTTCTCGGGGACGGACGACCACAATGGAGTCTTGATCCTCTTCGGATGCACACAAACTACCGGATGATGTCGTTGTGGCCAATAGTCCAACTCCGCCGATCGACCCCCGGTTTTAAAGTCAGAAACCTAGATTTAGGGTTTCCTTCCTAGACCTGGAACAGCCCACTCCACTCTATCTCCACAAAAATGAGCCCATCCTCCGACTCTGGTAACTTGGTGGTAGGGTGGCGGATTTGAGCGAATCCACCAACACCGTCGCCCATCTTTGCGCCATGTAGTCAGGTTGGAGCACCGCGATGCCACCAGGCATCCCCTGTCCATTGGGGTTGCCTCACAGTCCTTCGGAGGTCTTAATCCTGCCGTCGCCGTGCCGCTCCTCCGTGTACCGACCTCCCATGGCCGACCGATGTCGAGTATGCCTCCATTCCTTCGGAGGGCTTCCATCTACCTTCTACCCATCGGAGGGCCTCCTATCCATCAGAGGTCTTGTGCCTAAGTCCTTCTGGGTCTTTGGCTTCTGTTGACAATCACTCGTCACTCCAGAGGCAATGGAGCCGGTCCATTGGCTCTCATCCCCAAAAGAGGATGCTCGGTGGTCCTGGGGCATGCCGCCGCTGTTGGTGGAAAGCCCTAGGCGTGGGTCCTCACTCAGGCACCGCGGTGCGGCATCTCGGGGGCTGGCGCGAGTCTCCTGCCGCTGTGCAGTGCTAACGATGCTGGTGCGGAGGTGAAAAGGCTCCTGCTCCGCATCTCCCCCGAGTGACTAGGCACTAGACAAGGTTGTTGAGGACCTTGTGTCCTCCATGGTCGGCAAGGCATAGGGCTTCCCAAGTCTTTGGCCCCGGGGTAGGGCCCAGGGCTCCCTTTGATCCAAATCTCTGTATGTCTTGTACTATGTAATATATGTTTGAGTAGAATGATTCCTTGTGTTGGTCTTTCAAATGGAAGCAGTCTTTTATCGGTGTTTTGTCCATCTCCGGGCATGCCAATGTTCACCTGGCGAGCCCCGAGGGGTACGCCAATCTCCGGACCTGTCCTAGAGTCACACCAGCCCCGATGTTGGATTTGGGGGTTTGTCATACCACCCCTAGCCCTTGGGGTTTGTTTCCATAGTTTATACACCTAGGGAAGAAACACCCTTTGTTCCCAAAGCCCCCGAGGGATAGCCCAGGGCTTGGGTGATTGTCACCGTGCACAATCATTTTACAAAATGAATAATAATTCTCCCCTCAGGGGTCTGTTACCTATACCTTTGGCGTTCTTATTTGGCGCACCCGGGCATACTCCGAGCTTGGCTTGAACAAATAAGGATAGGAGGTTTAGGATTAGGGAGTGACCAAGGGTGAGAAGTGATGAACTGGTGAAGGCAGACTAGGTCGAGCCACGGTGACCCATCATGAAAAACTATGATTTAGCCATGCTCGGGGTACTGCTTCGTACCAGAACGCTGAGTCAACTCGCCTTGGTCCCCTAACACTAGCCTCGGACCTTAGCCCTTGCCTAAGAACAGGACTGTTACTCCAAATGCCCAAATCAAGGCATTAAACAAGGCCTCGCAGGGGTATTAGAGTGAACAGCGAGATTGATGATTGATTCATTAAAACATGAAAAAAAATTTAGATTTTTCTACAGTTACAGCACTACAGAAGCATAGCAGGTGGCCCCCAGGAAGCATGGGAGAGCAAAAGCTATGACATGGTGCCTTAAGGATAGAACTTACGCAAGTGCTCGATCTTCCATGGGAATGGGAGCTCTTCACCGCTCTCCCTGGCCAGACGTACACAGCTACCTCGAGATACCCTGATCACATGGTAGGGGCCCTCCCAGGTGGGGGAAAGTTTGTTCATCCCCACTTGGGTTAAGATGCGTCTGAGCACAAGGTTCCCCACTTCTAGTGATTGAGGCCTTACATGGCACTGTTGATACAGGCGTATAGCCTACTGGTATTTTGCTATAGGAGGGCGGCTACTAGGCGCTTCTCTTCCAAGAGATCGATATCGGGATGCCGGAGTTGATCCTGCATTTCTTCATTGAAAGCGTTTACCCGGGGGCTTCCACTGGTGACCTCAGGGGGGGGGAGAGCATGGCCTCGGCCCCGAAGACCAAGAAGAACATTCCTGGGTAGCTCAACTTGGTGTTGTCCTATTCGCCCAATGCACTGAGTCCAGGTGGTCGGCCCACTTCTTGCCGTGTTTCTCCAAGCTTTCAAATGTATGGGTTTTGAGCCCTTTGATGATTTCCGCGTTTGCCCTCTTGGCCTGCCCATTACTCTGGGGGTGAGGCGAGGAGGCATAGCAGATTTTGATGTCCATATCTTCGCAGTTGACCTGGAAGACGGCACTGGTGAACTGTGTGCTGTTGTCGGTGATGGTGCGGCTTGGGAGTCTGAATTAGGAAATGATCCCCCGGAGGAACTTGGTTGCTGTGTGTTTGTCGACCACCTGAGCAGCGACGGCTCAGGCCACTTGGTAAACTTGTCGATGGCAACACAGAGGTACTCGTAGTCACCGACAACCTTGGGGAATGGACCAAGAATATCAACCCCCCAGACCGCAAAAGGCCATGACAGGGGGATGAGCTGCACGGGCTAAGATGGGGTGTGAATCTGCTTCTCATGAAACTGACATGCCTTGCACTTTTTGACCAACTCAGTCGCGTCCTTAAGGGCTATCGGCCAATAGAAGCCGTGCCGGAAGGCCTTCCCGACCATCGTGCGGGATGCTGAATGTCTCCCACACTCACCCTCATGGATCTCCACGAGAATATCATGGCCTTCCACCTTGGAGACACACTTGAGCAGAACGCCGTTTGATGAGCGGCACTAAAGGTCCCCTTCTACGTCTTAGCTTGGTGGATTACACGCTCAATGAGAGCCAATGGACCGGCTCCATTGCCTCTGGAGTGATGAGTGATTGTCAACAGTAGCAAGACCCAGAAGGACTTGGGCACAAGACCTCCGATGGACTGGAGGCCCTCCGATGGACTGGAGGTAGAGGAAAGTCCTCCGAAAGACTGGAGGCATGCTCAACGTCTGTCGGCCATGGGGGTTCGGTACACGGAGGAGCGGCACAGCGACGGCAGGAGTAAGTCCTCCGAAGGACTGCGAGGCTGCCCCGATGGACAAGGGATGCTGGGCGCCACCGTGGTGCTCCAACCCGAATGCGTGGCGCGAAGGCATGCGAGGGAGGCTTTGGCGGCTTCGGCTCAAAACCGCCACCCAAGCTACCCAAGCCTTGGTGAGTTGGGCCACGACTCGCCAAGATAGAGAAGATGGGCCAAATCTAGCCTAAGCGGAGACTTACTAAAGTTTCCCGGTTTCTTACTTCAAAACCGGGGCGGATCACGGATTGGACTACTGGCCACATGGAGAACATCCGAGGATTGCGTGGAACTTACAAAGATCAAGACTTCATCGGGGTCGTCCGTCCCGAAATATCTTGTAATCTTTTGTTTGAGTCCTTAGGGTTTTTCTAGTTGTAGGGACCTAAGTGCAAAACTTTCTAAACAGCACTCAAGTATAAATAGGTCCAAGGCAGGTCATTAGTGTGACTCTAGGCTGCTAGGATTAGGTTTTGCTTTGTGATTTTCGTCCTCAAGCCTTGAACTCCATTGTTAGAGGTTAGAGTAGGATTTAGCCTCCTAATCATGAGGGAAGGTGAGGGTGGTTGCTTGGGACGAATTCCTGCTTGTATGCTGAATCTTTAGACCCATCTTGGACACTTAATCGAAGCAAATTCGTGCAGCAACCTTGTGTTCTTCTCCTCCCCCTCTCTCTTTGTTTTTTGGGTTCAATCCTTGGCTTTTGGGTGTTTGTGTTGGCCAAGCTAGAGTCCCTTCTCTTGCTGATGTTTTGGACTTGCTAGGACATGGAGATCATGACTTAGTTCATCTCAATCCTACTGGATTGCCACGAGCAAGCCTCCTTTGTGTTTCCCGTTTCTTGCCCAAAGATTGCCATTTCACGAGATCTGAAATTCCCGCTGATTCCATCGTCACTTTGCGTTGATCTTTTGGGAAAAGCTTTGGAATAGGGTACAGATAGCCTGTACAAAATTTCGTAAAGTTTGGACAAGATTTGGTCAGGTTTGGGTTGGAGAACCCCCTGTCTGCGACTCTACCGGACAATTCGGCAGAGGCCTCCGAACAATCCGGTTCCACCGGATAGTCCGGCAGTGCCCACCGAACAGTCCGGTGTGTGGCGCTATCCAGGCCATGCCACCGGACAGTCCGGCTGCAGGCACCGGATGGTACGGTTCCACCGGACAGTCCGGTGTTGGCCACCGGACAATCCGGTCCTGCCAGGGAGCTGCTGTGTTTTTCTCCCTTTGGTTTTTCCGCTCTGTTTCTGCTTCAGATTTTTGCATTCCCCACTGTAAGACCATTCTCTTTGCTTGCTGTGGGTCTATGAGACGCACCTCTATGCGGTGAGTGTCATGTGGCGGTTTTTGCAAAGTTTCGTTACCTTGGTGCCATTCTTGGTCGGATCTTGAGTTTTCTTGCATTGGTGCGTATCCTTTCAGTGGACGGCACCCTTGTGCTGCTAGGCACGTATCTGTTCAGTGGACGGTGCCTAGTTCTATTTCTTTTGAGCTTTGCAGAGCACCTGCTTGGGGGTTTGTGATTTTGAGTTTTAAGTGCTCTTATTCACCCCCCTCTAGTCATACGTCTCTGTCCTACAATTGGTATCAGAGCCGGTTAGGTTTCTTCATACCTTTACCGGTGAGAAACCAATAGCAACTATGACTCACTCTGGGAAGATTCTGATCCTTGGTTCCAATGGCTACTCCTACTGGAAGGGTAGGATGAGAGCATTCGTGCTTAGCTAGGGCCAGGACATATGGGATGCTACTCGGAGTGCGAACTTTGTGGTGCTTCCAGTTGCTCAGCGCACTACCCCAGCGATTGTGGTTCAGCATGAGGCGAATGCCAATGCTGTTAACTTTCTCTTCTTAGGACTTGGTCTAGTTGATTATGAGAGAGTGAGCCACCTCGAGACTATCCATCAGATCTGGTCCCTGCTGAGTGCACACCATGAGGGCACTGCTACTATCAAGGGGTGTCTTGTTGAGACTTACAGGCGCGAATATGAGAATTTCATTCAGAAGCCTGGTAAGTCCATCGATGACTTGTTCGGTCATTTTCAATCGATCATCAACAAGTTGTGCGTTAACTCCAGCCCTGAGAGGATCCCATACACTGACCATCAGCAGGCTGTCAAATTATTTTATGCGTTGGACAGGAAGGTATGGGAGATCAAGGTTAACTCGATCATCGAGTCCGAGGCCTATGACACAATTGGAGTGGAGACTCTTTACAGCAAGCTCAAGGCCACAGAGGTGGATTACAAGTTGAGAGATTCTCTCGCTTATACTAGCTCCAAGAGCTTGGCCTTGGCTTCTCCCACCAATGAGGCCGCTACTAACCCCCAGCTCCACAACTTTTCATTTTCTACTCTTATGTCTGTTACAGAGGAGCAGTTAGCGTCACTTGGGGATGATGAGCTTTGCCTGGTGTCTAGCCACTTTCAGCGCGCCTATGTAAACCAGATGAGAAAGAAGAGGGGCGAGAGGCCCAAGTGCTTCGAGTGTGGAGAGGTCAGCCACTTCATCGCCGAATGCCCGAACAAGCAAAACGACTACTACAAGAAGGGCAAGAGCCACTCCCGCGACTCCAACAAGTACCACTCTAGCAAGCGTGACCACACCAAGCACCACTCCGGCAAGATCAAGAACTTTAGGAAGGCTTTCAAGAGCTACTAGAAGGACAATCGGAAGCGGGACAAGGCTTTCTTCGCCAAGCTTGGTGGTTTGTGCGGTGGATCATCCTCCTTGTCTTTGTCAAGCTCAAGCGATGAGGAGATCGTCCCCAACTGGGACAAGAGGAGGGACCAAGGCTGTCCAGGCGGACTCTACTTCATCTCCACCAAGTCCAAGCGCAAGCACAAGATGCACCGGAGATCCTTTTGCTCCATGGCCCTTGAGGACAAGGACGACAAGGGCAACGATAATGAGTCCTCCGATGAAGAGGTAACTCCTGAGCAAGCTGAAATTCTTGAGATGTTGGAGGCAAATAGTCGTGAGTTGAAAGCCCAGGATAAGATCTTGGAGAAGGCAGCCAAGAAGCTGCAGAAGCAGAAAGCCAAGTTGGCTGATGATTTGGCTGAGATAGAGAGGCTGAAGAGTGTGCCAGCCTGGCCTAGTGAGCTTGAGTGCCCTACTAGAAGAGCAAGTATGGTCATCAGGTAGAGGAGATGGATAGGCTGAAGGTAGAGTTAGGCAAGCTCCAGTCTAAACTAGATGAGCCTATTTTGAATGATGAGCCTGAGTGTGAGATGTGCCCTCACCTAGCTATTGACATAGCTGAGCTGAAAGTGAGGTGTGAGGGACAGCTCAAGGAGTTGGAGGAGCTTAGGGCTAGACCCACGCTTTTGGGTGCGTGCAAGGTCTGTCCTACCTTGAAGTGTGAGCTTGAGCAGTTGAGAGCTGACCTTGAGGTTCTTTCAGCACCCCCTGACACTTGTGAGAACGGTCTCACTTTGAGGTTGATGTTGGTGGATAGGGATGCCACCATTAAGAAGTTAGAGAAGTCTTCTCCCTCTATTCCCTCTCTAGACTGCCCCACTTGTGCTACCCAGACTTTAGTTCTGGAGGATCTGAGAGAGCAGAAACAGACTTTGGTTGATGAGAACAACCGTTTGAGAGAGGTGCTCCGTTGGATGTATGCTAGAGAGCCCCAACTAAGGATGATTTTAGAGAGCATCCAAGAGAGCTGAGGGTGATGTGAGTGGACTTGGGTTAGGAGAGTGCAGTACTTCGGGTGAGAAGAAGAGTTCCTCAATTAAGCTTAAGACTGCCTCTCCTCAGCCTATTCCTAATGTTGATGGGGTTTACCACGAGCCTCCCAAGGCTGCCCCAAAGAAGCAGTTCTGGACACCCAAGCCCTCACAGGCCAAGCTGGATAGAGTAGTGACTGAGATTCTCAAGACTCCAGTGAGCAAGGAGAGAGTCCAGCAGCCTGTTCCACCCAAGCCTGCTCCACCTAAGCCCAAGGCCCAGCCTAACCCCACTCCCAAGAGGCCTTACTACCACTGTGACTTTTGCCAGCGGAATGGCCACTTGGAGGAGTTCTGCTTTGGGAGGAAGCGAGTTGAGATGCAGGAGAGAGCCTGGGGGAACCAAGATCAGTTCTACCAGGG
The DNA here is from genome assembly GCA_030272315.1 of Paspalum vaginatum. Lineage (NCBI taxonomy): Eukaryota > Viridiplantae > Streptophyta > Magnoliopsida > Poales > Poaceae > Paspalum > Paspalum vaginatum. The sequence continues at coordinate 19,557,976 of CM059020.1, forward strand.
TAGTAGGCAAGATCCTCCCCACCGCGGTGAGATGAGAGACCGTTTTGTTCGTGGTGAGAGAGGAGGCGGCTTTCAGGCCCGTGGTCCTAGTGGTGAGAGACGTTTTGCCGGTCGAGCTCCTAGTCATTTTCAGTGCGGCTATGGACCTCGTGACCGAGGCTTTCAAGGTAGAGGGTTTGAGAGCTCACGCTTTGGAGGTCGTGGATACCCAGATAGACGTGATGCTTACTTTGACTGTGTTTACCCTACTCTGGAGCAGATGGCTCGGCACTGGTTTAGCAGTTTCACTAACCCCAGTGCCGGACCATTTGCTCACTCTCGCTTTCCTTGATTTTGCAGGATCAAGGCCTGGAGGACATATGGATCATGGACGCCAGCTGGTCTAGGCACAAGACAGGGAACCGCAGATGCTTCTCCAGCCTCAACCCCGTGAGCACTAAGTAGTACATCACATACAGGGATAATGGTCAAGGCAAAGTGTTGGGTGTTGGTTCTGTTGCTCTTTCCAGCAAGCTCTCCCTGAGAGAAGTTGCTTTGGTGAGGAATTTGGGGTTCAATTTGGTTTCTGTCTCTCAACTTCTTAAGGAAGGGTTTGAGGTTCGTTTTAAGGAGGGTTCTTCTTGTGTGCTTGATGCTCAGGAAAACCTTGTTTGTCGGATTTTGCCCTATGGGCATGTTTTTAAGGTTGACCTTGCATCTGTTTCTGGCCCTCCTCGGTGTTTGGTTGCTAGTCCTTCCGCTGATATTTGGAAGTGGCATATGAGGCTTGGCCATTTGAGTTTTGATCTGCTAGCTAGGTTGAGCTCGATGGGTCTGATCCGAGGATTGCCCAATTTGAAAACCGAAAAGGACTTAGTGTGCCACCCCTATCGTCATGGCAAGATGGTTGCCGCTTCTCATGCACCTGTCAATCAGGTGATGACCTCTTACCCCGGTGAGCTACTCCATATGGACACGGTTGGTCCTGCTCGGGTACAGTCGGTCAGTGGGAAGTGGTATGTGCTTGTAGTTGTGGATGACTTTTCTCGCTTTTCATGGGTGTTCTTCATGGAATTCAAAGATGAGGCTTTCGGTTTTGTTCGGGATCTGGTCTTGAGGTTAAGGAAAGAGAGTCATAAGGCCATGAGGGCTATCCACAGCGACAATGGCAGAGAATTTCATAACTCTCATTTTGAAACTTTTTGTCATGACCTAGGTCTTGATCACCAATTCTCATCTCCTTATACCCCACCTCAGAACGGTGTCACGGAACGAAAGAACCGCACACATGTTGAGATGGCGCGGATGATGCTTGATGAGCATAGGACTCCACGACGGTTTTGGGCTGAGGCTATGAATACGGTCTGTTACATTGCCAACCACATCTTCGTACGAGCTTTCTTTGGGAAGACTTCGTACGAGCTACAGTTTGGTAGGCAGCCTAGCATCAAGCACCTGCGTGCATTTGGCTGTAGATGCTTTGTGCTCAAAAAGGGGGGGCATTTGGACAAATTTGAATCTCGTTGCTTGGATGGTATTTTCCTTGGGTACGCCTCTAGCTCTAGTGCATATAGATTGTGGATCCTTGATACTAAACAAGTGGTTGAGACCTGTGAAGTTTCCTTCAATGAATCTATGCCTTGCACAACCCCTGCATTTGAGCTTTCAGGTGATGATGAAGAAGGCGCTCCCATCTTTGAAGATGAGGAAGGCGAAGTAGATGCTGGTGATGCAGGAGCCACTGCACCGGCTGCAGCTCCTGTCCCCCTTTGCTATGAGCTCTGAAGATGAAGAAGGACCCTTGCCTATGGCTGCCTCCTCGCTCCCCTGACTGCAAGATCGAGCAGACGCTGGCCCCGCTAAGGACGTAGGGGAGGTGACCTCCGAGATTGTCCCATCTCAGCAGGTCCAACGGGATCACCCTCCAGACATGATGATTGGAGATCTACACCAGCGCGTCACACGCTCTTCGGTTAACTCTCTAGCCTTTTTCTGCCACTCCGCATTTGTTGCTTCTTTCGAACCCCGAGATGTGTCACATGCATTATCTGATCCTAGTTGGGTGAACACCATGCGTGAGGAGTTTGAGAACTTTGAGAGAAACCATGTCTGGGATTTAGTTGAACCTCCACCAAACTGCCACCCTATAGGAACCAAGTGGGTCTTCAAGAAGCAAACAGGGTGAGGATGGGATGGTTGTGAGGAACAAAGCGAGATTGGTTGCCCAGGGTTTTTGTCAGAAGGAGGGGATAGATTATGAAGAGACCTTTGCTCTTGTAGCTCATTTAGAAGCCATTAGGATTCTGCTTGCCTTTGCTACCTCTAAAGGCTTCAAACTGCAGCAGATGGATGTCAAGTCAGCCTTCCTAAATGGTTACATAGAGGAGAAGGTATATGTGAGACACCTCCTGGCTTTGAGAGTGCCAAGTTTCCAGACCGGGTCAATAAGTTGAGAAAAGCTCCAAGAGCTTGGTATGCTAGGTTGAAAGCCTTTCTACTCAAATCTGGTTTTGTGATGGGTTCAGTAGACAAGACCTTGTTTTTGTTGAGTCGTGGCAGGTGACACCCTTCTAGTTCAGATATATGTTGATGACGTTATCTTTGGTGGTTCATCTCACGCTTTGGTGTCTAAGTTTGCTGAACAGATGAGCAGTGAATTCAAGATGAGTCTCATGGGTGAGCTTCAGTTCTTTCTCGGGCTTCAGATCAAGCAAGGCCCAGAAGGATCCTTCGTCCATCAAGCCAAGTACACGAAGGACATTCTGAGGAAGTTTGACAAGGGAGATCTCAAGCCCATGGCGACTCCCATGTCAACACAGACGGCTCTTGATGCTGATGAAGAAGGGGAGGTGGTGGACCAATGAGAGTACCGAGGGATGATCGGCTCACTTCTGTAACTGACGGCGACCAGGCAGGACATTCAGTTCGCGGTCTGCCTCTGTGCGCGTTTTCAGGCCTCACCAAGGCTATCACATCGTCAAGCGGTGAAGCGCATCTTCAGGTACCTGAAATACACTCCTGAGCTTGGTCTTTGGTTCTCTTCGGCTTCGTTGCTCTCTCTCAGAGGGTATTCGGATGCTGACTTTGCGGGTTGTCGGCTGGAGCGCAAGTCTACTTCCGGCACCTGTCAGTTTCTCGGTTCTTCTCTTGTCTCTTGGTCCTCACGCAAGCAATCTAGCGTAGCCACTTCCACCACAGAAGCTGAATACATTGCTGCTGTTAGTTGCTGCTCCCAGCTGCTTTGGATGAAGTCCACCTTGAGTGACTTTGGTCTCAGTTTTAGGAATATCCCTCTCCTCGTAGACTCTACTTCTGCTATTTCTGTAGCTAAGAACCCCATCCTGCACTCCAGAACCAAACACAAAGACGTGAGGTTTCACTTCTTGAGAGATCACTATGAGAAGGGAGATATAGACTTGATCCATGTAGTGACTGAGAACAACTTGGCCGATATCTTCACCAAGCCCTTAGACCTTAGCGTGTTTGCTCGCTTGCGTGGGGAGCTTGGTGTTTGTTACCCCTTTTAGGTTGGGGTAACTTTGGTGTAGTTTAGGTTTTTGTTTTGCTTTTTCTTTGCTTTTCTTTGCTTTTCTTGCATTTTGTATCATACCATGCATTGCATTGTAACATATGCATTTTCACTTATACTAGCACTAGAGCTCTTCTGGTATGATGAGTTAATACTTGGTTGTGCTAGATTGTACAGTTGCTTGCATGATCATGGTTGGCTAAGCTCCTTGAATCTGTCTAATATCTTTTGTGAGCTCAGTCACTTTTGTTTCTTCAAAATAAAAAACCATGATCACCACTTGACTTGGCTACCTAGCATGTGTAGGAATGTTGAATGCTATGCTATCTTCTCATGCTTGGATATGCTAGTCGAATGCCCTTGTTCAGTTGATGCCTAAGCATTTATGATACCTTGTCCAAATCTGAAATCTGAATTAATTTTGTTTACAAAGTGGTGTCCTATGAGCTAAATTGAAAAGATCCAGGTGGGTTCGCTTGTCACACTGATCTAGTTTGAGATAGCTTGCCTTTGCACTTTGGCATGAACTTGGACTAGGCTGTGTATGACCAAAACCTTGTCTTAAGCTTCTAATGGTTTTCTGAACCTAGGCTTGGCATTGGTTGGTAAGAAGTGGCAAAAATAAGTGAATAACCCCTGGCATATGATCTGATTTGTTTGAAGTTAAAAATTGCTAAATCTAAAATCTGCAAGTATCTAAATTGCTTATGGCTTGTTGTATATACTTTGGTTGAGAGTAGCACACCTTGTATGTTTTGCTAGCATCTTGCTGTTCATGCCTATCTTCCTAGATACTATTCATGTTGGTGATGCATTCTTTTCAACAACCCTGAAGAACATGCTCCCGGTCTGTATAAGATAGATTCAATTGAGCTTGTTTGCATGCTTCCTTGCCCTCACTTGCTTTGTATGCTAGAACTTGTATTTACTAGCTTTTCATCCCTGCTGAGCTCTTCATGGTACACTTCCTGCATTTCATAGCATATTTTGAGGGGGAGTTGTCCATTTCACAGGGAGTTGAGTTCTATGAACCCTTGATGTGTCCATTGTCAACAAGGGGGAGAGATGTTGACTCTTGAGGGGAGAGATGTTCGGAGAGATGTTCCCATGTGGAATTCATGGACCAAGGGGGAGAACTCTGTAGAGATCTAGTTGAGGGGGAGTTTGAGCTTTTAGCATGCTCTTGCATCGGTGCGTTGAGCCTTTTGCCACTTTCTGGAGGAGCCGATGCTTTGCCTAAGCATTGCTGTGTTGAGTCGGTTTGCCTCTTTCTTGAGGGGTCAAGCTTTTGGTGCTCATGAGGTTGAGGCTGGAGAACCATCTGCAGTGCCCTGTCATGTGCCTAGAGCAGCCGAAGTCCATGATCCATATGTCCTCCAGGCCTCGATCTTGCAAAATCAAGGAAAGCGAGAGTGAGCAAATGGTCCGACACTAGGGTTACTGAAACTACTGAACCAGTGCTGAGCCATCTGATCAAAGGTAGGGAAAGCACAGTCAAAGTAAGCATCACGATGATCTAGGTACCCACGACCTCCAAGTCGTGATCTCTCAAGCTCTCTACCAAAGCCTCGGTCACGAGGTCCATAGCCGCGCTGAAAATGACTAGGAGCTCGGCCCGCAAAGTGTCTCTCTCCATGAGGAGCACGAGCCTGAAAGCCACCTCCTCTCTCACCACCAGCAAAGCGATCTCTCATCTCACCGTAGAACTGATCCTAGTTCCCCCAGGCTCTCTCATGCCTCTCAACACACTTCTTTCTAAAGCAAAACTCCTCCAAGTGACCATTCCACTAGCAAAAGTCACAGTGGTAGATAGGTCTCTTGGGCATAGGCTGGGGCTAGGTCTTGGGCTTCTAGTGAGGTGGTTGTTGACGGTCGTTATTTCACCATTTCCACCGTCAATTCCTCGGTGAATAAATGGGGTATAAATAAAGTTCCATGCATTATTTATACACTGACGAATTCCACGATTTTTGGTGGTTTTCGATGTATCACAGGGAGGATGCTCAAATTCCATGTAAAAGTATATCATTTCGAGCAAAGGAGAGATTGCACACAAAAGGGGCTTGAGACAAGAGTTCCAAATTCCATCACTAAAAAGTGTCTCAAATGCCCTCAAACCTACACCATTGCGTAGAGCTCGTCGAGACGATTCAAACGGACATATTATTTGCCTCGTTCGGAGTTCGTACGGAAAAGATATGGAAAATACAAAAATATAGAGCAATGCTGACGTCATCGCTGACGTCAGCACCACCGTACCGTACAGCGCACAGGCGGGAAGGCACCGGAGAGCGACATGTGGCGGCATCCCATTGGCTGGGTAGGGGCGACACGGATCACAATCCGCCCCCCAGCCGCCCGCGCCAATCAGGCGGCGACACGTGGCGGCCAGGGGAGCGACGCGCGCTCGCCCGCGCGTGGGCAAGCGGACCGAGCCGGCCAACGGGAGCAGCCACGTGGCGGCCCCTGGTGGCACGCGGGCGTGGAGGCGAGGTCCGCCGGCCCACCGGGACAGGTGGCGTCCTGGGAGTGGCTGGCGACGTCGGTTTTGACCGTTGGAGGCCGGTTGGAGCGGTTGACCACCTGTTTTGACCGGTTTTTGACTCAGATCCACTCCAACGGCCGGTTCACCGACTTAGAGACTGGTTCTCGGCTGGTTCTTTGCACCTGCATGTGCACAACACTGTTACCAACCTATCCAAGTCGGTTAGGGGGACAGGTGGCGCCCAAAGAGCAGTTGGAGGAGGAATCTTGGATGTAGGCACTAGGAATATTCCCCCCTCCTCCACCTTTAAATAGAGAGGCACCTCCCTCACTTTACTTGTACCATTCACCATGTGAAAACTCTATTTCTCCCTCTAGGAGGTGCCCCACGGGAGGTGCCTCCACTCTGAAAGTAGTGTTTAGGTAGGAGTTAGAGGTAGGGCTCCGTCGTTCCGGAGTCGTCTGCAGGAGTTCGGTATGAGTCTTCTTGTATCTATACTTCCTTGTAAGACTTGAGCTAGTCAATATTTATCTTTCTTTACTTTTGTGAGCATTTACTTTACTCTTGCTTTCGGTATTATTCATGCCGTAGCATAGTGACGTCTTTTAGACTATAGTTAGAGTTGCTCTGACAGGTAATGAATATTTAGTTTGTCATGCTTATAGATTCCTCGTATAGTCTTTATAGCGCTTGACTATACGGTTGTGTATGCTTCTATCAGGGATACCAGTAGAAGTAGTGCCTGCAAGCGTAGACGTGGTGTCTACAATTGCGCTCACCTTGGTTTTGCAAGTGATTAAACCCCACGCAGTTTTGGGTTGTCGGTGTGCATGTAGATTTGGTGCACTCGGCTTTGGTAGGTCCTCCTGGTGACAGCGGGAGTGTACCCTGTGTAGTCCACCCCCATCGTTCGGGTCGCTTGTAGCCGTATAGCTGAGTTACTGCGACACCCGCCTTTCTCATCTGGGTTATCAGCACTCTGGTGCCCGGAAGTGGTTAGCAGGCTCAGTGGTGAAGTATCCCAGACAACTAGATAAGTCATTACCTCCATCAGAGCAACATGTTGGTCTAGCTTAGTCTAATTGGCTCACTATAGTATAGAACGTCCTCATTAGGAATCCGAGCTCCCACCTCATTGTCCTCCTATCTTTACCTGCTTTCTTGCCAACAGGTGCTTGGCTTGTATCCCATGGTGCTTGGTGTCAATCGTTCCTAGCTATCGGTTGACGTAAAAGAGTTGTAACAACTGGACGAATGATAGTTTGACATCTCTATCTCAATGCTTCCCTGTGGATAAATAGGATACCTTGGAATACTCCCGGGTGAAAGGCTATAGCGGTCTTCGTGTGCTTGCGGAGTAAAATCCGGTAGGTAAGAGCCGCCAACAATCTTTTCTGGCGCCAGTTGCCAGGGAGGCGCCGGGTTAGATTATCATTCTACTGTTCATCCTTTTGTTGTTGCTCTTTCATTTTAGTTGAAAACCCAAAAAAATATTAAACAAAAAAAGCCCTTTTTCTTCGATGATGCTCTATCCGTTGTGTAAATCTTGATCATATGAGGTTCTTCAACCTCTTCTTCATGCTATCCAAAGTCATGAGACAACAAAACTTGCATGATATTTTATTGGAACATAGCTTGGGCCAGATCCTAACGCGTGCCCAGGGGCTAATTTTCAAATTAAGCGTGGTGCTTAGGTTTGAATTAGTCACTTTCTATCAAATTAGATGTAATGTTTGGTAGATAAGCTATGGGTGATCTTTGGTAGTGACGTTCCATGCTAGTTCATGAACCGCGATCCTTGAGCTAGCTGGATCTCTCAAGTTTCAATGGAGACACAAAATCTCGAAATTTCCGGTGTTATTCCAAAAATGCACCCGTTTTTTTTTTTTTTTTTGAAACCGTGGATTTGAGCAAAAGTTGGAGAAATGAAAGTTATGGTTTAGCAACATGGTTTGTGCTAGGTTTTGACATGAAACATTTTTTTTTGCTAGAACTTTGTGAACAACGGGTCCAGCAATTAATATTCTTTGCAAATTTTGGACCCTTGTATTTGTTGTCCACTAACCTGTTGCAGGAGGCATATAATCCCCACACGATCGAGAAGAAAGGCCATGTAGCCGGCAATCTCGTGCTCAACCTCTTATGGGCTGTCTAGCCCCTTTCTTGGGAAATGAAAGCATCGTGATATGTATACCAAAGTACATGGTGGTAGTGAGCAATGGAGAAATCTTGGATAACTTCTGCACTACAAGAACACACCATATCAAGGTGACATGACAAGGCATATCACATTATGCTATCATCCATGCTTGAATTTGCAAGCTAGTAGACCACTGGTTTACTGCCCCACGGGAAATCTACATACCCGATGGAGTTGTGGTGTCGATCCCAAAAGCGGCCGGCATAGACGTCTCTCATTGCGGGGGAGCTCCGTCTTAAGCACCACAAAGACAAACACAATGACTATCAAGCAAGGTGAGGAACGTCGACATCATGATGTGCAGTCAATGGTTGCGTGGCACAAGGCAGGCAACGACTGGTGGCACATTGTCATGCACGACAAGTACCAGCCCAAGAAAAATATGATAGGGAGCAAGTTTGGAATCAGCATTCAATGCAAAAACCAAGCTTGGGGGAGAAAATTGTCTGGCATTTGACAAGCAATCTGTGGCAATGAGAAACAACTTATATTACCACTCCTACGAAGCAGCACTCACGCCCGCTACTCCAACATTCCAGTTGACCAACCTTGGAGAGAAGGAGGAAAAGGTTCATCGTGAATCATATCCTCCGCGATGCCCAGAACTCATGGACCTCTCAGGAGGTACATTCTCAGTTGAGATGGAGATTTTAGCTTCATGCTCGATGAAGAAGGAGGTTTCTGGAGTTCATGAAGAAAGAAGAAAAGGTTATCATAAACCCATTTCCTGACATCCTGGGTGTCTTTCTATACCATGATTGGGCAACGCCTTCCACTGGAAACAAAGGAAAATCAAAGCGGAAGTTCGTCATACACAAACGAATATGTGCTCTCAAAAAAAAAGGAAAAGTTGTTTCATCACACCACAAGAGTCAAGCTTGGGGGAGGATGTGCCGAGAGGCACCCATCCTCTGACCCAACCCCTGAGAGGAAGGACCTCGATATTCAACCTACAAACAACGGTTGAGTGCATGAAGAAATTGAAGATGCTCTACACTAAATTGAGTAAAGTTCCAGCATTGATCTGCTCTACCCGTCGGATGCAACAAGGACTCAACTCCAACATATGTCTATCAACAGAAGATTTGTGCTACAGTGATAGGATGGATATTAGGGTTGACCCCACAATAGCATCTGCCTCTATCTTTCCCACTCAGTCTGTCTGGGAATGAAGAGCATGCTTGAGTACTTTCTGGGAGGGACCAAGGCTCTGCGAAACATGATCCCAAGCCTCAACAACTTGAGATTTGTTAGTAGCAGCAGCAAAAGAGCCTCTAGAAAAGTACCTGGCCACGATCGCAATCATGTCACTTGGGAAGAATGCAATACTACATGCAAACATGATGCTGGAGCGGGAGATCCAACATCAATACAGAAGACATTCACCAAAAGGGAACAACACTGAATAGATGATCCAAAAGGCAGCATGACGGAACAAGAGCAAAGAGAAGCTGACTTATCATTGGCGAGCAACACAAGCAGCATCGTCGTCACCCAGGGAACTAGCAAGCTTGGGGAAGGCAGTGCCAGGTAATATCGAAGCTCAGTTTCTTGGCAATCACGTGCAAGAACTAAGCTTAGGGGAAGATCACCAGGTGAGTACCCCGAATGCTCTGTGCTGAATTGAATATCTTAAATCCTGAAAAAAAATGCCATGACACCAAAAACATTTACTTTCTGTTATCCCAAATAAAAGAAAAGCTATAAAAATTTGCATAATTTGAAAACAACAAAAAGATTTTTTTTAGGATCAATAAACTAACTCCTAGCCATAATGCTAGAACTTTGTTTATACCCATGCTTAAAGGAAATGATGAATAGTTGCTCTGCTAATTTCTTGTAAGTATTTTGTCTACAACTTGACACTCTCCTAAAAATTTGAACTTATTGGCATTTGTCGTGATCCTACATTCAATCTTTAACCTTGTGGGAGCAAGTGCTTTCAAAACCATGTCTAAGTTGTTGTGAGACGTGATATAATCAAAGTATGAGTTTAACCCATCTTGATCCTAGTAAGGTGAATTCTCGGAGTTTTCTTTTTGAAAATTAAAATGAGAAAAGTTCCTTAGTGGTTTAATTGCCTATCCAGAGCCAAATGCTTACATGATGAAACCTTTGCATATGCTACTTATTGTTATGTTGAGTTTTGTCAAATTTTGAGTTCTTATGAAGTAGTGACATTTCAAGTACTGATCAAAATCCCTCACATTCACCTCTATTTGCTAGCCTTCCTTCGTCTGGATATGCTTAAATCTGCACTGGATTCAAGCATCCACCTTCACCAGACATTTCTCCACTATTTTCATCATCCACCCACCTATCCACAAATATGGTCTCCAAATAAATACTCCAGTCATATTCCAGAAATATCCCCAAAGTTCTCATACAAGAGGGAGACATGGAGCTATTGAAAAAAAAAAGAGATAAAAAGGAAAAGAAAGAAAAAAAGAATAATAGCTCCATGCACTCAAATGCTTCAAAGTTGCAAGAGGGGATTCATCAAATAAGGAGTTTTAATCCATAGACCATATCCACCCACAAAACCAATCCACTGTCCTTTGATCGGGATGAGAAGTATCACAAACTTCACTAGGACCAATCTTTGACTTAGCAATATACATAACATAGGTAAGCCATCTTTATCCCTGCCTTGAGCTCCACATCAGCCTTTTTTGTTGCTAGGGAAAAAGTTTGGCTTATGGCCTGGTAAGGAATCTACAATGAATTGAGTGATCGAGGGTACCATTCGAGGAACTTGGTTCTTTCTTTTCAAAATTTTGAAAACCCTCCGAGCATGAAACCAGAAAAGAGAAAGAGTTCGGTAACACTCTGCTGAGATTGTTCCATCTCTCAACCGCCGAAGACAAGATAAGAAACGTTAGAAGCCCCACAGGTATGGATAAAAAGGTTGGGGTACACTTATGCTAGTTTGTTCATTCATAAAGATAGAGTGTTGGATTGTGCACTTAATACTTGCAGGACAATGACATTGATGCAACTCCTGATCTACTGAGCCTAAGTCTTAGCTTTGCGCGAGCACGAGCAAAAGTTCAAGCTTGGGGGGGGGGTTTGACGGTCGTTATTTCACCATTTCGACCATCAATTCCTCGGTGAATAAATGGGGTATAAATAAAGTTCCATGCATTATTTATCTAACACTGACGAATTCCATGAGTTTTGGTGGTTTTGGATGTATCACAGGGAGGATGCTCAAATTCCATGTAAAAGTATATCATTTGGAGCAAAGGAGAGATTGCACACAAAAGGGGCTTGAGACAAGAGTTCCAAATTCCATCACTAAAAAGTGTCTCAAATGCCCTCAAAACCTACACCATTGTGTAGAGCTCATCGAGACGATTCCAATGGACATATTATTTGCCTTGTTCGGAGTTTGTACGAAAAAGATATGGAAAATACAAAATATAGGGCAGTGCTGCACCACTCTACGTACAGCGCGCACGCGGGAAGGCACCGGAGAGCGACATGTGGCGACATCCCATTGGCTGGGCAGGGGCGACGCGGATCACAATCCGCCCCCCAGCCGCCCGCGCCAATCAGGCGGCGACACGTGGTGGCCAGGGGAGTGACGCACGCTCTCCCGCGCGTGGCCAGCGGCGGACCGAGCCAGCCAACGGGAGCCAGCCATGTGGCGGCCCCTGGTGGCGGGCTGGAGTGGCTGGCGATGTCGGTTTTAACCGTTGGAGGCCGGTTGGAGCGGTTGACCACCTGTTTTGACCGGTTTTTGACTCAGATCCACTCCAACGGCCGGTTCACCGACTTAGAGACCGGTTCTCAGCCGGTTCTTTGCACCTGCATGTGCACAACACTGTTACCGACCTATCCAAGTCGGTTAGGGGGGCAGGTGGGGCCCAAAGAGCAGTTGGAGGAGGAATCTTGCATGTAGGCACTAGGAATATTCCCCCCTCCTCCACCTATAAATAGAGAGGCACCTCCCTCACTTCACTTGTACCATTCACCATGTGAAAACTCTCTTTCTCCCTCTAGGTGGTGCCCCATGGGAGGTGCCTCCACTCTAAAAGTAGTGTTTAGGTAGGAGTTAGAGGTAGGGCTTCGTCGTTCCAGAGTCGTCTGCAGGAGTTCGGTATGAGTCTTCTTGTATCTCTACTTCCTTGTAAGACTTGAGCTATTCAATACTTATCTTTCTTTACTTTTGTGAGCATTTACTTTACTCTTGCTTTCGGTATTATTCATGCCTTAGCATAGTAATGTCTTTTAGACTATAGTTAGAGTTGCTCTAACAGGTAATGAATATTTAGTTTGTCATGCTTATAGATTCCTCGTGTACTCTTTATAGCGCTTGACTATACAGTTGTGTATGCTTCTATCTGGGATACCAGTAGAAGTAGTGCCTGCAAGCATAGACGTGGTGTCTACAATTGCGGTCACCTTGGTTTTGCAAGTGATTAAACCCCATGCAGTTTTGGGTAGTCGGTGTGCATGTAGATTAGGCGCACCTGGCTTTGGTAGGTCCTCCTGGTGACAGCGGGAGTGTACCCTATGTAGTCCACCCCCGTCGTTCGAGTCACTTGTAGCCACATAGCTGAGTTACTGCGACACCTGCCTTTCTCGTCTGGGTTATCAGCACTCTGGTGCCCGGAAGTTGTTAGCAGGCTCGGTGGCGAAGTAAGTATCCCAGACAACTAGATAAGTCATTACCTCCGTCAGAGCAACATGTTGGTCTAGCTTAGTCTAGTTGGCTCACTATAGTACAGAACGTTCTCATTAGGAATCAGAGCTCCCACCTCATTGTCCTCCTATCTTTACATGCTTTCTTGCCAACGGTGCTTGGCTTGTATCCCATGGTGCTTGGTGTCAATCGTTCCTAGCTATCGGTTGACGTGAAAGAGTAGTAACAACTAGACGAATGATAGTTTGACATCTCTATCTCAATGCTTCCCTGTGGATAAATACGATACCTTGGAATACTCCCGGGTGAAAGGCTACAGCAGTCTTCGTGCGCTTGCAGAGTAAAATCCGGTAGGCTAAGAGCCGCCAATATTGGTGAAGCCTTCGGTGGTGCTGGCTACTGGACTTGCTTCTTGCCTGAAGGCTTAAGCACATCTTCTACTATCTTATTCTGCTTGGCTTATGGTGGCTTGGGTGTCCAATATGACTTCCTTGGGGCAGCCTTGGGAGGCTCATGGTAAACCCCATCAACAATAGAGTCAGGCTCAGGAGGGGCAGTGTTGGGCTTGATTGGGGCACTCTTCTTCTTACCCGAGGTACTACACTCTCCCAACCCAAGTCCACTGGTGTCACCCTCACCATGCTTGTTCACCTCTATGATATTCCTAAGCTGAGGTTCCCTGACCTACATCTAGCTTAGCACCTCTCTCAACCTACAGTTGTCCTCTTTAAGGATCAACTTCTCCTCTCTCAGACCCTCTAGAATCAAAGGCTGGGCAGCACAAGCGGGACAGTCTAGAGAGGGAATCATAGGAGCAGACTTCTCAAGCTTCCTAATGGTGGCATCCTTCTTCACCAACTGCAGCCTCAAAGTGAGACAGCTCTCACATGTATCAGGAGGTGCTGAAAGCACCTCAAGGTCAGCTCTCACCTAGTCAATCTCACTCCTCATGGTAGGACAGAACATACACGCACCCAAAAGCATGGGTCTAGCCCTAAGCTCCTCCAACTCCTTGAGCTACCCCTCACACTTCACTTTCATCTCAGCTATGTCAACTGCTACATGGAGGCAAGACTCACACTCAGGCACCTCACTCAAGGTAGGTTCATCCAGTTAGACTGGAGCTTGCCAAACTCAACCATCAGCTTATCTATCTCCTCTACCTGATGAGAATACTTTCTCTTCTGCTCACAATGGTCACTCATGAGGGACTCATAGGTAGGGCACTCAAACTCACTAAGCTGGGCTTGCACACTCTTCAGCCTCTCAATTTCAGCCAAAGCATCAGCAAGCTTGGCTTTCTGCTTCTGCAGCTTCTTGGCTGCCTTCTCGAATAACTTATCTTGGGCTTTCAACTCACGACTATTCCTCTCCAGCATATCAAGGATCTCAGCTTGCTCAGGAGTTACCTCTTCATTGGAGGAGTCGTTGTTGTTGCCCTTGTCGTCCTTATCCTCAAGTGCCATGGAGCAAAATGATCTCTGGTTCATCTTGTGCTTGCGCTTGGACTTAGTGGAGACGAAGCAGAGACCAGCTGGACCACCTTGGTCCCTCCTCTTGTCCTGCTTGGTGATGATCTCCTCATCGCTTGAGCTTGACGAAGATGAGGAGGACGAAGGGGACAATCCGCTGCAAAGACCACCAAGCTCAGCGAAGAAAGCCTTGTCCCGCTTCTGGTTGTCCTTCTAGTAGCTCTTGAAAGTCTTCCTGAAGTTCTTGATCTTGCCGGAGCAGTGCTTGGTGTGGTCGCACTTGTTGTAGTCCTGCTTACTAGAGCGGTGCTTGCTGAAGTCGCAGGAGTGGTTCTTGCCCTTCTTGTAGTAGTCGTTCTGCTTGTTCGGGCACTCAGCGATGAAGTGTCTGACCTCTCTGCACTCAAAAGCACTTGGCCTTCTCGCCCCTCTTCTTTCATCCGGTTGTCATAGGCGTGCTGAAAGCGACTAGACACTAGACAAAACTCATCATCCCCAAGTGACGCCAACTGCTCCTATGTCACAGACATCAAAGCAGAGAACGAAAAACCGTGAAGTGGGGGGTTAGTAGTAACTTCCTTGGAGTTGGAAGCCAAGGCCAGGCTCTTAGAGCCGGTACCATTGAGCATATCTATCATCTGGTAATCAACCTTTGTGGCCTTGAGCGTGCTGTAAAGCTCCTCAACTCCCAAGGTGTCATACCCTACCGACTCAAGAATGGAGTTCTTCTTGATCTCCCACACATTCCTGTCTAAGGAATACAGCAACTTGATAGCCTGCTGATGGTCATTGTATGCGAGAGCAGCAGGGGAAGAGTTGACACGGAGCTTGTTGATGATCGACTGAAAGCGACCAAACAAGGCATCCATAGACTCTCCCGGCTTCTGAACAAAGTACTCATACTTGCACCGGTAAGTCTCAACAAGCAGACCCTTAACTGTCACCGTCCCCTCATGGTGTGCTCTGAGCAGGGACCAGATCTCACGAGCAGTATCAAGGTGGCTCACCCTCTCATAGTCCACCAGACCAAGTCTAGAGAAGAGAAAGTTCACTGCCTTCTAGTTCACCTTGTGTTGAGCAATGAGCGCCGGTGTGGTACGCTCGGCAACGGGAACCACCATGAAAGTCGTACTCTGTGTAGCATTCCATATGTCCTCGCTCTGGCTAAGCAAGAAATCTTTCATCCTACCCTTCCAATAGGGATAGCCATCTGAGCTGAGAACCGGAACCTTCCTAGAGTGCACCATAGTTGCTACATGTTTCTCACCGAAAAAGGTATGAAGAAACCTAACCTGCTCTAATACCAATTGTAGGACCGAGACGCGCGACTAGAGGGGGGTGAATAGGAGCACTTTAAAACTCAAACTCACAACCCCCAAAACTGGTGCTTGCAAAAATAACTAGACACTGTCCACTGAACAAATATGTGTCCAACAGCGCAAAGGTGCCTTCCACTGAGAGGATATGCACTAAGCGAGAAAAATCGCGAGCCACACCAACAAGGGCTCCGAGGCAACGGATCTTGCAAAAACAGCCACATGACACTCACTGCACCAAGGTGCGTCTTACTGACTCACAGCAAGCAAAGAGAATAGTCTAGAAGTGGGGAATGCAAAAACCCAGAGCAAAAACAAAGTGGAAGAACAAACAGCAAGGAAAACAGCTGCAACCCTAGCAGGACCAGATTGTCTAGTGCCAGGAGCCGAACTATCCGGTGGCACCGGATAGTCCAGTGACCTCTGTCGGACTGTTCGGTGGCAAGCCACGGGCAGACCCCTACACCGGACTATCCGGTGGGATCTGCCGAAGTGTCCGGTGGCCCTGCCGGATTGTCCGGTAGAGTCGCATTAGAGAGGTTTTCACACCCAAAACTGACCAAATCTTGTCCAATCTTCATGAGATTTTGCACAAGCTACCTAGACCCTATTCTAAAGCCTTTCGCAAAAGATCAATGCAAAATGACCAAGGGATCAGTGGGAATTTCAGATCTCATGAGATGGCAATCTTTGGGCAAGAATGGAGGAAAACTCAAGGGGGACTTGCTCGTGGCAATCGTGCAGGATTGAGATGATCTAAGTCATAATCTCCACACGCTAGCCAGTCCAAAAGAGCCAAAAGAATAGGATTAACTCGTGGGCAAAGCAAATCAATAAAAGCCCTTGAGATTCATCCAAAAACCAACTAGAAAGAGGGGAGGGAGATGGCTGCACAATTGAGCACAAATTGGGGACGAATCTTGCCTTGATTAGAAGTGGAAATCAGTGCTTACAAGGTTCAACTCAGCCTACCACCATTCATCCTCCCCCTAATGCAAAGTACTAGCCTAGGGGACTCTCAAATCCTAAGCTAAGCACCCGGTTTAATCTTAAGCTCTTGGCTGGTTGGAAACTAAGCCTAGGGTTTCTTGAGGTGGAAAAGTGATCTAAATAACCAGCCACTTAGGTATATATGGCCCAGGCCTAATCGACATAGTTTACACTAAGACCCCTATATTACTGAAACGCCCGTAAGGGCCAAAACGGAAAAGCCTTGACTTTCTTGGGAACGGACGACCACGATGGAGTCTTGATCTTCTTCGGATGTATGCAAACTCCCAGATGATGTCCATGTGGCCAGTAGTCCAAATCCGTCGATCGACCCTCAGCTTTGAAGTCAGAGAACGAGAAACTTTAGGGTTTCCTTCCTGGGCCTGGAACAGCCCACTGCACTCTATCTCGGCAAGACTGAG
This sequence comes from Paspalum vaginatum, assembly GCA_030272315.1. NCBI lineage: Eukaryota > Viridiplantae > Streptophyta > Magnoliopsida > Poales > Poaceae > Paspalum > Paspalum vaginatum. The sequence continues at coordinate 19,575,017 of CM059020.1, forward strand.
CCCATTCGCCGAGTCTAGTAACTTGGTGGTAGGGTGGAAGATTTGAGCGAATCCACCAATGCCCTTGCCCATCTTGGCACCATGTACTCAGGTTGGAGCACCGCGGTGGCACCCAGCCACCCCTGTACATCGGGGTCGCCTCGCAGTCCTTTTGAGGTCTTACTCGTGCCGTCACCGTGCCGCTTCTCCGTGTACTAAACTCCCATGGCCGGCCAACGTCGAGCATGCCTCTAGTCTTTTGGAGGGCTTCCATCTACCTCCCTTCCATTGGAGGGTCTCTTGTCCATTGGAGGTCTTGTGCCCAAGTCCTTCTGGGTCTTTGGCTTCTGTTGACAATCACTCATCACTCCAGACGCAATGGAGCCGGTCCACTGGCTCTCATACACCTCAACTGTCTTGCCAATGCAATCTTTAAGCGTAACATGGGTTCACACACGAAGGTTGCCAAGGCGTTCTTAAGACCATAAGGCATATTCACATAACAATACAAGCCACAAGGGGTAGTGAAGGATGTCTTCTCCTTGTCTTCCCTAGCCATCCTAATCTAGTCGAACCTGGAATACACAACTAGGAATGAGAGAAGCTCACATCCATAAGTCGAGTCCATAATTTGGTCTATTCTAGGGAAAGGATATGGATCTTTGGGGTAGGCCTTGTTAAGGTTGGTGTAGTCGATGCATACCCGGAGCTTGCCCCCAGCCTTGGGGACAACAACGGGGTTTGCAAGCCACTCAGGGTGTTGGACCTCCTAGATGAAGCCAGCGCACAGGAGCTTATTGATCTCGAGGTGGATGAATTCTTACCTCTCTGCTGATTGTTTGCGAATCTTATGTTGGATCGGCCTCGCTCTGGGCCGCACTGCAAGCTTGTGCTCAATCACCTCCCTAGGGACCCTGGGCATGTCAAAAGGTTGCTAGGCAAACATGTCGACATTAGCCCAGAGGAAAGCGATGAGTGCGAGTTCCTATTTGGGATCCAGACCCCCGCCGATATGGGCAGTCTAGGAAGCCTTGGCATCGATCTGTAAGACCTTCGCTCGCACTGCCTCGCCGTTCAGGGAATCCTCTAAGGGATTCGGGGTTAGGACCCCGGGGTTTGTCTCTGGGGCCACAGCCCCATCAAGTGGCCCCTAAGTGATGACGAGAACCCCGGTCCCATTAGTTGGAGGCCCCGCGCCTAGGGATTCAACGTACCCCTAGGCTGCTACTCCCCGGCGATGCCATGACCCCAACCACCCTGTCCCTGCGTGGCGCAGGGGGCTTGGCACCGAATCCGGCGGCCCCAGCACCGGCCGAAGAGGACAAAGGAGAGCTGAAGCCAGCCCTATGGCGGACAAGTGTGGGAGGAGTGGCACCGGTGGCAGCGGCGTCGGCGATAGGGCCACGCGGGAGGCGAGCTGCCGCGACGGTGTCGATGGGGCCTCACGGGAGGCGAGCTGTGGCAGCGGCTTCAATGGGGCCGCACTGGAGGTGAGCAGGCGCGACGCTCGTTGGGGCCGCATGGGAGGTGGGTGGGCGGCGACGCTGGTGGGAGCCACGCAAGAGGTGGGCCGGCGATAGCACTTGCTGCGGCCGCACGGTAGGCCGACCGGTGGAGGCGCTCGCTGGGCACGCGAGATGCGGGCCCAGCTGGCGACAGCCCTCGCTGGGCGCACGGGCAAGGGCGGCAGCCAGCAGGATAGGAGAGTGGAGTGGGTGGGAGATAGAGGGGGCAGGGGTTAGTTGGTTTTATATCAGTGCATCGCGCGATCTAGGCAACCCGATTTTGATTAGGTGGTTGAAATTGATCTGGATGAACCAGCTTTGGACCTATATTTGGGCCATTGCTGGGCCAATTTGTTTCTAAGACCGAAGGTCATTTTCACATTTAACCACATTTATTGCAAAAAATTAACAAAACACATATAGCCCCAAAAATTTATGATATTTGGCGGATGGGCAACATACGTCCCCATAACATCTATAAAAAATTTTGAACTAGAAAATAATAAGGTACCGTCATTTATTTCATAGGGCTTCCACTCGTTGGGTGGGTTATATATGGAGTCACTCTCACCATCCAAGTTTTCAACGTGATCAATAGTTTGCTCTATCATTTTCATGTGAGGACTTGAGGTTACCTTATATGGCTTGCACTTGTTGTCCTAGTTACATGTTACGTCACTCTAACCATAAAATTTGAAGATGATCAATAGTTCACATTATTATTTTCATGTGGGGACCTAAGGTTTCTGTGATGCCCCCGGCATCTCGAAAGTATTAACACGCGATTAGATTAGCGGTAGTCAAGGATCTGGCTTAATGATGTTTAGAGAAGAGCAACAACTAGGCTAGTAAATCACGAAGTCAAAATTTTCTAGTGAAACATGCAAAACCCTTGAGTGCACTTGTGACTATAGTTCAAAATATAATGTGTTTTGGACCAAACTCTCTATAACAAACTTGTAGACAATTTTATATAGATCAACTTTGTTATTAAGTGTGGTAACATGCACAAAGTTTTAGGTGGAGTTTTGAGTCGATTAATGAAAAAGACAGAAATCTGCCTAAACTTGATCGGTAAGGAAAAATTCAATTTCAAAGGAACAAAAGTCCCTATCATGCAAAACTACATATAAGAAAGTTGTAGATAATTAAAAACCACACAACATTGGTATAATACTTTTTCTCTGAAAATGAGCATAAAATAGACTTTAGGAATTTCTAAGTTTGCATTAAACCTTGGTCAAACTGGAGTCAGCAGGTTAAATTCAAATTTAATCATATTTAAACTTGGAATCTGATATTACTCCTTCTGACAAAGTTGTAGATCCTAGAAGGTACAACGTTTCATTCAATTGGGTCCTTTTCAAATTCGGACTCTAGAATACTCAAAAACTCAAATTTCAAACAGGTCTTCCTGCAGTCAACAGGGGATTTCCTATTTTTTCGAATTTTGTTTTCTCCATGAGTCGCTGACGAGCGGGCCCCACCTATCGGGTCGCCTGCGCCGGTCCTCGGGTGGGCCCCACTGCCTTCCTCACCTCATGCACCCGGTCCGTAGACCCCTCACCCTCCTCCTCACCCCGACCCCACCTGTCAGCGACCTCCGGTCCATGGACCGAGTCCACCGCGCGCCTTCTCTCTTCCCCTCTCCTCCCACTCGCCCACGCGGCCATGGTCGGCCGCCACGCCATGGCCACGCGCCGCCTGCCCATGCCCGGCCTGTGCTCTCCCCTGCCGCGTGCCCCGCGCCCCCGCCAGGCTCCTTCGGGCCGAAGGAAGCAGAGAAGCGCTCCCCTCACCTCACTCGCTCCCTCCCTGTCTCTCTCCCTCTCGCGAGCGCGGCAGAGCGCATCCGCCATGGGAGCTCCGGCGGCGAGCTCACGGAACTGCCGCCCCGAGCCTTCCCCGGTCGCGATAGCTCGAGCACCCGCCACGCTGCTCCCTTCCCTTTAGTTTCCCCAAGGGGCCAAGACCCGTAGCCGCTCTGAGCGCCACCCCACACGCAGCGCTGCTCGCCACCCCCATGGCTGCCGACGGCCACCGCAGAGAACCCCCTCCGGGCCATCCCCTTACCCCCATGGCTCTACCATCAGAACCGCCACCACCCCGCGCAGCTCAGGCGCTCTTCACTTCCTCGAATCCGCCTCCCCTCTGGCCGGAATCGCCCCGCGCCGCCCCGAGCGCCGTGCGCCACCGCCGCCCAGTTCACCGGCGTTCCTCGGCCACTGTCGCGACCTCACGCGACACCGTCTTGGGACAAAGAAGCCCCGTCGCCAGGAACACCTTCCCAGACCCGCTCGGCTCCAAGTCGGCGCCCCCACGCGACGCGCCACGCGCGAGAACCTCGGCGGCCACGAACGCCCTGCCCCTGTCGAGAGGTTGAAGAAAGACGCAGTTTTGCTATTTAGCCCCTGAGATTTCGCCATTTTATGCTTCCGTTAAGCGTGCTATTCACTGAGTCTCAGTTTTCTTCCCTGCAGGCCCCTGAAATCTAGATTTAATCGCATTTGAGTCCCTGGAACTAAAGGATTTTCATTTAAGTGCATTTTTATGAGCTGCGAACTTCAAAAAATCATAACAAATCAAATAAAAATCCTAAAAATGTAAACTCAGTTGCATTTGCCTCTTATTGAGTAGATCTACAGAATGGATATGATGGTTGAGTAGGAAAAGACATTTTTGCCCCTGATTTTGTATATGCATATTAAACCAATATAAATGGAAAATATGGGTAAAGTGAGCTTCAAAAGTTATGAAATTTGGGCAGAGGCCTTATGAACATGTGTAAGCTCTGTATAAATTTTGGTAGCCCTAGCATTGACTGTTTAATTACTATTTTGCCCTTGTCTTATATCTAAGCATATATTTAATTTAAGAAAAGTTTGCTATGGTGGAAAAATGCTCCAAGTGACTTTAAGGGCTTGATATGAGCTCTAGGTTATGACCATAACTCATTGCTAGAGTAGGAGGTGGTGCATGTAAGGCTTTGGCTCTGATTTGAAAATGGTAGAAGTTTCTGGAATGCAATATAGGTCTTCACTACTGTTGAGATATGCACGCTAGGAATTCTAAGTTAGCTATGTGAAATATGGTTACTCATACGGATGCTTGACATTCAGGCATCTCATTTGCTGCATCATGCATGTCATTCATATAGCGACGCTCACTGCAGATACGTGATTGAGAAGCAAGTGCGTGGAGGTACTTCGAGCAACGGTGTCCAGAAGACCAACTAAGACCCAAATACCACCTGGAGGCCCCTGAAGTGGTATTTGGAAGGAGGAGCTGTCCAAGTGATCAAGGGGTTGCCTGGGGCAGAGCCTCACAACCCGGCAAACTAACTTTAGTTTAGTTTGTTCAAGTTATCAACAACAAAGGTAGGCCCCTTAGGCATATACACCTACCTAGGGAATCTCACCACCCTTTATTTGATTGTGCATTTACGTTCAGGAGTTGTTTGAAACCCCACCTGCATAAATACCTGATGTCCTAATTAGAATGGATAGGCCGAAGTCTATGCTTAGCCATGCTTAGACGGTAGAAGTCGAGTGAAGATATTCACTCGCGAGATGATAGGACTCAAAATGTTTTACAAAAATTTAATACGAGAGAAATATGATATGATGTGATGAAAAGATGAGACCGGGCGGAGATATGGGCATATTACGATGAAAAATGATGAGGATGGTTTGGTGGACTCCGCCCGAGTCGTCTAAGGCCCGATTCACTGTTCGCCTGCTGATCGGCATAATATTGCTAGAGTGCTTAACCGGGATAATGGACCGGTGAAAGTCTTACTCGTGCCATCCGAAGAACAGAGACAGGTTCCTACCATTCTTGTTGGAGGGAGTTAGGCCTGGGGGAGCTTGTACTCGAGGGAGGGCTGACCCGGAGCGGCCGTGGTATCGCTCCTAAGGGAGGGCTGACCCGGTGCGGCCGTGGTATCGCTCCTGAAAGGGCAAAACCCAGGGGAATGGCGGGATTGAATCGAACTTGGGATGGGACGAGTGGAGATGGGGGCTATATGTGGGAACGTGATGGCTAGTAAGCATATACCCCTGGCATGATAGTTATTCCCGGGAATTAAAAATCGATTCGAATCGCTGATGCTCACCAGGTGTGAGAATGCCAGTATCGCACACGGGCAACGTAGTAATAACTTTAATATCTTGTTCATTTAATCATGCTTTTTATATTACATGTTTGTACTTGTATGTTACGTTTCCGCAAGTTCCTTTATGATGACATATGTGTTGGAATGATGATATATATGAGCTATGGATGATGATAATAACTATAATGAACCAAATGAGGCTTATACTTTAGAACTAAATGATACTTGAAAGTAAGGACTCACTTCTAGTAAGCTTGCGCGGGTTAGAGTCCAGTCCACAAAAAGCCATGCATACTCTCAAATGTGTCGGGTTGAAACCGCCCACGGGTAAGTCCTACGAGTACCTCACGTACTCACCCCTACGTTGTTGATGTTTTATTTCAGGAGCTTCATTATCGGGAATGACAATGGTGGGCTCAATGTCATGGCTCGATGTTTTATTTTCCGCTGCAGGAGTATATCAGTATTACGTTACTGTTTCCGCTGCGAGGTTATTTTGGAATTCTATGTCAGTATGATTGTACCCCATTTTGAGTAAATATTCTTAAACAAATCAATCTATGTTTGTATGAAATGATGGGTTGTTGTAATTGTTGTGGCTCTTTCGAGGGCTTAACGTGTGTGATGTCGGTATCCCTAGGTGATGGTTGCATCGAGTGCCCTTTTGGGTATTTCGACGGACGACCGGGTTTAGTTCGGCCTAACCACACCGCAAGCCAGAGGTGGCAGGTGTGTTTAGTTCGGATTAAATCGGCGGTTCCGCCACAGCTGGTATCAGAGCCGATCATACACGAACAACAATTATAACAACTTTATTTTGATTTCGAAAGCCTATTTTCAAAATCTTTTCAAAGTATTTGCGAAAACGAGAGTATCGCGTATATGCCCATTATAAGGATGTTAGCTTATATATACAGGTGGCATCACTGACTTGACTAACTAAGATAGCAACTCATGTGCATATTCGGCGTTTTGGGAAACAATGTTTCGGCCATAGCAATCCCCAGGACTGGTGGAACGCTATCGGGATTTGCGATTCATTGTGAACCTTGCATTCATGCTGCCTAGGTAAATCTTTTAAGGGGGGTGGGCATGCTTTGAACCTTTCATGCCCACCACACTTACATTTGGTTTTGGGATCCATCTTCTTCTCAGCAATCCCCAGTACTGGTGGAAAGTCAGGTTTTGAGAAGAAGGTGCAGCGGCCCACTCAACGTTGTCCACGCAGCGTGAGAATTCGCGTGGATACCACACTAGGTGGTAATGTATGAGCATGCATTTTTCTTGCAGGTACACTAACCACGAAATGCGTAGCTTGGACGACTAGAATTCGGCGAGTTGCATGTAGGGAGAGCACGTGCATATATGCCACCGGAATATAGTTAGTTATAAAAGTAAGGATTTGTGAGGACGGATAGGATGATCATGCATCATTTTGTCTCATCTCATGTGCTTTGCTATGTGTGTTTGATTGAAAGTAACTAGATTCATATTATGTTTATACACGTAATTGTTTGAAAGTAACAAATTTCACATGAGATATGTATGAGTGTTGCTACCATTTTGAAGTAGATCAAACTGCAAATATAACCATCCGAAACTTTAAATACGATACTAATAGAGTATGTAAATTGTGATCACTTCGTTATAGAACTCTAACTCTAAAAGTTCTTATAACGTCAAGTAAATACAGAATTGTGACCAAGCTAAAAGTCTGCACCACGATGACCCACTGATCGAAATCTGAAATCTGAGGCTAATCTAAATGGTTTTAGTAAGACTTTTTATATCAAATCTGTAATTCATAACGAAACAACAACCTTTGTATATTGATCTTACTACAGAAATGCTGTCGAAGATGACCTATAAACTCGTAAATATAACATAAACCCAAGTCTTTCAAGGGTGGAAGCCAAATTGCCGTTGGCTTAGGCCTTTTTAGCCTCATCAAAGCTACCACAAGAAGAGAGTTCGAAGAAAGACAAAACTGAAGAGCATTCCAACGACACGACCTCCGTTCAACGTCTGCAGTCCGGGATCAATCTGCTGAAGGGATTCACCAAGCCCGAAGATCAAGTCAAGATAGTTTGAACCTGTTAACGTCTAGGTGCTAGTTGATGGAACTTAATAGGCATGCCTACAACTACAAAGACAATGTATAAATTCCCCTACTATCTCAAAGCGGTCGAATAAAGATTTCTCAACACCACACCGCTGAAGCACAAAGAGATTTCTCCAATAAACCTTGACGTACGCAACGTCAACTTTTACACCAACACACGAAGTAGAGGCTCCACCGAGATAGGAAAGAGTTCAGAAGATACCTCAGTCGAAAGTTAACCCTCGCTTGATCCCTAGCAAGGCTGGTTGGCCAGGTGTTTCTAGTTCTCGTGATTCTGATGCTCCAAACCATCAAAGTCAATGTGTTTTCCGCTCTTTGGTTCATATCCTCCATACATTGAGATTCATGTGCTCCAATCTCCTTGTTCATTTCTTGTCACGACCTTGTAATATTCATGATCCTACAACTAATATGATTGAACCACTCTTGTGGTGATGTCTCCTTAGGCAGTCTTGGATGCCTCGACGGGACCTAGAGTCCTATGTGTACGGCCGTCACATGGTTGTGCTACTAGGTTCGCACTGGCATTAGGACATGCGAAGGCATGACATCGCTTCAATCGTGGAACATTCATAATCGGTTTTTATCTTTAAGTGATTTCGCTACTCTTGATTCGTGGGGATGATCGATTTCATGTCCACTATCCTGTATGTATCATTTCATTGCCTTGTTTCACCTTACCTTTCCTGAGTGTGGGAGTAGCCAATCTCCACCCACTGCTTATCCACACATTTTCATTATTTCTGTGGAAGTGATCAGCCTCATTTCCACCATCTCGTGACATCTTTCCATTGCCTTGTTTCACCTTGCCTCCTTGACCAGTGGGGATGATCCGTCTCAACCCTATGACTTGCTCGTATTAATTTATATCCATGTTTGACCTTGCCTCCGAAGATTGGTGGGAACAGTCAACTTTGTTCTCACTAACTCCGTCGATATTTACTATCCATTTGTTGAACCTTAATTCCTGAGGGTGTACTTTACGAACATCCTCCACACTAGCTTTTGTCCTCGGCTAGTGCTCTTGTCTTATCGTCATTTATCTATGAGTGGTTTTCTTCCTCTTAGAAGGGAACTTACTAGCATTTTGTTTCGCTAGTAAGAACACATCAGCTACTGCCATATTCTTGATCACTCATGACCAACGCTAAGAACTCATACAGATCATCACTTTGTTTAGGCGAATACGGCCTATCTTCTCCCTCTTGTGCCTTTCTTATCCTAATGAGTAGAATGTGCTACGTTTCACCACATCTTACTCTTTGAAAACACGTTAACTTGGAATTTCATATGTGGACACAGTCTCTGTCAAATAAAATGAATGTGTCTCTCAAAAACGCATCCGATGATACTCCTTTCAATCAAAAGACCCTGCCTTATTCAATTTCCGACTGTGTACACTTTGCTTTCATTATTTGGATAAATCAGGTACTTACCACATTTCAAATGCTAGTATCAAAGTCAGGAAATGACTCCATTCCTTTGCTTCAATCACAGTCACTTGCTCACTAACCACATTCTCTTCATGGTTTCTTCATTCGCTCTCTTATGTGGCACGACTTGTCAAGTATCTTAGAGAGACCACCCTAGCCTGATAGATAACGCTCTGTGACTACTTGTGTTAAAGAGGCACTAACCATTCACAAGCTAGTTGACAAAGCCAACGAGTGAAAAATTGGGATATTACCATGTGCATTTGAAAAGGCACGAACCACGATGCCATACTCCTTACAATACGCGATAGGTAACATACCCGTACCTCACACAAATCTCGGGACGAGATTTCTTTAAGGGGGGTGGGTTGTGATGCCCCCGGCATCTCGAAAGTATTAACACGCGATTAGATTAGCGGTAGTCAAGGATCTGGCTTAATGATGTTTAGAGAAGAGCAACAACTAGGCTAGTAAATCACGAAGTCAAAATTTTCCAGTGAAACATGCAAAACCCTTGAGTGCACTTGTGACTATAGTTCAAAATATAATGTGTTTTGGACCAAACTCTCTATAACAAACTTGTAGACAATTTTATATAGATCAACTTTGTTATTAAGTGTGGTAACATGCACAAAGTTTTAGGTGGAGTTTTGAGTCGATTAATGAAAAAGACAGAAATCTGCCTAAACTTGATCGGTAAGGAAAAATTCAATTTCAAAGGAACAAAAGTCCCTATCATGCAAAACAACATATAAGAAAGTTGTAGATAATTAAAAACCACACAACATTGGTATAATACTTTTTCTCTGAGAATGAGCATAAAATAGACTTTAGGAATTTCTAAGTTTGCATTAAACCTTGGTCAAACTGGAGTCAGCAGGTTAAATTCAAATTTAATCATATTTAAACTTGGAATCTGATATTACTCCTTCTGACAAAGTTGTAGATCCTAGAAGGTACAACGTTTCATTCAATTGGGTCCTTTTCAAATTCGGAATCTAGAATACTCAAAAACTCAAATTTCAAACAGGTCTTCCTGCAGTCAACAGGGGATTTCCTATTTTTTCGAATTTTGTTTTCTCCATGAGTCGCTGACGAGCGGGCCCCACCTGTCGGGTCGCCTGCGCCGGTACTCGGGTGGGCCCCACTGCCTTCCTCACCTCATGCACCCGGTCCGTAGACCCCTCACCCTCCTCCTCACCCCGACCCCACCTGTCAGCGACCTCCGGTCCATGGACCGAGTCCACCGCGCGCCTTCTCTCTTCCCCTCTCCTCCCACTCGCCCACGCGGCCATGGTCGGCCGCCACGCCATGGCCACGCGCCGCCTGCCCATGCCCGGCCTGTGCTCTCCCCTGCCGCGTGCCCCGCGCCCCCGCCAGGCTCCTTCGGGCCGAAGGAAGCAGAGAAGCGCTCCCCTCACCTCACTCGCTCCCTCCATGTCTCTCTCCCTCTCGCGAGCGCGGCAGAGCGCATCCGCCATGGGAGCTCCGGCGGCGAGCTCACGGAACTGCCGCCCCGAGCCTTCCCCGGTCGCGATAGCTCGAGCACCCGCCACGCTGCTCCCTTCCCTTTAGTTTCCCCAAGGGGCCAAGACCCGTAGCCGCTCTGAGCGCCACCCCACACGCAGCGCTGCTCGCCACCCCCATGGCTGCCAACGGCCACCGCGGAGAACCCCCTCCGGGCCATCCCCTTACCCCCATGGCTCCACCATCAGAACCGCCGCCACCCCGCGCAGCTCAGGCGCTCTTCACTTCCTCGAATCCGCCTCCCCTCCGGCCGGAATCGCCCCGCGCCGCCCCGAGCGCCATGCGCCACCGCTGCCCAGTTCACCGGCGTTCCTCGGCCACTGTCGCGACCTCACGCGACACCGTCTTGGGGCAAAGAAGCCCCGTCGCCAGGAACACCTTCCCAGACCCGCTCGGCTCCAAGTCGGCGCCCCCACGCGACGCGCCGCGCGCGAGAACCTCGGCGGCCACGAACGCCCTGCCCCTGTCGAGAGGTTGAAGAAAGACGCAGTTTTGCTATTTAGCCCCTGAGATTTCGCCATTTTATGCTTCCGTTAAGCGCGCTATTCACTGAGTCTCAGTTTTCTTCCCTGCAGGCCCCTGAAATCTAGATTTAATCGCATTTGAGTCCCTGGAACTAAAGGATTTTCATTTAAGTGCATTTTTATGAGCTGTGAACTTCAAAAAATCATAACAAATCAAATAAAAATCCTAAAAATGTAAACTCAGTTGCATTTGCCTCTTATTGAGTAGATCTACAGAATGGATATGATGGTTGAGTAGGAAAAGACATTTTTGCCCCTGATTTTGTATATGCATATTAAACCAATATAAATGGAAAATATGGGTAAAGTGAGCTTCAAAAATTATGAAATTTGGGCAGAGGCCTTATGAACATGTGTAAGCTCTGTATAAATTTTGGTAGCCCTAGCATTGACTGTTTAATTACTATTTTGCCCTTGTCTTATATCTAAGCATATATTTAATTTAAGAAAAGTTTGCTATGGTGGAAAAATGCTCCAAGTGACTTTAAGGGCTTGATATGAGCTCTAGGTTATGACCATAACTCATTGCTAGAGTAGGAGGTGGTGCATGTAAGGCTTTGGCTCTGATTTGAAAATGGTAGAAGTTTCTGGAATGCAATATAGGTCTTCACTACTGTTGAGATATGCACGCTAGGAATTCTAAGTTAGCTATGTGAAATATGGTTACTCATACGGATGCTTGACATTCAGGCATCTCATTTGCTGCATCATGCATGTCATTCATATAGCGACGCTCACTGCAGATACGTGATTGAGAAGCAAGTGCGTGGAGGTACTTCGAGCAACGGTGTCCAGAAGACCAACTAAGACCCAAATACCACCTGGAGGCCCCTGAAGTGGTATTTGGAAGGAGGAGCTGTCCAAGTGATCAAGGGGTTGCCTGGGGCAGAGCCTCACAACCCGGCAAACTAACTTTAGTTTAGTTTGTTCAAGTTATCAACAACAAAGGTAGGCCCCTTAGGCATATACACCTACCTAGGGAATCTCACCACCCTTTATTTGATTGTGCATTTACGTTCAGGAGTTGTTTGAAACCCCACCTGCATAAATACCTGATGTCCTAATTAGAATGGATAGGCCGAAGTCTATGCTTAGCCATGCTTAGACGGTAGAAGTCGAGTGAAGATATTCACTCGCGAGATGATAGGACTCAAAATGTTTTACAAAAATTTAATACGAGAGAAATATGATATGATGTGATGAAAAGATGAGACCGGGCGGAGATATGGGCATATTACGATGAAAAATGATGAGGATGGTTTGGTGGACTCCGCCCGAGTCGTCTAAGGCCCGATTCACTGTTCGCCTGCTGATCGGCATAATATTGCTAGAGTGCTTAACCGGGATAATGGACCGGTGAAAGTCTTACTCGTGCCATCCGAAGAACAGAGACAGGTTCCTACCATTCTTGTTGGAGGGAGTTAGGCCTGGGGGAGCTTGTACTCGAGGGAGGGCTGACCCGGAGCGGCCGTGGTATCGCTCCTAAGGGAGGGCTGACCCGGTGCGGCCGTGGTATCGCTCCTGAAAGGGCAAAACCCAGGGGAATGGCGGGATTGAATCGAACTTGGGATGGGACGAGTGGAGATGGGGGCTATATGTGGGAACGCGATGGCTAGTAAGCATATACCCCTGGCATGATAGTTACTCCCGGGAATTAAAAATCGATTCGAATCGCTGATGCTCACCAGGTGTGAGAATGCCAGTATCGCACACGGGCAACGTAGTAATAACTTTAATATCTTGTTCATTTAATCATGCTTTTTATATTACATGTTTGTACTTGTATGTTACGTTTCCGCAAGTTCCTTTATGATGACATATGTGTTGGGATGATGATATATATGAGGTATGGATGATGATAATAACTATAATGAACCAAATGAGGCTTATACTTTAGAACTAAATGATACTTGAAAGTAAGGACTCACTTCTAGTAAGCTTGCGCGGGTTAGAGTCCAGTCCACAAAAAGCCATGCATACTCTCAAATGTGTCGGGTTGAAACCGCCCACGGGTAAGTCCTACGAGTACCTCACGTACTCACCCCTACGTTGTTGATGTTTTATTTCAGGAGCTTCATTATCGGGAATGACAATGGTGGGCTCAATGTCATGGCTCGATGTTTTATTTTCCGCTGCAGGAGTATATCAGTATTACGTTACTGTTTCCGCTGCGAGGTTATTTTGGAATTCTATGTCAGTATGATTGTACCCCATTTTGAGTAAATATTCTTAAACAAATCAATCTATGTTTGTATGAAATGATGGGTTGTTGTAATTGTTGTGGCTCTTTCGAGGGCTTAACGTGTGTGATGTCGGTATCCCTGGGTGATGGTTGCATCGAGTGCCCTTTTGGGTATTTCGACGGACGACCGGGTTTAGTTCGGCCTAACCACACCGCAAGCCAGAGGTGGCATGTGTGTTTAGTTCGGATTAAATCGGCGGTTCCGCCACAGTTTCCTTCTTACATCATATTTATGGGCTCAAGTAATGTATTTGCAATTTTCGGTCAACACTGGAATAATGTATGAATGTAATTGCATTTTTGATGATTTAACGCAAAAAAACTAATAATATGCATATAGCCTCAGAAAGTTATGATATTTAGCAGAGGGGCAACGTGTGTCAACTTAGCATCCTTAAAAAAGTTTGGGCAAGAGGGGCCACGTGTGCCAACTTAGCATCCTCAAAAAAGTTTGGGCAAGAAACTCCACAAGGTGCTGACGTTTCTTTCATATGGCTTCCTCTCGTTGCGTGTGTTACGTGTGAAGTCACTCTCACCGTCCAATTTTCAACGTGATCTATAGTTTCCTTTTATCATTTTCACGTGTTGACTTTAAGTTATCTTATTATAAGCATGTTTATTGGCCTTGGTAATTTATTTGCAATTTTCTACCAACACTGGAATATTTTATGAATTTAATTGCATTTTTGATGATTTAATGCAGAAAAAACTAATAATATGCATATAGCCACAGAAATTTATACATATAGCCTCAGAAACTTAGCATCCTAAAAAAAGTTTGGGCAAGAAACTCCACAAGGTGCCGACATTTCTTTCATACGGCTTCCACTCGTTCTTTGGGTTACGCACTCTCACCATCCAACTTTCAACATGATTAATAGTTTGCTTTATCATTTTTATGTGAGAAATTAAGGTTACCTTATTATAGCATATTTATTGTCCCTGGTATCTTATTTGCAATTTTCTATCAATAATGGAATATTTTATGAATTTAATTGTATTTTCATGATTTACCGTAGAAAAAATTAAAAATACATAAAACAAGTATAAAATATGTTAAACCCTATTCTATCATGTAGGTCTCTTTGAAACAAATCCGTGGGCGAAAGAATCACCCAAAACGGATTTAAAACATGAAAGATATGAGTGTTTGAATATCAGTGGCAATTTTGTAATTATAGATATTTGGAAAAGAAAAGGAGGTAGCAGGCAGCAACTGGGCTGGGTAGCGTGGTGGAGTAGGCCGGCGAGGAAGATGGGCCGGTCGAGGGAGTGTGCTGGCGGCTCGAGTTCGGCTGAGCGGAAGAACTGGCCGACAGTGGAGGTTGAGAGAGGAAGGGAGTTTGGTTTTTTTCCTGTTTTATTCAAACATTTTCCAACATATTTTTAAATGGAGTTTTGAATTTGTTTTTTAAACGCGATTTGAATTATTAACTTTGAAATTCATTTTGCATACAACAAATACTATGCATGAGGCATGAATGCAACATCACATAAAAGTTTTTTATAAACATTATTATTTTGGTACAAAAATTAAGGTGTTACAATACCCCATTTATTCACCATGGAATTGGCGGCCGAAACCGGTAAATAACAACCACCAACACCCATATGACAAGTTATTATCTTACTTAAAAACACTTATGACAAACAACAATTTCATAAACTTATTGATCCAAGTTATGACAAATCATTTTCGTCACTAAGCAGTATTACATTCGTCACAAATATAGCGTTGGATTGGTTTGTGACGAACGTTTTATTTTTGTCATTAAGTGATGGCACACTCCAAAAAAGTCATAAATAGAGCGATATAGTGACGAATTTCTTCATTCTCACAAGGTATTCGTCATAAAAGGTCAAATCTCTTGTAGTGACGATTTGAGCGTCACCTTCCTTTAGAGCCTTAACACGTAGGAACGGGAGCAGCCTCATGTTGGGAGCCTCGTGGTTGAATGTTGGGGTGTTGGTTCATCTATTGTGCAGCACTGTCAAACAATTCAATGGGACAAGTTGATGAGCTTATATGTGATGGGAGATGAGGATGTTTGCTACTGTAAGAATAAGGTACCTGAAGTTTTTGCTTCTTCCACCCCGTACTAAGATGCTTGCCTTCGTTGTCAACCTCGAGAGGAGGGCAGTGTGACAACTAAGTGGGTCTGTCATTGCTCTTGATCCTTTCCATTGGTGGTGACATGATGTTGTTTTGTTTCTAACAGCTGACATTGCTACTGCTTGATTGTCCACTGCCCTCCATCTGATTCTCCAACACGATGCATGAGGTTACCTCTGTGATGGACTTTTGATAGGAGAGGTGGCATTGATTGAGTAGAAGGGAGCAAAAGTGTGTTTCGTTTACCGCACAATCTAAATTTATTAAAGCATAGCTTTTTTAAAACACGTTTAAGTCATGGACATTACTCCACATCTTAAACTCACACAATACAAAGATCCAAATAAAAAAAGATTCATCATAGCAATCAGTTAGACACAGAACAACATAAGACACTACAAGACTTGAAACTTAAACACATTCGCTCCTGATTGAACTTAGAAATCCTTAGGGGTTATCAGGGTCTTGGACGTGGCTTCCTGGTTCTGGTGCATCTTCTGGTCGAGCTTGGGGGTGGAACATCTTCAACGCTCTGGCTGGTGGCGACAGCATGGCATGACATCTTCAGGGCACAATTAGCACATGTCTAAGAGTGGATCTATATGAATACATGATTGAAGAAAATATTTGAACATAATTTAAGGAATACATGTATTTTGAGGAAAGGTGGTAAAGGAAAGCTTTCGAAATCAGCAACCAAAGGGAAAGGGAGGAGTTTGTCCTTAAAATCGACCATTTGCTAACTAGGATAGCATACTACAGTCAGCATGGCTCTGATACCACTTTGTCACACCCCAGTTTTCAAAAGACAAACCAGAGCAAATCCATATGTGTGCCAGGATCTAATCTCACACATATAGAGACAATAAACAGTGATATCACAGAACATGCTTTTTTACATACCGTTAAACAACATATACATTAAGACATCAAGTCTTTAACACAGAGTAGTGGAAGCGTAACTAAAATTCCAAGCCACCCACGCGGAAACCAACTAGGGATCGCTCACCTAGAACTTCATAATCCTTCATTTGTACTCCTTCAGGCCTTCATCTTTCTGAGCAGCGGTTGGAATTTTCCCCCCAACAAGGAATAAATATAAAGAAGCAAGCGTGAGTATCGCAACTTGTACTCAACAAGTATAACAATAACCATGAGGCTCTAAGGTTGGCTGACAAGACTACATGAGCTTTTAATTGATTACATTTATTTAAAGCCTAATTACTGTAGTAGAGTAAAGGAACCATTAACCCAAAGATATTGCATAAATGATTAATCATATTATTTGAGACATAAACCATCATATGAACCACAACTAAAGATCTACTAATCACTGGGAAGGGTCTGGGCTACTCATAACTGTGAGCACGGCTGACATGTCAGTTTTACACTCTTGAGAAGTTGTATATCTTTATCCACAAGTCGTGAGCTACGCTAGGATTTCATCACACACCTTAGGTGACATGACAAGCAAGCACACTACAAAGCCTTTACAAAGATCACTTAATAAGATGTAACTGCTAAGGATTCAGGGTCGCAATGGTGGAGCAAGCCTCAAGGGGAGAAACACATACATCACGTAAAGCACACTCAACCCAAGTAGCGGGAGGGCCACAGAAGCTAACCTCCCCTCTTGCCCTACAGGTAAGTTACAGCAAATTAAAACAATCTAATTAGTCAGCTAAGTCTATCCCATTCTAGCCTTGTGGTAGCACTGTTGTCCCAGGTGGTCGCTTTGTGAACCGATCCTTAAGGAGGGAAGCCACAAAAGCACATGAGCACATTACTCAGGCATCCCTAAACCATGTTGCTAAAAAGCAAATTATTAAAATGGACATGAACCACTTAATGGTCAAGCCCAACAATTAAATTGCATAAAACCGTTAGTCAAAATTAATTAACAAAAGGACATGTCTTCATGCAGCACCTATCACAACGTAACCATATGCATTCTCAAAAGGTATATATCAGGATAAATGTAGCTAAGGTAATATCCTTATAGGCATACAACATTAAATGCATATGCAGAGATTAAAAGGAGTTGTTGGGTGTTGTATATGTTATACTTGCCTTCTTTTATAAGAATCGATGCTCAGTGTCTTCTAGATCTTGATCTTGAGTTGCACTTGAGATTGCACAAAGAAGATCATCATCTATACGTTCATCGGAGCACCACACAAGCATACAAGTTCATACATGCAAGCAAACAAGTATAAACTATTAGAAACTATACACCATATCATCAAAACAAAAAATAAAAGGTTTATTAAATTGTTCTACGCATAACTACGAGCACATAAGCACGAGAATCACCCTAATCGGATTTAAAATTGAGAAGCTATGCCCAAAACGAGGTTTTAGGGGCACAACCGCGAAGAAAAACTAACTACAGGGGCTAGTTTTTGAAAACCAAGGGCCTAAACGTAATCATACTAAACCGCCGAGGCTGAACTTACAAAAACTACAGCACTAGGACTGCGGATTACATATTTGAAAAGGTCAAGGGCAACACTGTTAAAAACAGGGCTCTTTTATAAAAACTTTTGAACATGGTTGGACTGTGAGTTGTTTCTGATAAAACAGAGGGGCTTTTCTGCAAAATGCACAGCGCTGACCATCGCTGACCGGTTGCCGGTGCGTCTGGGCCACCGGATCGGGATCGGGGGGCTGAGAACAAATGGGGAAAGAGGCTGCCGGCGGTGACCTTAGGCCACGACGGCGCGTCACCAGAGTGCGTGCGTGGGGGCGCTCCCGTGGGTGGACTGGGTTAGGGCCTGGCTGGGGAGGGAGATAGCAATACGGTGATCCTCACTAGGGGTTGTTGGTAGTGGTGGGTTGGCGCAGAGGGCCGGTGACGGAGAGCAGCGGGTGAGGTTGGGCGGCGGTCACGGGGAGAGGGCTGTTGGAGGCCTTCAGGTTCGTCTAGGAATCGCGGGGTGCGCTCGTGTTGAACCTGGTAGCAGGAAGGTGGTGAGAAGGCTGTAGTGGCTCCAAGGACAGGGGAATTTGGTGGTGGTGGCAACTCACCGCGGTGGGCTCCGGTGAGCAATTCTGCTCGAGAGGGAGCGCTGCAAGGGCCAAAACTGGCACAGGGAGTCTCCACGTGGTGGCGCAAATCCCTAGTACCGCTTCGGGGCAATGGGGAGCCGGTGGAGGCGGCTGTCCACAATGGCAGCTTGAGCTCCATGGGCGGCAACCATGGAGATGAAGCAGGAGAGCCCGGGCACAAGGGTTTGAGGCGTGGAGGTGAAAAGGGAGCGGCAGTGGAGCTAGGAGAGCCTTTTGGAGAGAAGATTAGGGTGGCAGCGGTGGAATCCGACTCTAGTTCGAGCGGGGTTGGCGGCACGAGCTCCTCCAGACTCGAGTCCATGTCAACCTCTCTTTGAGCATGAGCCAAAGGGAAGGGGCGCATGAGAGGGTGACAAGTGGGCCTCGCGTATCGGTGGAGCGTAGGGGCACGGGGCCATGACCAGAGAGGGAGGTCGGCGCGCAGAGAGAGAGGGGCATGAGGTGAGGGAAGGAGCTAACAAGGGTGGCCCACTCATCAATGGCACTGCGGCGGCAGGGCCACGGGCCAGAGAGAGTGGGGGAGGGGATGCAGGGTGCTACTGGGCCACCGGCCTGTTGGCCGAAGTGGGCTACTCGGCTAACCCAAGTAGGAAGGAGGGGAGCGAGCTAGGCCGCTAGGCTAGGTTGGGCTGGGGTTTGGGTTTGCCTTCCTTTTTCCTTTCTTTTCCCTCTCTTTTTCTTTTAAATCTAAATCCAAATCTATAGATTCAAATGAATTTGAATTCGAATCCTTAGGCAAACCACTCAATATAAAACAGTGCAACGGCATGAATGCATCAACATGTTATCCTAAATTTATTTTATTTGCTTTAAACTTTCTTTTATAAAATCATTTGAATGCTCATTCTAAACAAGAAAAGTCCTTAAGAAATAAAAAACATTTTAACTATTTTAAATTCTGAAAATGAAATTTAGGGTGTTACAGACAGGACACTAAACCATGTGGATTCCTTCATGACTGAATTCATCTTGAAAGATGTTGCATGCACGGCTCCTTTCTTAATAAAAGTTGACTCACGGGCTCGATTCCTTTTCCTATCGGTGTGCTATCGAACATTCATGGCTTCATCGCGTAGTTCCTTTCATGTCAATCTGTGTAGCCACTTCACCGAAAGCTGTGCGAGAGGACACAAGCTTTAAACTCCTTTTCATGTGCATAGATTCCTTGCTCCTGACGATATTCATTGCTGGTCTCTTTACAACGCACACCCTCCATCTTTTGAAATCGGCCGAGTACCCCTTACCTAGGTGTATAAATAGAATCCATGACCGATATCTTGCTCATGGATCCTCCAAGTCCTCAATCCACAACTACTTCTGCTGATTCCTCCCAAGAATACCACTACGTCCCATTGGAGACCTTCAGCAAAGTATGGCCAGAGTAACCTTTCCCTTCCGAACCCGATTGGCCAGCAAAAATTAAAGCTTACCAGTCTGAACTTGTCGCTACCATGGAGGCTAGGTGGAAGGAGATGGCTCATGTCGGTATCTTTCCCGTTGAAGGTTACACCAATATTCCTTATGTCACCTTTCCCCCATATATGCTGAATCTCCCTAGTGACGGCGATTTCATCAAGGCCGATAAGAAACATCGTCAGTCAGTGTATCTTGAGAGCTTGGGAATAAAACCCAAGCCTTGGATGATACCCATGGTTTTGGCCATTAGGCCGATTGTGCTTCCAGAGTACAAATGAATCCTCATGTAGTTTCTTACAGGATCGGTCGAATAGGGTGCCAGAGTATAAATGAATGCTCATGAGTTTCAAACTTCTGGGC
The DNA here is from genome assembly GCA_030272315.1 of Paspalum vaginatum. Lineage (NCBI taxonomy): Eukaryota > Viridiplantae > Streptophyta > Magnoliopsida > Poales > Poaceae > Paspalum > Paspalum vaginatum. The sequence goes on from CM059020.1 coordinate 19,595,421, forward strand.
TGGGGTCATTCTCCCCGGCATGGTCCAGTGTATCTGTCTAGTCGCTCGACTATAGAGGTATCCAGCTTGCATACATAGTTCCGATTTCCTATAAGAAATTTGTAACATGATCCACCCTACCCTACCGGATATCCCCCTGGTCTTACCTTTGCCATCAGCTCATTGTCATTGAGTTGATTTGACGGGCCGACGGGGTCATATTTTCCTTGGAGGCAGTGGATACCAGGTGGATTTGCATCTTGAGCTTTCTTCAATCCAAATGATGTATGAACTACCGAAATCAATAAAGATTCATCTTTTGGATATGTCTGTATCTTTTGCTGCTTATGAAAATGCAAAGCAATCTTTTCTAAAGGCGATGGCAATGCATCGGCTTTGGGTCTTGGAACATCTCGATTCCCAAAACGACATCGACTCCTGTCTTATTTAGGTATACGATCTGCCTAGGATCCAGTATTACATATTGTTCAATTCCCTTGGACCTTTGAATGCCGATAGACAGCTCCTCGCAGTCACCTTTTCTAAGATTATCAATAGCCTTTCCTGAAATGCTATATTTGTTCTTCAAAGCATGTGTGAACAGCCTCAGGTTGCAGCATATATTCAATCTTAATGCTTCAAACGAGATGGCATGTGTCTCTTGTGGCCACCACCCTTCACAATCAATTCCAAGTTCTTCTTCCTGGGGACTAAGATGCTTAGCATAGCTTCACATCTCCTTGTATGAAGGATTAACCCATAAGTGGAATATTTTCATGATGACCGATGGCAATATGTCAGCCTTTGGAGAAGCTAGGTGTCCCTACCCCATGGAAAAAAATTGATATAAGGTGCCTAAAGTTGATGGTAAAGCATCGGCTTTATACTTTGTTTCTATCTAAAGTTGATGACACCGCATCGGCTTTTCATATTTTTTTGGGACGTTGGAGATGCATCGACCCTTTGGGGGTTGGTGTACAGGTACCCCCCAACATGTAATCTTAGGAACCAATCCACAACTTTGGGTAGTACCTTTTCAAGTACTTTCCATCCATGTTCCTGCTGAACTTTACCCCTTCTAGTGTTTCCATGCGATATGAGTTGCATGGCGTTGTTTTCAGTATGCGATAAGGACCATGCCAATTGGGTGACCATTTGCCTTACATCGGGTCTTTGGTGCCAACCAGTAGGACAAGCTCCCAGACTAAATCGCCGTGTTGGAATACCTTCGCCTTGACTTTCTTGTTGTAGGCTCCCGCGACTTTTACCTTGTTTTCTTTTATTTTTTCTAGAGCCCACAGCTGAAGTTCTATTAGGTCTTCTGTGTTGACGTTCATGAGAGATGCATAACCATTGGCTTATAGTTTATCTTGAAAAGTAATGCATCGCAAGCCGATGTTGATCTCCCATGGCATTACAGCTTCCTGACCGTAGACCAGCTGATATGGAGTGCACTTGGTAGTCCCATTACATGACATACGATAAGCCCATAATGCCTCCACTAACCGATCATGTCACTGCTTAGGGTATTCATCGATCTTGCTTTGATAAACTTGATCAGGCTCTTGTTAGATGCCTCGGCTTGTCCATTTGCCTAAGCATAATATGGCGACGACTGAATCAGTGTAATTCCTATCTCTTTGGAAAAAATTTTGAATTCCTCTGCTGTAAAAATAGAACCTTGATCCATCATGATTGTTTGGGGTATGCCGAATCTGTAGACTATATGTTCTTTGATGAAATTGATCACATCTTTTGTTGTGACAGTCTTCATCGGCACCGCTTCTACTCACTTGGTGAAATAGTCAGTGGCTACAATTATCCACTTGTGCCCTTTTCTGGTTGGTGGGTTGATCTGGCCGATCACATCCATGCCCCACCCTCTGAATGGCCCTGGCTTAATTATGGGAATCAACATATGGGCTGGTGCCATCTGGACTGCTCTGAAACTCTAACAGTCTTGGCATCCTCTATTATATTTGAAGCAATCTTCCAACATGGATGGCCAACAAAACCAGATCTCCTAATTAACCACTTCATCTTATGAGCTAAGTGGTAGGTACCGCTAGTACCCTCGTGGACATCATGCATGATCTTTAACACCTTAGTCGGTCTGAGGCACTTTAGGAGTAAGCCATCGATGGCCCAAAAGAACAACTCAACACCATTTAATACATCCCTCAGTGCCTTGTGCTGTACATTCTTATCTGCCCTCCCCCCTAGCCGGATCCTTCAAGTAATTGATGAGATTGACTCTCCAATCGATAGCAGACAACTGCAGAATATCTATACAGGTATCACTCTGAGATACATACCTGGAGCGCATCTGCGCCAGTTTGTTAGCTTCATCATTCTGCTCCCTCGGTATCCAACTAAGTGTGATCATCCAGAATTGTGACATCAACTCATGGCATCTAACGAAGTAATTGTATAAAGAATCACTGGCACAATTGAAATCATCCATCAACTAATTGATCACTACTTTTGACTCACTGAAGATCTCCACTACTTTGGCACCTGCATCAAGCAACAATTCCAAACCCTTGCAAATAGCTTCATATTGTCTAATTGTTAGTGAATTCTCCTTTCAATCTAATGGCAAACTCATAAATTGTCCCTTGAGGGGAGACAATGTATAATTCAATGCCACAGCCTGGGTCGCATGCCAATCTGTCGAAGAAAAGAACCCATGGCCTGACAACCACAAATTGAACTGGTGGCGCAATCCTCTCTGTGACAAGATCGGCCAAAGCTTGCCCCTTTATGGCTTTAGATAGTTGATGGTGGATATTGAACTCAGATAGTGCATACATCCACTTGCCAAGCCAACCTTTGAGTATGGGAGTCAATAACATATGCTTGATCACATCGGCATTGCAGATTACCCGAGTCTTAGCATTGTGAAAATAATGACATAACTTAGTGCAAGTAAAATATAAACAGAGGCAGAGGTGTTCCATCTCAGTATACTTGGTTTCTGTATCCAAGAGACGTCTGATGAGATAAGAAACCACCCATTCTTTGCCTTCAAATTCTTGAATTAGCACATAGCCGATGGAAGTTTCATCGGCTGAAAGATAGACCATGAATGGTTTGTCCAGTTGAGGTGGCACCAGTATGGGAGGCGATGTCAAGTACTGTTTGAGGTTATCAAATGCCTTCTGTTGTTCTGGCCCCCAAATGAAGCCTTCGTCTTTTTTAATCTTGACGAGAGGCATACACGGATCGATGCGCCTAGAGTGGTTTGATATGAACCTCCTAATGTAATTTATCTTGCCAATCAAACTCTGCAACTCGGTCTTGGTCTTTGGAGGTTCCATAGCCACAATGGCATCTTTGCTTTTCTCACCAATCTCAACCCCATGTTAATGAATCATAAACCTAAGGAATTGACCAGCAGCAACTCTGAATGCACATTTCTTGGGATTCATTTTCAAATTGTGGAGTCTTGTATGATACAAGACTTGACGCAAATAAGCTAAGTGTGAATCTTGGCGAACCAACTTAACAAATACATCGTCGTTGTAAATCTCGACTAGTCGACCAATGAGATCGTGGAAGATATAATTCATATCCCGTTGGTAGGTAGCACCAGCATTTTTAAAACAGAAAGTTATAACTACCAACTCAAATAATCCAATGTTACCTAAGCAATGGAAGGCAGTCTTGTAAACATCTTCCTCTGCCATGAAAATGTCATTGTAACCGACGTTGCCATCCAGGAAGCTCATTATCTTGTGTCCCACGGTAGAATCTACAGGAATATACACAACCGGCATCGGGTATTCATCTTTGGGAGTTGCCCTGTTGAGATCTCTAAAGTCAACGTAGACCCGAAGCTAGCCATTCATCTTTCGGACAGGCACAATATATGAAATCCATGTGGCATATCTACACAGCCTAATGAACTTGGCTTCTATCATCCTTTGAATTTCATCCTTAATTTTTAGGAAGATTTTAGGATTAAACTTCTTGGCGGTTAGGCATAAGGGCGAAAACCAAGTTTGATAGGTAGCCGATGTTCTACAATGGAACGATCCAGGTCGGGCATTCCATGGTATTCCCATGCGAAGCAATATGAGAATTCTTTCAAAAGATCTACTAGTTGAGTTTTGAATTCTGGCACCAACTTCTTACTGATGAATATTGGCCATGGTACGTCGCCTGGTCCAATATCAACTGCTTCCAGCTCATCAGCTGTTGTAAAACAGAACCCCAACTTTCCTTCATCTGCAAACTCAATGCTGCCAATCATACAAGACGGTAGTTGGTTGTAATTATCGGCCTGATGAATACCATCGGCCAACATCATCTTATTGTTGAACAAGGATGGTGCAAATATTTTTTGGGGCCGATCGCCCAGATCGGCCACATAACTTGTGCTGTTGCTACATTTAAAAATCAGTCGATCATCTCGATCGGCCCCAATGGAATATGTATTTAAACATTGATGCCGGCTGCCAGAGCCGGCACCAGCTCATTTTTTGATCCTTCAACATAGTCCCAATCCAGCTGATCTCTTCTGGTAAGGCATTATGCTCCTTCTGCCCCCAGAATGATGATTCTGCAATTGTGATGTCGTTGGAGTCATCTGCTGGAATAATTTCAATCTCATCATTGTCCCACTACATGAGGCACCGGTGCATAGTGGATGGTATGCAACTGTTGGCATGGATCCAATCTCGACCGAGCAGAGCTGAGTAAGGTCCTTTAGTATCCACAACGAAGAAGGACGTATTGATCGTCTTGTGCCCAACCGTCAGCTCGACATAGAAGACGCCTTTAGCCCCCATTGGGTCACCCTTCAAGTCATTGAGGATGACATTTGTCTTGATGAACTCATCCTCATTTCTATCAAATTTCTTGAATACTGCGTACGGCATTAGATTGACTGCCACACCTGTGTCAACCATCATCTTATTCACTGGTATAGCATTGATATAACCCTTAAGGTACACTGGCTTCAGATGACAGTATTTTTTGTAGACCGACTTCTCGAATATGATGGCAGCCGGCCCAAGGTTGAGCTGTCCTACTGATTCTTGCATTGTAGAGGAATTACAAAATTCATCGGGCAAGAGGAATACCATATTGACATCAGCTGATCCATCGGCTGTTTCTTCGTTCGGCTGGTCGTCCTCCGCGTCATCCTCCATCGGGTCATCTTGTTGCTCCTCTTCTTCTCGCTTCCTCCTCTAGACTATTGGACGCTTGGGCAGCACTGGTGTAGGCTTGTGCTTGTATGTTGGTATAGAGACAGGTTCTGAATTCACTTGCTTCAGTATCTCATGATAGTTCGCTTCGGCTTCTTCCAAACTGCGTAGGCGTTGTGCTCTGCATTTTTGTGAGTGAGAGAATCATTTAGGGCACCACCTGGGCCGATGACACTACTCACGCTTCCCACTTGAGCTTGATTGGTTATGCTATGGAGTAATCCTGCATGTGCCCTCATATTGTGGCTACCCTTGCTCTGGTTTGCCCGCATCTGTATGCACGGTTCTCTCTGGTGAGAGCTATAAACGGCGTCATGGCACCGATCACGGGCATCCCAGCCACTAGAATATAGACATGCATCCCTCTGGTTGTCGAGGAGCTAAGCATTGTGGGCAATCATCGATGGTTGGCAAGCGCTTCATACCCCCGACTCTAGCAGTAGTGGAAGAATGGGCAATCCCAGGGTTCTCTGAACTTTTAGTCCCTGTGATGGTCACGCTCTTCATTGCAATGATGCCTAGTGTGGTGGAATTCCTCATCTTGGCAACATTCGAGGCGATCTCCTCTCGCTCACAATGGTAATCTTGATAGTGGCGTTCGTTGCGCAAGCCATGGCTCGACCGATAGCGATGCTCTGATTGCCAATCGTGGACTGTGATGCCCCCGGCATCTCAAAGTCATTAACACATAATTGATTCATGGTAAAGATTATTTGTAACTTAATCTTGCTCAGAGAGGTACGAAAATTAGGTGGAGAAATCACTGAGTCAAAATTTTCGATTCATAAAGCTAAACTAGCCATACTTCGAATAACTCCCATGTCTGGATTTTCAGCACTTTCCTCAAGTTCGAATCCCAAATTACTTTTGATTTTTGCTAGACAACGTAAAAATCTTCCTTTTTATGAAATGGAATTAAACTTGTCATCTTTCAAAGGCACCTGACTTGGAAGTAATTGGACCCCAATTGGTCACTCAAAAGTTTGAAATAAGAAAGACTATACATAAATTAAAGTTGCAGTTTCACCAAACCTCTGAACATATTTGTGCTTATATCTCAAAACCTATTGTGATCTAGACCAAACATTCTATAGCAAACTTGTAGAGGACTTAAAGGTGAACAACTCTGGTGTTTGAATCAGAGACATGCAGAGAGGTTTAGATAAGGTTTTGAGTACATTATATTAAAGTCCTAAATCTGCCAAATTCTGACCGGTGGGGTAAATTCAAATTTCAATGGGACAAAAGCCATTATTATGCAAAACATTATATATGAAAGTTGTAGCTAATGAAAACCTAAACAACATTGGTATAATACTCTTTTTCTGAAAATGAGCATAAAATGGACTTTAGGAATTTCTAAGTTTGCATTAAACCCTAGTCAAACGTTGGTCAGCTCTTTAAATTCAAATTTAAACCATATTTTTGTATAGAACATGGTATTAATTTTTGTAATCAAGTTGTAGATAACACAATTTGGAGCATTTCTTGTATTTTGGCTTTCCCCTAAATCAGCCAAATATATTGTCAAATGAGCAAAGTACAAAAGCCCGTTTCCTAGTCAAACACCCCTTTTTTCCAATTTCAGAATTTCCTTTTTTTGGTTGAATCTATGACATGTGGGCCCCGTTGGTCAGGCCCTTGGATTCCACTGGCAGCCTTGGGCCCACCATTCTCCTCTCCGTGCACTCGTTCCATGGACTGGTTTCTCTTTTTCTAGCCCTGGCCCCACACGTCTGTCTCACCAGTCTATGGGCCTTGTCCGCGCAAGCCCTGCACTTTCCTCTCCCTGCTTGCCCGCGACCACGCGGCGAATGCCGCCTGCCATGGCCGGCCGAGGCTGACCTCAACCTTGACCCGGGGTTGCTTAAGGTGGAAGCGAACCACAGCCCAAACTCCATCTCATCTCACTCTCGCTCTCCCTCTGGCTCTCCTCCCCGGGCGCCCGCTCTGCCCTTCCCCAACGCGCACGCAGAGCGCAGCCGCCGCCATGGCTGAGCCCACAGAGCTCATGCGCACCTCCTTCCCCGTGCTCCTCCCGCCAAGCTGATCCATGTGTCGCACCAGCTACCGTACCTTCTTCTGAATCTGCAAGATCCCGAAGCCCCCACCACACTCGCACCTCTCTCTGTGCTATGCTCCATGGCCGCCCCGAGTCGGAGCTCGCCCCGCCATGGAGGGCCACCCCTAGCATCTACCCCTTCGTCCGGGCCTACACCACTGGAGTTGTCATCATCTTGCTGCGGCTCACGGGCCCGACCGTGGCCCCTCCCCTCCGCTGAGGCCGCCAAATCGAGCCAGCGCCGCCACCAAGCTCGGCGCTCAGCCCAAGCCGGTTCACGGCCCATTCCCTGTCCGCTCCGAGCTCCTCACATGACGAGATCTTGGGAGAAACGACGCCCGTATCCGAGAACATCTTCCCCAAGCTCCTCTGGCCGCTCACCCGCCCTCCTGCCGCCGGCGCGGTCCCACCTTCCCTCCTCTGTACGCGCCGGCCTGAGGAAAAAGAAGAAGAAGGTGGAATCGCAAAAAGCCCCCTGCGTTTTTGTCTATCTTCATTCGAGTTCAATGCGCAGTTTTCTGAGTCTTGTGCATCTTGCATTTCAGGCCCTGGAAACTATAGATAATCATGTAGGAGTCCAGACAACAGTGAATTAATAGACCATCTTCCAGATTTGGCATATGTACTTTAAAATGCTCTAGAAATTAGTAGAAAAATCATAAAATGTGAAACTTGTTTCATTAGACTGCTTATGAATAGATCTACACAGTGAACTAGGTCTGGACCTATGGAATGACTATTTTGCCCTTTGTTTCTTGCATGCATGATGAAATGAGATAAATAGCAAAAGTGATGAAAATGAAATCCAAAAATCATGAAACTTGGACTCCGGCTATTGCATGATATTTAGGCTCTATCAGGAGTTTTTACCACCCTAGCATGCACTACAAAATTACTGTTTTACCCCTATGATTGAATTTAGTGTATTTTAGAAGTATGGAAATATATGCTACATAAAACTTGTCCAGAAAAATCCATAGAAATTATATTGTACCCATTTGATCCAATGTAGCCCAAAAATAAAGTTTCATGTGTTTTGCTTGCTGATTTCTATGTATTTTGAAAATGGCAATTGTTATGGTCATTTAAACAAAAAATATATATAAAAGTTCTATTTAACATGTCTCCCCTATGATTAGTAACTTGATAAGTTTATATATATAATTTGCATGAGTGAATGCTTGCTCTAGGTCCATAAAAGTACTAATGTCACTAGCGCTAGGAGTAATGTTTCAAACTAATAGACCATTGCATGTGTAAATATATGCTCATATGATGTTTTGCTTGCGTGTGGTATGGTAAAAGACTATGTAAAACTTGATACTCGGTCATGTAATATATTTTTATGTTGCATTGTGAATATTTGATTGCATATTGTATGCCTGTCATAGGGGCATAAGAGTAATTCTTGTTTAACTAGTGAAATCAATCATCTTTCGATTTATCCATGTCCCTAAAATGATTGTTCATATGAGTGCTTGATATTAGTGCATCTCGGTCACTGCATCATGCATATCATTCATATAGTAACGCTTATTGCAGATACGTGATCAAGAAGCAAGTGTGTGCGGCTACGTCAAGGAACGATGGTCTAAAAGACCAACTAAGACTCAAATACCACCTGGAGGCAACTGAAGTGGTATTTGGGAGGAGGAGCTATCCAAGTGATCAAGGGGTTGCCTGGGGCAAAGCCTCACAACCCAGCAAACTAACTTTAGATTAGTTTGTTCAAGTTCTCAACAACAAAGGTAGGCCCCTTAGGCATATACACCTACTTAGGGAGTCTCACCACCCTTTATTTGATTGGGCATTTACGTTCAGGAGTTGTTTGAAACCCCACCTGCATAAATACCTGATATCCTATGTAGAATGGATAGGTCAAAGTCTATGCTTAGCCATGCTTAGATGGTAGAAGACGAGTGAAGATGTTCACTCGCGAGATGATAGGACTCAAAAATGGTTTACAAAAATTAAAATTTTGAAAGTAATATGATATGATGTGATGAAAAGATGAGACCGGGCGGAGATATGGGTATATTATGATGAAAAACGATGTGAATGGTTTGGTGGGCTCCGCCCGAGTCATTTAAGGCCCGTCCGTTGTTTGCCTATTGGTCGGCATAACGTTGCTAGAGTGCTTAACCGGGACATGGGACTGGTGAAAGTCTTACTTGAACCATCCGAAGAACAGAGACTTGGTCCTACCATAGGGCCTAGGGGTGCTTGACTCATGGGAGGGCTGACCCGGGATGCCGTGGTATCGCTCCATGGGGGCTAAACCTAGGGAATGGCAGGTTGGAATAGAACTTGGGATGGGACAATTGGAGATGGGGGATATATGTGGGAACGCAATGGCTAGTAAGCATATACCCCTGGCATGATAGTTATTCCTGGGAATTAAAAACGATTCAAATCGCTAATGCTCACCAGGTGTGAGAATGCCAATGCCACTGACGTTCCAACGTAGTAATAATTTTAATATCTTATTTATTTAATCATGCTTTTAATATTACATGCTTGTACTTGTATGTTTACATTTCTGCAAGTTACTTTATGTTGACATATATGTTGAGCTGATGAGATGTGATAACTATAATGAATCAAATGAGGTTTATGCTTTAAAAATGAAGTATACTTGAAAGTAAGGACTCACTCTTAGTAAGCTTATGTGGGTTAGAAGTCAAGTCCACAAAAAGCCTTGCATACTCTCATATGTGTCGGGCAGATACCGTCCACGGGTAAGTCCTACGAGTACCCCACGTACTCATCGTTTGTTGTTGATATTTTTTTTAGGAACTTCGTGATCGAGAATGACAACGGTGGGCTCAATGTCATGACTCGATGTTTTATTTCCGCTGCATTGCACTTGTATATTACTATGTATTCCGCTGCGGGTTATTTTGAATCTCTATTTTCTATAAGTTCGTATACTATTTTGAGCAAAGTATTTGTAATAAATCAAACTAAGTTTGTATGAAATGATTGGTTGTTGTAATTGTTGTGGCTCTTTCGAGAGCTTAACGTGTATGATGTCGGTATCCCTGGGTGATGGTTACATTGAGTGCCCGTTAGGGTAGCTCGACGGACTACCAAGTTTATTTCAGTCTAAGTACGTTGTGAGTCAAAGGTGGTAGGTGTGCTTAGCTCGGTTTAAATCGGCGGTTCCGCCACACGGACATGGTCTTCTTCCTAGTCGCACGCCCAGCGTTGCTCATGATTTTCTTGATGAACAGCATAGATGCTGATCCAAACACCTGAGTCAAGGCAAGTACACCGATTCCTGGCTATGTCCTCAGCGGATAGGTGTTCTTCTGGTCCAAATTCCAGTGGTCGATCGTCACTCGGATCGGCCTTAACCTTGCCTTTGTCCTCTGAACCAGATGTGGCATTGACCATATTGATGGTTAGGGAAAAAGGACCAGGTCGGCTCTTGGTGACATCCCTACCGCCTTCAATTGTGCCATGAACCCGACGTAGAAACTCGCAGGACTCTGTTGTAGTTGCGATCTTGATTTGATCATTGGCTGGAGTGGCTATTTTCATCTGACCATTGGCTGGAGCAGCTATCTTGGTCTGGCCATGGGCATAAGACATCACATTGTCCATATTAACATTGGGAAATGGAGTGTTGTCTATTTTCATTGAGCTCCTTGCATAGGTCAACCTTCCATGTTCAATAGAGGTTTGAATTTGCTGGCGCAGGACTTTGCAATCATTAGTGTTGTGAGAATCAAGAGTGTTGTGGAACTTGCAATACTTGTGTCCCTTGAGTTCCTCGGCTGGTATGATTTTTGGCTAGGCATCAGCTCTAAGTACTTTTCCTTGAGCAACAAGTCAAAGATTTGTTCTGTTTTGGCCACATTGAAGTCGTATTCGGTGGGAGCTTCCGGACACTTGAGCCATTGACAAGGCAATGGCTGCTTTGGCTTAGTCCACTCCACGACTGGTACCTCGGCGTCTTCGTCGGCCAATTCTTCATCTTGCAGGTATGTGATAGCCCTTCGTGGCCTTTCTTGGTATTGCTCTAGATGTGCACACTCATAAGACGCCACTTTGGAGAGAAAATGGCCGATGGAATTAATGTCCATCGGCCCATGGGCAAGTTTGGTGGCTCGGTGTAGACTGTTGTATGCCATCTTAGCCAGGTTCTTTTCTAACAACTGCTGAGAATAGCACCTATTCCTTGCTTCTATGAAATGCTGAATGGACTGACCCACAGACTCACAAGGGCATTGACGAAGTGACATGAGATCTGTGAACGAGGCCTCCTCTGCCCCCGAGAAGATGTGTACATGCAACATCTCTTCTAGCTGCTTCCATGTTGTGATGGCCCTAGGTGTCAGTGATGTATACCATCTGAAGGCTGGACCCATCAGAGACAATGAAAACAATCGGCTCTTCATATGCTTGGCCATCGCTACGATCCCCAATTGAGCTATGTATCAACTAATGTGTTCCACAGTACCGGTATCATCATTGCCACTGAATTTGGAAAACTCTGGCAACTTGAACTTAGGTGGAGGTGGAAATTGATCATAGACCTTGGGATACAGTTTAGAGTAGATGACATAACCTCTCACAGGTGTCACACCATATTAGTTCCTGAGGATCTCATCCAAGTTGGCAAAAAAGCTAGCCTGGTTGTTAAAAAATAGCCCTGATCCATATCGCGCTTGCCAACCAGCGACTTTTGATCGTGAACTTTGTCCTTGCCACCACCTACATGACCTGTAGGGTGAGGTTATTTGCTTAGTCAACGTGGAGGTTCTTCTCCCTCCCGCAGCAGCCTGTAACGGTGTTGGCACAGAAAGGTGTCCGGTATGTATGTTGGTGGCTCATCATAGCACACGAGCTAGTCTTTCAAATTACCAGGCGCATTCATGAAAAACTCGGCTTTGGTGTCTTCTAAAGCGTTGATAAGAGGCATGTAGGGAGGCCGAGTGTAGAACCTAGTTTTGGCAAAAGGTGATGATCTGTGGTCTGACGTATTGTGTGTACTCACCAGCAATGGCCACTTTAACCACGCGTGCCACTATATTTTCTATGGAATTCAGCAGCACTTCAGCCTATCATAGCATAGCTTGACTCACCATAGAGTTCATCTCTTCCCGAAGAGCTTTGTTGTGTGCTTTCGATGGTGTTGAAACATCTACGCCATCAAGCAAACATTCTGGATATCCAACACACTTGACACCTCCACTACGAGTCCAGGTGAAGTGATCAAGAAGCCTATCGGCTAACTTGGCGAGTATGCTGTCATAAGTCGCCATGTGTTTGGCTGGGAGTTCTATGAGCATAGGAGGTGCTTGCTTGTCTTGCGGTCACATACTAGGATTGTGGTTGGTCGAAAACTACATGCCACCCTTGTTGGATGCTTTTGAAGGCATCGCTTGATGAAGCTGACAAAGGTGGGGTCCCACCGGGCATGCGAAAGAGTGTGTTGCTGCAAAAAACCGATGGGCGGGGGTCATGCGGTGAGGACACACTAGGAGCCAAGGAGCGCGCTGCTACTCCACTTGTCTCCCTGTAGTGCGGCTTCGAATGGCTCCGAGTGAAGCCAATCTGCGTGGTGGTGGTGGTGCGGGCATGCCACCTGGCTTGACCTTGCAACCAAGAAGGTTGGGTGGATGCAATGGTTGGCTTTGGTTCTCCCTGTAAAGCATACACAACAGATTTAAACGTTAAATTCTTGCCTGATCGCACAGATCGGCACCACGAGAGATCGTGTACTCCGGTCGGCATGCATGTAGATGCTCGACAGTCAATGAGGTGTAGATAAATCATTATAATAACCAAAACCACACCCATAAGAAAAATAAAAGTAAGCCCTATCTAAAAGCACGATATAAAAAATCTACATAGCCAGATCAGCTTTGAACCAGGATCTCCACAGAAATCCATCTAGATAAACAGATACAGATTACGATGTGTATAGATAGGGTGCCTGCGATACATTGATCTATCAGCATGTCGCGGCTGTGACACATCGTGGATTGTGACAAGCGATTAGGTAGCGTACAAATGAGCTGCATGATAATCAATCTATGACGTTAGGCATAGGAAACATGAATAGATCAACGATCATGCAAAATATGTGATGTATCTCGCATGTAGCGAATCTCGGCATGGGATTCATCGAGATAACTGATGAATCTCGCATCAAGCTCTGCTCGGTATGAGATTCACTGGGGTAACTAGCAAACCGTGCCATTAAAAACACTTCAGTACATGGTTCACCATGTGGCTCATGCCCTAATGCCATAATGAATCTGAGAAACATTAGAGCAGCATAACGATTACCTTGAAAACCGTAATTGCTCAGGGGTGGCGATGCGTCGAGAGAGATTTGGAAACAAGCGCTATTAGGGAGCGTCTGTTGTCAATTTCATTACATAGGATATAGGTACATATTTATAGTCCAAAGACTTGGACGCCAAGTTTTACTTCTTCTAAAGCTAAAAAAACCCTACTTTAAATGGGCTAGACCTAACTCGACTCGAGGTAAAATAAGATACATGGCCAATCGACCCTTGGAATCGCCTCTTCCTTGGATGATCAAAACACAGCCCATCAGCCGATTCGAGGTAAAATAAGATACATGGCCAATCGGCCCTTGGAATCGCCTCTTCCTTGGACGATCAAAACACAGCCCATCAGCCGATCCGTCCATACATGGATTGGCTTTTTCTAGCCCAATTTATCCTTCCTGGCTCAAATGTTAGCTGGCTAAATTCTGGCGATATCAGGTTTAGAAGTAGTTACTTCAATAGGGACAATAAGGAAGAAAATAAAGAGGGGATGTTAATGCGCTCCAAAGAGCTTATGATTGCTCTTGATACTCCTCTTGAAACATTTAGTTGATGCACCAAAATGAAACTGACCACTTATAACTAAAACTTGTAAGTTGATAACTAAGCAACTAGTGCTAGGAGTGAGGTTTCAAACTAGCAACCCTTTTCATGTGTAAATATATGCTTGTCTAATGCTTTGCTTACATGTAGGACAATTTAAATTGATACTTGATCATATACTGGATCCATGTGTTGCCTTGTGAACATCTGATTGTATGAGTGTATGCTTACACCATGTTCACAAAAGTACGATTGTTTAAGTAGTTTATCAATCACCTTTATGCCTATGCATAAATTGATTGTTCATATGTGTGCTTAATATTCATGCATCTCATGCACAGCATCATGCATATTATTCTTATAGTGACGTTTATTGTAGATACGTGATCGAAGAAGATAAAGCAATGATGGAGCTACTCCAAGCAACGGTGGTCCAGAAGACTGACTAAGACCCACTCACAACCTAGAGGGCCCATCAGTCATTTCTGGAAGGAGCTGTCCAAGTGATCAAAGGGTTGCCTAGGGCAAAGCCTCACAACCCGGCAAACTAACTTTAGATTAGTTTGTTCAATTTATTTCAACAACAAAGGTAGGCCCCTTAGTCATCTACACCTATTTAGATAGTATCACCACCCAATATTTGTTTGTGCATTGCGTTCAGGAGTTGTATGAAAACCCACATGAATAAATCCCTGATATCCTAAGTAGAATGAATAGGTCGAAGTCTATGCTTAGCCATGCTTAGACGTTAGAAGTCGAGTGAAGATATTCACTCGCGAGATAATAGGGTTTAAAAATGTTTTGCAAAAATTTAAATTTGAAAGAAATATGATATGATGTAATGAAAAGATGAGACTGGGCGGAGATATGGGTATATTACGTTGAAAAATGATGTGGATGGTTTGGTGGACTCCGCCTGAGTCATTTAAGGCCCGTTCGATGTTCCCCTGCTAATCGGCGTAACATTGCTAGAATGCTTATCCGGAAAGTGGGACCGGTGAAAGTCTTACTTGTACCATCCGAAAAACAGAGATAGGTTCCTACCATTCTTGTCGGAGGGAGTTAGGCCTGTAAGAGCTTGTACTCGAGGGAGGGCTGACCCGGTACGCCGTGGTATCGCTCCTAAGGGGCAAAACCTAGGGGAATGGCGGGATTGAATCGAACTTTGGATGTGACAAGTGGAGATGGGGAGTATATGTGGGAACGCGATGGCTAGTAAGCATATACCGCTGGCATGATAGTTTTTCTTGAGAATTAAAATCGATTCGAATCGCTGATCCTCACCAGGTGTGAGAATGCCAATATCACTAACGTGCAACATAGTAATAACTTAAATATGTTATTTATTTAATAATGCTTTTCTATATTACGTGCTTGTTCTTGTATGTTTACATTTCTACAAGTTACCTTATGATGGTATATGAATTGAAATGATGTGATATATGAATTATGGATCATGATTATAATTATGTTGAATCAAATGAGGCTTATACTTTTAAAATGAATGAAACCTAGAATTAAGGACTCACTTCTAGTAAGCTTATGTGGGTTAGAAGTCAAGTCCACAAAAGGCCTTGCATACTCTCAAATGTGCCAGGCTGATAGCGCCCACGGGTAAGTCCTATGAGTAGTATCCCACGTACTCATCCTTTGTTATTGATATTTTTTAGGTACACGTCAGTTTGTGCTCAGAGATGACAACGGTGGGTTCGATGTCATGCCTTGGTGTTTTATTTCTGCTAAATTGCACTTATTTAATCGTATGTTTTCCACTGCGAATGTATTTTTAAAACTCTATTTTGATATGATTGTATATCATTTTGAGAAATGGTTTTGTACTAAATCAAGCTACATTTGTATGAAATGATGGGTTGTTGTAATTGTTGTGGAGCTTTTGAAGGCTTAACATGTATGATGTCGGCATCCCTTGAGTGCCCTTCTGGGTAGCTCGACAAACGACCGAATTTAGTTCAGTCTAAGTGCAGTGCGTGCCATGCGGTGACAGGTGTATTTAGCTCAGATTAAATCGGTGGTTCCGCCACAACTGGTATTAGAGCCGATCATACACGACCAACAATTACAACAACTTTATTTTGATTTTGAAAAGCCTATCTTCTAAATCTTTTCAAAGTATTTGCGAAAATGAGAGTATCGTGTATATGCCCATTATAAGGATGCTAGCTTATATGTAGGTGGCATCACTGAATTATCTGACCTAGATAGCAATTCATGTGCATATTCAGCACTTTAGGAAATAATACTTCGGCAATTGCAATCCCCAGTACTAGAAGAACGCTATTGGATTTGCGGAGTAATTGTGAACCCTATAACCATGCTGCGTACGTAAAGCTCTTTAAGGGTGGTGGGTATGCTTTGGAGGTTTCATGCCCACCACACTTATATTCAGTTTTGGGATCCATCTTCTGCTCAACAATCCCCAGTACTGGTGGAAAGTTAGGCTTTGAGAAGAAGGTGCAACGGTCCACTCAATGTTGTCCACGCAGCGTAATAAATCGCGTGGATATCACACTAGGTGGTAATATATGAGCATATATTTTTCTTGCAGGTACACTAACCACGAATTGCATAGCATGAATGACTAGAGCTCGACTAGTTGCATGTAGGGAGATTTGTGCATATATGCCACCGAAATATCATTAATTATAAAAGTAAGGATTTGTGAGGACGGAGAGAACGATCATGTATTATTCCATTTCATCTCATGGGTTTTATTTGCGTTTGATTGAAGGTGACTAGATTGAGAGCCAATGGACCAGCTCCATTGCCTCTGGAGTGATGAGTGATTGTCAACAGTAGCAAGACCCAGAAGGACTTGGGCACAAGACCTCCGATGGACAGGAGGCCCTCCGATGGACTGGAGGTAGACGGAAGTCCTCCGAAGGACTGGAGGCACGCTCGGCGTCTGTCGGCCATGGGAGTTCGATATACTGAGGAGCGGCACGGCGATGGTAGGAGTAAGTCCTCCGAAGGACTGCGAGGCTGCCCCGATGGACAGGGGATGCCGGCCGCCACCGCGGTGCTCCAACCCGAATGTGTGGCGCGAAGGCGTGCGAGGGAGGCTTTGGCGGCTTCGGCTCAAAACCGTCACCCAAGCTACCCAAGCCTTGGTGAGTTGGGCCACGACTCGCCGAGATAGAGAAGATGGGCCAAATCCGGCCCAGGCGGAGACTTCCTAAAGTTTCCCGGTTTCTGACTTCAAAACCGGGGGTGGATCGCGGATTGGACTACTGGCCACATGGAGAGCATCCGAGAATTGCGTGGAACTTACGAAGATCAAGACTTCATCGTGGTCGTCCGTCCCGAAATATCCTGTAATCTTTCGTTTGAGTCCTTAGGGTTTGTCTAGCTGTAGGGACCTAAGCGCAAAACTATCTAAATAGCACTCAGGTATAAATAGGTCCAAGGCAGGTCATTAGAGGTATCTTGGCTGCTAGGATTAGTCTTCACTTGGTGATTTTCGTCCTTAAGCTTTGAGCTCCATTGTTAGGGAGGTTAGAGTAGGATTTAGCCTCCTAATCTTGAGGGAAGGTGAGGGTGGTTGCTTGGGACGAATTTCTGCTTGTATGCTGAATCTTTAGGCCCATAATGGGCACTTAATCGAAGCAAATTCGTGCAGCAACCTTGTGTTCTTCTCCTCCCCCTCTCTTTGGATTTTGGGTTCAATCCTTGCTCTTTGGGTGTTTTTGTTGGGCAAGCTTGAATCCCTTTCTTTGCTGATGTTCTGGACTTGCGAGGACGTGGAGATCATGACTTAGTTCATCTCAATCCTGCTGGATTGCCATGAGCAAGCCTCTTTTGTGTTTTCCCCTTTCTTGCCCAAGGATGGCCATTTCACAAGATCTGAAATTCCCACTGATTCCGCCGTTACCTTGAGTTGATCTTTTGGGAATAGCTTTGAAATAGGGTCCAGATAACCTGTGCAAAATTTTGTGAAGTTTAGACAAGGTTTGATTAAGTTTGGATTTGAAAACATCTTTTCTGCGACCCTATCGGACCATCCGGCAGAGGACACCAGACAGTCCGGTTCCACCAGATAGTCCGGCAGTGCCCACCGGACAGTCCGGTGTGAGGCACTGTCCAGGCCGTGCCACCGGACAGTCCGGCGTCAGGCACCGGATAGTCCGGTCCCACCGGACAATCCGGTGTTGGCCACCGGATAGTCCGGTCCTGCTAGGGAGCTGCTGTGTTCTTCCCAGTTTGGTTTTTCCGCTGTGATTTTGCTACGGATTTTCACATTCCTCCCTTAAGACCATTCTCTTTGCTTACTGTGAGTCAGTGAGACGTACCTCGGTGCGGTGAGTGTCTTGTGGCAGTTATTGCAAAATCCGTTGCTCCGCTGTCATTCTTGTTCGGATCTTGAGCTTTCTTGCATTGGTGCGTATCCTCACAGTGGACGGCACCCTTGCGCTGCTAGGCATGTATCTGTTCAGTGGACGGTGCTTAGTTTCGGTTTCCACTTGGGGGTTTGTGATTTTGTGATTTCAAGTGCTCCTATTCACCCCCCTCTAGTCACACGTCTCGGTCCTACATAGATTTGTATTGTATTATAAGTGTGCTTGTTTGGTAGTGACAAGTTTCAGATGAGATTTGTATGTGTGTTACTACTGTTTTGATGGGTAGTTCAAATTGCAAATGGAATCGATAGGAACTTTGTATATGAAACTGGTAAAGCACATAATTTATGACATCTTTTATATACATCACCTACTCCAAATATGAATAATGCAACCACTACAAATCAATCACACTTGAAACTGCTGTTCAGCCCAAATCTAACCCTTCACAATGATTTCAAATTTATGTTGAGTTCCAACCTTATTCTATGGAGACTTACTATATAAGGGTTGTGGATGGCAATGTATGAACACATTTGGTATTTTTTCCATTGTCTAAAAATGCATATATCAGTGAGTTATTGTTGGGTGAAGATGAGGAGTAAATCAAGACTAACTCGAATCAGTTCACAAATTGAGGGTTTGGCAATTTTCAAAACTAAATTTGTACAGACCTTGTATAACAAACTTGTAGAACTCAAAGTTTGTAACAACTTTTCTGTAGAACTCTATCTCTAAAATTGCTTAGATTTGAAAGTACAAACTAAAATGTGTCCGAGTTAGAAATCTGCACCAATGTGACCTTCTGTTAAAGATTTTGAATTCTGTATTGATCTACATGGTTTCATCCAAAACTTTCTATATGAAAGTTGTAGACCATAACTGAACAATCAACTTCTCTATATTGACTTTGTTGCAAAGGTGCTTGTGAAGACGACTTACAATCACTTTAAGTCGGAACTTCAAATCTGGATAGTTAGGACAAAACTTGTAACTTGAAGTTTTGACTCCTTTACATATAGAACTGGTCATAGGCATCCATAAGAATGTTGGAGTACATGAAGTTTACAAAAAAATTTTCTATTTTGACCATAACTTGAGAACACTTCTAACTGGACCAAATACCTCAATCAAAAACAGAATTCAAATCTGGGCAGATTAGACCACATATTAGTAATTTGAAGTTTTATGTCTTTTCTGTTCAAAACTGGTAGAAACTCTCTATAGCAATGTTGTAGGGAACTTCAAAATGAGTAACTTTAATATTTTGGACTCAACCTAAAGCGGTTTCTCTTATGAGCTCTTGTTGAGTTAGAGTGGAACCTCAATTCTGGACAGATTGGTTTTAGCCAGTAAATCTGAATAGTTGGACCATTTCAAAATAGAACCAACTAAAATTTTCTATACCAATGATGTAGAGTATAAAATTTCTCACGACTTTCATATTATGAGTTTCTTCAAATTATCATATTTCAGCTATGAAAGTCTGACTGCAAGCTGTAGATGTTTTTGAAAGGAAAAATAGAGATTGTCCCTCGTCATTGCGATAGTCTCCCCTTTCAATGCATTTCTTGAGCTCAAAGATATAATTTGAACCTAGATCATTCAGAAGTTTTGAGAGTCAAATCACTGCTGACCTAGGCGTGTTGTCCTCACCAAAGTTATCACAAGAAGAAAGTCAGAAGGAAGACCAAGATGAAGAGCACTTCAACAACGTGGACTCCGTTCAAAATCTGCAACTTGAGATCAATCTGCTAAAGAGATCTATCAAGCCTAAAGATCAAGTCAAGATAGTTCGTACATGTTAACATTTAGGTACTGGTTCGATCGAATTCTATAGGCCTACCTACAATAGTGATAAATGAGCCTGTTCGCATCCATAAGCCATCGGGAAGATTTGCCCGAGCCGTCATCACCGAAGTAGAAAGATTTTTATCTGATCGGTCCCAACATATGCAGCGTCAACTTCTACACCAACACATGAAGTCGAAACTCCACCAAGACAAGAATGAGTTAAGCAGAAACCTCGGTCAATGGTTAACTGTCGCTTACATATTCCTTGGCAATGTGGTAGAGTTCCTATTTGATGACCTGAGAGATAAGAGGAAGCTTTCAAGATCAACCTCAACTCCAAGTCTTCAACAATGCTCTCAAGTTTGATGCAAATCAAGACTGCATCAACACAAATGAGAGGAGAAACAGGCCTTCACTATGGGTGTTTGATTCTACTATTAGGTAAAACAGAATGGGTATCGGTTAGCATAGTAACAACACTCAATTTGGACCTTTATTATTTGAACTTTTGACTTGTGTAGTTCATTGTGCCCTCATGCTCCTAACTTCGTGAAATCAACTCCAGTGATCCATGTACTTCTAGCCTGTGTACCTTTGCATTCCAAACTCCAATACTCGTTCATCTTAAGCTCTCACCTGAGTCATGCTTTGAACTCTTGTCATTCATATGATTCAATTCTTTTTGTCAATGCACCTCGAGCACTTGTTGACCATATGTTTCTAGTTCTCATGGATCCGATGCTCCAAATCTTTCAAGATGATGTGTTTTCACCTATTTGATTTCATACCAGCCATACATTGAGATTCATGTGCTCCAAGCTCCTCGTTCAATCCTTGTCATGACCTCATGTCATCACTGGTATGGTTGAGCCACTCTTGTTGTGATGTCTCCTTAGGCAGTCTTGGGTGCCTCGACGGAACCTGGGGTCCTGTGTGTACGGCCGGCACTGGTTAAACCACTAGGTTCACATTGGCATTAAGACATGCAAAGGCGTGACATTGCTTCAATTGTGGAACATTCATATCCACTTTCTATCGCTTTCTTGACCTTTCTACATTTGATTCGTGGGAATGATCGGCTTCATTTGTCTTTATATCATTTCATTGCTTTGTTTCACCTTACCGTTCTTGATCTGTGGGAATGATCCACCTTGATCCCATAGATTGTCCATATCTTTTCATTACCTTATTTAACCTTTTGTTGAATGGTGGGAACGATCAATTCTGTTCCACTACTTTGCTTGAATATTTTCCTTTTACTTGCTGAAGCTTATCTCCTGATGGTGAACTTTAGGATCATCCACTGCACTACCTTTTTGTTCTTGGCTAGCGCTCTTGTCAATACCATTCTTTCTTTGTTTTCTTCCACTTTGAGACTATCCTCAATGGTGGGCTTACTAACATTGCCAATTGTTTAGTTACTAAGCACAAGTCATCCTCCTACATTTTTTTCATGGTATGCTCTGACCAAAATAAGTAATCATACAACCCATCACCTTGTTGAGGTGAATATGGCCTACTTGTCCCTATTGTACCTTTCTTGTAGCGATGAGTAGGATGTGCTATGCTTCACCACATCAACAAGGTGATATCTTGATTGTACCTTTCTTTGAAGATATTAATACTTGATATCTTATATGTGTATGCAATCCCTATCAAATGAAATGAATGTGTCGCTCAACAACACATCCATTGCCATTTCTATGAATCACAAGACTTCCAGTTGGTCTGAATTTCCGATTCTGTAGACTTTGCCCCTAATGTTCTAATAAATTGAATATTTATCATGTCTCTACTCTTGGTGTCAAAGTCAAGAAGTAGCTCCTTTCTATTGCTCAATCAATTATTGTTACTCATTGCTGCCATAGTATCCTTAAGTTTGTTCATTTGCTCTATGGTGCACAACTTGCTACACACGCTGAAAAGACTATCCTAGCCTTACTAGATGACGCTTTGTAACTATCTTGTGTCAAGGAGGTACTAACCATTCACACGCTAGTTAACAAGCCTAACAGACAAAGATTTGGATGTTACCACGCATATTCAGAAAGACACGAACCGCGACTCCAAGACCATTTGCCTTCTGTAAAACCCTACCTCATCCAAATCTCAGGATGAGATTTCTTTAAGAGGGGTGGGTTGTAATGCCCCCGGCATCTCAAGGGCGCTAACACA
This sequence comes from Paspalum vaginatum, assembly GCA_030272315.1. Classification (NCBI taxonomy): domain Eukaryota; kingdom Viridiplantae; phylum Streptophyta; class Magnoliopsida; order Poales; family Poaceae; genus Paspalum; species Paspalum vaginatum. Next base: position 19,617,850 of record CM059020.1, read on the forward strand.
TAGTTAGACACAAGCTAATGATAAATTAGAACTTAATCATGCTTAGAGAGCAATGGGAACTAGGTGGAGAAATCACTAAGTCAAAAATTTTCTATTCGAAATTCAAAACCGCGCGTGGTTTGGTTAAGCCAAGACCCACGAGCTTTTGTGCAAAACACCAAATACAAAAGTTCTAGTGCAGGAAATATTCTTCTACTTTGCTATTGTGACCATGTTCAAAGTCTAAGGACAAGAGGTTCAAAAGTTTGAGTTGAATTCAGCCAACATTCTTTTTGAAAGGTGATAAAGGAGTCCTTGATCAAATTTGGACCCTAACAAAACATTCAAATTATTAAGCACTAGAGCTCAGCTCCGGTTTCAAAGTTGTTGTACATATTGTGAGCTACATTTTTCTTACACTAAGCATAGTTTAAAAATGTCATTTACTTATTTCAAATTGCACCCAAATAGCTCTTGAAATCAACCCAAGTCTGTCAACACAATAATTCCGAAGTCTAGATTTTCAACTCTTCTCCAAATTTCATTCTAAAATTACTTTTGATTTCACTATAGCACTTCAAAATCTACCTGACTATGAAATGAAATTAAACTTATTGCCTTTCAAATGAACCTGGCCTTGAAGTGATTGGACATAATCTGATCACTCAAAAATTTGAAACAAGAAAGACTCTACATAAAGAAAACTGTGGTTTGACCAAATCTTTAATTATATTTATGCTTGTAGTTCAAAATATATTGTTATCTAGACCAAACCTACTATACCAAACTTGTAGAGGACTTGATGATAAACAATTTTGGTATTTTGATATTTGACATGCAGAAAGGTGGAATAGTGTTTTGAGTTGATTTCTATTGAACTGATGAATCTGTTAAAACTTGACCTGCCTAGCAAATTCAAATTTCTGTGAAACAAAATTCATTATCATGCATAACTTTATATATGAAAGTTGTAGATTATGAAAAACACAGCAACATTAGTACAATACACTTTGTATGAAAAGGACCATAAAATGGACTTCTTGAATATGTAATCATGTGGGTTCTGCTTGGTCAAACTTGGGTCAGTTACTTAAATTCAAATTTAAGCCAATGTTTTGTATAGAACATGGTATTAATGTTTATAGCAAAGTTGGAGAGTGTGAAATTTAGAACGTTCCTTGTATTTTGGGTTTCTTCAAAATCAGTAATCTAGACTCTCTAACAAGTGATATACAGAGACATATTTGCTTGGTCAAAGCCAGTTTTTCTATTTTATTTTCCTTTTCTGTGTCAATGACTTGTAAGCAAAACCCAAAACCTAACTTGGGTGGCGGCTACTTTTTATAAAGGGTTTAAGGTCGACCTAAGACCCCTGGAGACGCCCCTAATGGGCTTCCTGACAATAAGCCCAAAAGACGGTGTCGCAGCACCATGACAGATTATGGACTCTCACTTGTTTCAACATTTGCTGTTGACTTCGAAGGAATTTTGAGGTTAAACCAGTGCCTTATGAAAGCTTATGAAATTCTCTTTCCATACATATGTAGAACGTCGAAAACGGACTCTGTATGCGTCCTGGGCATCAAATTTGGTGCGGGCTATTCCTGGAGGCCGAGACGGACTCGAACTCGAGTTGGACTTGACCTCCACCTTGGCTTGGGCCCTCTTCCTAGTCCGAGCGGTTCTTCAAGGCCTTTGTGATCCTCTTCACAGTTTCTAAATACAATATAATCAATAATAATATTAGGTAGCATACTATCCTCATATTTATGTGTACGGCCATTTAGAAACGAGGTCACCTGTTGGTTAAGTTGTCGTGCACGTGCTCTTCTAATAGGTCCTTGCATAAACATAGCAGTGATGTTCTCATCACCAAACCTCGAAACTAGCCATTGGGGAGCAGCTGCACTGCACAGATTGTCCGGTATGTACACCACCGGACCGTCCGGTGCGTACACCCAACTGGCCATTGGAATCTACCGTTGGATCTTTAATTCGAGTGTTGTGAGCATCGGACCATCCGGTGTGACCACCGGACCATTCGGTGCATGTTATCGCCCGTGGTCTTCGTGTTTATGTAGCCTCGGTTTAGAACGTCCGGTGCCTTCAAAGCTTGGGACGTGGTCGCTCCATCTCCTCTGCCTAGAACGTCCGGTGGTAGACCACCGGACCGTACAGTGCGTGTAAATCACACCGGGTCTTAGTCTTTAACTTGAGGCTTCTCTACTCGTTGGATCATCTGGCGTGCACCACTAGACCGTTCAATGCGTGCAAAAATCTGGCCCACTGACGGGCCAGCAGGACCGCCATGTCATGTATCACGCTTGCGATCGATGATGTCTTAGGTCTTCTATTGTGTCTTTTAAGTCCTCCTTTGAGGTGTTTGTACCCAAGTCCATCTCCTACACTTATGACTTAAAAAAAATATTTGCACACACATTGGTTCTAAATACACATTTATCCCAAATAGTATACGTTGTCACCTCAATCACCAAAATCCCAATAGAAAACTAAACATAAAGCTTAGGACCCATTTTCTTTATATGCTATTCATTTGTGAGTGGTCATGTGTTCTTCATTTGTGTTGTTTGGTCGTTGTACTTCTTTCTTCTCCTTGATGAAAAACGTGCAGAGCACTTTAAAAAAAAGAAGCGATACTCAAGGACAGAACCTCATCCCTGAAAGCTAACTCTAGTTGCACTACCAGTCTTACCACAAGCGATGCTCATCGCTTGCTGTAGAACTAACTCGTCACTTGCCTATAACACTAGCGTAAATCTTCCAGCAAAAATTCAAACCGCCATATATATCAGTTTGCACGATGACACGTTCAACACAATGTCACATTCATAACAAGCGACGGAGCACTGGACAACTCGCTGAATCATAACTGATGTTATACAAGCAAATGCAGAGTTTCAGTGAGGTTAAGAACAAATGTTCACAAGGTCTGGGAGCATTTCAGCAGCAAGTACTGCTTTCCAGCAAGTGGGACATAAATCTACCATGATCCTACAGCGCCCTGAGCACCTCAGGGTGATTCAACCATGGGCTGGGGAATGATGGGACAGAGGAATATGAATATGCCTTGGGTAGCATACTAGCATCAGCTCAAGGTGCTTCAGGCTACATGGGTGTAGCTATGCTAGCACAGCCTAATGCAGTTACAAACATGGGTTGGTTACCAAATCCAGGAAACACCAGCATGACCATGATCTGGGCGGCAAATCAAGGTCAGGGCACTCCAAATGCAGCTGCTATGATGGGAGGTCAGACGCAAGGAGTTGCAATGTCCCCATGGGATGGCGTAGCATCAGGAAATGCAAATTCCTATCCTGGCTGGGTAACCCAACAAGTTGGAAACATGAATCAAAATGATAGCTGGAATGCTCCTGTGCAGGGAAATCCGGGTCAGGCAAACAATAGCATGAACTGGAACACATCAAATGGTAATCCGGATCGGAATAATCAGCAAAGATTCCGACAAGGAACTATGGGGGCAGGCACTCTGGGCAGACTTCTGGCAAACGAAAGCCACATAGAAACCGAAGTTTGCACGACGACACCAAAAAGATAAGGAACAGATTCAGCATTTCACTGCACAATCAACACTGTAACAGAACCAGAAACAGCAACAGGAACCACATAATCATTTCAAGTTCACAACAAGCCACCAAGAGCTGGAATTAAACACGCTGAATCTTATCATATAGGTAAATGCATAGTTGCAGTAATGTTAAGAGCAAACATTCACAAGGGCTGTAAGCGTTTCAGCAGCACAGATTGCTTCCTCCAAGTTCACAGCCTGATATGCGGAGTGCGGAACATAAATCTACCAAGACCCTACAGCACCCTGGGCTGGGTTTTCAAAGTGAGAGAAGCCCCAGTAGGTCTTCAAAGAGTATGGCAGGTAGATAGTCGATCCTTCAGTTGTGATCTTGGCGATCTGTCATTCAACTACAGGTTAGGGCAATCTATACCATATACTGAATTTCTGCTGAACGATTATAAGTTCAGCAAACTAAGCAGGGTTCATACCTGGAATTTATTGATAGATGACCTGTCACGGTACAGCAAGACCAGCAAGCACTTCTCAACCAGCTTGACTGCTTCTTCAAAAGTCATATCCTCACGCCACTCAGCACGAAGTATGGGGATCGCCAGATGATTTCCGAATCCAGTAGCAATGTGGTTTTCCTCAAAGTGGGTACCGATCATGTTAACCTGCATTGGTCCAGAATTTGGCATAAGATGCTGACAAATAAACACAGGTGAATCAGAAGATACTAGTGTTTGAGAGATCATACCATGCCAAGATACTTCTCATCACCTTTTGGACCCTTTTTAACTCCACCAAGTACAAGTGAGTTCCAGAGAGGATCAAACTTGTTGCGTCTGTTGTACATTACTCTTGTCAAATAACTGTGGATCTCTTTGGGGCCCAAAGAGTTTCCATCATCCCACATATGATCAGACAAACTGAAAAGAAAGGGAGAATGGATAGTTTCAGATATCAAAAGCATTATTACAGAGAAAAGCATAAGTTTTTCACCATATCCACCCATCAGTGACAGAACATACGTTAGTTCATCCAGATAGCGCAAAATCTCCTGAAAATCACTGAACTCTCCACTTGCTCCAATGAGGCTATGTTTGCCAACTGCCTTAATGCGTTCCACAGTCTTGTATCTCAAAGTTGACCCATAGGAGGCTGCAAAAATAAGTTAGGACTAAGTTCTCCATTGTGATAACGGTATGTCTCTGCAGAAGAACTGTGACTAACCTCCAGTGTCACATGCCATGATCACACCATCCTTGTATTTCAAGGCAATGACTGAAGTACCAGTCACATACGGATACCTATTGATGTGAGCAGATGTACTTATCAAAGCAAAGGACCACAATAGAATTACAGAAGATCTGAAGGGAAGGCATCCTGAAAATAACAACCACATAATTGATGCTGATCCTATTGTACTAACAGAGAAGCCATTACAAACATAGGCATGGCCGCATGGCTAATCAGGAACTGAGACAAATGAAGCACTAGGCGTGGGCATATTGCAATAACCCTGATTTAACCTTATTTCACAAGATCATACCGACCAAGCAAAACTAATTTCAACTATACTCCCACAAACGAAGGCATCTTCAATGATGCTATTGTTTCATAATCTAGAACACTTATTTGTCAATTGATATGTTAGATTAATACCTTGACACAGGAAAAGAAGAGAAATGAAACTACCGCCCACATGCTTACAAATCCCTCACTTTTCCAATCCTCTGGTAAGCACTGCTAAATGCCAACGTGCAAGATAACGGGGTAATAACCACGAGCTAACCAACATTTACAACGGTAGAGGTCAAATCCAAGCAGTATTTCACAGAGAAACTGTCCAGCAGGCAGCTACGAACATCTATCTATATGCCCTAACCCAAATCCACTACAACCCACATAATCCTAGTTGATAAAACCCTAACTTTTCCCAGCGAGATTTCACCGGGAGGAACAAATAAAAAATAGAAATCCAACCGATGGCACCGGATAGCAACGGGGAATTCCCCGTCGGGGAATAGCTCCCCATCCCCGTCCCTGTGAAGGAAAAATCATCCCGCGGGGATCCCCACGAACACTAGCGGGGAACATTTCTTCCCCGTCCCCGTTCCCCGCAGGGAATTAATCCCCACGGGGATCCCCGTCCCTGCTTAAATTATAATTAATAGGCATGCTTTTTTTACTTAGTCACTTATACGCTTTGTCAAAGGTAAGAAATCATTATATGTACATCATAATGAATACATTTGTACAATAGTGATCACTTGACAAGGTAATTATTTATTTTATCATTACTTATTATATGAAAACATCATCATCTACAAGCTTAACGGGTTCCCGCGGGAACGGGGATGGGAAATGATTCCCCGTCCCCGTCCCCGTTTACCCATCGGGGAGAGAATTTTCCCGGTAGGGCTGGTTTGGCAGCAGCATTCCACGCGGGGAAATCAGCCTTTTCCGCGTGTCCGCGGGCCACGCGAGAATTTTCTACGGGATACTAATCTGGGCTGTTTGGAAGATGGCAAGACGGAGCTACCGGCCCGAACTGAGTCCAGTTTTCGTGTGGAAAGTGCCCCGGCCTCTGGACATCGGGCAGAAAACCTTGTCAGTTCCTCAAGTGGGCGAGAGCGACGCGAGATTGCCGCCGCCGCCGCACACCTTTCCGCGACCTCCCGTTCCGCCATCCAGGCTACGTTCCTCCTCTTCACGGCTTCACCTCCGCCTCCACAGGTAAGTTCGCCCTTAGCTAGAGTTCATGCCAGGGGCAAGCTTCCAAACAGCCACAGTGAAATGCTCCCGAGAATCTATTTCCTCGCGGGAACTGCAGCGATAGAGAAATATGCCCCGATGGTGTTTACTTCCTTGGGTTAATTACAGTCTGCTGCCAAACCAGTCCGTATAGATCCCCGTGGGGGAAAAAACTCCTCCATCCCCATCCCCTAATGGAGGAATTCCCCACGGGGAATCGGGGATGGGGTCCCCATTGCCATCTCTACTAATCGACCGGCACTCCCCCTAATAAGATAGAGGTAGACTAACGCCGTAACGCATGTTGCGAACTGAAGCACGACCTCAAGCCATCGAAACATAAATCTATAGACTTACTGCGTCCGCTGCGTCTGGCCTCCTCCTGCCGCCTGGCTTCTGCCCTCGGCGTGGGACCCCATCGCCATGGCCTGCTGCCACTGCGGAAACCAACGATCAGGGGCGGACCAAGTAAAGGAAATGGGTGGATAACTTTTGCAAAGAGATCGAAGTTGCTAGGTTTGTAATCAGGTGCTGTTTGGTTCGCCACCTCGAGCGGTAACGGGAGTGGGATTAACTACCAGCGCTTTCTGTTACTCCTTTGCTTCCCTTCCCTCGTACAGATCTGGAAGAAGCGTACAACCTTCTAGAGATTTTGCTGCGTTGTTGTAGGCCTCCAGTCTTCTTCCTTCTCGTCCCCTTCCTCTCCAGCAACGTGGAAGACAGAAGCGTGGCGGCGGATCTCGTGGCCGAAGCACCTTCAAGCATACACAACAATGGTTAGGGTTCCTGTAAAGATTGGGGTGGAGAGGGAGATGGAGAGGAAGACAGAGGAGAGGGGAGATGGCAGTCCGCACCGGTGGTGAGGAAGCTAGAGGGACGGCGGCTGATCCTCGAGCCCTCCAGTCGTCGCGCGAGAGGCCGGGAGGGAAGGTGACGCGATGGAGGCAGCTCGTCCGCTGCGGGATTCGATAGCGACGCGATGGAGAGGCAGCTCGTCCGCTGCGGGATTCGATAGCGCCGCCAGGGAAGGGGTCAAGGGGTAGGTTTGTATCATTGTATGGGCTGCTACCCACTCCCGCTGCGATCCATTACGGGCCGTGCCAACCAAAGAGGAAGTAACGGCATCCGACAACGCTGGGAATCGTTGCGGGCTAAAAAGAGCCCAACCAAACAGCACCTCAAATCGGATTGGAGAAAGTCCATTCGACCACCTTAACTATGGTCGTCATCCGATATTACACTCCAACCACAAAACCAGGAATCCTATCACTCTGAACTTTTGAAACCGGTTGGTTTTGCTCCTCAAGTGGTATTTGGAGGTTCAGTGATGAAAAATCAGCCACCATCTTATAGAGTGTACCTAACGACATCCAAACAGCTACACGACATCATTGACAAAATCATCATCAATCCAGAGCAAATCCAACGATGTTGATGAAGAGAAAAAACTCTAACCTAAATCCTATAGTTGGAGTAGATGTGGCTACTCACTCTTGCATCTCCTAAAAGAGGGAGTACCACAAGTCCCTAAACACATACTATGCACAAAAGCAAGCATGGAGAAAACCTAGACCACAACTTGCCTATACAAACTGGGTGACACTAGCTAGTCAAGGTTCCCTCTCCCCTCAGATGTTGGAGAGCTGATGATGGAGGGGAGAGGAACTGACAAGATATCACAAGCAAAGGGGTCACTCTTCCATCGCCTCTCTCTTCTAAAGGGGAGAGGAACCGATATCACAAGCCCATTGTACGCCATTTTAGCCAAATACTTCTTTGACAAATGAAGAGAGTAGCACATATTCGTGGCCTCTCTGAACCGCTGAATGTACTAATTGACAGACTCCCCTGGACGTTGACGGATTGTCATCAGGTCTGTGAAAGTAGCTTCCTCCGAGCCCGTGAAGAATTGTGCATGCTGTTTCCACGTCGTGATGGATCCTGGTGCTAATGGCGTGTACCATCCAAAAGCTGGGCCTGTGAGGGACAAAGAGAAGAGCCGAATCTTCATATGTTCGGCTGATGCTGCAATTCCCAGCTGTGCCAAGTATCGACTGATGTGCTCCACTGTACTAGTGTTGTTGCTGCCACTGAAATTAGAAAACTCTGGCACCTTGAACTTTGGTGGAGGTGGCAATTGATCATACACCTCAGGATATGGTTTGGCGTAGGTGATGGTACCCCTCACTAGCCTGGTATTCGTCTAGATCGGCTTCAGCAATCGATCCACTATGAGTAGAAAACTCGGCCTAGTTATTAAAAACCAGCCCTAACCGATTTTATCTTTGCCACTGCCCATGTGGCCTGTATGGTGAGGTTGTTTCTTTGACGGAGGCTTGCATGGAGGCTCTTCTCCTTCCCGTAATGGCCTGTATCTGAGTTGGCAAAAGAAGCTGACGTTGCTTAGTACCTTCAGCCCACCACAGGGTATCCCACGCGATGGTTTTAGAGATCGAGGGGGTAGGCGAGTGGATTGCGAAGGTGTACAGAACGATGGGGAGAGCGATGTAGACAGGTTCGGGCCACTGATCGCGTAACACCCTACGTCCTGTATGAGGTATCTGTGGATTGTATCTGGAGCTTGAGCATCTGAGAGTTGAGAGAGCCTTCCTAGGGTCCCTAGCTCCCCTTGTATAGGCGAAGGAGCTAGGGTTACAAGTCAGCTACGTAGGACTTAATAGATTACAATCCCGTAATTGGGGGGATGAATATCCTCAAAGGATCAATGTCTATCCTAGCGGCCAAGCTAGCCTAGTCTTCAAGTCACCTCGCGGCTTGCCCCACAAGGGAAACCACTCGGCCCACCCGTCAGGGTGCAAGTAAATCGAGTCCATAGGGTACCCGAGGGTACATGATGCCCACAAGCCCCCAAGCTTCATGAGGATTTAGCAAAAATAGTCTTGAAGGTCTTCAGGTCGTCATGCCTCCAATAAAAACGTATCACTATATGGGTTCATCGCTAGATGAACTCCATATAGAGTAGCCCCAAGCTTCAGGTCGACTTGCACAGCAACCGGCTCCCACGACCTAGCAGTCCAACCTCCCCTTGCAAGGATGCCTAGGACAGGAAGACCAATCCCAAAGGTACTTTTCTTTTCCAACTTAATTCCTTGATTTCAATTGATCATGTGTGTATGAGTCCTTAGAAAGTGATATAGATCCATGGTTCCTAGTTTACTGGGTTATCAAGTTTGAGCATGTCTAGGGTTTTGATTAGTATCTTTGAATCTGTAGGGTGTTTCCAGTGAGTTATAAGTTGTCCTTGGGTAACATCTTGTTACAAATTATTATCTAATTTGTATGTCCTAACCAATGGAATTTTGAAGGGAATATCACCGGTACTTAATTGTATTTGCTGTACACATGGTTTTTTCTAACAGGGCCATGGGGAAATTTGATGATTATTAGAATATGAAATGAGATCTCGGTCGAGCAGTTGTTTTCACTCCTAGATTTGTTTCTTCACCTCAGATTTCCTAATTTGATTATCGTGCATTAATTCCCTGCTGCCTTTCTAGAGAGGCTTAGGATATCTGTACGCTATTCTCGTTTCTAAGCAACATACATGATTTGTGATCTTTGGATCTAGAGGAGTGGCATTGATTTACATTTTTTTGTGAGAATTTGGCAAAACTATGTGATCATTAATTCAGCTAAACCTCATTGGCAAGTGCCATAATTTACTGAAGGGCACAACCTATGCCCTGAAATATAGTTGTTAAATTGCTCCTTTGGCCATAGTTATGGTATATTTACTTTGCTATAGTTACCTGATAACTAAGTTATTTGGTCACAACTAAGTTGTTTGGTCACAACTAAGAATGAACAACTAGCCCAAATAACTTAGCTGTTCATTCATGCTAGTTGCTACATTCAATCTCATTGTAACTATCATTGAAACAAAGGCAATCATGTTTACATCTTTGCATATGTCCAATTGATCCTTTTCTTTTCTTGACAACAATCATGTGATCATATCTGTATCTGCAATGTCTGTTGTCTTCTGGACTTCTGCTGAAGTAAATCTTCAGAGATACCATATTCAAATCATATCATCATATGGCTCACACCCTAATACCCTAACGAATCTAAGAAGCAGCATGACGATTACCTTAAAAAAAACCCTAATTACTCAGGGGTGGGGATGCGCCGAGAGAGATTGAAGACAACCGCTGTGCAGGAATGTATTGTCGTCGGTTTATTATGTAGAATATGGATACATATTTATAGTCCGGAGACTTGGACAACAAGTCTGACTCTTTCTGTATCTAAAAACTCCTATTTTAACTATACTAATCCTAACGTGACTTGAATAAAAAGATACATGGCCCCAAAAGGCCCCACAATCACCTCTTCCTTTGAAGATCAAACAGCAGTCCATTAGCTGATCCATTTACTCAAAGATCGACCCCATCAGCCCATTTAGCTGATAAGGCCTATGGCTAAATTCTGATGATAACAGCTTTATAATTTCAAATCCCCATTTCCCGCCATGGACTGCAAGAGCCACCAGACGGTCCGGTGTGGTGAACCACCAGACGATCCGGCGGTGTGTTCCAGCACAAGTCCACGAGCGAGCTCACAGTCTTGAACGTCCAGTAAAGGCATCGGACGGTCCATTGGCAAGCCATCGAACGGTCTGATGGGCTATTTTCCCGAGGACGCCCTAGACTCAACCCTCAGTCCAAATCATCAGTAAAGGCACCGGACGGTCCGGTGAGCATTTAAGCACAATGGTCGAACGTTTATGGACTACAACGCCAACTTTGAGTCCACCGGACGGTCCGGTGGATCACCACCGGACGGTCCGGTGGCTTATAAAAACTTGTTTTCAGCGCTGTTTTGATTTGAAAACTTAGAGAGATTTTTGGGGGTTTTTCTTTTGATTCAAACGACAAAGGTGAGTGTGTTTTAGCACATTTTAGTATGTTTGAGCTTTATGACTAAGATGCACTTGAAATTGAGAACTCTAGAGTGAAGTGCATCAAGCTACTCACCTCGACCCCCCTTGATAATACGACCCATCTAAAACTAGCAAAGAAACCTCTAAGTGCCCTTCTTTCGTCTTTATGGCACTTAGAGCTATCGATCCTTAATCTTCTCGCTAGGTCTCCAAACCATAAACCGTCCTTTATGAAATTCGAGTTGAGGGGTCTCCTTAGGTCAACCAATGAGCACGATATAGAATATAATCCCTTTATGTCATGAACTCATTAGTAACAAGATTAAGTTGTCATTAATCACCGAAACATCTACCTCTTAGGGTCATGTTTCTCACAGACTTTATAAGTCGTGAGGGTTCAAGTCCCTCTATCCCCAAACCCTCTTTCTCTTTTATTTCCTAACCATAGTAGTTATCTTTTTTTCTTTTACTTTTATAAATGGGTTTAACATTCATTAGCTTTCTCATTCTACTCTTTCACAGAGGAGTGCAATGAAAACCCAATGAATCTTATGCTATTCGTTAAATATATGGTTTAATTTTTATTAAACTACGAGTATCGGCAAGGAATCTCAAACTATTTAGATTACTAAGAAAAAGATGAGCAGATAACCACCTTTGGTCAGGTGTTAAGTTTTTTTTTCAAACCCACCAATGACAGACCATATAAAAGTAAACAACCAAGCAATGAACGCTTTGATCCCATCATACACAAAGGGGTGAGGACTCACTGCTCATGTCAAGCAGGGTGAATGACATTGTACTATTCCAATGCTCTCTCCAGTCTCCACTACAACATCCCATACATCCTAGGGACTTCACACTCTATCCCAATTAAATTTAGAAGGTAGGTGTGGAACGTGGCTAAAAGTGGTCTGACCAGGAATACTATGATCTTCCCATTATGTTTCTTTTTTTACGAAAACATAGAGAACCTGGAACCTCTTCCCACCTCAAATGACACAACACTCGACAAAAGAATGTTGAAAGGATAGATAAATAAGCTGGAAAAGTGGTTCCTTACCTTTGAATTATCATCCTGGACCCCAGCTCAATCTGGTTTAACCAGGTTCATACACAATAGGAAGGCAAGTGAAGAAGACCCTACAGATGGGGGCTAGCAACACAAGGCAATAACAGATTGATCTAGCATTAACAGGACAATCAAAAGAGCTCAAAGGAAAGAGCATTTGATCTAGCAATAACACCTTGCAGCAGAAGCAAAGCAGGCCGCATAGAGCAGTGCATTCATCTGTACAATTGGAACACTATGAACATGCTTGCCAAACTAATTTTATAGAATTGGTTTATGTAGAACTAACTGAAATTTAAGGTATGATTCGATGCGGCATAGAACAGCAAAAGAAGGCAATGAAAAGGACTCTAACAAACTTGCAGAAAACAATTCAGATGAGAAGGCACGCAGCCAGCATGATATTAAAAGGTACATGCATGCGCGTTGCCACGGGGGTGACAAAATGCCAACAAATTTTTAACCCTAGGTATATTAGTCCAAAATTCAAAAGGTTTATGACAGGACCCTGCGATCACCAAAAGGTTCAGTGCAGTACCCTGTGGTCACCATCACCATTTATTAAATATTCCGATCTACTAAATCTCAAAATTATAGATAAATATCAACAGAACATGTGTTCAAATATGTAGTTCAAAATTAACGAAGAGAGTTCATGTCATGACAGTAAGGTTGAACATTAGCGTCATCCCAACTGACAAGCATATATCCAAATCTTATAAAGCTATATCACACACATACTCGAAGCATGAAACCACAAATCCTCTCTGAACAAAACAGTTGTTGTTTCTATCAGCACTTGGATAGCTTTGTGATAACCTATATACTGCTACTTGCTACTCGATCTGACACTTTGTAGTGGTGTCATCCATAACAAACAACCACTATAGCTTCTCTGTTTAACAGGCTAGGACTACTTAAAAATAACACAATTACCATATTTTTTCTGACAGCTCTGCGATTGTGAACCAACCTGGAAAGTCTACATAACATATCATGTCTCTAACAATAAGTCAATCACTAATCAGGTCACAAGTTTGGAAGACAAAATAGTTGGTGTTGGGGGTCTGTTATCAAATCACACGACGACAACAGAGCAACATCAAATACGAAGGATCTCTCTCTTTGGAGTCCTCAAGTGTGGTTAAACGAATCATAAATGACAACCGACATGGAAACTCATTGCCCAAATCAAGAATGCTTAAGGAAAAATGCACAAACAACGAAAGGACAAAAAGGTCGTATGGAAACATAGGGCAAGCCGTTTGCTATACCTTCGTGCCCAAAAACTAGGGCTGAGGTCACGTTCAATGCGAGGCGTCCAAGTGTCACTGTCCCAAAAGCCTGGCCTTCGTTCTGCACCGGACGGCACAATCCTTGGATGTTCGGGCTAAGGGCAAGCTTGGACCGCGCTACGCCGGTCCTTTCCGCATGCTCGAACGCATCGGCATGGTGGCCTATCGGCTACAGCTTCCAGCGGGCGCTCGGCTCCACGACGTCTTCCACGTGGGGCTGCTGAAGCGCCACAAGGGGGACCCTCCTGCTGAGTCGGTGCCCCTGCCCCCGGTGCTAGATGGCCGTCTCCTGCCTGAGCCGGCCAAGGCCTTGCAGGCGCAGCGTCGGCGTGGCGTCTGGCATCTCCTGGTGCAGTGGTAGGGACTCCCCTGAGTGGAAGCGACATGGGAGGTGCTCGACGACTTCCGCGGCCTCTACCCCGACTTCCAGCTCGAGGACGAGTTGTTTTTGCAGGCGGGGAGAGATGTTATGACCGGCATCCATTATCAGAGGAGGAAGAAGCCCATTAGTGGCTGATGAGGCGCCAGGGGGGTTTAGGGCCTAGGGCCCATGTTATCTTAGTTGGTTCATTAGCAGTCTTAGTCGGGCCTTTAGGGAGGAGCCCATGAGAGGAGAGATTATATATGCTGTAACAGACTCTATTGGGAATTAAGCAGAAGCAATTTATCAATTGCCCACTTCCATCCGGGAGCAGGGCGAACCCTAGCCGCCATGCTCCTCTGCCTCCCTCGCTGCATCACGCACGACCACGCCTGCGCCCCACCCCTACTCTCTGCGTAACATTCCCGGTAGGACCCGAAATCCTATCACCTTACTACCAGGTAAGTTAAGTACCATTCAGTTAAGTCAATTTCAGTTTTATCTGATTACACATTGACATAGCATCTTCTCAAACTCTTTTAGTACCCAGTTCAGTTAACTACCATTCAGTTTATTCAATTACATATCATCTTCCTAAACTCAATCAGTACCCAGTTTAGTCAACTAAAATTCATATTAGTCAATTCTAGTAAATCTGATTGCACATTGACATAGCATCTTCCCTAAACTCTTTTAGTACCAGCACATTGACATTTGTTTATAGAACAATGTTGAACTGAAGTGCACTAACAGTAGTAGTCTAATCAAAGATGCTTACGCAGGTTCAGGGTGATCGGTGGATGGAATTCAGCGGCAAGCTGCGTCATCCTCGATCCCTTGCGGCGGCTTGCAGTGAAGATCTCCCTTGCTGACGTGGTAGTGGTGCGTGGCCCCGTGCCGACGAACCGACGTGGTAAACTAAAATATGCAAAATCGCACCTGGCAATTAAATCACTGAACCTTTGGGTGACTTACATATAAAAAGGAAAATAAGGTGGCAGTACCCACTATACACAAACAAGGAGCATGGATATCTTGTTTCAATAAGGAAAAGGTAAGTCTCTTTTTCTCACTCACTCAAAGCAACCAATCACAAGGGAAAAAACAACAAGATTAGATTGAAAGATGGCTACTATAGTGAGGTAAACTAAAATATGCAAAATCGCACCATGGCAATTAAATCACTGAACCTTTGGGTGCCTTATATATAAAAAGGAAAATAAGAAGGTGCATCTGAGAATCATGTGTCCCTAATAGAGCTAATGTTGGCAAGCAGGCAGCCATGTTTCCCAAGGGAAATAGATTTTATTTCCAAGACAACAGCTAGAACAACCAACAATGGCACACCAGTCGATGGATACTCTAGTCCTAAAAATAGCAGGAATCAAGATATTCAAGGGTTCTTAATATAGCCAAGTTTCAAGCAAACCACTAGAGAATACCCACACAATTGGATACTCCAGACTTCTAAATACAACATAACATGACATATGAGGATTCAGATGAATCAAGAGCTGACAAATGAGGTTTCTTTAAGCTGTTTGTTTGATCGGCCAAACCCAACTGTCAACTTAAAAAAAAAGAGGCCAAGTAGAGCCTAGGTAAATTAAGAGCCACTCTAATTCCTATCTCTGTATCTAACATGGGGATTAAACTATTCTTGCAAGCTAATTTCAGTCCATAGAAGTATGAACCATCGCTAAAAGAAGGAAATCTAAACTTCATAAATTGTACCAATGGTAAGCTAAAACCACCTATGCCTGTTCAAACTAATGAAATATGAAATGAAACACATACAGATCTCACTGGCCGGCAATCAGCTTAGAAGAAGGATTCCTTACTAAAATCAGGAAAAGAAATGACACCTTTTATGGAATCATCTGTTAGGCCCATTCAATACACGTAACTCATTGACAGGTGGAAGAACCCTACTCTGCAGGGGAAAATGGCTCTGAACTTTGAAATAGAAACTGAAGGCATCGCTGTGACAGGAAAAACAACATTGCACCTTGAGAAGTGTTCAAGACAAGCACCAACCCTGACCAAGGCTAGATGATTAAGACTAAACTCCTACCCTATGCTCAACATCTCTAAAACAATCATGGCAAAATGCATTCTCAAGCATGTAGCATCAGGCAAGTCAAAAAATTGGCATGACACAGAATGAGATGGTGTACAGCTCACCAGACAGGAGCCTAGTGGGGGAGAAGCTAGAAGTGCCTCTGAGTGAATCCTGGAGCCTGCAAAGCCAAACAAATTGGAAAATGCAGCAGCATCAGAGCACATAAGAGCATGAACCTGTATGCAAGAAAAAGCCACATGAAGAACAACAGCCTACGAGATGAAAGGGGTAGGGGTGGGGCAGAATGGTGGGTGGCAGATCCCCTTACCATTCTTCACAGGAGTAGGGATTTGAGATTAGCTCGAATTACAATCATACCTTGAAATTACGGAGTCATCAAAGAGGGGCATGTGCAGTCTATAAATGACTGAGCAATTCAGGTTGTGCCTTTGTTGAACAACACTGATATGCATCAACCATAGTTTAGGACACAGTAGTTTGTGCAAAGCTTTAAAATGTTTTGTAAAAATATCAACAGTGGTAGTATTTGCAGTAATCACAGATGCATTGTTTCCTCTGGCAGATCAAACGTGGGAGGGCTAAATCATATGATTAAATTTGAAAGGAAGGTTAGCTGTTACCAAAGGCCAATAATTAGCTTTCATACATTACACAGATTGGTAACCAAATGATTCATAGCACCACACATGACATTTGCATGCTCATGATCTTCGAAAGGAGGTCACAACTATATTGCACATTCATAGGTGACCAGAAGATTCAAATGCATCATTACACCACAAGTTGCTACCCAAAATATTTGCAATCACTTGGACCCATTAGGTTTTTGAGGGACATCCACTCACACACTTGGAACCATCAGTTTTTGAGGGATAACTACTCACAGAACAAAATAATATTTATAAGACTCCTAACTAAAGCATGAGGCAGTCAACCATTTCATTGTTTAGGGACACATCCTCACATAGTTAGACCCTATATATCTAGTCTACTTGAGTTCATAATGATTACTAGCATGGTACTCAAAAGAAAGCATTTCCATTTCACTTCATCATGTCAATCTAGGCCCATTTCACTTCATCATGTCAACCTGGGCAGATAGGATAGCTACATGCTGATGCAGCTCGTCCACCTGGGCATTTAGTGCATGTATCTTTTCGTCACGTGCTGCATTTCTCTTCATGCGTGCCAACTTCTCTGTCACGCTATCAATCATGGCAGCTAGCGAGCATGAGTGCTTCTTGACGTTTTGGTGTGCATGCTTGAACAAATACCACAAAGGTTATATATACACAGCAAGAAATAATTTACTGGTGAAAGTAGTATGTGTATTTTCAAATTTGCAACAAGGCGACACAGCAGTCTCCAACATGAGTGGATTTCAAGCGTAGCTAAGAAAAGAGCATTATGCAAAATAGCTGCCTCTATGAAAAAGATACATCTCATTCGGCGTAAGAATCACCATGTTACTTCAGGGATCATTTTCATGTGGCAATAAATTCTACATTGACAAAAAATTGCTAGATTCATGAATAAAGATTCTACATTATAGAAACCATAGTAAACACTTCAGATAGTAATTTTAGATACATTCATCTTATAAAGCATACTAACATGCAATTAGTTTTTAGAACTATTGGTGATGTAATATCAACAAAAGTCCAGATGTTTGGTGCCTTTTCCGATATCCTTGGGGACTAAGAACTAATGCTGACTTTTTTCTCTCAAGACTAATTAGTGTCAACATGAAGAGGCATGCAGATATAAAATAGTAGTGTGGTGTATTGTTTCTTATCAGCCATGGTTATTAAGGCGGTAAGGCGAGACACGGCGAGCGACCCCCTTCTAGACGCCTAGGCGATTAAGGCCCGCGGCGAGGCGACGCCATGCATATATATGTCGTAACCTATAACGGAGTGGCATAAACATACCTTGTTGCAGCCAATTCTAACATCCTTCTCTTCCCAAATGTCCTTGTTCCATGTACATGTAGCATGCATCTCCTTGCAAGTTTTAACAAGTTGGTTGTGATCAGTGTAAACACATTGTAATCCAATAAATTAGCAAAGTAAATATGGATCAAGTATGTGTACCTTGTGCATGGCATGACCTCTTCTTTTCTCCCCAGCTGCAAGTTAAAGAAAATAAAAAAAATAATGAGGCACTTACCAGATAGGATCATAATTCATAAGACAGCAACATGCCAATTACCAACATCAATCCACAAGCGCAGATAGACACATCGACACACTAATGGCATAATTAATAGTCCATAGCCACATTACAAATTAGTCTAGAACCACAAGCTAGAGTCTAGTAGCATGGTGAGCAGCCACATAAGTATGGACATTAATCTTTCACCTACTGAATAAAACACAATCCAGGAACACTACTGTAAAAATAGCATATTAGACTCGGATGAGACGATTTAATCCCCTCTCAGATCCTAATTATGCTTTAAAATTCATTATAAAAACAAGATGAATTAGGGTTTCCGTACGTGATTTTCCACAACAATGAAGTCTGCTAAGATATAACCAAATACTAATCTCATTCCCTACTCTAATCTCAATCCCTACCTAGGTTGAAATCCAAATTGTGGGATCCCCTGCTATCACCTTCTCCTTGGATGTGCTTCCGTCGTCATGCCTCGCCCGCGGCGCTCTTGACTCCGGTCCCAGCACCGGTGATATTAGCCGGATGGAGCCCACCGGCGGCAGGAGTGGAGGACATGGGCGGCAGCGCGTCCTCCATGGTGGCACGGTGGAGCTCCATGGCGGGACCGACGGGGCGGAGGAGGCGGCGGTCCGGAGATCGGGGGCCACGGCGCGTCGAAGGAGGAAGAGTACGAGGCGGCCATGGCGGGGAGCGAGGAGGCGCGGCTGCCGAGGCCGGGAGGAGGCGCGTCAGTGGCGCTATGTCAGAATGGGGCATTGTGGGGCGGGAGAAGACGCCCACATCGTCGATGGGTCTGCCTCGGTGCCTCTTCCGTGGGTCTCCCTGCCAAGGTTAACCTTTCCGTTTTTCTCTAAAATCTTGGGCGGAAATTAAATTTTAGAATGAATTTCGCTAAATTCAAAGTGAAACATCCACGCCATCAAGCAAGCTTTATAGATATCCAACGTACTTGATACCGCCACTTTGGGTCCTAGTGAAGTGGTCGAGAAGCTCTTCAGCTAGCTTGGTGAGTATGTGGTCATAAGCCTCCTTTGCTCAAGCGGGAGTTGTGCGACGTAGGAGGTGTTTGTTTGTCTTTCAGCCATGTGCTAGGATCGTGATTGGCCGAAAACTACATGTTGCCCTTCTTGGATGCTTTTGGAGGCATCGTTTGGTGATAAAGTTCATGAAGGTGAGGTTCCACCGGTCGTGCCAAAAGGTGTGTTACCGCGGAAAACCAACAGCCAGGAACCCCGCGGTAAGGTCACAATAGAAGTCGGAGATCGCGGTGCTGCTGCACTCATCTCCTTGTGGTCCGGCTCTGATCGGCTCCAAGCAAAGCTGATCTGTGTGGAGGTGGTGACGTGAGCCACCTAGTTTGACCTTGGAGCTAGGAAGGTTGGGTGGATGTGATGGTTGGCTCTGGTTCTCCCTGTAAAGCATACACAACATATTTTAAACATTAAGTTCTTGCCTGACCGATCGGATCGGCACCACGAGAGCTCATGAACTCTAGTCGGCATATATGTAGATGCTTGACAGTCGATGAGGTGTAAAGTGTTATGATAACCAAGACCACATCCACAAAGAGAACAAATATAAACCTTATCTAATAGCATGATATAAAAGATATGCATAGCAAGATCGGCTTCCAGAGGACCTCCAAAAATATCCATTTAGATAAACAGATACAAATTAAGACATGTATAGATAGGTTGCTCAAGATACGCTGATCTATCGGCATGTCGTGTGCACGTGTTGCAGCGACACGTTGTGGGTTGTGATAAGTGACTAAGTAATGTAAAACGAGCAACATGAAGATCGATCCATGACATAAACCATAGAAAACATAAGCAGATCGATAAAATGCAAGGTGAGCGACAAGTTTCATGTCGAGCAAAGCTCGGCACAAAACTCGCCGGGGTAACTGATGGATCTTGTACCAAGCAAAGCTTGACATGAGATTCATCTAGAAAACCGATGATTCTCTGAACTTGTAGTCCCTATGATGGTCATGCCCCCCCCCATTATAACAATGCATGCTATGGTGTCGTTCCTCGTCTTGGCGATGTTCAAGGAGATAGCGCTCCTCCCGCTCATGGTGGTACTCCCGATGATGTTGTTCGCCGTGTAGGTCATAGTTGGACCGATAGCGATGCTCCAATTGCCAATCACAGTTACGATCTTCTTCCCGGTCACGCGCCTGGCGTTGCTCACGTCTTTCGTGATGACCAGCATATATGCCGATTAGGACACCCGAGTCGGGGTGAGAGCGCTGGTTTCTGGCTATGTCTTTGGCGGACAAGTGCTCCTCTGGTCAAAATTTTAGCGGCCCATCATCATTTGGATTGGCCTTAGCCTTGCCTTTGTCCTGCAAACCAAACGTGGCATTCACCATGTTGATGAAGAAAGGACCAGATTGACTCTTGGTGACGACCTTGTGGCCTTCGACAGCACCATGAACTCGACGTAGAAACTCGCAGGGCTTAGTTGTGGCCACAAACTTGATCTAACCACTAGCTGGGGCGGCTATCTTGGTCTGTCCGCGGCATAGGACATCATGTTGATCATATTGACATTGGGAAACAGAGTGTTGTCCACCTTCATTATGCTCCTTACATAGGTCAACCTCCCCTGCTCTATAGCAGTCTGAATTTGCTAACGCAGGACCTTGCAATCATTAGTGTTATGGGAATCAAGAGTGTTGTGAAACTTGCAATATTTGCATCCCTTGAGTTCTTCGGCTGGTATGATCTTGCGGCCAAGCATCAACTCGAAGTACTTTTCCTTGAGTAGCAAGTCAAAGATCAACTCTGTTTTGGCCACATCAAAGTCATAGCCGATGGGAGCCTCTAGACGTTTGAGCCATTGACAAGACAGTGGCTGCTTTGGCTTGGTCCACTGCATGACTACCACCTCGGCCTCTTCATCGGTCGATTCTTCATCTTGCAGGTATGTGATGGCCCTCCATGGCCTCTCTTGGTATTGTTCTGGATATGTACGCTCATGGACTGCCACTTTGGAAACTAAATGGCCGATAGAATTGAAGTCCAGCCATAGGCGAGCCTGGTGGTTCGGTGTAGACCATTGTACGCCATCTCAGCAACTTTCTTTTCTGACAAATGTAGTGAATAGCACCTATTCCAGGCATCTTTGAAATGCTGGATGTACTGACCTACAGACTCACCAGGACGCTGGCGGAGTGACATGAGATCCATGAATGTGGCCTCTTATGACCCTGAGAAGAATTGTGCATGGAACAGTTCTTCTAATTGCTTCCATGTTGTGATGGATATAGGTGTCAATGATGTGTGCCACCCGAAAGCTGGGCCCGTCAGAGGTAGTGAAAAGAGCCGAATCTTCAAGTGTTCAACTATCGCAGTAATTCCCAGTTGAGCCGTGTATCGACTACTGTGTGCCATGGTACCGGTATTATCATTACCACTGAACTTGGAAAATTCTGGTACCTTGAACTTTGGTGGGGGTGGCAGTTGATCATAGGCCTTGGGATATAAAAGCATGATATGAAAGATCTGTATAGCCAGATCGGCTTCTAACCAGGACCTCCAAAGAAGTCCATCTAGATAAACAGATACAAATTAAGACGTGTATAGATACGTTGCTCGAGATACGCTAATCTATCGGCATGTCGCATGCACATGTTGCAGCGACACGTCATGGATTGTGACAAGTGACTAGGTAAAGTAAAACGAGCTACATGAAGATCAATCCATGACATAAAGCATAGAAAACATAAGTAGATGGATAAAAATGCAAGATGAACAATGGGTTTCGTGTCGAGCGAAGCTGGGCACGAAACTCGCCGAGGTAACTAATGGATTTCACACCAAGCAAAGCTTGTAGCGAGATTCATCTGGAAAACTGATGATTCTCGTGTTAAGCGGAGCTTATCATGAGATTCGCTGGGATAACTAGTAGACTGTGCAATAAAAAACGCTTTAGTACACAGTTCACCGAGTGGCTCATGCCCTAATGCCCTAATGAATCTGAAAAACATTAGAGCAGCATGATGATTACCTTGAAGACCCTAATTACTCAATGGTGGAGATGCACTGAGAGAAATTGGAGACAATCGCTGCTGTGGAACGTCTGTCGTCAATTTTATTACGTAGGATATTGGTACATATTTATAGTCCGGAGACTTGGACGTCAAGTCTGACTCGAGCTAGAACAAAAACCTAATCTAAACTAGGCTAAAACTAACTTGAACCTTAAGATACATGACCCTTCGGACTTCACTATTACATCGACTACTTCTCCCTTAAACAGCCTTTCTTGGCGCATTAGCCGATCCGACCCATCAGCAGATCGGCTCTATTCTGGTGATAACAAATGCCCCCTGGTTCTGGTAATAATGTTTATTCCAGAACCATAATGGTAAAGAACCGCCTTCTCCTCCATGTAAGCAAGGATCAGGAACATTTATTCCTTGCCCTACAAGGATTCGTATTCGGCATGTGAAATGCCTTGATGGATTACAAAGTCAAGCTTTGGATTCTTCACGCTACCAGTTCTTCACAGCCAGAATATACACCAAATACCTTCCGGTGGCTGAGCATGATGCCTCAGAAAGAATGGAGTCACGGGTCTATTCTTTTCTGGCGTGTGAGAGGAGGGAACTGTTCAAACCCTGTGATGTAGCTCCTCACTCCCAGCTTGACTAATCACTTCATCGGAAAGCAAAACTGAAAAGGACCGTCTTTGGTTCCCCATTCATGCATGCAAATTCCTCATGCTAGGCCACACTTATTGCGAGATCCTTTCACATCTGAATCCCCCATTATTTTGATAATCGGCAAAGTATCTGTGGGAGTCATATACCCCCAGGTACCCTACGATGACTGGTTGGGCCATCCTAACAGGTTCACCCCATACATGACGTAGGGTATTACACGATTTAGCGGCCCGAACCAGTCTAAGTCACCATGTTCCTGCGTGCTGTACACCATTCGATCTTCTTGCCACCCCAACCGATCTAAAACCACTGTAGGATCTACCCTATGGTGGGCTACTGGGACCAAACTCCCATAGCTAGCGTGCCAGGTAGGGGGTGGTGAGCAAGATCTGAAGATCGTGATGGGAATCACCTTCCACACATCGATCAAATCCCAGTCGAGGGAGATCTTCTTCTTCGGTGCTTTCACTTCCATTGTCGACAAGTACGGCAACACACACCTCATTGGTGGCCTGCCGGCTCCTATGGCGCCATGCACCTCGCCCCCGCCAACTTCTTCTCTGACAAACCTAGGGCGATCCAATCTGTTCCGGATCCTCCACCGACTCGGCAGATCCGATCTGTGCCTCAACAGTCGCCAAAGCAGATCCCATCTGCGGTGAAGGGACCGGTGGTCCAAGACACCATACGGGCTACACAACGCGGCCACTGTCTACTCAAACGTCATACGAGTGGCCTTGTCCTGGCAGGGTCCCCTAACACTCGCCGACGACGAAATCTATGGATCGAAAGATGTGCCGATGCCCTTGACGGGCCTCCAGTTGGGGCTCGTCGTCGACTTCTACCCCAGCCGGCCGAACCGCTTGCTAGCGCGGTTCTCGGCCGGGAGCTCCTCTACCGCCGCCACCCCAGTCAGTCGAGGCCACGATGCCCTCAGCTCGTGATCCCTCACGAGAGGTCTTCATGGCGAACATCCATGAGCAAGAGCAGTCGGTGCCGCTGGATTCACCATCCTTCTAGGGAGAGACCCTAGCGGCCGCCGAGTCCTACTGCCAACGCAACATCGGCAGGCAGCGAGAATAGGACCGATGGGCTCGACTGGTGGAGCTGCGCAACCCGGTTTCCGTGGATGAGGTTTCCCAGACTAGCAAAACTCTAGGACAGCCCGGCGAGCGCATTCACAACAACCAGGATCGCAACCGGCGGCACAAGCAAAAGGAAGTCGCTGATGCAGAAGCAGCCACCGTCCCCCAAGGAGTAGAAGGAGGAAGACGCCTGGGTTTAGCCACGGGCACAGTCAAATTCCTCCGAGAAGACTTCGATGAGGCGGCCTCCTCCCTTGCCTTCTCCAGCAAGGAACTCTGTATTGCTGCAATGGGAGCACTCGCGGCAGATCTCTCCCCCTCAGCCACCAAGGAGAGGCTGACGCAGCTGGCCTTCAAAGGGTTGAAGCTCGGGGAGGAGGACCGGAACGAGCCGAATCCTCCTGAGCCACTACAGGCTGGCACCCTTGACTTGCGCGAAACTATCGAAAAACATAAGGACCTGCGCCATCAACATCGACAAATACCATCCCAAGGAGAACCCAGATGAGTGGGCTTGACTCTACCACCTTTGGGTCAAAGCCACCCACGGTGACTCAGACGTGGCATTAGCCTACGTCCCCATCATGCTGGGGCCCCAGGCCTTACGCTGGCTCCAAAATCTTCCGACCAGCTCCATCTGCAGCTGGCCCCAGTTCTGCGAAAAGTTCATCACTAACTTTCGTGGCACCTATCACCATCCGATGACTGTGCAGGACCTCGCCAGCATACGTCAGGGGCATCATGAGATGCTCAAAGAGTACATCCGGCGATTCTCCGAGCTTCGAAACTAGGTGGCGGACGTACCCAACCAGACCGTCATCAACACCTTCAAGGAAGGCCCTAGAGAAGCTTGCTAGGAAGTTTCCCAGGGATGTTGAGTCCTTCTTCAACATCGCCAACAAGTACGCCGACACCCGCGAGGAGATCCAAGACATCCTCTCGCGCAATAAGGGAGGTCACGACCCGAGGCGGGACAATGACGACCGCCGCGATCGCCGCCAGGACAACGAAGACCGTTGCGACCAGCGCCGGGATGGTAACGACCTGTGCGACGGGCACCGCGACTGCGACAGGCGTCCCTGGAAACGCTGCCCCGACAACACCGTCAACGAAGCTGGCTTTTTCGGCAAGCGACCCCAACAGAGGATGGAGGACATCCTCGATAAACCCTGCCCAGTCTACCCTGGGGCGGTTCAAATGTACCAGAATTGCCGAGGCCTCCAGTTCCTTCTACGGTGGGGAACCCTGCCTCCCAAAAAGGGTGATGGTCCAGGCGACAAGGATGACGGCAGGCAGCCGCCCAATAAAGACCAAGAGGATTGGGATCCGGATGCTGGAAACGGATTCCCCCTCGTCAACAACAAGGTGGCCGTCTTCTACGGAGGCCACGGCTCGAAGGAAAGCAAGCGCAAGTAGAAGCTAATCAACAAGCAGGTGTTGATTGTGCAGTCATCCACTCTGACCTTCTACCAGCAGTCAGAGCCGACCATCAGCTTCAGCAGGAGCGACCACTAGTGCGACTTCGACGAGCCAGGCCATTACCCCCTCATCGTCAGCCCAATTGTGCGCTCATCCCTCTTGTGCAAGGTGCTGATCGATGGAGGAAGCGGTCTCAACATCCTCTTCAAGAAGACACTCCTCGCGCTGGGGCTTAGCATGCAACATTTGGAGAAGTCAGACACGCTGTTCTATGGCATAGTGCCTAGGCGGGGCACTCAACCACTCGGGCACATCACCCTGCCCATCACCTTCAGCGACAGGAGCAACTAGAGGAATGAGCAGATCTGGTTTGAGGTGGCTCGCATCGACTCCTCCTACAACACCATTCTCGGAAGACCAGCCCTCGCCAAGTTCATGGCGATCCTGCACCACTCTTATCTAGTGCTCAAGATGCCAGGACCCAATGGCGTCCTCTCTGTCTGGGGTGATCTCAAGATCTCCCACGAGGGCGACCAGGCGGCACTCGCGGCATCAGAAGACCTCGAGCAGGAGGTAGCTCGAGAAGAAGTAAAGGCCCTGGCTGCAAAAATACAGCCAACCATCCCAGCCGCCGACACTACCGGGAACGCCATGCAATCAGCAATCCCCATGAAGCAGATCAGTCTGGGCCTCAGCGACCCAAAGAAGACGTCACCATTGGGGCCAGCCTCGACCCCAAATAGGAAGACGCATTCGTCCAACTCCTCCGCTGAAACTAGGATATGTTCACCTAGCAACCATTAGATATTCCCTAGGGAGTTGGCCGAGCACAAATTGAAGATCAACCCAAATGCTAAACCTATCAAGCAGAAGCTGCATTGTTTCTCCAACTAGAAGAAGGAGGCGATTAGGGCGGAGGTGGCCCGGCTGACAGCAACCGGCTTCATTAGAGAGGTCTTCCACCCAGAGTGGGTAGCAAATCCAGTCCTTGTAATGAAAAAGAATAAAGAATGGAGGATGTGTGTTGATTATACTGAGCTCAACAAGCACTGCCCTGAAGTAACCCTTTGGGCTGCCTAGAATAGATCAGGTCATAGACTCCACAGCAAGCTGCGCCCTGCTTTCTTTTCTCGATTGTTACTCAGGCTACCACTAGATTTCTCTAGCCTCAGAGGACCAAGAGAAGACATCCTTCATCACTCCTTATGGAGCCTACTGCTACAAGACCATGTCCTTGTTGACGGTCGTAATCTCACGATATCAACCATCAATTATCCACCAGATGAAGCGAAACATATGAAATAATAGGACTAACCCTTGCTACTAATGAGTTCCACAAGATGTACATGAATATTTGGATGCAGGTACCAAAATATGTGCAAAATGGTTGAAAACAAGTCAATGACCAAGGATGAGCAATAATGGCAAAAAGGCCATGGCCACCCGGCCATAACCCATGGCCGCCCGGCCATACTCTCAGCCCAATAGTGGCCGCCCGGCCACTGGTCAGGGGCTGCATGGCTGCCTAGCCCCCTCACTTGCCACGTCTTCGATCCTACATGCAAACAAACACAAGGCAATGAAGATCCAACCATACAAAAGAGTATCAAATATATCTAAGGGCCGAAAGACCATCAAACCATGGATCGATGATATCAGCAATCCGGGGGAAGAGCCATGTAGTGAATGAGAGAAAAACATGTGGCTCCCGGCCACCCTCCGGAGGCATTTTACACGTGCATCAACCGTTTCAACCTCCAACCGACATGGGGAAGCAAGATCAACCACTGAATTGCCTAAGTCGATAAATCGGATGGCCGCCCGGCCATGGTGCATGGCCGCCCAACCATAGTGCATGGCCGCCCGGCCACCGACTTACCCCCATAACCGACCTAGGCCACCTACAAATACCCCGCTCACATGTATAGGCTATAAATAGACCCTGAGAGCTCATTTGCAAAGTGTGGAGTTGAGTTCAAGTTCTATCTTAGGGTGCTACACTATTCCCTTAGTAGTTAGGATAGTCCTAGGAGTTAGAGTTGAGTCAAGCTTTGCCTCAGAGTCTCCGGAGCTATCTTTGAGTCTGTGGTAAAGCTTTGTATCTTTTGGATTCAGATTATCTTCAATATAATTTCAGTTATATTTTACTCTAAGTTCTATCTCCTACGAGTGTGGTGTACCTTTCTTTGCACACTTGCTAGGCTTAGGTTGTGTTTAACTTTGTTATTCAATTCTTGTTATTCTTGCTAGTGCTATAACTCAACCCTAGACTTAGATGCTAGGCTCTGGCTAGACCCTCTCCTCTGATCAAGGACGGCCGCTAGTTGTTAACAGGCTCACTTTGCTCTGTTGCTTTGTTGTGGTTGCAACAGAGAGGTGTATGACCGGTTTCGACCTGCCAGAAAACTACCACAATAACCTAGAGTCAGTGCTCAGGAGAGTCCGTCCAAAGACTATCCACGGGCAAAGACCTGTACCAAGGAAGCTAGAACCAAGCACTTCTACCCGTACTCCAGTTACCACTAGCATGGACGAGAAGACCATTCGTGAGTTCTCCATCCCCTCGAGCAACAACATTCTTATGGGACCTGAAGTTTAAGTGGGGGAGAACTTCGAACTCAAGCCAGGGGTGATCCATATGGTTCAAGATATCCCATTCTGTGGATTGGCTACGGAAGATGCCAACAATCGCTTGCAGCAGTTTCTGGAGATCTACAACACATTCAACATGAAAGGAGCATCACCAGACGCCGTCAAACTTCGTCTCCTCCCTTTCTCACTTCTTGGGTAGGCAAAACAGTGGTTCTACCTCAACCGTGCGACACTAACATCGTGGAACGCATGTTTCGATGCATTTCTTGCGAAGTATTTCCCGCTGGGGAAAACTAACGCATTGAGGAACAAGATATCGAGCTTCCAACAGCTCGCTGATGAAACCGTGGCGGAGGCCTAGGAAAGACTCTAGGAGTACATCACAGCTTGCCCCCACAGTGGCATGCAAGAGTAGTTGATTATTCAGAGCTTCTTCCATGGGCTTCACCGCTCAGCACAAGAACATTTGGATGCAGCCACTGGAGGATCCTTCCTGTCCTTGAGCATCACTGCAGTCAAAGGGCTAATTGAAAAGATGGCCACCAATCAAGGATGGAGAGAAGAGAGGTCTAGCACCCGATCCCGTGGCGTCCATCAGATCGAAAGCACTGACATGCTCGCCGCTAAGATGGACCTGCTGTTGAAAAAGCTAAACGATACTCCAGAAGCCGCTCCGGTCCCGGCCGTGGATACCCGTATGACTTGCGAAGTCTGTGGGAGCATGGGGCACTCAGGGAATAGCTGCCCCGAGACATGACCTGAAGATGCGAACTTCATAGGGAGCAATAACTTCAACAAGACCACATCTCCCTTTCTCCGGACAAGGTAACCCTTCAGGAAGTTCATAGCAGTTTCCTAAAAATAATTTTGAACTTTGATCAGAAAGTTGTGAATTATAGCATTAGTAAAAAATTCCATGCTAATGATAGAATGTTTGAATCTATTTCTCTACAAATCGAAACTTTGAATAGTGCTATGAAAAACCAACTTAGCTTTAACAAAATGTTGGAAACCCAAATAGCTCTGTTGGCTACAGCCTTACCTAACCCAAATGTGGGTAAGCTGCCTGGGCTACCTGAAGCTCCTCCCAAGGAGCACATAAATGCAGTAACTACTATGGGTGGAAAGTCCACACAGGACCCCCCGTCTCCTAGTCGTGCACGTAAAGAGCAGATGAAGACAACCGACTCCGAAGACAAGGTCGCAGAGGAAGATACACCTGGCAAGGAGGAGAAGCCAACATCGAAGCATCTACCCCATGAGTTCTATGATACTATGGTGCTGCCATTTCATCCACGAAACAAGAAGGCTACCGCTAACGAACAATATAGTAAGTTCATTGAGGTAATTAAGAAGCTTTATGTCAACATACCCCTGCTAGATGCCATGCAGGTATCGACATATGCTAAGTACTTAAAGGACATCCTCAACAATAAGAAACCCCTACTGTCAATGGAAATAGTGCATTTGATAGAAGAGTGTAGCGCAGCTATACTCAAGAAAAAGGACCCTGGAAGCCCACCATCTCATGCTCGATTGGAACCCAGCACTTTGACCAAGCATTGTCCGATCTTGGAGCAAGTGTCAGCGTGATGCCCAAGGTTATCTTTGATAAACTGAATCACGCCGCACTTGCCCCCACGACGATGTGTCTGCAGTTCGCGGATCAATCCATTCGCTACCCCGAAGGAATCGCGGAGAACGTTCCGGTGAAAATCCAGAATTTCCTCATCCCCGTGGATTTCGTGGTACTAGACATGGAGATTAACTCAAAAACATCGCTCATCCTTGGGCGACCATTTCTGAGCACCGCAGAGGTGACCATCGATGTCGGGGAAGGAAAGGTCCACCTCAACATAAATGGCAAGAAGGAGACATTCGCCTTCAAACCAAAAGTTGAGCAGTGCAATAAGGTGCACACTTTCAAGTGCCAGGCACAAAAGAATGCACCCAAGGTCAAGACAGGGACCAAGAAGCCAAATGAAAAGGTTGACCGCCTCGTTACAATTATGCTGAACAAATTGAAAATCGAGGCCGACATCCAACAAAAGGAGCATGAAGCTGCCATGAAAAGCAGCAAATTGAGACAACAAGAGGAGAGACACTGCAAGCTCAGTCCCGCAACAGGAGGCAAAGCTCCTACGAACAAGGTCGGTGCCCACGATCCACCTAAGACAACAAATCAGGGGCGTAACAAGAGTGGACATGACAATGTACCACCTACGACAACCAATCAAGGGCGTGTCACAAGCAAACACGCCAATGAGCCACCTATGACAACCAATCAAGGGCGTGTCATGAGCAAGCGTGCCAATGGGCCACCTACGACAACCCCAAAATGGCACGCGAAAATACCACTCACCACCACATGCGTATGCGCTTATGACATTCCAGAAGGTGAAAAATGGTCTGCCATCGCCAACAAGTAAGTTGGCATTATCATTCGATGGCATATTTACTTCCCGCCAATTTAAAATTTTTGTACACCACTGCATGTTTAGTTTTTCCTCGTCTTAATTTATGCATTACACGAATTTAAATTTACCACTGCTTTAAAAAAAAATTGATGGCCGGGACCACCCTGCCTAGCCGGCCGACCGGCCCCTCCTTTTACTTTTCTTTTCTTTCCTCTCTTTTCCCTTCCCCTCCTTTCTCTTTCTCTTTTCTTTCTCCTTTTCTTTCTCTTTCTCTTTCTCTTTTCCTTTCCTTTTCTCTTTTCTCTTCTCTTTTCCTTTCCTTTTTTCTTTTCCTTTCTCTTTTCTTTTTCTTTCCCCTCTCTTTTCCTTTTACCTTTACTTTACCTTCCCCCGAAGCGAATTGTCAAAAAATTGGAGGCAGCATGTGGCCACCCAGCCTCCTGCTGTGGCCGCCCGGCCCCCTGCTGTGGCCGCCCAACCATGGGCACTGGCCACTCGGCCTCCTACCATGGCTGCCTAGACCCCCTTGCTGCTCCATTCACCTATAAATACAACCCCTTGCCCTCCTAGCTCAGTGCACAAGCAGCAAGCTGCAATCTCTCCTCCCTCTCTCTTAATTTCTCGCTTAGTAGCTTAATTAAGCTCTCTTGCTTAGTCTAAAATAATGCCCAAATAAAATTTGGTTAGCCAAATAAAATTACGGCTACGCTCTCTCAAATTTTCGGACGACTAACCCGCTAACGCTAATATTATTTTGTCATCTATCCTACGGGTATAGTGTGTTTTTGTCATCGCCTTGCAGGATGAAGCGAATGCTCAAGAAGGCGAAGCAGGCCGTTAGCAAGGCGGGGCAGCATGTTCGTTGGTCCTCCTCCGACGGATCCACTCCAGTGAGTAGGCATGCTGCTTTTGAGAGGATGTCCATGAGCACAGAGGAGTCCGAGGAATTTCTGACGTCCTCCTCACACCGACTGGTGCTGCTGCTCGACTCCTAGGTTGTACCTAGCAGTTAATGATGAGGGAAAGGCATTAAGGCTTCTTCACCAGAGGTCTTACACCTTAACCAAGTGCTTCAACGAGGATCTCCTGATCAACACCGGCATTGTTGGCAGTCGATAAAACCTATTTCGACCACCAACATTTCATGTTTTAGAGTATGTTTCACTAAGTTTTCACTAATTTCTAACTAGTTCCATGAGTTGTGCATGAAAGTTGTATGCAGGAGTTCTTCATATTCAAAACAATGGAGGATTGAACAAAATAGGAGGCAATGAGGCAAGGGGAGAGGCAATGGGCCAAACACCCATGGTCAGCCGGCCTCCTCCCTGGGTCACTCGACCATCAGGAGGGTTGGGCAGCCCACCACGTAGCCTAGGCCTAGGAGGCATGGTCGCTCGACCATAGCCCATGGCTGCCCGACCCTGCCACGTTACCAATCTTGGACCTGCATGCAAAGAAACACAAAACATGTCAAATACAACCGTTGGATCACGTATCGAACGCATCCAAGCGTCAAAAGGCCATCACACAAGGGATTGATGACGTCAGCAATCCGAGGGAACAACATGCAGCCAATCAGGTGGTCGCCCGACCGCATATCATGGTCGGCTGACCATGCACCGATCCCGTTTTGCACGTGTTTCAACTGCCACAAGTGTCAACAGACGTATGGAGTGCATCACAGCCGAACGATCAATAAAGGTGGTTCATCGAACGGCCACCCGACCACCCCAAAGGTCGGCCGACCTCCCCAAGGGTCGGCCGGCCACCGCCTTGGTCGGCCGACCTCCCCAAGGGTCGGCCGGCCACCGCCTTGGTCGGCCGACCACCGACTTACACCCACAACCAACCTAGTGCACCTATAAGTACCCCCTCGGTCTCCAAGCTATAAATACCCCTCGGGAGGTCACTTGCAAGGTGTGGTGGATCAATAGAAGAATAGTGTGGTTGTGTAGTTGAGTGTAGAGTATAGTAGTGAGGCCACCCTTGGCATTGTAGAGAGAGCCAATTGTATCAAGAGTGAGTAGTGAGTTGTAGAGTGAAGGAGTTGGATTTCTCTCTGGTATTATGTTCCCGAGCTCTTATTCTCAGAGGAATTATTACTCTATTTCCAGGATACAATAAAGTTCCTTGCCCCCTCCTTTATTTATTTCATACTTGCTTTATTTACTTTCTCAGTTCTCTGCTTAATAGTTTACGGGTGCCAAGTGTGCTCTGTGTAGTTTAGCTATACAGTTGTGCTTGCTCTCTGGCTTCGAACCAGTGTAGTAGTAAACTCGTTCGTGTAGACACGGTGTCTAGACTAGAGTTTACCTTGGAAGGTGTCTTGTCCCACACAGTTTTGGTTGGTAGTCCCACCTGGTGACAGCGGGTGTGTGTCCTGTGTAGTTCAACCCCGTCGTTCGGATAAGTAGTCATCGACGCATAGCTGAGACCTGTAGCACCCGCCTTTCTCGTCTAGGTTATTAGCACTCTGGTGCCCAGAAGTGGTTCTACCGTATCAGTGTCCAAGTAAACCTATTGAGTAGAGTACTAGTTTATTGAGTAAAGTTAAGTTGTTACATTTAAAGTAGTGATCCTGCTCTGTTCTGTTATATATCTTTACAATTGCTGGGTTTACTGTTCGGTTCTATCTGTTCTACGTTGAATTACTCCTCGTTCCTCGTGGATTCGATACCCAGGAATACTCTTGGGTGAAAAGCTACAACGTGTTTCCGTGCGCTTGGGATTTATTTCAATAGGCTAAGAAACACTAACAAGCTTTTCTAGCGCCGTTGCCGGGGAACGGTAGCTAATTGGACTAGAACTCAGGATCGTCCATACTCACACCATACACAACCACCACATATATCCCCACCAAATACCACATATCACCCTACCATATGGATTCCACGCCTATCTATCAACTCGCCGCTCCAAAGGGCAATTATTTGGAGCCTCCACCATCATCTGCACCTATCATCACAGAAGGCTATCGGCTATGTCTCTGCTTGATAGCCATGGTTCAGGACCAATCATTCGGGGGATTGGAATCAGAATGTCCCTACGCACACCTCCGGGAGTTTGAGCAGTTATGCAGCTGTTTGGTCATCTCGGGAATGTCCGGTGAAACACTTCAATGGTTGCTTTTTCCATTTTCATTAACGGGGGATGCAAAAATCTGGTGCAAGCAGGCAGTTGGTAAAGTAGAAGGGAGTTGGGAGGACCTAAAGGCCAGCTTTTGTCTCCGTTTCTTTCCGCCAAATAAGGTTGTCAATCTCTGTTGCGAAGTTTTATCATTTCGACAACGAGAAAGAGAATCTTTGGGGGCAGCTTGGGCACGCTTCAACCATCTGGTCTCTTTAGGACCAGACTTGGCAATTCCAGAGGCAATGTTGTTGCAACACTTCGAACGAGGTCTCTCACCTGGTGCCAGGTCTCTGCCTCAACTTAGCCTCAGGAGGATCGTTCTCACACCTAAAACCCTCTGAGGGAAGAAAAATTCTCGACAAAATCCTCGAGAAGGCTTCTGACCTTGGTACATTAGAAGAACCACCTCCAGAGAAGCCACCCAAGTCACTTGAACATGAAGAGAGACAAACACCATCTCACCCATCTCCACCATCACCCCCTCAGATCGAGGAACTCCCAGAACCATCGTCATGGCAAACTGAGAGGGTCAGTTTAGCCTTGATGGTTCCTCCGTCGGCACCTCCGTTCTCCTTTGAGGAAGAAATATTCATGGACTTTGGCGGCGCCTCTCGGTTGCCCAAAGAAGACTGTCGCTTCAACAGGACCTCACAACTAGCATACATATCACCAGATCATAAAGAACACATGAAGGAGGACATACTCTGGCTTTCAGCAGCTATTAATCGGGATTGGCTAGAGGAGAGACGTTTGGACACAAGAGCAATCAAATTCTATCCAGACCCAAGTGTCATCCCTGGCCAAGTATTAAGGCTTCAACCGCAAGATATTATCTATGACCCAAGGGTAGGAGTCAATATAATCCCTAAGCACGTAATGGATGACTACTACCCGACATAGCTGCTATCAAGGTCTACCATGCGTCTGCAATGGACAAATGGCAATTATTTGAAATGCGAAGGTGTTCTATGGGTAATTCCAACAACCTTGCGGGATATTCAGGTGTTCTTAGACTTCCATATCTTTGACATCCCGAGGGATCTACACTGTTGATTGTGGTTGGGATCCCAATCGCTGCCCTCACCAACTCAGATATATATAGAGGAAGGCTGCAGCTTCAGCTTGGCAATGAAGAAATCAATGTCAACATCAATAGGTCACTCAATGCTAAAACTGAAGCAAAGCCAGAGATTGACCCTATAGAAGAAGTGATGAGCCTTTTACTTGAGGAAATGGGTCAAGATAGCCTAGAAGAAGAGGCTGTTAGTGACTTCAGTATGGTAGAGGAGCCATGGAAATTTGAAGAACTAGGTGAATCCTTACGGCCTGAAGCTCCGAAAGATAGAACTAAAGCAACTACCAACTGGCCTGAAGTACGCCTTCCTCCACGGGAATGAGGACACACCGGTAATCATTAGCGACAAGCTGACGGAGAGTGAGAGCCGACAATTACTTTCAGTTCTAGAGAAGTATAGATCTATGCTTGGATACTCTCTGCAAGATCTGAAAGGAATCAATCCCAAACTATGTACTCATCGCATCCCTATGGAGGTTGATCACAAACCAACAAGGGAACCACAGCATCAGCTTAACAATGCGATGAGAGAGGTACTCAAGAAGGAAGTACTAAAATTGCTTCATGTGGGAATCATATACCTCGTGAGCGGCAGCAAATGGGTCAATCCAGTACAAGTTGTGCCAAAGAAGGGAGGAATGACAGTTGTCAAGAATCATAACATTGAGCTAATACCACAGAGAACTGTCACTGGTTGGCGGATGTGCATCGATTACAGAAAACTCAATGCCACCACCAGGAAGGATCACTTTCCTCTTCCTTTCATTGATGAAATGTTGGAAAGACTGGCAAAACACTCCTTCTTTTGCTATCTCGACGGCTACTCTAGATACCACTAGATTCCGATTCACCCGGAGGACCAGAGTAAGACGACTTTCACATGCCCATACGGAACTTTCCCATACAGGCGAATGTCGTTTGGGCTATGCAATGCTCCAGCATCATTCCAGGGATGTATGATGGCAATCTTCTCTGATTTCATTGAAAATATCATGGAAGTATTCATGGATGACTTCTCAGTTTATGGCAAAAGCTTTGATGGATGTTTGGAGAATCTCGAAAAAGTTCTCCAAAGGTGCAAAGAAGTCGACCTTGTCTTGAACTGGGAGAAGTGCCACTTCATGGTCAAAGAAGGAATCGTTTTGGGACACAGAATCTCAGAAAGAGGCATAGAGGTAGATCGTGCAAAGATCGAGGTCATTGAACAACTACCTTCACCCACCAACATAAAGGCCATCCAAAGCTTCTTAGGCCATGCAGGGTTCTACAGGAGATTTATTAAAAATTTCTCCCACATAGCCCGGCCGCTGACCAACCTATTAGCGAAGGATGTACCCTTCGTGTTTGATGAGGAATGTCTCAAAGCTTTCCACATGCTCAAAAAGGCACTGGTCTCAGCCCCAATTATTCAGCCGTCCGACTGGAACTCACCATTTGAAATCATGTGTGATGCAAGCGACTTCGCTGTTGGAGCGGTACTAGGTCAGAGCAAGGATAAAAAGCATCGTGCCATCTTTTATGCAAGCAAAACGCTCACTGGCCCACAACTGAATTACTCAACCACCGAGAAAGAGTTATTAACACTGGTGTTTGCAATTGATAAGTTCAGATCATACTTGGTAGGATCGAAAGTCATCATCTACACGGATCATACAGCTCTCAAATAGCTCCTAACCAAGAAAGATGCAAAACCATGACTGATCCGGTGGGTGCTGCTACTCCAAGAGTTTGATATTGAAATCAGAGATAAAAAGGGAGTAGAGAATTCAGTTGCATATCACCTCTCATGAATGAAATTTGAGGAAACATCGCCTTTGCCGATCGATGACTACATGAGAGATGATCAGCTATTGAAAGTGACGATAGCCCAGCCATGGTATGCTAATCTAGAGAATTACATAGTTGCTGGCTACATCCTCGAAGGAGCAGACAAGAGGAAATTGGCCCACGACAGCCGATTCTATCTCTAGGATGACCCCTACCTATACAAACTCTGCGCAGACAGACTCCTACGTCGCTGCATTCCACCTTGTGAAGCACCGCAAGTCCTTGATAGATGTCATGTATCCTCCTATGGAGGTCACTATGGGGCTTATCAGACTCAGACGAAAATCTGGCAGAGTGGGTTTTACTGGCCCACTATGTACGAAGATGCAAAAGAGTTCATACGATGGTGTCCAAGGTGCCAGCGCCAAGGGAACATAAATCCAAGAGATGCTATGCCACTCACAAGTAATCTCCAAATTGACATATTTGATGTATGGGGCATAGATTTCATGGGACCTTTTCCCAAGAATGGAGACAAGGAGTACATTCTCGTCGCAGTGGATTATTTATCGAAATGGGTAGAGGCAATACCGTGTCCTACAGTGGACTCAAGACACTCCATTAAGATGTTCTGGGAAACCATCTTTCCTCGCTTTGGAGTGCCACGGGTCATCATCAGTGATGGGGGTGCACACTTCATTGACAAGAGCTTCAGGAAGTGTCTCGCTGATCTCGGTGTGGACCACTGTGTTGCTACCCTTTACCATCCGCAGACAAGTGGCCAAGCTGAGACGTCAAATAAATAGATTAAGAACATACTGCAAAAGACGGTCAACGCTATGGGAAAAGAATCGGTATCCATGCTACTCGATGCTCTCTGGGCATATCGCACAGCATATAAAACTCCCATTAGCATGACACCATACCAGAAGATGTACGGCAAGACTTGTCATCTTCCAGTGGAACTAGAATTCAAATCTCACTAGGCGGTAAAGAGGTGGAACATGGATCTCCAGTCGGCAGGCGTAAGAAGGCAAATTCAACTGGCCAAACTGGAGGAATGGAGGGAGAAGGCATACCACAGTGCCAAGCTATACAAGGAGAGCACCAAAAGATGGCACGATAAGCGGATCAAGATCAAGACATTCAAACCGGGAGTTAAGGTATTACTCTTTAATTCCCGCATTCATTTATTTGGTCACGGGATGCTTAGAAGTAAGTGGGAAGGACCTTTTACGGTTCTTGATGCCACCGATCATGGCACCGTCATCCTCCAGGACGATGACGGAAGGGTTTTAAGGCGAATGGGCAACGCCTTAAAATCTTTCTTGAGCCCGAAATGCCTCCACTCGAAGAAATGGATGTCTCCGAGCTGCACGAGGTAGTTTGATCACACATCCATGGTCGAGCTCAGACCTTAAAAGAAGCCATGTACACTACCACTTTTCTCCCTTAGAATTCTATCTAATCTCACCTCTTGCTGAAAATCTCAATAGAACCAATGTTCCACCTACGAAAATGGGCCTTAAGCACACCAAATAGGGGTACTCCCAACTTTTGGCATGCCCAGCCGAGTTGGCACGGTTGGCCGGCTCATAAGCATGGCTGCCCAACCCCCTGGTGCAGTCGCCTAACCTTGAGGTCAGGTCACCCGACCTCCCACCATGGTCGCCCGGCCATCCAAAATTCAATTTTCGAGTTTTGGAGCGCTTTTCCCAACTTCTTCGGTTATGTTGAGTGGATGATGTGGCGGAACCGCCGATTTAATCTGGGCTAAGCACACCTGCCACCTCTGGCTCGCAGTGCGATTAGACCGAACTAAACCCGGTCGTCCGTCGAGAGTCATTCGACCCCCGATATTATCTTTTCCCAGAGGAACCGACATCATACACATCTGACCCACGATGGAGCCACAACAGATACATCACCACAGGCAGTTGAATAGCATAAGTTAGACTTAATTACAAACCAGATTTTACATAAAATACAAGTCCAACATAAAGTTTTAAGGTGGCAAGTTCGAATGTTTCTCGCAGCGGAAATATAAGTTTATAGGTCACCATGTTATCACCAAAAGTTTTGAATTAGAGGTACAACATCGAGCCCACCGATGTTGCCCTCGTGCCACTCAGTCACCTCATCCTAAATGAGGGCATGCCCCGCCTCCAACACAAGTGCACAACATGAATTCCATACCTGCGCTCAAAATGTAGGGGCAAACCCTGAGTACTAATTACTCAGTAGGTCTTAATGGATTTGGCTTACGGCTGACGCGAAGCAGCTTACTAGCAAGTGGATCCTTAGCTTTTAGTTTTTAACAGCAACTTAATTAACATAAACAACAAGTTTCATTGTCTGTATGATTGCCAACATAATAGTAAATTTCCGTAAGATAACAACTCAGTTCAAACATGTAGTATTCCAAAAACCATGAGTATTAAAATACCGAGAGTTTAAGTAATTACTACGTTGCCCGTGTGCACTATCAGCATTCCCACACCTGGTGGGCATCAGCGATTCGAATCGATTTTTAATTCCCGGGAATAACTATCATGCCAGGGGTATATGCTTACTAGCCATCGCGTTCCCACATATAGCCCCCATCTCCACCTGTCTTGTCCCAAGATTCAAAGCGCCCTCACCTAACCCCCGGGTTGTGCCCCCTCAGGAGCGATACCACGGCCGCACCGGGTCAGCCCTCCCTCGAGTACAAGCGCCCCCGGGCCCATCGGCCTCCAGCAAGTGGATGAGCGGAGCCTTGAAAACTCCGGACAAACCCAGGTAAGACTTCACCGGTCCCATTTCCCGGTTAAGCACTCTAGCAATGTTATGCCGAACAGCAGGCGAACAGCGAACGGGCCTTATGCGACTCGGGCGGAGTCCAAAGTGCAACCTTATGAAATGCATATACTGAAATAAATCTCCGCCCGATCTCCATTTAATTCATGAGCAACAGTAATAAATGATATAACTGTAAGCTTTTGTAACTTTGAAAAACACCTACGTGACGAGTACACACACTCGTGTCTACTCGTACCTAGCAATTTCTAGGCATACTCGTCCTACGAACTCTATGTATAGGTGCTAGGGCCAGGCGGCCAGGAAGTCTAATGCAATTGGTTCCAAGTAACTCCTAATGCATATGCGTAATCATCAAGTATAAATTATTTGCTGGGTTGAGTATGGTCCTGCCTACCTTCTTCACTAGGGTCAGTAGCTTCTTCCGGAGCGTAGTCGAGTTCCTGCTGCTGGCCCTCTGGTTCCTGGTGCAACTCCTCTTCTGGTTCCCCTGTGTCGGGCTGATTCGGCGGTGGTTCTTCGTTCGCGGACTCTATATGCATGACATGATGCAATTGGAGCATGTATTAGTGCAATGCAAGAAAGCAAGGGTTATGGAATAATATTATGTACTTTCGTGATAAAGCTTGTTTAACTTCTAAGAAATCGTACAAGCCATCACCTAAGATAGCTTATCTTGTCACATAAAACAACGTGGGGGTGTGACTGAATCGCATCGATTTATGCGGAAAGATCGGTGTCTACTATCATCTAGAACTCTTTTTCATGGTTCGCTATATGCTTAACTAGTAGGTAAGGATAATATAGCAAGCATTCAAGCTACCAACTCTTATACTAAGCCGAAGCCATACTAGCAAGGTTGCTGCCCTAAATTCAGAAATTTTGACCTTCATTTAAACTATATTTTCTATTTATTAATTTTAAACATGCATGAACTTATCAATATCAAAACACTAACTAATTTTGACATGCATGGCATTCCATATCAGTAGTGAACTCTTTATGCTATAAGGAGCACAAATAAAATACGTACAACTATTTAGAGCCTAATTTCTATATAAACAACATTTCCTCATTTATTTCTATGCTAAAATCACATGTAGGGGCAAAATGGTAATTAGCAGTGAACATTTGAGCTACCAAAATTTATACAGAGCCTACACAGAATAATAAGGCCTCTGCCCAAATTTCACAATTTTTGGAGTTCATTTTACCCATATTTTCTATTTATCAAGGTTTTTCATGCTTGCACAAAAACAGGGGCAAAACTGTCTTTTCCTATTCAACCATCATATTTCCTAGACAGATCTATTCAAAAGGATTCCAATGCAACTGATTTGATATTTTTCTGATTTTTATTGAATTTTCTAGGATTTTTCAAAGGTTTCTGTCGAAATAATCAATTTAAAATGAAAATCAACAGAACCAGGGGCTAGATTGTGATTATTTCGAAACCCCAGGGGCTAGTACGCAAGATTTACAAGACTCAGCGTACAGCGCTCTGTACAGAAACATAAAACTGTTAAACTAGGAGGGCGATAGCGTAAAAACTCCATCTCCCTCCTCCCGTCGTCTTCCTCCTCGCGACGGGAGGGGAAGCTCCGGTGGCGCGCGGCCAATCCCGGCCCTGCGGGGCTCGGGAGCTCGCCGCGAGGTGTCGGGGAGAGAGAGAGGGAACCAGGAAACCTTATCCACTACCTCAGACGGCGGGGGAGATCGCGGGGAGGGACGGCGACGAGCGCCTCTGGCCGGCGAGGTCCGGCGGTGCAATACGCCGGAGTGGAAGGGTCTCGGGCGACGCGGTCTGGGCGGGAAGGTAGAGTCGAGGGCGGCGAAGCTCGGCGCGGTGACGGTTGAGCTCGGGAGAGGGCAGGAGTGGCCGGGGCGAGCTCGCGCGAGCTCCGGCAATGGCGGTCGCGCGAGGTCGAAAGGGGAAAAGAACAGAGAGCTCGAGCGCGTGGAGGAGGGCTCGGGAAATAGGGTC
Organism: Paspalum vaginatum; assembly: GCA_030272315.1. NCBI lineage: Eukaryota > Viridiplantae > Streptophyta > Magnoliopsida > Poales > Poaceae > Paspalum > Paspalum vaginatum. Next base: position 19,658,970 of record CM059020.1, read on the forward strand.
GGCCTCGCCCTCGCCCCGGTGGCGCGCCGTGCGCGCTGTCCGCTGCACGGCAGCGGCGCGTGGCCGCGGCGGCCGGGAAGGCCGGCGCGTGGCCACGGCTGCTCGGCGCGCAGCGCCGCGTGGGCGCGCGCGGGCGGGGAGAGAAGAGGGAGGTGCGCGGGTGAACCGGGTCTATGGACCACTGTGGCTGACAGGTGGGATCAATCCCAGGAATAGAGAGTACGGTGTATGGACTCGGTGCATCGGGCGAGGGAGTGGGGAATCCACCCGTGCGCTGGCGCGGGCGGGGCTGACAGGTGGGTCCCGCTTGTCATAGAGATGAGAAAATAAAAGAAAATAAAAGAAAAAACGAAAAAGACAAACCCCCTTTGACCAACTGATCAGGTTTCTGAATTTCGCAAATTTGACCAATTTAGGAGCCGAATTTGAAAAAGACCCAATTTAATGAAATGTTGTACCTTTTGAAATCTACAACTTTGTCAAAAGGACCTATACCAGATTCCAAGTATAAAATGATTTAAATTTGAAATTAACTTGCTGACTCCTGTTTGACCATTTGAAACCCCCAATTTGGAAATTATAAAAGTCCATTTTAGGTGCATTTTCATGAAAGGTGAAATATACCAATGTTGCATATAATCTCATGAACTACAACTTTGGTATTCATGACATGGCAAGATTTTGAATTTTGTTTCACAAAACTTTGAATTTACCAAACAGGGCTGAATTTGGCAGAAGTCACATTTTCACATAAAATGACCCAAAACTAGATTTCAACAGTCCATGCATGCCAAGACACAAAATACCAAAGTCATTCCTTATGGAATTGCCTACAAGTTTGGTATAAGAAGTTCTACCTAAATCTCCCTAGGATTTAAGTTATGCTCACATTATAGCATCATTTTTGCGAAACTGAATGCACTACTTAGCTATTTTCTCCATGTTTACTCAAATGCACATTAGTATGACATGAAATGATGCTTATGAGAAATAATTAAAGAAAGTATGCACTTGATAATGCTCGGGAGATGCCTAGGGCATCACAGATGAGATCAAGGAGGGTGACGTTTTAAGGAAGGGTAGACTGTCTTCTTCCCCATCTACACTCCTCTCATCCCCACACCAACCATGGCACCACCTTCTCCACATGACAACGGCAAGGCCATCATCTCCCTCACCTCGGATACCACCGCCACCTACACTTCAGGCATTCGAGGACTCACCGCGACCTCTCCAATCCATCCCAAGGGAAGAGAGCCTTGATAGACTCATCAGAAGGTCGTCTTAGCCAACAGGGCTTGGCCCCCTGGGTCGGCCGACCACATCCAATGGTCGCCCGACCATGGATAGGGGTTGCCCGACCATGGCAGCCAGTCCCCGAGGTCGGCCGGCCAGTCGAGAAAGTCGCCCAGACTTCGCTTGACGCTCCCACAGCGTGGACAGAGCCCCTTGCGATCTGTCCCCCATGAAAGACATTGCCAAGAAGGTGGCACACCCATCTCCTTGTCTGACTTCAGGGTTCCTTGCCCCAGTGAAGTGCATCAAGAGTCTCTTCCAGGAAGAGGCCGCTGGGCCATCTAAGTAGTCGGTTTTCCCTAGTCCATCAACCCATACCCTCCGTGGAGTGAAAACTCCCATGGGTGGGTATGCGAAGGTGTTCATCCCTAGTGTTGTGAATCAACATGCCTCCATAGATGAGTCCATTGACTCAACTCCACCAAGGAGGATGGTGAAGAGGGTGGCTGTTCCACCTCCCATAAGAGGACCGCCAAGGAAGTTTGAAGATTCGTCCGTTGAAGAAGACACGGTGGCCTCTCTTAGGGAAGAAAACGTAGCGCTTAGGGCAAAATTGAAAAACCTAGAGGAGCGCTACGCTGAAGGTGAACTATGGCGGATGGACATTAATGATAAATTCGATGCCCTTAGGAAGGGGATGTCCGCCAAAGTTCACCGCCTCGCAGAAGCCATGGGACGTCCTGATCTTTATGATCCACCTGCACCATAGACTCCCATGCTTCTAATTATCTTAGGCACATTAGTTTTAATTCTTAGGTTGAATAGTTTTTGTTTGTTTAATTCCCTTTTGTAATATGCACCTCCAATTTTATTGAATTCAATAAAGGTAGGATAGTTTCCCTTTTCCAATTTGGGTGGAATGGCCAAAGCCATTCGACCCCCTGTCACTAATCCTGTAGAAACCACGCAAGAAATACCTTGTGCAGGATGTCATCTCGCTACTCAGAAAAATTCAAGGGGGGACGGCAACAACGCATGGCCGTCCGACCTTGCCCTAAGGTCACCCGACCATGTGTTTTCCACAAAAACATGTTACGCCGCGTTGTCACGTCTCCCCAAGGCTCCCTCAGTGGATACAAACAAGCGCACAGGTCGAACCCCAAAAAGGAGTGGCCGCCCGACCCAACCCATGGCCGCCCGACCTACTGATAGGGTTGGCCGACCATGGTCCTAGGCTGGTGTTGGCACCAGAATTAAGCAGACCTAGGTTAATGGGCCTTAATCGGTTTGGAGCTAAAAGTTGGGCTATCCAAGGGAGAGATAGCATGTATTTTGCCTTTGGGCCAAGTGCCCGTGTATCTTAGGAAAGATAGTTTCTTTGATAGGGAGTCCGATCGGGACTCCAGTTTAGTTAAGATTAAGAGATAAATTAGGAAAGGATAGACTTGCTATCCAAGTCTGCAGACTATAAATATGTACCCGTACCTACGAAATAAACAGAGACCACTCACGTTCATCAACAACGGTTGTCTCCACGTTCTCTCGGCGCATCGCCATCCCTAAGCAGTTAGGGTTTCAAGGTATATCGCCATGCTGCTCTATTGACTTCTTTCGTAGATGTTGGTAGGGCATTACTGCGTTCTGCCTATGGTAGATCTTGTTCTAAGCATTGTTGTTGGCACGATCTGCTAGTTATCACGTGTATCGACCTGATCTACTTATTCTTTGAGCTTCACGACATAGATCAGATTGTGCACACTTTACCATCATGCTATCCTTTGATGTTATTATCTTTTGCAATATGTGCTGCGTCAAGCCACCGCCATATTTTGCTAGATTTGCATGATACAAGAGGCTTGGTTAGGTTGATGTTGGTTCATCTATTTAAATCCCAAGCATTCTTGCATCTCGATCGGTTTCTAGCAAGAGATAATACTCTGTTTATTTATTACGCTAGTTTCTATTAAAGATCCGATCTGGGTAAGCAGATCACTTTATTTCTATGCATCTCTTATACATCGCCCAAGCAACGTCCGATCAGTTCGTGGAGTATCGATGGAGGTTTGCCGATGTCAAGACCCGACGCGGGAGAGTTGATCCGAGCGATCCGGCTAGTATTTAACATTTACCCTATTTTGTTTGTTTATGCAGAGAGAACAGGAGTCGACCACCGTCACCACCACCTTCCTAGCTGTAAGGTCAAGCCAGGTGGCATGCCCAATCACCATTGTAGCCAGTAGTTGGCTAACTGTTTAGCCGACTGGGAGCCGCAGCAAGGAGGAGGGACCTCTACGTCCACATACACCTCCCGGCTCGCATTGTGTTGAACTGTTGGTACACTGCCCACCGGTTTCCCGCGGTAACACATTTTTGGCACGCCCAGTGGGACACGATCGTCATGGCATGAGGCAACAAAGTTGAAAATGATGACAAAGTCACGCCCATTGACAGGGTAGAAGACATGCCCGAGAATCACCAGAAGCATTATGCCTCGGTCATCGAGGATCTAAAAAAGATGGTGCTTGCCATGTACGGACGCACTCATCACAACTCCATTCAGGATCCAAGGAGTACATGAGTTGCTCCTAGATTAGGTCAACCTCATGACTCCATCACAGCAGCGCACCGAAACACTCCGCGAAGAGATCCAAAGGATCACGGCTCACGCCCTCATACGGCAGTCGGAAGCAACCATAAACCGCATGGATAATATTGTGGTCAAGACTGTCAGAGGTGCCTTGGCGGGTGAACCACTACATATCACCGGCCGTGAGCTGAACGGCCATGTCAGAGAAGCCATGTTCTACTCCAGACCGCTCACCCCCATTCGTATCGAGGTTTAGGGGGACAACATCGCTGAATTCGTCATGCACCCTCCACGTGACGGCATTCCCCTGGAGCCTCGTGCTTACTCTATGCCACCACTGGTCATCCCTAAGGGATACTTCTGCCAGCTCAGGTACCGACAGCTAGAAGAAGGAGAGCGACCTCCCCTACCCATATCCCAATCCAGTAGTTGTCAACAAGCAACCAGCTCAAGCCCAAGGTACACCGGAGGCTCAACCACGCCAAAAGCCGATGAAATCGGCTGACCAGGAGATGATTGAGTGGCAGCGCGCCTTCGGAACTGGGTCGATCCAACTCGATTAGGCTAGATATGTTCCTGTAGATGACCTCAATGGTGTTGTGCTGGATATTTTGAAGAATTAGTATGGGATGGCACCCAAATGGGGGGCAATTACTTACGCTAAACCTTATCTGGAGGCGTACGATCTACTAGAACCCCCTCTAAAATTCAAGATCTCGGATTTCACCAAGTTCAGCGGCAACGATGGTGCTAGTACCATTGATCACGTAAGTCAATATTTGGCACAGCTAGGCATCGCCTCTCGAGCCGAGCATATGAAGATTCGGCTCTTCTCCTTGTCGCTCACTGGGCCAGCATTTGGGCGGTACACCACGTTGGCCCCAGGATCAATTACTACATGGAAGCAGCTAGAAGAAATGTTCCATGCCCAGTTCTTCTCTAATTCTAACGAGGCAACTTTGACTGACCTGGCTAGCATCTACCCGTATCCAGGAGAATCGGTCCAGCAATACATCTAGCGGTTCCACGAATTGAGGAATAGGTGTTACTCTCTCCACCTACCGGAGAGGTCATTGGCAGAGCTGGCTTTCACGGGCATGAGCAAGGCCGTCAAAGCATTTTACGGGCCGACTGATTTCGAATCTATTGGCCACGTAGTGTCCAAAGTTTCGGCCTATGAACGCAGTCACCCTAAAATCCTCCAAGAGAAGCACATGAGGAACATCACCTACATGCAAACCGATGACGATGACACAATGGATGACGGGGATACATACCTCGTCCAATGGTCGAGGAAGAGCCAGCCGCTACAGTGTCAGTGGGTAAAGCAGCCCGAACCCACTCATGGCTTCGACTTCGACGTATCCAAGACTGAGCAAATCTTCGACTTACTGCTCAAAGAGAAGCACTTGGTACCACTGGCCGGGCATCAAACACCCTCGGCCGAAGAAGTACATGGCCGCAAGTACTGCAAGTGGCATAACAAACTCGATGGTCATGACACTAATGACTGCAGGGTCTTGAGGACCAAAATCCAGAGGACCATCGAGCAGGGAAGGCTGGTTTTTGCCTGCCCTTCAATGAAGATCGAGACAAAGCCTTTCCCGGTCAACTCGGTGCACGCAGCCCTGCCACCCTGGGAATGGGAAGATTCACCGATCGGCTCAACTGAATCGACTTTTGGTGCTCGAGTGCAGGGAGCGATCTCCGCAGGGAGAGTCCTTTGCCGTACCACAAAATAGCCCAGCCCTGGGCCATCTATCTCAATCAACATGGTTCGGGCCACTGCAGAAGAGAAAGGGAAGGCCAAGGCTGACCCACGTGATGACCCACCTCTTGAGTTTAGGGCTGAAGAGCACACTTCGGCCAGAACGATCGAAAGAAACAGTCAATTTCGCCCAAACTCTGGGGCGTTGATGGGATTATACTCGTGGCATCAACAGCGTAACAAGGAGCGCCGTTGCGAGGAAGAAGCATACTACCGCGAGCAGCATCGGTGTCGCGAGGAGCATCATCGGGAGTACCCACGCTCTCCTAGGCATGACACACGACGATGGGAGAGCCCATGGGAACGTGACGAGCACCTCAACCTCGCCAACCATAGGGAGCACTAGAACTGACCATACTTCTACTACTGCTGGAGCTAAGGCATGAGCAGGCTCCCCACCCCTGATGAATGCCCGGAAGTGTTCTGCACGCAGGACCAGGCACGACAGGCTGTTGGTGTTCAAGCGCTTGAGGCACGCACCGTCACTGCTTCGCCGCCGCATGCCTTCGCCGCGGTATGGACGCGGCCCCTCTCCATCGCCACGATGGCCAGAGTCCCTGTCAAAGAGGCGACAAAGATCCCCTCTTCCAAGGTGGGCGTCACCTCCTCCGCAGCAGCGCGGACCACCGATCCAAGAGGCCAATGATGGTCGGCGTCGCGAGGAATGCCACTTGCCAAGGTGGTGTCTGGCGGGCTTGTCCAAGTCACAAAAGCGCAGGGTTCAATGTCTACGTTGCTTGGAACAAGACAAAGAGGAATACCTTCGGCAAGCTGAAGAAGTTTGGTGGCATCTTTGACATTCCAAGTTTGCGTCCAGAGCGCAACTTCATGTGGAGCACAAAGTGTAGTCCGAGGTAGCTGAAGCACCAGCCAAACCAGTTGTGGCTAACTCATCAAAGGTGAGCGAAAAAGACGAAACCTTGGACATGGACAGCGACAGTCAATCAGACCACGGGGACGACTTTGAAGAGGAAGTCAACGCAGTTCTGAAGAAGGCCGCGACCGACGTCAACATGGTCTTCTACTTTCTAGACGATTTCCGACACCCTAGCGAGGAGCAAATGGCTGAGTCCATGGCGCAGCTCAGCCTCAGCCCCACAGCCGCTATTTTTGAGAAGCCGATTGACAAAAAATATCGGCACCTTAAGCCATTACATGTAAAGGGGTTCATCAATAGCAAGCCCATTAGCAGGATGCTCATTGATACAGGTGCGACCGTTAATATCATGCCATATTCCTTGTGCCGCAAGCTTGGGAGGTCTACGGAAGATCTTGTTGATACCAACGTCACGCTGAAAGATTTCAAAGGGAACCCGTCGAAGGTCAAAGGGGTTCTCAATGCTGAGCTGACAGTTGGCAGCAAGACCATGAACACTTCATTCTTCATGGTCGACGATCATGGCCCTTTCTCTGTCCTGCTTGGCCGAGATTGGATCCATGCCAACTGCCGCATCCCATCGTCCATGCACCAATGCCTGATTTAGTGGAACGGCGACAAGATCGAAGTAGACCCTGCTGATGAGTCTTGCGACATCGCAATGTTGAAGGCACAATTTTGGACAGAAGAAACAGAGTGCATCTCGGGTCGGCAAGACTCGGACTGGAGCTTTGTCGACCTAGCAAAAAACGGGTGTTGACGGTCGATAAAACCCTTTTTGACCGCCAACATTCCATGTTTGAGAGCATAATTTATCAAGGTTTCATGTATTACTAACCAGTTCCACGAGTTGTGCATAAAAGCTGGATGCAGGAGCATGTCACGTAGAAAATATCGAAGAAATGCACAAAACAGAGACAAATGGGCAAGGGAAAGGCAAAGGCCCAAAAGTGCATGGACTGCCGGCCATCTTCCATGACCGCCCGGCCATACCTGATGGTCGCCCGGCCATAACTGATGGCCTCCCGGCCATCAGCAAGCCAGGGAGCCTTTCAGCCCAAGTGCATGGCCGCCCAGCCATGACACATGGTCGCCCGGCCGCGTCATCAATCCAATCTTCGACCTGCATGCAAAGAAACACAAATGAACACAAATCCAACCATGCAACCAAGAATCCAATGTATCCAAGGGTTGAAAGGCCATGACGCAATGGATTGATGACGTCAGTGATCCAGGGAGTGGCCGCCCGGCCACCCCCCAGGCTCATTTTCCACGTGCATCAACTCCACTAACCGTCAACTGACCCCAGGAGTGCATATCAACCATTGGATCTTCAAGTCGGTTGATCGGGTGGCCGCCTGACCACCCTATATGGCCGCCCGACCATGCACAGTGGCCGCCCAGCCACTGACCTACCTCAACTACCGACCTAACACCTCTACAAATACCCCCTCGGTTCCTATGCTATATATACCCCCCGGGGAGGTCTTTTGCAAGGTGTGGTGGATCAAAAGAAGAATAGTGTGGTTGTGTAGTTGAGTGTAGAGTATAATAGTAAGGCCGCCCTTGGCATTGTAGAGAGAGCCAAGTGTATCAAAAGTGAGTAGTGAGTTGTAGAGTGAAGGTGTCGGATTTCCCTCTAGTATTCTATTCCCGAGCTCTTATTCTCAGAGGAAATATTACTCTAATTCCAGGATACAGTAAAGTTCCTTGCTCCTCTGCTTTATTTATTTCGTACTTACTTTACTTACATACTTAGTCCCCGCTTAATAGTTTACGGGTGCCAAGTGTGCTCTGTGTAGTTTAACTATATAGTTGTGCTTGCTCTTTGGCTTCGAACCAGTGTCGTAGCAAACTCGGTTGTGTAGACGTGGTGTCTAGTCTAGAGTTTGCCTTGGAAGGTGTCTTGTCCCACGCAGTTTTGGTTGGTAGTCCCACCTGGTGACAGCGGGTGTGTGTCCTGTGTAGTCCAACCCCAGTCGTTCGGATAAGTTGTCATCGACGCATAGCTGAGTCCTGTAGCGCCCGCCTTTCTCGTCTGGGTTATCAGCACTCTGGTGCCTGGAAGTGGTTCTATAGCCTCAGTGTCCAAGTAAACATGTTAAGTAGAGTACTAGTTTTTTAGTAAGGTTAAGTTGTTCTATATAAAGTAGTGATCCTGCTCTGCTCTGTTAAATATCTCTACAATTGCTGGTTTTATTGTTCGGTTCTATCTGTTTTACGTTGAGTTACTCCTCGTTCCTCGTGGATTTTGATACCCTGAAATACTCTTGGGTGAAAGGCTACAACGTGTTTCCGTGCGCTTGCGGATTTATTTCGGTAGGCTAAGAAATGCCAACCAGCTTTTCTGGCGCCGTTGCCGGGGAACGGTAGCTAATTTGACTAGAACTTAGGATCGTCCATACTCACACTATACACAACCGCCACATATATCCCCACCAAATACCACATATCACCCACCAGATGGATTCCAAGCCTATCTATCAACTCGCCGTTCCAAAGGGCGATTATTTGGAGCCTCCACCATCAGCCGTACCCATCACCACAGATGACTATCAGCTACGTCCCAGCTTGATATCCATGGTTCGGGATCAATCATTCGGAGGACTCGAATCTGAATGCCCCTACTCACACCTCCGGGAGTTCGAGCAGTTATGCAACTGCTTAGACATCTCGGGAATGTCAAGTGAAACACTACGATGGCTGCTTTTTCCATTTTCACTAACGGGGGGAGGCAAAGATCTGGTGCAATCAGACAATTGGTAAAGTAGGAGGGAGATGGGAGGAGCTGAAATTAAGCTTTTGTCTGCGCTTCTTTCTGCCAAACAAGGTTGTCGATCTCCGTTGCGAAGTCCTTTCGTTCCAACAAAGAGAGAGAGAATCCTTCACGGCAGCTTGGACACACTTCAACCGTTTGGTCTCTTTAGGACCTGATTTGGCTATTCCAGAGACGAGCCCCTTGAGTTCGAAGAACTTGGTGAATCATTGAGGCCCGAAGCTCCAAAAATAGAGTTGAAGCAACTACCGCCTGGCCTATAGTACGCCTTCGTCCATGGGAAAGAAGACACATCGGTAATCATCAGTGACAAGCTGACAGAGAGTGAGAGCCGGCAATTAATTTTAGTTCTGGAGAAGTATAGAACTGTGCTTGGGTACTCGCTCCAAGACCTGAAAGGAATCTGTCCCAACCTGTGCACCCATCGCATCCCTATGGAGGTTGACCACAAACCCACTAGGGAGCCTCAAAGGCGACTCAACAATGCGATGAGGGAGGTAGTTAAAAAGGAAGTGTTCAAATTTCTACACGCGGGTATCATCTACCCCGTACAAGATAGTGAATGGGTTAGCCCTGTACAAGTTGTACCTAAGAAGGGAGGGATGACAGTTGTCAAGAATCAGAATAATGAATTAATCCCATAGAGAACTGTCACCGGTTGGAGGATGTGCATTGATTACAGAAAACTCAACTCCGCCACCGGGAAGGACCATTTTCCTCTTCCCTTCATTGATGAAATGCTAGAGAGGCTGGCAAATCACTCTTTCTTCTGCTACCTCGATGGCTACTCTGGCTACCACCAGATTCCGATTCACCCGGAGGACCAAAGTACCTTCACATGCCCTTATAGAAATTTTGCCTATCGGCGAATGTCGTTTGGGCTGTGCAATGCTCCAGCATCATTCCAGCGGTGCATGATGGCAATCTTCTCCAATTTCATTGAAAATATCATGGAGGTCTTCATGGATGATTTCTCAGTCTATGGCAAGAGCTTTGATGAATGTCTAGAGAACCTTGAAAAAGTCCTCCAGAGATGCAAAGAAGTTGACCTTGTCCTAAACTGGGAGAAATGTCATTTCATGGTTAGAGAAGGCATTGTGCTAGGCCACAAAATCTCAGAAAGAGGCATAGAGGTAGACCGTGCAAAGGTAGAGGTCATTGAACAACTACCTCCACCTACAAACATTCAGGCTATCCGAAGCTTCTTAGGCCATGCTGGGTTCTATTGGAGATTTATCAAAAATTTCTCCGGCATAGCCCGGCCTCTGACCAACCTGCTAGCCAAGGATACCCCCTTTGTGTTCGACGAGGACTGTCACGAAGCCTTTCACAAGCTCAAGAGAGCACTGGTCATAGCACCCATCATTCAACCGCCCGATGGGACCAAACCATTCGAGATTATGTGTGATGCAAGCGACTTCGCCGTTGGAGCAGTTCTGGGACAAACCAATGACAAAAAGCATCATGCCATATCTTATGCAAGCAAAACGTTAACTGGCCCGCAATTGAACTACTCCACCACCGAGAAGGAATTGCTAGCAGTGGACTTTGCAATTGACAAGTTCAGATCATACTTAGTAGGATCAAAAGTCATCATCTACACAGATCATGCAGCTCTCAAATACCTCCTTACCAAGAAAGATGCAAAGCCGCACTTAATCCGGTGGGTACAATTACTCCAAGAGTTTGACATAGAAATCAGAGATAAAAAGGGTGTAGAAAATTCAGTTGCAGATCACCTCTCATGAATGAAATTTGAGAAAACATCGCCATTGCCGATCGATGACTACATGAGAGATGATCAGCTCTTAAAGGTGACAACAGCCCAACCATGGTATGCAAATCTGGTGAATTACATAGTTGCTGGCTATGTCCCTGCAGGAGCAGATAAGAGGAAATTGGCCCACGATAGCTGATTCTATCTCTGGGATGACCCCTACCTATACAATCTCTATGCAGACGGACTCCTACGTCGCTGCATTCTAGCTTGTGAAGCACCGCAAGTCCTTGATAGATGTCATGCATCCTCTTATGGAGGGCACTATGGGGCTTATCGGTCTCACGCAAAAATCTGGCAGAGTGGGTTTTATTGGCCCACTATGTATGAAGATGCAAAAGAGTTCATGCGACGGTGTCCAAGGTGCCAGCGCCAAGGAAATATAAATCCAAGAGATGCTATGCCACTCACAAGTAATCGTCAGCTTGATATATTTGATGTGTGGGGCATAGATTTTATGGGACCTTTTCCCAAGAATGGAGACAAGGAGTACATTCTCGTCGTAGTGGACTACGTGTCAAAATGGGTAGAAGCAATACCATGTCCCGCAGCAGACTCAAAACACTCCATCAAGATGTTCTGGGAGACCATCTTTCCTCGCTTTGGAGTACCACGGGTCATTATCAGTGATGGAGGCGCACACTACATTGACAAGCGCTTCAGGAAGAGTCTCGCTGACCTCTGTGTGGACCACCGTGTCGCCACCCCTTATCATCCGCAGACAAGTGGCCAAGCTGAGACGTCAAATAAACAAATCAAGAACATATTGCAAAAGACAGTCAAAGCTATGGGAAAAGAATGGGTTTCCAAGCTACCCGATGCTCTCTGGGCATATCGCACAGCATATAAGACTCCCATTGGCATGACACCATATCAGATGGTGTACGGCAAGACTTGTCATCTTCCAGTGGAACTAGAATTCAAATCTCACTAGGCGGTGAAGAGGTGGAACATGGATCTCCAATCGGCAGGCATAAGACGACAGATACAACTGGCTGAGCTGGAGGAACGGAGGGAGAAGGCATACCATAGTGCCAAGCTATACAAGGAGCGCACCAAAAGATGGCACAATTAGCGGATCAAGATCAAAACCTTCAAACCAGGAGATAAGGTACTACTCTTTAACTCTCGTATTCGACTTTTTGGTCATGGGAAGCTTAGAAGTAAGTGGGAAGGACCTTTTACGGTTCTTGATGCCGCCGATCACGGCGCCATCACCCTCTAGGACAATGACGGAACGGTTTTCAAGGCGAATGGGCAACGCCTTAAAATCTTTCTTGTGCCCGAAATACCTATGCTCGAAGAAGTGGACGGTGGCCACCCGGCCACCGAAACTCAAATTTCGAGTTTGGAGCGCTTTTCCCTTCTTTTGTGGTTCTGTTGAGTGGATGAGATCGAGTGGTTCGACGATTTAAGGAAAAGGTCTTTTGCTTTCTTTCTCATCTACACTCATCTCACTCCCACATCATCCATGGCACCCCCTTCTCACAGTAGCAAGGGCAAGGCCACCATTTCCATCACCTCAGGCACCACTGCAACCTACTCACCAACCTCCGAAGGATCACCACGACCACTAAACCCTGAGAAGATCGCCGACGACACACCCTGGCCAACAGGGCCTAGACCCCATGGCCCCCCGGCCATGGAGGGTGGCCTCCCGGCCATGGAAGGTGGCCGCCCGGCCAGGGCAGACAGCCCCCGTGGCCGTCCGGCCACTCGTGTGGCTCGCCCAGTATCCCCTCGACGATCCTTCAGTGTGGATAGGCCCCCACATGGTCTGTCTCCATCAAGGATGATCGCCAAGAAGGTGGCGTGCCCATTTCCTCATCCCACCTTGGGGGCGATCGCGCCGGTGAAGTGTGTGAAGAGCCTTTTTTAGGAGAAGGCTTCCGGCTCGACGAAGGATCCAGTGATCCCTAGTGCATCCACCCATACCATCCGTGGGGTTCAAACTCCCACCGGTTATGGTAGGGTGCTTGTACCTAGGATCCCTAAGCCAGATGCCTCCATAGATGAGTCCATTGACTCAACTCCATCACGGAGGACGATGAAGATGGTGGTAGTCCCTCCTCCAATTAGGGGACCACCGGGACAATACAAAGATTCATCCAATGAAGAAGACATGGTGGCCTCCCTTAGGAAGGAGAATGCAGCGCTCATGGCAAAATTGCATAATTTAGAGGAGTGCTGCGCTGAAGGCGAACTATGGCGGATGGACATAGATGATAAGATAGATGTTCTTAGAAAGGGAATGTCAGCCAAAGTCCGCCGTCTTGCAGAAGCAATGGGGCGTCCTGATCTTTATGATCCACCCGCACCATAGATGCCCATGCTTCTAGTTATCTTAGGCGCTTTAGTTCTTTTTCAATTCTAGGGTTGAAGTTTGTTTTGCTTTGTTTAATTTCCCTTTGTAATAAGCGTCTCCAATTTTATCAATTCAATAAAGGTAGGAGAGTTTCCCCTTTCAATAATGAGTTTGAGAAGAATGGGCAGAACCATTCGACCTCCTGTCACTAACCCTGCAGGAACCACGATTAAAACACGATTTATAGGGTACAAACGCACTACACAGAAAGTCTCAGGGGAATTGAGCGAAAACTAGTGGCCACCTGGCCATACATAGTGGCCGCCCGGCCATCAATTTTCACAAAAACACGTCGCGCGGACCTGTCACATCTCCCCAAGGCTCCCGCAACACAACAAACCAGTGCACGGGTTGAAAACACAACAAGGAGTGGCCGCCCCGCCACCCCCCATGGCTGCCCGACCATGGTGATGGGCCGGACTGGCCCATCTTTACCTCAAACCTATACATGGAGGTCAGGTATACGTGTTTATGTTCATATACCTCCAGTTCTTTGCGTTTCACACATGAACTTGTTCAAATCATGCTCTTCATGTCCATGACGTCACATTTAACTTGTGCTTGCACCATCTTTTTCCCTATGCTAGATTAATCTTGCCTTTGGATACTCTCATGAATAGGGAACCACTTCAGTTTAAGTTGTTGATTCATGTGAGATAAGATAACTAGAGGAAACCAATGGAACCTTCCCACACGAGTAAGAGTTTTATTTGTAAAATAAAATGAAGGTCCCATCTCGGATGATCTCAAGTTCCTATCTTTTGTCCTACCAATGCCACATACAAAAAAGAAACTTGTACATTCGTGCTTCCTTGATTGTTTTGAGTCTTATCAAGTTTTGTGCCATTAAAAGAGCTCATTTCAATTGAGAATTTTGGCCTTCACATGCACGTTCTATGAAATAAAGTCTCTCAAAAAGGTGTGCATGAAATACCAATGATCCCATTTAGGTCTTGTTTGAAAGAACGGGAGGCATGGAGATTAAAAAAAAAAGAGTATGAAAAGATGAAAAGAAAAGAAAGAAGAACTCCATGCCCTCTACTCAAACATGGGAATCAAGCAAAACACCTACAAGAGATATGTCCCTACACTACACTTGCACATGGCCAAATCTCAGTTGATTATGAATCTTTTTCTTGACACTTGATTTGATTTGATGATATAAACATGACGGGAAAGCCTCATTCTCTCGACTACCTCAGCTCCACAAAGGCCTTGGTAGTATAGGATGTGAGGAAAACAAGATTCTGACAAGGACACCTTGTCCTGTGAGTGACCGAGAGCTGGTCTTGAGATCAAAAGAGTTGGTAAGCCTTGCTTTTTGAAAATTCTAAAAACCATTTTACTCAAGTGTGGGGGAACCTGAAGTTGACTCTGATATATCCTTGTTCCATGTTTCAACATCTCAAAACTAAAGTGTAGACAACATTGAAATCCTAGGCGGATGAAATAGTTGGGAATAATATGGTGTTTGTTATGGTGAATGTTGATGTTATGCCTATCCACTTATGCTTACACTATTCTTTGCTCGAGGACGAGCAAAGGTTTAAGTGTGGGAGGGGGTGTTGACGGTCGATAAAACCCCTTTTGACCGCCAACATTCCATGTTTGAGAGCATAATTTATCAAGGTTTCATGTATTACTAACCGGTTCCACGAGTTGTGCATAAAAGCTGGATGCAGGAGCATGTCACGTACAAAATATCGAAGAAATGCACAAAACAGAGACAAATGGGCAAGGGAAAGGCAAAGGCCCAAAAGTGAATGGCCGGCGGGCCATCTTCCATGGCCGCCCGGCCATACCTGATGGTTGCCTGGCCATACCTGATGGCCGCCCGGCCATCAGCAAGCCCAGGGAGCCTTTCAGCCCAAGTGCATGGCCGCCCGACCATGTCACATGGTCGCCCGGCCACGTCACCAATCCAATCTTTGACCTGCATGCAAAGAAACACAAATGAACACAAATCCAACCATGCAACCAAGAATCCAATGTATCCATGGGTTGAAAGGCCATGATGCAGTGGATTGATGACGTCAGCGATCCAGGGAGTGGCCGCCCGACCAATAGGAGTGGCCGCCCGACCACCCCCCTGGCTCATTTTCGACGTGCATCAACTCCACTAACCGTCAAACGACTCTAGGAGTGCATATCTACCGTTGGATCTTCAAGTCGATTGATCGGGTGGCCGCCCGGCCACCCTACCTGGCCGCCCGACCACGCAGGGTGGCCGCCCGGCCACCGACCTACCTCAACTACCGACCTAACACCTCTACAAATACCCCCCTCGGTTCCTATGCTGTATATACCCCCCGGGGAGGTCTTTTGCAAGGTGTGGTGGATCAAAAGAAGAATAGTGTGGTTGTGTAGTTGAGTGTAGAGTATAGTAGTAAGGCCGCCCTTAGCATTGTAGAGAGAGCCAAGTGTATCAAGAGTGAGTAGTGAGTTGTAGAGTGAAGGAGTCGGATTTCCCTCTGGTATTCTATTCCTGAGCTCTTATTCTCAGAGGAAATATTACTCTATTTCTAGGATACAGTAAAGTTCCTTGCTCCTCTGCTTTATTTATGTCGTACTTACTTTACTTACATACTTAGTCCCCGCTTAATAGTTTACGGGTGCCAAGTGTGCTCTGTGTAGTTTAACTATACAGTTGTGCTTGCTCTCTGGCTTCGAACCAGTGTAGTAGCAAACTCGGTTGTTTAGACGTGGTGTCTAGACTAGAGTTTGCCTTGGAAGGTGTCTTATCCCACGCAGTTTTGGTTGGTAGTCCCACCTGGTGACAGCGGGTGTGTGTCCTGTGTAGTCCAACCCCGTCGTTTGGATAAATTGTCATCGACTCATAGTTGAGTCTTGTAGCGCCCGCCTTTCTCGTCTGGGTTATCAGCACTCTGGTGCCTAGAAGTTGTTCTATAGCCTCAGTGTCCAAGTAAACCTGTTAAGTAGAGTACTAGTTTGTTTAGTAAGGTTAAGTTGTTCTATCTAAGGTAGTGATCTTGCTCTGCTCTGTTAAATATCTCTACAATTGCTGGTTTTACTGTTCGGTTCTATCCGTTTTACGTTGAGTTACTCCTCGTTCCTCGTGGATTTCAATACCCTGGAATACTCTTGGGTGAAAGGCTACAACGTGATTCCTTGCGCTTGCGGATTTATTTCAGTAGGCTAAGAAATGCCAACAACGGATTCATGCCGGTTCATGCAACCGGCAACCAGCATTAGATGACGAAATAGCTAGTGTATCTGCTGATCTCTCTGATTGGCTCATTGGTTGGTACGAACTTTCTATGGGTTCACAACCCGTAGTGGCCGATCTACGTGAACGGTCCCAAAAAATTTGTAATCATATTTCGTGTAAGATTTCTGCGTTGGCTGAGTCATGTGATCGGCCCCAAAGCATTAATGTAATATATGTTTTTTTCGATAAGGATGTTCTTTCTTGTGATGATCAATCAACCCCTGATGAAGAAGGGTCAGAAGTTGCGTGCTCTCATCCCTCTCCAGCATCATCGGGATCCACATAGGAATTCATAGAAGAGGGCAAGCTCGGTTTTGGTTTCACGCCGTCCGACGAGCTTGAATAGGTCGACATCGGCTCAGGGGATCGACCAAGGCCGACGTGGATCAGTAAAAAGCTCGACCCGGAGTTCAAAGCCAAGTTGATCGAGTTGCTCAGGGAGTTCCTAGATTGCTTTGCCTGGGAGTACCACGAGATGCCAGGTCTTGATCGGTCTATTGTTGAACATCGGCTGCCGATCAAGCCCGGTTTTTGACCATTTGCTCAACATCCTAGGAAAATCGACGCAAAAATCATTGATACGGTCAAAGAAGAGATAGAGAAGATGATCCGCACTGGGTTTATCCGCCCTTGCCGATATGCCACTTGGATATCGAGCATTGTCCCTATTTGGAAGAAGAACGGTAAGCTCAGGATATGCATCGACTTCAGGGATCTAAACAGAGCTACCCCAAAGGACGAATACCCAATGCCCATTGCAGAGTCACTCATCGATACTGTAGCTGGTCACAAGATGATGAGGTCCTCAATGGTAATGCTGGGTATAATCAAATCTTTATGGCCAAAGAAGATGTTTACAAGATAGCTTTTCGTTGCCCACAGGGTTTATTTGAGTTTGTGGTCATGACCTTCGGCTTATGCCGGAGCAACTTACCAGCGGGCCATGAACTACATCTTCCACGATCTCATCGGCCAACTCATGGAAGTATACATTGATGATGTGGTGGTCAAGTCAGTGTTGCAGGAGAACCACTTAGCCGATCTGTGTCAAGTCCTAGAGCGTACTCGTAAACATGGCATGAGGATGAATCCCGATAAATGGGCGTTCGGCGTCTCTGCCGGACAATTCCTTGGGTTCATGATCCGTGAACGAGGTATAGAGATCGGTTCAAAGAGTAAGGATGCCATTGAGACAATGACACCACCAACGACCAAAAAGGAGGTTCAGCAGCTGATCGACAAGATTAACTACATCAGGAGGTTCATCCCTAACCTTTCGGTAAAACTTGAAGTGTTTATGCCTTTGGTCAGGACACAGCGTAGCATTGAGTTCGTGTGGGGCCCTGATCAATAGCTGGCATTTGACATCCTGAAAAGGTACTTAACGGCACCACTAATGATGGCCCCACCTCGACTCGACCTCCCATTCATTGTCTATCTTTCGGCCGATGAAGTTTCCATCAGCTCTGTCCTGATTCAAGAAGTCGACGGCAAGGAGCGTGTCATCTACTATCTCAGCCGACGGTTACTCAATGCAGAGACCAGGTATTCCGAGATGGAATGCTTATGTTTATGCTTATATTTTACATGCACCAAACTGCAGTACTACCTGCTCAATGCCGAGGTGTTAATCGTCTACAAAGATGATGTCATCAAGCATATGTTGTCAGCCCCGATCCTCAAAGGGAGGCTCGGTAAATGGATGTTCACTTTGTCAGAATTTGACATCAAGTTCTGACCAGTGAAAGCCATCAAAGGCCAGGCGTTAGCCAATCTTATTACAGAGCGATCGGCTCCACAGTCCCATTTCATCGGCATATCATCCTGGGCCTTGTTCTTTGACAGGTCCGCGTGCGACACTGGTTGTGGCATCGGGCTTTTCATCATCTCCCCTCTGGGGGCACAATATGAATTCACTTTTCGCCTCAAGGAGCGTCGTACCAACAACCAGACAGAATATGAAGCTTTGTGCAAAGGCCTTGAGCTGTTGCTGGATGCGGGCGCCGAAGCAGTCGAAGTTTTCGGTGATTCAAAAGTCGCCATTAACCAATCAACTGAGGACTTCAATTGTGCAAGTGATTTGCTATATCCATATCTCCTCGGTTGTCAAGAGTTGATGGCAAAGTTCCGTTATGTTCAGCTCAAATGGATACAAAAGGGATGGCAATGCCGAAGCTAACAAACTCGCGCAAATAGCTTCTGGCTATGCAGAGCAAGTTGAGGACGTCTATGTCGACACCTTGCAACTGACGTCAGCAGATTGGAGAGCTGATATTCTCAATTACTTGAGGGATCTGGCTTGGGGGGCAGATAAGAAGACAAGACAGCGAGCTCTGAAGCATGCGCTCATTGGTGAAGAACTTTATTTGAGAACCATTGAAGGCTTGTTGTTAAAATGCCTAGGCCCAACAGAAGCGCTCAGAATCATGCATGATGTACACGAAGGGACTTGCGGTACTCATCAATCGGCTCACAAAATGAAGTGGTTAATCAGAAGGTCTAGCTATTATTGGCCGACTATGTTGGAGGATTATTTCAAATATTATAAAGGTTGCCAGGAGTGTCAAAGATTTGGGGCCATACAGATAGCTCCGGCTGGACCATTAAATCCTATCATCAAGCCGTGGCTATTCAAAGGATGGGGCATGGACATGATTGGACAAATCAACCCTCCAACTAGCAAGGGCCACAAAGGGATTTTGGCCGCAACCGATTATTTCACCAAATGGGTGGAGGCTGTACCGATGGAAAATTTCACGGCCAAGGATGTGATAAATTTTGTCAAAGAACACATCATTCATCAGTTTGGGATACCACAAACCATCACCACAGATCAGGGGTCTGTCTTTTTGGCAGAAGAATTCAAAAAATTTGCTAAAGAGTTGGGCATCACATTGATACAATCTTCACCGTATTATGCTCAGGCTAATGGTCAGGCCGAGGCGTCAAATAAAAGTCTCATCAAGCTGATCAAGTGAAAGATTGACAAATATCCCAAGCAATGGCATGATCGGCTGGCTGAAGCATTGTGGGCATATCGAATGTCGTGTCATGGGGCTACCAAATGCACTCCTTATCAATTAGTCTATGGCCAAGAGGCCGTTATGCCTTGGGAGATCAACATCGGCTCTCGACGGGTTCAGTTTCAAAATGACCTGACAGCCGATGAATATTCAGCGCTCATGAACATCAACACGGATGATCTGACAGAACTTCGGCTCTAGGCTCTCGAAAAGATCAAGGACAACAAGGCCAAGTTAGCAAGAGCTCATAACAGAAAAGTGAAGCTGAAGAATTTTCAAGTTGGAGATCTTGTGTGGGAGCTAGTTTTGCCAGTTGGAACAAAAGACCCAACATATGGAAAATGGTCACCTAACTGGCACATGCCATATCGTATAGTAGAAACCGCTCCAGAAAACTCCTGTAGGATGGAAACACTGGAAGGAGTACGGTTTAGCAGGAACATCAATGGCAAGTACTTGAAAAAGTACTATCCTAGCTTATGGATCGGAACCTAATCTATTTCATACAAGGCCGATGCGAAGCCATCTGGACCTGACAGAGCTGGTGTGTTAACATCGCCTTAAGAGAAAAATATAATAATAATAAAAGAAAGGTTACAAAAGTATGGGCCGATGTACCCCATTGGCCTCGACTAGAGCTGATGCAAATTATGCATCGCCTTTAGAATGAGAAACATTTAACAAAGATTCTGTCCATTGTCAAATATGCTCGGGGGGCATGCCAAGCAGAGGCATGCCAATTGAGACGAAGATTCTAGTTACAAGTTCATTATACAGATGATGGAGCAAAAAGTTTATGAATGAACTTGCGGACTGCAACAAGAGCCTTCAGTCGAACCTCATCGGCTGAGTTGATGATTTGGTGATCTGGTTCATCAGAGCCAATGACCAAGCTCTTGTTCAGTGAATGGATGCGCGCTAGGTTTTTCTTGAGCGTTATGGATAGTTGTTGCTTTTCACTTGCAATCTTTTCCATGTTCACATCGTTGGCTATGATGGCTGCTTCAACCTCGGATAATTCTTGTTGGAGGCGTTTGATTTCTTCATTGAGTTTGATCTTCTTCACGTTAAGCTATTCCTTGGTTGACAACAGTCATTCATTGACATTTTGATCATCAAGAGCCGCCTTGAGTTGGTTTGCTGCTGCACATTCCCTCGCGATTTCTTCCTTCAAAGCTGGCTGTCTAGCACGGGAAGCGATGCACGTGGTGGTCGCCAGAACATCCTCATGGAGGAAGCCCAGATGGGCCATAGGCTGAAGCGCCCGCTTCAGGTCTGAAGGAAGAGCATCGGCAATTGACTCAAAGACCAATCGGATCTCATCACAGTCAACGACCAGTTGTTCAATTGGGACTTCTAATCGCTTCACAATGTCTTCAAGTTTGGTGACCATGTGTGCAACAGATGAAGGCGAAACAGGCGGGCTCTCGGTCATCAATATTTCACCGATGGTAGAAGGATCAAAGTTCAACAGATTTGCCACATTGAAAGACTGACAAGGAAGGGGCAGTAAGATCAGGCAGCCTTGAGGTAAAAACAGCGTGATGAAGGTATGTGGTGATCTTACCTTAGGCAGATCAGCCTCTACTTCGACTCCTGCATGGCCGGATGTGTCCTCAGGTGAAGCATCAGAACGTTCAGGCAAAGCTCCTCCTACATCGGCTTCAAGCTCCCCACTGCGGGTATGATCATCCTACATTGTACATAGAGTTCGTTGAATTAATGCAGATAGGTGACAGAAAATCCGGGGGAGTGGGAGAAAACTTACTGGAGAATCGGGAGGTAATGGAGCTGAGGGAGCAACTGGCTTCTTGATGGATGCCTTTTTAAATCTCGGCTGGCTGGGCCCTCTCCCTTCTCTTTGCCGTTTCAAGCTAGGAGTAGCAAAGATGACTTTGTCAAAAGAAGGAGCATTGGCTTGGTACACCGGCACTGGAGCCATTTGTAGATACTTAAGTGGCTGACCCGATTCATTGGTTGGGCTTGGACCTTCTTGTAACTGAGTAGAAGAAAGCTCAGATTAGATCCTAGAATAATAGTAGAAGGGAAAAGAATCAACGCCGAAGTGGACATACCTCTTCCGGTGTGGCTTGGTGTTCTGAGTAGATTGCCACAAGAGCCGATGCAACTGTGCCCTGAAAGAGGTGGGGTCTCCAGTAATCCCACTAAGAGTTGAAGCCATCAGAAGTGTACATGTACTCTAGGTTACCAGGCACTTGTAGCTTCAAGTGAGAAAAGATGGCATAGACTTTGGAAGCTACCAGAGAGTCAGTCAGTTCAGCTCGGCTCTGAATTTTCTCATGGATGATTGAGCATGGAGAAGTCTGATTTAAGCCGAACTGACGAGTAGCTAAGACAGGTTGGTATGATTCATACCCTAGCTTGTTGATCCTATTGCTAGTGCTCATACTGACTGGGAGGAGGCACGGAGTGATCATGATGCTGAATATAGTACGGGATTCCTCATCAGTGGGGAAACTGTCTAGTCTGAAGAAAGATGGGTTTTCGAAATACTCTAATTCAGCATATGCATCATAAGAAGGTATAGTCTGGGAGCTATAGAAGCATTTGTACCACTTGGCCGTTTCTGCAGCAGCAGTATCAGTTATAGGCAGTTGATGCAGGGCTTGACCAAATGAAGTACAGCGAATAGACCTGCCAGAAGAATCTAGGAAAGATTGGGATTCTAATCGAGGGAAATCTGGAATTTCGGTGCGAAAGTAGAGCTTACACCAGAGCTGAACAAACCACCAAGGTCCTCCTATCTTCACATGCTGATTTGATAAGATTCGTTGAGCGTTCAGAGACAGGTGGCGATATAGAATTCCCAAGAAAAGTTTTCCTAGGGCAAGAGATTGGCCATTGGCTAGAGCATTGGCCAGGTTCAAATAATTCTTTGTCAATGCCAAGGAAGGACCATTGAAAAGAGAATGGTCAAGCCAAAGGTTTAGAAAGGCAATGTGCTCTTTCACTGAAACTGGGCCGGTTTGTTTATTGTGCCGACTGATGTATTGGCTCTAGTTTCGGGTACTGCTCTTCTCCACTATTTTCTTATATAGGCATTCGGTTATGGAGAAAGGAGAAGGACAAGAAGAATGCACATCGAGGCCCAGAATCATGACGACATCCATCGATGTTGGGGTCATGGGGCCAGAGCCAAACAAAAAACACTTTAGGCTATCCGAATAGAAATAGCCGATGGATCTAAGCAAGTTATCATCTTTCTCCATGGGAGAAAGGGACAGAGTTAAGGCATTGGCTATACGGGTGACTTCCCAGATGGAACCATGCACCCGTTCGACACGTTTATACCAGTCGACCCAACCCTCCATTGAGAATGGCTAGGCTCATAGTTGATCTGACCACAGATCTAGGTCTGGGGTGGTATGAACAAACGGCAAGCGTTTGGTCTCGGTTCTAATGAGTTCATGCGGGGGTTCATAGGATTTGGGTCCGAAACTGAAAGTTGTGGAATTGGCTAATGAGGGGAGTAAAATTTCATCGGCCTAATCATAAAAAAAGTTGACAAACTCAAAGCGAGAAAAGCTACCACAGGATACGGTTAGGTAGTAATTCAGGGGAGTTAGAAACTGTTACCTTCAAATCAAAAACCCCCTCGCAGAGAGTCTTTTCCTCAACTGCGCTACTGGATGCCACCATTTCACTAGGTTGGTTGAAGATAGATTGGAATAGTGAAGTGTTTTTACGTCAAGAGGTGGAAGACAGGTTTCGGAATTGGTTCACTTGTCTTTTATGAGGAACTGTTTGTACCCAACGGAGTAGCGTGGCATTTTTGGAATTTGGACAAAGGATTCGTTCCTTTGGTTGGATGGTCAGAGTGTGGGACCACCGTTGGCTACTAGCAGATGCCGATTCAGGTCGGTACTAATCGGCTGAGAACCGTTTCTGCATGGGTGGACCTATGTGAAGATCGGCTCGACTCATCGTGCTGTCACCAGGATCTGATTTTTGAGCATAGACTAGTGCGTTGCCATGATGCCGATGCCACTGAGTCGATCTAACTTGTGCCGATGTTCGTAAGTGAATCTTCAAGATTGGCTTAGTACGTTGCTACTGAAGCCGATGTTAAGGAGTCTCAGAAGGATTTTGGACGGAGGAATCAGTAAAGGAAAGTCCATTAATTTATATATATTCTTACTAAGGAATATATTCATCGATGGCAAAATATAAAAAAAGGGGGGAGGGTGTCTCCAGAGCCGATTCCATGATTATCGGCTTGCCCAAAATTTAGAATTTTTCCTAAGAGCCGACGTAGCAATTAAAAGATAAAATTAACTGATTAAAATTAAAACTAAAGACGCTTTAAGCGTCGCTATCTTCGGACGGCTCGTCGCCGGCGTCCTCACCGTCTTCATCCACATTGCCGGGCGAGGAGGTCCTCACTTTCGTCCGACTCCTCCGGTGCGGCGCCGTTTGCGTCTTCTTCCTCGGGCTCCTCGGCCTCCTCCATCTCCGTCGTCCCAGGAGAAGAGGTCGTCTTCGCTTGAAGGGAGAATTGGGCCGAGGGTGAGGACGACGAGGTCTTCGCCGCTCATCATCTCTGAGTCATTGTACTCGGAGGGCCCAGAGCTCCACGAGATTGCGTCGTGGTAATACTTCGGGAGCTCAAGGGGGATGATCGGCAGCGGTGGCTCCATCTGGTCGTCATGGACATAGAGCGCTGGTGGGGGAGTGCTTGTCCCGCTGCAGTGGCCGATGTTGGGGTCGGCGTCGGAGTCATCGCTGGAGATGATGATGATCTCCGGCGGAGTAGGGACAACGGCCGGTGGAGGCGGTGGCACCAATGTCGGTGCGGCATGTCCCGGGGGCACCTGCGCCATGTACTCCAAGTGGGAGAGGACGCGCTTCACCTGGGGAAGGAGACCTCGAAGGCCTTGAGACGGAAAGGGAGGAAGGATGTTTTGGGATGTTGCTACCCATGGAAGACATATCGGAGGGCAGGGGGGCTCGGCTTTCTTTGGCTTAAGGAGGAAGAAGGAGTGGTTGCCGATGTGAAGAAAACAGGGGAACCCCTGTACCTGTTATGTGCTAGATCAGAGGGAGATGAAGGGGTGCTGCATGGTTACCAAGGCACCGAAAGGTCATCATTACGGGAGGGACCGCGTGGCATTTCAGGATCGATGGGAAGGGGCGGTCAGCGCCTGTTTCTCATTTGGTAACGTGGCGTTTCAGGCTCGACGTGACATATCGATAGGGATCCATCCTCATTTGGTTTTGAAATAAAATCATTATTTGCCAAAACCAGCGGGGCATGTGTTGGCGCCAGAATTAAGCCGACCCAGGTTAATGGGCCTTAATCGGTTTGGAACTAAAAGTTGGGCTATCCAAGGGAGAGATAGCATGTATTTTGCCTTTGGGCCAAGTGCCCGTGTATCTTAGGAAAGATAGTTTCTTTGATAGGGAGTCCGATCGGGACTCCAGTTTAGTTAAGATTAAGAGATAAATTAGGAAAGGATAGACTTACTATCCAAGTCTACGGATTATAAATATGTACCCGTACCTACGAAATAAACAGAGACTACTCACGTTTGTCAACAGCGGTTGTCTCCACGTTCTCTCGGTGCATCGCCACCCCTAAGCAGTTAGGGTTTCAAGGTATATCGCCATGCTGCTCTATTAACTTCTTTCGTAGATGTTGGTAGGGCATTACGGCATTCTGCCTTTGGTAGATCTTGTACTAAGCATTGCTGTTGGCAAGATCTTGTACTAAGCGTTGCTGTTGGCAAGATCTACCCGATCTACTTATTCTCTGAGCTTCATGACATAGATCGGATTGTGGACACTTTACCATCATGCTATCCTTTGATGTTATTATCTTTTGCAACATATGCTGTGTCAAGCCACCGCCATATTTTGCTAGATTTGCATGATACAAGATGCTTGCTTAGGTTGATGTTGGTTCATCTGTTCAAACCCCATGCATACTCTGTTTATTTATTACGCTAGTTTCTATTAAAGATCCGATCTGGGTAAGCAGATCACTTTATTTCTATGCATCTTTTATACATCGCCCAAGCAACATCGGATCGGCTCGTGGAGTATCGATGGAGGTTTGCCGATGTCAAGACCTGACGCGGAAGAGCCGATCCAAGCGATCCGGCTAGTATTTAACGTTTACCCTGTTTTGTTTGTTTATGCAGAGAGAAACAGGAGTCGACCACCATCACCACCACCTTCCTGGCTGTAAGGTCAAGCCAGGTGGTATGCCCAATCACCACTGTAGCTAGTAGTCGGCTAACCATTTAGCCGACTGGGAGCCGCAGCAAGGAGGAGCGACCTCTACGTCCACATACACCTCCCGGCTCTCATTGTGTTGACCCATTGGTACACTGCCCACCGGTTTCCTGTGGCAACAGCTGGTAGGCCCACTCTCATCCCAAACTCACATTTTGGAGGTTAGGTTCGCACATTTCATTATGTATACCTCTCAAATTTTGCGCTTTATGAATGAAACCTTGCTAAATCATGCTCTACATGATCATAATGTCAATTTCAACTTGTGCTTGCACCATTTTATTCCTTATGCTAGATTAATCTTGCCTTTGGATACTATCATGAATAGGGAACCACTTGAATTTAGTTTGTTGATTCATGAGAGATGAGATAATTAGAGAGAACTAAAGGAACCAACCACATGAGTAAAGAGCTTTATTTGCAAAATAAAAAGAGGGCTCCATCTTGGATGATCTTAAGTCCCTATCCCACCAGTGCCATACACATATGAAAAGAGAATTTGTGCATTCTTGCTTCCTTGATTGTTTTGAGTCCTATCAAGTTTTGTGCCATTACAAGAATTCGAATCAATTGAGGATTTTGGCCTTCACATGCACGTTCCACAAAATAAAGTCTCTCAAAAAGGTGTGCAATGAATTGTCATTGATCCCATCCAAGCTTTGTTTGAAAGAAAGAGAGGCATGGAGATTTGAAAAAAAAGAGAGAATGAAAGAAAAAGTATGAGAAAATAAGGAAGAAAAATGAGAAAAGAAAAGGACTCCATGCCCTCTATGCAAACATGGGATTCAGACCCGGCACCTACAAGAGACAAACCCCTACACTACACTTGCACTTCGCCAAATCTCACTTGTTTATGAATTCTTTCTTGACACTTGATTTGATTTGAAAATATAGACATGACAGGATAGCCTCATTATCCAACCCACCTTAGCTCTACAAAAGCCTTGGTAGTTTAGGATGTGAGGAATGCAAGATTCTTGCAAGGACACTCTATCCTCAGAGTGACCGAGAGTCGGTTTTGAGATCAGAAAAGTTGGCATGCCCTGTTTTGAAAATCTTGAAAACCCTCTCTACTCATGTGATGTAGGAACCTGAAGTTAACTCTCATATATCCTTGTTCCATGTTTCAACATCCCAAAACTCAAGTGTAGACACCATTGAAATCCTAGGCAAGATGAAATAGTCGGGAATAACTTTGTGCATGCTATGGAGGTTGTTGATGTATGGGGGGGGGGTGTTGGCAGTCGATAAAACCCATTTCAACCACCAACATTTCATGTTTTAGAGTATGCTTTACAATGTTTTCACTTATTTCTAACTAGTTCCACGAGTTGTGCGTGAAAGTTGTATGCAGGAGTTCTTCATATTCAAAACAATGGAGGATTGAACAAAATAGAGGTAATGAGGCAAGGGGAGAGGCAATGGGCCAAACACCCATGGTCGGCCGACCTCCTCCCTGGGTCGCCCGACCACCTCTAGGGTCGGCCGACCTCATCCCTGGCTCGCCCGACCATCAGGAGGGTAGGGCAGCCCACCAGGCAGCCTAGGCCAAGGAGGCATGGTCACCCAACCATATCCCATGGCCGCCCAACCCTGCCACATTACCAATCTTGGAACTGCATGCAAAGAAACACAAAACACGTCAAATACAACCATTGGATCAAGTATCCAATGCATCCAAGTGTCAAAAGGCCATCACACAAGGGATTGATGACGTCAGCAATCCGAGGGAACAACATGCAGCCAATCAGGTGGTCGCCTGACAACATATCATGGTCGGCCGACCATGCACCGACCCCGTTTTGCACGTGAGCCACAACTGTCAAACGACGTATGGAATGCATCACAGCTGAAGGATCAACAAAGGCGGTTCATCGGACGGCCGCTCGAACACCCCAAGGTTGGCCGACCTCCCCAAGGCTTGGCCGACCACCACCTTGGTCAGCCGACCTCCGACCTAAACCCACAACTAACCTACTGCACCTATAAGTACCCCCCCTTGGTCTCCAAGCTATAAATACCCCCTGGGAGCTCACTTGCAAGGTGTGGTGGATCAATAGAAGAATAGTGTGGTTGTGTAGTTGAGTGTAGAGTATAGTAGTGAGGCCACCCTTGGCATTGTAGAGAGAGCCAATTGTATCAAGAGTGAGTAGTGAGTTGTAGAGTGAAGGAGTCAGATTTCTCTCTGGTATTCTGTTCCCGACCTCTTATTCTCAGAGGAATTATTACTCTATTTCCAGGATACAGTAAAGTTCCTTGCCCCTCCTTTATTTATTTCATACTTGCTTTATTTACTTTCTCAGTTCTCTGCTTAATATTTTATAGGTGCCAAGTGTGCTCTGTGTATTTTAGCTATACAGTTGTGCTTGCTCTCTGACTTTGAACCAGTGTAGTAGTAAACTCGTTCGTGTAGACGTGGTGTCTAGACTAGAGTTTACCTTGGAAGATGTCTTGTCCCACGCAGTTTTGGTTGGTAGTCCCACCTGGTGACTGCGGGTGTGTGTCCTGTGTAGTCCAACCCCGTCGTTTGGATAAGTAGTCATCAATGCATAGCTAAGACCTATAGCACCCACCTTTCTCGTCTGGGTTATCAGCACTCTGGTGCCCAGAAGTGGTTCTACAGTGTCGGTGTCCAAGTAAACCTATTGAGCAGAGTACTAGTTTGTTGAGTAAAGTTAAGTTGTTACATTTAAAGTAGTGATCCTACTCTACTATGTTATATATCTTTACAATTGCTGGTTTTACTGTTCGGTTCTATCTGTTCTACGTTGAATCACTCCTCGTTCCTCGTGGATTTCGATACCCTAGAATACTCTTGGGTGAAAAGCTACAATGTGTTTCCGTGCGCTTGCAGATTTATTTAAATAGGCTAAGAAACGCTAATAGGAATGCGAAGCGAATTCGATGAGGTGTTCCGAGCTGTGGGTTTGGAAAACTTCGCTGAAATCCCAGAAGGAGGAATCGTGCTTTTCATGAAAGAATTCCTCATGACACTACGCATCAAGACCCAATGGGAAGGTACGGTCATTTGGTTTTGACTCTTTAATACTGATTATGAGCTTACAATACGACAATTTAGCATTTTGCTGGACTTCTTGCCACAATGCTCTGTGGACGAAGACCCCATAGGCTTCAATTCTAGAAAGAGTTAGTGGGAGCTGACAGTTCCAAGAAAAAGAGCATCATGAAAATTAAGCATTCCACCATGCGGTTTCTAGCTCATTGGCTTACCATGGTTGTTTTCCCATGGGATGACACCCACTGTGTCTCAGTAGAAGATTTGAAGTGCCTCTATGCCTTTTGGAAAAGGCAGAAATTTCGCCCCCGTTCTTAGCATGATTTCTCATTGGATTGGGCTAGTTCACGATGGCAACATTATCTTGATCATGTCATTTGTGACAAGGATCGCCAATGGTTTAGGAACATTAGCAAATGCCACCATGACTATTATGCCCAATGACCCACCACGCATAGTTAAGGAGGCACACTTCATTCATGCACACTTCCTGAGAAAGGATGCACAAGGAAACTATATTATGACGTTTAGAGGCTATGAGTTTGAGCTGCCGCTTTTGGCACCGCTGCTCAAATTGTACTCTGTGAGATCACTAACCATGTAGCTAGAGCTTGAGCTAACAAGAAACGGTATCTCCAGAGTCATGACTCATGCCTAGTGACGCTGAGTTGAATAAAGGTTCCGCAGGAATTATGAAGATGCACAGGAACCAGGCGCCGAGCCTGCATGGGCTCACCTAGGCGCAGGACCCTCCATGTGGGAGAACCAGGAAGAGTCATGGCACAGCTCTTGGAACTCCGTCGTACCCTCAGTACATTCGACGCCATCAACCTACTACGACAGAGGTGAGCAATCTTATGGTCATGGTGTAGGCCCATCCAGGTCAGCACGGTACAACGACAAAGGCTATGAAGCAAACTTCAACGCCCTCTTCGGAGCTCTTAACCTCCAAGAGCACCGTACACTGGGGTTAATGGACAGCCTCAACCAGATACAGGAGACACAAGCAGTCGACCACAACATGATCATGGAAACAAGAGCGACTGTGGACAGCATGCAAAAGCAGAACCTCATGTACTACAACTGGAAAGGGCTCTATCCCAACTGAGCTTCGTTGAAGCTTGGGGGGGGAGGGGAGAAACCAGACAAATGGAAGGTACATGTGCCATACCACTTCTTTGTGCATCCCTGAAAACCCTACCGTTCTGCCCCATCATGAGAGTAGTAGTTTATATCTTTGTTTTCAGCATGTTTAATTTTAGTTTGCTTAGTTTAAGTAAAAACAGAAAAAAATGTGTGTATCATAACTCCCATGCTTAAATGATGAATTCACATGCTAGCTTCATTTTGGAAATGATGAATAGTTGTCTATCAAGTGAATGGTCTAATTCTTGCATGACAACTTATGCTTAACTTAGTCCCTCGTTGGTGGATAAAGAGAAGTGAACCAAAGTTTTACCTTGTGGATGCCATTTGTGATAACAAGCCTATGTTGTTGGGAGATAATGATATGACTTAACTATGAGAAGATTATTTCATGTTCCTTGTAAGATGAATATCTCAAGTTTTTATTTTGAAAATACGAAAGTAAGCTCCCCTTGGATAAAAATTCCTACCAGAGCAAAAAATGCTTCATTTGTTCAAACCCGCTACAAAGAGCTACTTAGAAATGTTCTGAGCTTTGTCAAATTTTGAGTCGCTTTGAGTAGAAATATCACCTTCTTTTGATAGCTGGAGTACAAATAAATGCAAGCGATCCATTCCGGACTTTGCATCTACCAAAAAGTCTCCAAATACTTCTCATATCCCTTTAGCCTTCAAATCTCAAGGAGGAAGGGTATGGAGCTTAAAAAAATGTGTGCAAGGTCATGACAAAATGAAAAGAAAAAAATGCGAGCAAAAGCATGGCAAAAAAAGCATGGAAGTTCAAGCATGGCAAAAATAAATAAAGGCTCCATATCCCCTCCAAATCCATAAAAGGCTACAAGGGATGAAAATCAAGAGAAGGAGACACTTTGTTCCACCACTCATACTCCAATGATCAAATAGAAGAAGTGATAGAGTATACTCGTTGGCCCAATCTTTGGCTTAGCAAAATAAACATTCTAAGTGTGTCACATTCTCCCCCACCTAAAGCTCCACAAAGGCCTTAGTGTAGGAAAATGTTAGCCAAATCATGGCTCTTGGTGAGGAAACACTTCTGAGCGATCGAGAGTACCTTGGGAAAGCTTCTTTTGTTTCGAAAAAAATCTTAAAAACACCTGAGAGGGACATCCAAAAAGAATAAGTTAGAATCACTCCCGCAATAAAGTTGTTCTAGTCTCCCAACCACTCAAGGCAAGGTAAGCAAACAGATGCACCACAGGTATTATCTAAGGTGAGCTTTGATTATTTCACTACTTGGGGCGAAAGTTTGAGTGTGAGTTGCTTATAAGAGTTCTCCTTCATCTTCGATATTGCAGCAACACCTGATCCACTTTTAGTCTTAGCTTTGCTCGAGAACGAGCAAAAGTTTAAGCTTGGGGGGTGTTGACGGTCGTAATCTCATGATATCAACCGTCAATTATCCACCAAATGAAGCGAAACATGTGAAATAATAGGACTAACCCTTGCTACCAATGAGCACCACAAGATGTACATGAATATTTGGATGCAGGTACCAAAATATGTGCAAAATGGTTGAAAACAAGTCAATGACAAAGGATGAGCAAGAATGGCAAAAAGGCCATGGCCGCCCGGCCATACTCTCAGCCCAATAGTGGTCGCCCGGCCACTGGTTAGGGGCTGCATGGTCGCCTGGCCATGTGGCATGGCTGCCTGACCATATGGCATGGCTGCCCGGCCACCTCACTTGCCACGTCTTCGATCCTACATACAAACAAACACAATGCAATGAAGATCCAACCATACAAAAGACTATCCAGTATATCTAAGGGCCGAAAGACCATCAAACCATGGATCGGTGATGTCAACAATCAGAGGGAAGAGCCATGCAGCGAATCAGAGAAAAACACGTGGCCGCCCGGCCACCCTTCGGAGGCATTTTACGCGTGCATCAACCGTTTCAACCTCCAACCAACATGGGAAAGCAAGATCAACGACTGGATTGCCTAAGTCAATAAATCGGATGGCCGCCCGGCCATGGTGCATGGCTGCCCGACCATAGTGCATGGCCGCCTGGCCACCGACTTACCCCCATAACTAACCTAGGCCACCTACAAATACCCCCTCACATGAATTGGCTATAAATTGGCCCTGAGAGCTCATTTGTAAAGTGTGGAGTTGAGTTCAAGTTCTATCTTAGAGTGCTACACTATTCCCTTAGTAGTTAGGATAGTCTTGGGAGTTAGAGTTGAGTCGAGCTTTGCCTCGGAGTCTCCGGAGCTATCTTCGAGTCTGTGGTAAAGCTTTGTATATTTTGGATTCAGATTATCTTCAATATATTATCAGTTATATTTTACTCTAAACTCTATCTCCTGCGAGTGTGGTGTACCTTTTTTGCACACTTGCTAGGCTTAGGTTGTGTTTTACTCAGTTATTCAATTCTTGTTATTCTTGTCGGTGCTATAACTCAGCCCTAGACTTAGACGCTAGGCTCTGGCTAGACCCTCTCCTCTGATCAAGGACGTTCTATCGTTGTTCGCTTGAACATGTTTATAGCGTGCCATCCTCTCCACGCAGATTTGCTTGGTAACCCCACTCGGTGACAGCGTGTGGTGTGCCTGTGTAGACCAAGCCCGTCGGTGACAGTAGTACTCCCTCGAGATGACATGTATTCGTGATTCACCAACCTCTGTTTAGACAAAATGTAACATAATATGATTAATATATTTAAATTATTATAACAATGTTTTTGAAATACACAGTTACAAAAGAGTGAGGATACAAGAATAGGAATGAAAACAAGTAAATACCTTGCTCGTCTGCATCACGATTGATAACATCCACGCTATCACGCACATCAAGGGGATCTATATGACTGTTGACGGTCGTAATCTCACGATATCAACCGCCAATTATCCACCAAATGAAGCGAAACATGTGAAACAATAGGACTAACCCTTGCTACTAATGAGTTCCATAAGATGTACATGAATATTTGGATGCAGGTATCAAAATATGTGCAAAATGGTTGAAAACAAGTCAATGACCAAGGATGAGCAAGAATGGAAAAAAGGCCATGGCCGCCCGGCCATAACCCATGGCCGCCCGACCATACTCTCAGCCCAACAGTGGCCGCCCGGCCATTGGTCAGGGGCTACATGGCCGCCTAGCCATATGGCAGGGCTTCCCAGCCACCTCATTTGCCACGTCTTCGATCCTACATGCAAACAAACACAAGGCAATGAAGATCCAACCATACAAATGAGTATCCAATATATCTAAGGGCCGAAAGACCATCAAACCATGGATCGGTGATGTCAGCAATTCGAGGGAAGAGCCATGCAGCGAATCAGAGAAAAACATGAGGCCGCCTGGCCATGGTGCATGGCTGCCCGACCACCCTTCGAAAGCATTTTACATGTGTATTAACCGTTTCAACCCCCAACCGACATGGGGAAACAAGATCAACTGCTGGATTGCCTAAGTCGGTAAATCGGATGGCCGCTCGGTCATGGTGCATGGCCGCCCGGCCATAGTGCATAGCCGCCTGGCCACCGACCTTCCCCCATAACCGACCTAGGCCACCTACAAATAACCCCCTTACCTATTTGGACTATAAATAGTCCACGAGAGCTCATTTGTAAAGTGTGGAGTTGAGTTCAAGTTCTATCTTAGAGTGCTACACTATTCCCTTAGTAGTTAGGATAGTCCTGGGAGTTAGAGTTGAGTCGAGCTTTGCCTCGGAGTCTCCGGAGTTATCTTCGAATCTGTGGTAATGCCTTGTATCTTTGGATTCAGATTATTTTCAATATAATTTCAGTTATATTTTACTCTAAGTTCTATCTCCTGTGAGTGTGGTGTACCTTTCTTTGCACACTTACTAGGCATAGGTAGTGTTTAACTTTGTTATTCAATTCTTGTTATTCTTGCCGGTGCTATAACTCAACCATAGACTTAGAGGCTAGGCTCTGGCTAGACCCTCTCCTCTGATCAAGGACAGCTTGAACACGTTTATAGCGTGCCATCCTCTCCACGCAGCTTTGCTTGGTAGCCCCACTCGGTGACAGCGTGTGGTGTGCCTATGTAGTCTAAGCCCGTCGTTCGGGAGGCCCGTAGGTGTTAGCTAGACTCTCTTTCGGGACCAACTATCTACCCCTGGTACCCTCGAGACTCTAGAATTTCGCTCGACACAAGACCCTGACTTGTTAATTGAATTTCTTAAGTTAGTCACAGATAACCTTTGCAGCCAATTAGAAATAGAGTTTGATGAATTTATCTCACTCGTTGTCCTCCTAGGCAACTATACCTTTCTACGGATAGCTTTGATAGACTTATCATCCCACCATACACCTATCTCTGTCACGTTTACCCCTGTTACTACTAGTTGGTATAATTTATCTAAGTTTACAGTTATTTTGACTTGAGTATATTCAATTACACTCTCGCCTGCCACTTCCCTGTGGAAATTTATGATACTTGGAATACTCTGAGTGAAAGGCTACTTCGGTCTCCGTGCACTTGCGGAGTAAAACCTGTTAAGGCTAAGAGACGCCAACAGTCCTTCGGATTGAAGAACGCTGGGGCTACCTACCAGCGAAGCATCCAAGCCTGCCTCTCCAAATAGTGGGGTGGGAATGTCAAAGCATACATTGATGACGTGGTGATCAAGACTACGGATTCGGACGACTCCATCAAGATCATAGAGGAAACCTTGAATAGCCTCAGGGTCTACCGATGGAAATTGAATCCCGAGAAATGCGTTTTCGGCGTACCATCCGGCAAGCTCCTGGGTTTCATCGTCAGCAACCGGGGAATTGAGGCCAACTCAGAAAACATATCGGTGATCACAAGCATGCCGCCGCTGACATCCTAGAAGTAGGTCCAAAAGCTCGCCAGGTGCATGGCTGCCCTCAGACGATTCATCTCGCGCCTCGGCTACCGAGGCCTTCCCTTCTTCAAGCTCCTCAAGAAGCTTGACTCCTTCAAGTAGATAGAAGACATGCAGAAGGCACTGGATGAGCTCAAGGCGTTCCTTTCTTCACCTCTAGTGTTGACTGCCCCAATCCGAGTGCAAGGTGACACGCCCATAGAGGACCTCTACCTCTATTTGGTCTGCACCATGCACGTAGTGAGTACCGCACTCGTCTATGAGAGGGTAGATCTAGCTCACGTCTACAAGATCCAGCACCAAGCGTCCTTCATTAGCGAAGTCCTCAGTCCAGCCAAAATACGGTACCCTCAAATCCAGAAGCTCTTATATGCAGTTCTGATCTCATGCCACAAGCTGTGACACTATTTTGAGGAACACTGAGTGGTGGTCATCACCGCTTTCCCCAATGGAGACATTTTGCATAACAAGGAGGTAGCCGGCAGAATAGCCAAGTGGGCATGAGAACTGGGCGCCTACGACATTGACTTCAAGCCTAGGACCACGATCAAATCCCAGGCACTAGCAGATTTCATCGCAGAGTGGACGGAGCAGCAAGTCCCCGCAAATCTAGAAAGGCCAGAGCACTGGGTCATGTACTTTGATGGGTCCTTGAACCTGGAAGGAGTCGGGGCTAGAGTTCTCTTCATATGACCCAAAGGCAAGCATCTTAAATACGTCCTCCAGCTCAAATCAGGCTCTCCAACAATGCCACAGAATATGAAGCACTAATTCACGGGCTACGCATAGCGGAGTCACTCGCCATCAATAGGCTACTCGTATACGGTGACTCTCTGGTGGTAATCAACCAAGTTAACAAGGATTGGAGCTGCTCGTCAGAGAAGATGTCTGCCTACCGCGCTGAGGTCAGGAAGCTCGAAGGCAAATTTTGGGGGATAGAGTTCCACCACATGCTTAGAGACGACAACGTAGCGGCTGATGTCCTCTTGAAGCTAGGGTCCAAGCGTGCAGAGGTACCACCTAGCATATTCGTCCAGGTCCTTGACAAGCCCAAGAAGAAGAAGACGCTCAGAAAGACAAACCTGCAGAGGAGCAGGTGCTCATCATTGAGCCTAACTGGTGGGCAGAGATCATCAAGTGCATTAAGTCCAGTACCCTCCCCGAGCAGAAATCTACAGGAGATAGGGTGCACCGCAGAAGCAAGAGCTACATGCTGATTGGCGACCAACTCTATTGGTGGGCCGCGGCATCAGGCGTACTCTTGAAGTGCATCCCACATGGAGAAGGAATCAGCCTCCTCCGTATGATACACTCGGGCTCGTGCGCCAATCACACGGTGTCCAAAACACTTGTGGGCAAAGCATTAAGGGCATGATTCTACTGGCCAACCGCGAAGCAAGACGCAGACACAATTGTCAGGACCTATGAAGGCTGCCAGTTCTTCGTGCACCAGTAGCACCTTCCTGCATCTGAGCTGCAAAACATCCTGGTCTCCTGGCTTTTCGCATGCTGGGGGCTGGACATGATTGGCCCATTCAAGAAGGCTCCCGAGGGATATGACCATGTTCTAGTGGCGAAAGATGTTGACGTTCGTTATTTCTCCATTTTGACCGTCAATTCCTTAGTGAATAAATGGGGAAATGATAAAGTTCTGTGCATTATTTACCTAACACTGATGAATTTTATGAGTTTTGGTGGTTTTTGATGTATCACAGGGAGATGCTCAAATACCATGCAAGATGACATCAATTGGAACAAGAGAGAAATCATGTACAAAATGGCTTGAGAATGAAGTGCAAATAACATCACTGTGAAGTATCTCAACTTCTCTCATGGACCAAACCATTGCAAAGAGCTCGTCAAGATAATCAAAATGGAATTTCGGTTCACTCAATTTGGAGTTCGAACGCAAAAGTTACGGCCGTCGCAAGATTGACAACGCCAGCTGCAAGAGAGGATGGCCGGGCAGCCAGACCTTTGGCTGGGTGGCCAAAGGCATGGCCAGCCAGCCATGCACTCCCCCAAAATGCCTCTTCCTTCATCTTATTCATCCAAGGAAGTTACCAGGAGCCCAAAAAATGTGGAGTAACAAGCCCAAGTCGAATCCAACGTCGGAAGACCATCACATGGGCCATGGAGTGGCTGAAAAGTGGAAATGATGGCCGACCAACCAATTCACATGGCCGGCGGGCCACCCCAAAAGGCTGCCCAGCCCATTACTTGGCTGCTTAGCAACCACGTTGGCCGCCCGAACATGTTCAACATGTGTATCAACGGAAACCGACTTCCAGAAGGCATCCTAAGCGTTGGAGAAGTGAGGCGGTGCATCGGACGGCCACCTGGCCTCGGAGGATGGCCGCCTGGCCTCCGTGATGGTCGGCCGGCCAACCGACTTGCTGCTCCCACCGACCTTATTTGTCCTATAAATAGAGGGGCACTCCCCTCGACTCCAAAAATGTACCAGCTCGGTGCTTTTATGTACCTTTCACCATGTAAACTCTCTCTTCCTCACTTGGAGGTGCCCCTCGAGTGGTGCCTCTGCTCTAAATTTAGTGTTTAGTTATGAGTTAGAGCAAGCTTCGTGTGTCGGAGTCGGTTGGGAATCCTCGGTAATGTATTTACATTCTTAATTATATATTTGTTGCATTACTTTCCCGATGATGATGAGTGCTTTACCTTATTAGTTAATGCAGTTCTTCTTCTTTAGTTAGTTACATGATGTGATCAGTAGTTAGAGCGTTGCATCATGGCCTGAGTTGTGCTAAGTTAGAATTGATGAATTCTTAGTTGTGCTTGCCGGTGCTACAATTCACCCCTAGACTTAGACGCTAGGCTCTGGTTAGTTCCTCTCCTCTAGCTAAGGACGAACTATTGTTGTTTGAGCTTCGCTTGCACACATTTGTAGCGTGCCATCCTCTCCATGCAGATTTGCTTGGTAGCCCCACTCGGTGACAGCGTGTGGTGTGGCTGTGTAGTCCAGGCCCGTCGTTCGAGAGGCCCGTTGGTGTTAGCTAAACTCTCCTTCGGGACCAACTATCTACCCCTGGTACCCTCGAGACTCTAGAATTTCGCTCGACGCATGTATCGCCTCTGTTGAAGTCCTTTCAACCTTAGTACTGATAGCTCTTGTATGCTAGTAAAGAATGAAGACTGAAACCTTAGTCTTGACTCGTTGTCCTCCTAGCTAAACCTCTTTTCATGCCAACGGTGTTTGGCTTGTCTCACATGGTGTTTGCTTTTTTGTCTTTTGTTTATCTTTCATATATCTCCAGCTATCGTTTAGAATAAATTAGATAGATAAAGCTAGATGATCGATGAATCATTGTTCTTTCTCAATGCTTCCCTGTGGATAAATACGATACCTGGAATATGTGATGCCCCAGGCATCTCAAGCGTATTACATTAGTATCATTAGCTAAATTGCATCATTATGTGAACATTTCATATTAGGGGCATGAGTGGGTTAAGTCTTTTGAAGCGAGTTAAAACCGATTTTTCTGCAAACTGCATTTGCATTTGCCCGGTAACCTTAATACTGTGGTGAATTTGATAAAACTATACATACCAAACTTGTAGAAAATTTCCTAATGAACAACTTTGGTATTTTGTGTCATGACATGCATAAAGGTTTGAATAGAGTTTTAGGTCATTTTCGGTAAAACTGAGAAATCTGTCCAAATGTGATTTAAATAGAGATTTCAAATTTTTGTGAAACAAAAGTCAACATTTTGAAAAACTTTGTATATCAAAGTTGTAGTTCCTGAGCAACTGAACAACATTGGTATATAACATTTACCATGAAAATGCATAAAAATATGACTTGTAGAATTTTTAAGTTGGAAGATTTTGTTGGTCAAACTGGGGTCAGCAGGTTAAACTCAATTTAAATCATATTTATACTTGGAATCTGGTATTACTCCTTTCGACAAAGTTGTATATCCTAAAAGGTACAACGTTTCATTCAATTGGGTCCTTTTCAAATTCGGACTCTAGAATACTCAAAAACTCAAGTTTCAAACAGGTCTTCCTGCAGTCAACAGGGGTTTTCCATTTTTTTTTCGAATTTTATTTTCTCCTTGAGTCGCTGACAGCCGGGCCCCACATGGCGGATCCTTCGGTCGGACGACAGCCGACGTGGGCCCCACTGCCTTCCTCACCGCATGCACCCGGTCCGTAGACCCCTCACTCTCCTCCTCACCCCGACCCCACCTGTCGGCCTCGCCCAGGCCATGGACCGAGTCCACCGCGCGCTCTCTCTCTTCCTCTTCTCCTCCCGCTCGCCCATGCGGCGGTCGGGGCCTGCGCGCCGCGCCACGCCATGGGCGCCAGCGCGCCACGCCGCGGCCACGCGCCGCTCGCTCTGCGCCCTCGCCCGGCCTGCCGTGCCAGCTCCCTCCGCGCTCACTCACTCCTGCAAGTCCTGCCGCGACCCCGCGTTCCACTCCCTGCACCCTCTGCTTTTCGCTCGCTCCAGAGCTGCGGCCGCCATAGCCGGCGACCTCGAGCTCGCGCCCTGCCTTCCCCAGCCTCCCCTCGCCCCGCTAGCGCGTGCGCCGTGCTCACCACACCTCTTTCCACCTATCCCGTGAGGTCTTGGAGCCTTTCCACTGCCTCTCCTGTTTCCTCCGTGCGCAACCGCACAGACACGCCCCGCACCGTCGGCGTCGCCGTGGAAGGCCACCACCGGCGCCTCCCGCACCTTCATAGTGCCTCCTCTAGATACACCACTTCCCCGCGCAGCTCGCACATCCATCCGTGGCCTCTATTCCCCATCAACGGCGCCGAATCGGGCCGAAGTGTGCCGCCGGACTGTGCTCCGCCGCCCATCGGTTCACCGGCGTTCCCCGCCCGCTCCGAGCTCCTTTCGCGACGCCGTCTTGGGGAAAGGAACCTCTATGCCGGGAACGCGCTCCCGGACCAGCTCGGCTCCAAGCGCGCCCTCGCACGCGGCGCGCCGCTCGCGAGAATTTCGGCGGCCACGGGCGCCCCTGCCCCTGTCGCGAGGTAGAAAAAGGTGGATAATTTGCAGAAATCCCCCTGTAGTACTCTATATTTTACATACTCTAACCCAGCCCTGTTCACTGAGTCATGAACATCTTCTGTACCGGTCCCTGAGAGATAGATTTAATTAGAATTAGGTCCCTGGTCCCTAGGATTTTCGGTTTAAAGCATTTTATTAAAACT
Organism: Paspalum vaginatum; assembly: GCA_030272315.1. Classification (NCBI taxonomy): domain Eukaryota; kingdom Viridiplantae; phylum Streptophyta; class Magnoliopsida; order Poales; family Poaceae; genus Paspalum; species Paspalum vaginatum. The sequence continues at coordinate 19,699,055 of CM059020.1, forward strand.
GAAACTTTGAAAATTCATAATAAATCATATAAAAATCAGAAAAATACAAACCTTGTTGCATTGTACTCCTCTTAGATAAATCTACAGAATGGATAGGATAGTTGGGCACGAAAAGACAGTTTTGCCCCTCTTTTTGTGCATACTTGATAAATCAATATAATTGGGAAATGTGGACTAAATGGTCTCCAAAAATTGCCAAACTTGGTCAGCAGTGTTGTTAGGGTATATAGGCTCATTGTGATTTTTGGTAGCTCAAGTGCTCACTTTTAATTACTATTTTACCCCTACATGTGATTTTAGCATAAAAAGAAATAAGGAAAAGGTAACCATATTGAAAATTATGCTCTAAAGGGGTTTTACACCTTTTATTTGTACTCCCTGTGGTATAAATAGCTCATTGTTGAAATGGGGTACTATGCATGTAAGGTTGACCCTATTTTTGAAAATGGTAGGCATAATGCTTATTTGAGTAAACTTCGGTTGCCTCGCATAAAACGATGTTACCTCGTCACACACCCCACGTTGTTATATGCGATAAGCTAAGTAACCGTAGGTGATGGCTTGTACGATTTCTTAATACTAAACCAGTTTCATCACGAAAATGCATCACTTTAGTCCCTAAATCATGATTCCTTGCATCACACTCGCATCATGAAGCAAAGCATTGCACTAATACATGTTCCGATTACACCATGTCATGCATATAGATCCTGCGAGCGAACGATATCAGCCGGGCCAACCGATCATAGAAGAGCACGAGAAGGAGCTGCATCAGGAGCTGGAAGACCAGCAGCAGGAGCCCGACTTCGCTCAGGAAGCAGCTACTAACCCTAGTGAGGAAGGTAGGCAGGACCATAAATTCCCAGCAAATATGATATTGAATGATGTTTAGACATCCGCATTAGGAGTTGTTTGAAAACAATTGCATTAGACTTCTTGGCCGCCCTGGCCCTAGCACCTACAATAGAGTACGTAGGACGAGTATGCCTAGAAATGCTAGGTGCGAGTAGACACGAGTGAATTGGAGTCACTCGTCGTATAGGTGTTTTCAAAGGAAAGGCTTTCAAGATATATGGAAAACTTTAAACATGATTGTGATGGAACTAAATTGAGGCCGGGCGGAGATTTGGGTATATTATGATGAAAAATGATGTGGATGGTTTGGTGGACTCCGCCCGAGTCGTTTAAGGCCCGATTCGCTGTTCGCCTGCAGATCGGCATAATATTGCTAGAGTGCTTATCCGGAATAATGGACCGGTGAAAGTCTTACTCGTGCCATCCGAAGAACAGAGACAGGTTCCTACCATTCTTGTTGGAGGGAGTTAGGCCTGGGGAAGCTTGTACTCGAAGGAGGGCTGACCCGGTGCGGCCGTGGTATCGCTCCTGAGGGGGCAAAACCCAGGGGAATGGCGGGATTGAATCGAACTTGGGATGGGACGAGTGGAGATGGGGGCTATATGTGGGAACGCGATGGCTAGTAAGCATATACCCCTGGCATGATAGTTATTCCCGGGAATTAAAAATTGATTCGAATCGCTGATGCTCACCAGGTGTGAGAATGCCAAGGTCACACACGGGCAACGTAGTAACAATCTAATTGTATTTATGACTAAATATGTTTTGTTTTCAATACCACATGTTCGTATTTGTATGTTTACATTCCTGCAAGTTATATTATGACGATGAATATTTTGATGATGTTGATAATTACATGTTAACTTTTAATTACTATAAAAAGAATGGCTAAGGATCAACTGTTATTTGCCAGCTTTGCGTCAGCCGTAAGCTCTTCCATTAAGTCCTACTGAGTAATTAGTACTCAGGGTTTGCCCCCACTTTTTGAGCAGGTACTGATGTCTTTTGGACACTAGCTTGGAGGAGAGCAGTACCGGTGGGCTCGGTGCTTCTCGCCTCATTCTTTATTGCCTGAAGACTCCTTCTTAAAGTATTATGTTTCCGCTGTGAGATTTATTTTGAACAACGCTTCCGCTTTGTATTTGAATAGGTATTTGACTACCTATATTTGGTTTGTAAGCACTTTAACTTATTTTCTACTATAAACTGTCTGTGATGATGTAACTGTTGTGGCTCCATCGAGGGCTGGATGTGTGTGATGTCGGTTCCTCTGGGAAAAGGTAATATCGGGAGTCATTTGGACTCTCGACGGACGACCGGGTTTAGTTCGGTCTAATCACACTGCGAGCCATGGGTGGCAGGTGTGCTTAGTTCGGATTAAATCGGCGGTTCCGCCACAGCTGGTATCAGAGCCGATCATACACAGACAACAGTCATATCATCCAGTTTTGATTTGCAAACCTATTTTAAAAAACCTTTTCGAAGTATTTGAAAAATGAGAGTATCGATATGCCCATATTAAGGATGTTAGTGTATTATCAGGTGACATCGCTAACATTTTAACCTAGATAGAACTCATATGCATATTCGGCGCTTTGGGAAACAACATTTCGGCCATAGCTATCCCCAGTACTGGCGGAGCGCTATTGGGATTTGCGGACTGTTGCGAACCCTGCATTCATGCTGATAGGGCAGAACTCTTTAAGGGGGGCGGTCACGCCGTTGGAGTGTTTCGTGACCATTTCTCCTTCGACCAAAATTATAGCTAGATCTTGTTGGCCACCGTTACTCTCCCCAGCAATTCCCCAGTACTGGAGGAACGTTGGGTGCGTTCGGAGAAATGGCGCCACTACGTCGTCCACCAGACGTAGCTTAAAGAAATTCGTGGATGCCACTTTTTAGGGTTAGAGTGGTAATGTATGATGATGGTGATGTTGGTATGAGCATGCATTTTTCTGCAGGTACACTAACTACGCGCGAAACTAAGATCGAGTAGTGACGACTAGTTGCATTAGAGAGTGCCGTGCATATGTGTCACCAAAAATATCGGTAGTTATATATTGAATATAGGGTGTGAGATGTGAGATTTATTTTGAACAACGCTTCCGCTTTGTATTTGAATAGGTATTTGACTACCTATATTTGGTTTGTAAGCACTTTAACTTATTTTCTACTATAAACTGCCTGTGATGATGTAACTGTTGTGGCTCCATCGAGGGCGGGATGTGTGTGATGTCGGTTCCTCTGGGAAAAGGTAATATCGGGAGTCATTTTGACTCTCGACGGACGACCGGGTTTAGTTCGGTCTAATCGCACTGCGAGCCATGGGTGGCAGGTGTGCTTAGGTCGGATTAAATCGGCGGTTCCGCCACAGCTTGCTGTGGCGGAACCGCCGATTTAATCCGGGCTAAGCACACCTGCCACCTCAGGCTGGCAGTGCGATTAGACCGAACTAAACCCGGTCGTCCGTCGAGAGTCATTCGACTCCCGATATTACCTTTTCCCAGAGGAACCGACATCATACACATCTGACTCACGATGGAGCCACAACAGAAACATCATCACAGGCAGTTGAATAGCATAAAGTTAGACTTAGTTACAAACCAGTTTTTACATAAAATACAAGTCCAACATAAAGTTATAAGGTAGCAAGTTCGAATGTTTCTCGCAGCGGAAATATAAGTTTATAGGTCACCATGATACCACCAAAAGATTTGCACTAGAGGTAACAACATCGAGCCCACCGATGTTGCCCTCGTGCCACTCATGTCATCTCATCCTAAATGAGGACACGCTCCGCCCCCAACACAAGTGCACACCATGAATTCCATACCTGCGCTCAAAATATGGGGGCAAACCCTGAGTACTAATTACTCAGTAGGTCTTAATGGATTTGGCTTACGGCTAACGCGAAGCAGCTTACTAACAAGTGGATCCTTAGCTTTTAGTTTTTAACAGTAACATATGTAACATAAACAGCAAGTTTTCATTGTCTGTATAATTACCAACATAATAGTAAATTACAGTAAGGTAACAACTCAGTTCAAACATGTAGTATCCAAAAACCATGAGTATTAAAATACCGAGAGTTTAAGTAATTACTACGTTGCCCGACAGTGATATTGGCATTCCCACACCTGGTAGGCATCAGCGATTCGAATCGATTTTTAATTCCCGGGAATAACTATCATGCCAGGGGTATATGCTTACTAGCCATCGCGTTCCCACATATATCCCCAATCTTAACCTGCCTCGTCCCAAGTTCGATTCACTCCCACCTAGCCCCCGGGTTGTGCCCCCATGACGAGCCTGCCGACATCTCGGTCTCCCCGTCATGAGTACTAAGCTCCCCCGGGCCACCTTCCTCTCAACCAGCGGGTAGGAACGTGTCTCTGTGCTTCGGACGAGCCCAGGAAAGACTTTTCCGGTCCGATTCCCCGGATAAGCACTTTAGCAATGTTATGCCGATCAGCAGACGAACAGCGGACGGGCCTTAAACGACTCGGGCGGAGTCCAAGGTGCAACCTCATGAAAAGCATATACTGAAATAAATTTCCGCCCGGTCTCCATTTAATTCATGAGTAACAATAATAAATGATATAACTGTAAGCTTTTGTAACTTTGAAAACACCTACGAGACGAGTCCACACACTCGTGTCTACTCGTACCTAGCAATTTCTAGGCATACTCGTCCTACGAACTCTATGTATAGGTGCTAGGGCCAGGGCGGCCAGGGAGTCTAATGCAATTGGTTCCAAGCAATTCCTAATGCATATGCGTAATCATAAGTATAATTTGTTTGCTGGGTTGAGTATGGTCCTGCCTACCTTCCTCGTTAGGGTCAGTAGCTTCTTCCGGAGCGTAGTCTGGTTCTTGCTGCTGGGCCTCTGGCTCTGGGTGCAGCTCCTCCTCGGGCTCCTCCGCGATGGGTTGGTTCGGCGGTGGTTCTTCGTTCGCGGACTCTATATGCATGACAGGATGCAATTGGAGCATGTATTAGTGCAATGCAAGAAATCAAGGGTTATGGAATAGTATTATATATTTTCGTGATAAAGTTTGTTTAACTTTAAGAAATCGTACAAGCCATCACCTAAGATAGCTTAGCTTGTCACATAAAACAACGTGGGGGTGTGTGACTGAAAAGCATCGATTTAAGTGAAGAGACCGGTGCTTACTATTATTTAGAACTCTTTTTCATTGTTACTATACGCTTAATTTACTAGGTAAGGGTAATATAGTAAATATACAGCAAGCATTTAAGCTACCAAATTCTTATACTAAGCCTAGGTCATACTAGCAATGTTGCTGCCCTAAATTCAGAAGTTTTGACCTCCATTTAACCTATATTTTCTATTTATTAATTTAAACATGCATGAACTTATCAATTTCAAAACACTAACTAATTTTGACATGCATGGTATCCCATTTCAACAGTGAGCTCTTTATGCTATAAGGAGCACAAATAAAATACATACAACTATTTAGAGCCTAATTTCTATATAAACAACATTTCCTCATTTATCTCCATGCTAAAGTCACATGTAGGGGCAAAATGGTAATTAACAGTGAACATTTGAGCTACTAAAATTTATACAGAGCCTACACAGAATAATAAGGCCTCTGCCCAAATTTCACAATTTTTGGAGTTCATTTTACCCATATTTCCTATTTATCAAGGTTTTTCATGCTTGTACAAAAACAGGGGCAAAACTGTCTTTTCCTATTCAACCATCATATTTCCTAGACAGATCTATTCAAAAGGATTCCAATGCAACTGATTTGATATTTTTCTGATTTTTATTGAATTTTCTAGGATTTTTCAAAGGTTTCTGTCGAAATAATCAATTTAAAATGAAAATCAACAGAACCAGGGGCTAGATTGTGATTATTTCGGAACCCCAGGGGCTAGTACGCAAGATTTACAAGACTCAGCGTACAGCGCGGTGGATTAAAATGAAAAACCCTGATACCGCGGGGTCGGATCTGCAAATACGCCGTCTTCTTCCTCCCGTCGTCTTCTTCCTCGCGACGGGAGGGACGGCGACGGTGGCGCGCGGCCAATCCGGCCCTGCGGGGCACGGAGGCTCACCGCGAAGTGTCGGGGAGAGAGAGAGGAGGACGGGGAACCTTATCCACTACCTCAAACGGCGGGGGAGACCGCGGGGAGGGACGGCGACGAGCGCTCCTGGCCGGCGGGGTCCGGCGGTGCAATATGCCGGGGTGGAGGGGTCTCGGGCGACGCGGTCTAGGCGGGAAGGTGGAGTCGAGGGTGGCGAAGCTCGGCGCGGTGATGGTTGAGCTCGGGAGAGGGCAGGAGTGGCCGGGGGCGAGCTCGCGCGAGCTCCGTCAATGGCGGACGGCGCGAGGTCGAACGGGAAAAGAGACGGAGAGGCCGAGCGCGTGAAGGAGGGTTCGGGAAAAAGGGGTCGGCCTCGCCCTCGCCTTGGTGGCGCGCCAGGCGCGCTATCCGCGCGCGGCAGCGGCGCGTGGCCGCGGCGGCCGGGAAGGCCGGCGCGTGGCCACGGCGCCCCAGCGGCCGGCTGGTCATGGGTTTTGCAATTTTGGAGAAATCTTTGATAAAGCGGCGGTAGTAGCCCGCTAAACCAAGAAAACTCCGGATTTCAGTCACGGTCTCTGGTTGTTTCCAATTTAGTACATCTTCTACTTTGTTAGGGTCAACTGCGACTCCGTTCTCAGATAATATGTGACCCAAGAAGCCCACTTCTTTCAGCCAGAACGCACACTTGCTAAACTTGGCGTAAAGCTTATGCTCTCTAAGCCGAGTGAGTACGATCCTTAAGTGCTCTTCATGTTCTTTTTCATTTCTGGAGTAGATCAGTATGTCATCTATGAATACCACCACGAACTTATCGAGTTCATTCATGAACACCGAGTTCATCATATACATGAAGAAAGCCGGTGCGTTGGTTAGCCCAAATGACATGACCAAGTACTCATACAAGCCGTATCTGGTAGAGAATGCTGTCTTGGGTATATCCTCTTCTCTAATCTTTATCTGATAGTAGCCAGACCTTAGGTCAATCTTAGAAAAGACCTTAGCCCCAGCTAACTGATCAAATAGAATATCGATGTGTGGTAGTGGGTATTTGTTTTTGACGGTCACTGCATTCAGTGGCCGATAGTCAACACACAATCTTTTCCCACCATGATCCTTTTTCTCAACAAAGAGAGCTGGACAACCCCACGGTGATGAACTAGGCCTAATGAACCCTTTGTCTAATTGTTCTTGTAGCTGTGTTTTCAATTCCTTCAAATCATCAGGTGGCATCCTGTATGGTCTTTTTGACACAGGTGCCGTGCCTGGAACGAGTTCAATGGCAAATTCTACATCCCGTTTTGGTGGCAATCCAGGAAGTTCTTCCGGAAACACGTCCGGAAATTCACACACTACCGGTATCTTCTTAACTTCTTGTAGTTCAGTCGCATTAACTGTGGGGGTCATGTGTTTTTGGTTTGGCATGTGTATTCCGGAGCATCAAATACCTTCATCAGTAGGTCCTATGCAACAAAACATGGGTACCACATTGATGATATGAGGACAAAATATCACATCATAGCCCCGGGATCACAAATTGACACAAATCAGATTGTGAGGCACTTACGCCTGCGCATAGGCACCGAGGAATTCTATGTTGACCCTGTGGTACTTCCTAACCAGGGGATTGACATTATCTTAGGGATGGATTGGATGAAAGAGCATAACGTCATGTTGGATATTACTAGCAGGATAGTTCAGATGAAGTCTAGCCAGAATGGGAAGATCATGCACATTCATTTGCCAACTCATAAGCAGTTGTCACACACAGTAAATGCCACAGAACTCCAGCAAATCAAGAAGATACCGGTGGTTTGTGACTATCCAGATGTGTTTCCAGAAGAGCTTCCCGGACTCCCACCGGATAGAGATGTCGAGTTTTCCATTGAGCTTATTCCTGGTACAGCACCTGTCTCAAGGAGACCATATAGAATGGCACCCAATGAGTTGAAAGAATTGAAAGTGCAGCTGCAAGAACAGCTTAACAAAGGTTTCATTCGCCCTAGCTCATCGCCATGGGGTTGCCCGGCCCTCTTTGTTGAGAAGAAAGAACCTGGTGGTAAGAGGTTATGTGTGGACTACCGACCACTGAATGCTGTCACAGTCAAGAACAAGTACCCACTGCCACACATTGATATCTTATTTGATCAACTTGCGGGAGCCTCAGTTTTCTCCAAGATTGATCTTAGGTCCGGGTACCATCAAATAAAAATCCGAGAGGAAGACATACCAAAGACCGCTTTCTCAACGCGGTATGGGCTGTATGAGTACCTTGTCATGTCTTTCGGATTGACTAATGCACCGGCTTTCTTCATGTACATGATGAACTCGGTATTCATGAATGAGCTTGACAAGTTCGTGATAGTATTCATTGATGACATCTTGGTTTATTCCAAGGATGCGAAGGAGCATGAAGAGCTCTTGCGAGTAGTGCTATCTCGGCTTAGAGAGCATAAACTCTATGCCAAGTTCAGCAAATGTGCTTTTTGGCTGAAGGAAGTGGCATTCCTAGGCCATATCTTGTCAGAGAAGGGTGTGGCTGTTGATCCTAGGAAGGTGAACGATGTGCTAGATTGGAAACAACCACAAACAGTGACAGAGACACGGAGTTTTCTTGGTTTAGCGGGCTACTACCGCCGCTTCATCAAGGACTTCTCCAAAATTGCAAAGCCAATGACAGCATTGACCCAAAAGAATGCAAAGTTTGTGTGGAGCACAAAATGTGAAGAGTCATTCCAAACATTGAAGAAACTCCTAACTTCAGCACCTGTTCTTGCTCAACCGGACGTCACCAAGCCATTTGATATTTATTGTGATGCCTGTGGTATTGGCCTCGGTTGTGTTCTAATGCAAGAAGGAAAGGTGATTGCCTATGCATCCCGCCAGCTTAGGAAACATGAGGTGAATTATCCAACTCATGATCTGGAGCTACTTGCAGTTGTTCATGCTCTGAAGATATGGAGAATGATTCGTCCTATTCGTTCTCACAACTCAAAAAGTGTCTTCGTGTGCCAGACCAGATTGTAGATACCTCAAATATTCATATTGAACCTGACCTCACATACCAAGAACATCCCATCCGAGTGCTTGATCAAAAACAAAGGGTAACCCGGAAAACAAGAATCAATTTCTACAAAGTTCAATGGAGTAACCAATCCGAAGAGGAGGCAACTTGGGAGCAAGAAGAATATTTGCGCACTCATTATCCTAATTTTCTTCCATCAACTCAAAAGGGGTACGTCGCAAGTACCTTGAGTCTAAATTTGAAATTCACACACAATGCATTTTCCTTCTCTCTCTTAACTTATACCACCCACGTCACATCAAAATCTCGGGACGAGATTTATTTAAGGGGGGTGGGCTGTGATGCCCCAGGCATCTCAAGCGTATTACATTAGTATCATTAGCTAAATTGCATCATTATGTGAACATTTCATATTAGGGGCATGAGTGGGTTAAGTCTTTTGAAGCGAGTTAAAACCGATTTTTCTGCAAACTGCATTTGCATTTGCCCGGTAACCTTAATACTGTGGTGAATTTGATAAAACTATACATACCAAACTTGTAGAAAATTTCCTAATGAACAACTTTGGTATTTTGTGTCATGACATGCATAAAGGTTTGAATAGAGTTTTAGGTCATTTTCGGTAAAACTGAGAAATCTGTCCAAATGTGATTTAAATAGAGATTTCAAATTTTTGTGAAACAAAAGTCAACATTTTGAAAAACTTTGTATATCAAAGTTGTAGTTCCTGAGCAACTGAACAACATTGGTATATAACATTTACCATGAAAATGCATAAAAATATGACTTGTAGAATTTTTAAGTTGGAAGATTTTGTTGGTCAAACTGGGGTCAGCAGGTTAAACTCAATTTAAATCATATTTATACTTGGAATCTGGTATTACTCCTTTTGACAAAGTTGTATATCCTAAAAGGTACAACGTTTCATTCAATTGGGTCCTTTTCAAATTCGGACTCTAGAATACTCAAAAACTCAAGTTTCAAACAGGTCTTCCTGCAGTCAACAGGGGTTTTCCATTTTTTTTTCGAATTTTATTTTCTCCTTGAGTCGCTGACAGCCGGGCCCCACATGGCGGATCCTTCGGTCGGACGACAGCCGACGTGGGCCCCACTGCCTTCCTCACCGCATGCACCCGGTCCGTAGACCCCTCACTCTCCTCCTCACCCCGACCCCACCTGTCGGCCTCGCCCGGGCCATGGACCGAGTCCACCGCGCGCTCTCTCTCTTCCTCTTCTCCTCCCGCTCGCCCACGCGGCGGTCGGGGCCTGCGCGCCGCGCCACGCCATGGGCGCCAGCGCGCCACGCCGCGGCCACGCGCCGCCCGCTCTGCGCCCTCGCCCGGCCTGCCGTGCCAGCTCCCTCCGCGCTCACTCCCTCCTGCAAGTCCTGCCGCGACCCCGCGTTCCACTCCCTGCGCCCTCTGCTTTTCGCTCGCTCCAGAGCTGCGGCCGCCATAGCCGGCAACCTTGAGCTCGCGCCCTGCCTTCCCCAGCCTCCCCTCGCCCCGCTAGCGCGCGCGCCGTGCTCACCACACCTCCTTCCACCTATCCCGTGAGGTCTTGGAGCCTTTCCACTGCCTCTCCTGTCTCCTCCGTGCGCCACCGCACAGACACGCCCCGCACCGTCGGCGTCGCCGTGGAAGGCCACCACCGGCGCCTCCCGCACCTTCATAGTGCCTCCTCCAGATACACCACTTCCCCGCGCAGCTCGCACATCCATCCGTGGCCTCTATTCCCCATCAACGGCGCCGAATCGGGCCGAAGTGTGCCGCCGGACTGTGCTCCGCCGCCCATCGGTTCACCGGCGTTCCCCGCCCGCTCCGAGCTCCTTTCGCGACGCCGTCTTGGGGGAAAGGAACCTCTACGCCGGGAACGCGCTCCCGGACCAGCTCGGCTCCAAGCGCGCCCTCGCACGCGGCGCACCGCTCGCGAGAATTTCGGCGGCCACGGGCGCCCCTGCCCCTGTCGCGAGGTAGAAGGTGGATAATTTGCAGAAATCCCCCTGTAGTACTCTATATTTTACATACTCTAACCCAGCCCTGTTCACTGAGTCATGAACATCTTCTGTACCGGTCCCTGAGAGATAGATTTAATTAGAATTAGGTCCCTGGTCCCTAGGATTTTCGGTTTAAAGCATTTTATTAAAACTGAAACTTTGAAAATTCATAATAAATCATATAAAAATCAGAAAAATACAAACCTTGTTGCATTGTACTCCTCTTAGATAAATCTACAGAATGGATAGGATAGTTGGGCATGAAAAGACAGTTTTGCCCCTCTTTTTGTGCATACTTGATAAATCAATATAATTGGGAAATGTGGACTAAATGGTCTCCAAAAATTGCCAAACTTGGTCAGCAGTGTTGTTAGGGTATATAGGCTCATTGTGATTTTTGGTAGCTCAAGTGCTCACTTTTAATTACTATTTTACCCCTACATGTGATTTTAGCATAAAAAGAAATAAGGAAAAGGTAACCATATTGAAAATTATGCTCTAAAGGGGTTTTACACCTTTTATTTGTACTCCCTGTGGTATAAATAGCTCATTGTTGAAATGGGGTACTATGCATGTAAGGTTGACCCTATTTTTGAAAATGGTAGGCATAATGCTTATTTGAGTAAACTTCGGTTGCCTCGCATAAAACGATGTTACCTCGTCACACACCCCACGTTGTTATATGCGATAAGCTAAGTTACCGTAGGTGATGGCTTGTACGATTTCTTAATACTAAACCAGTTTCATCACGAAAATGCATCACTTTAGTCCCTAAATCATGATTCCTTGCATCACACTCGCATCATGAAGCAAAGCATTGCACTAATACATGTTCCGATTACACCATGTCATGCATATAGATCCTGCGAGCGAAGGATATCAGCCGGGCCAACCGATCGTAGAAGAGCATGAGAAGGAGCTGCATCAGGAGCTGAAAGACCAGCAGCAGGAGCCCGACTTCGCTCAGGAAGCAGCTACTAACCCTAGTGAGGAAGGTAGGCAGGACCATAAATTTCCAGCAAATATGATATTGAATGATGTTTAGACATCCGCATTAGGAGTTGTTTGAAAACAATTGCATTAGACTTCTTGGCCGCCCTGGCCCTAGCACCTACAATAGAGTACGTAGGACGAGTATGCCTAGAAATGCTAGGTGCGAGTAGACACGAGTGAATTGGAGTCACTCGTCGTATAGGTGTTTTCAAAGGAAAGGCTTTCAAGATATATGGAAAACTTTAAACATGATTGTGATGGAACTAAATTGAGGCCGGGCGGAGATTTGGGTATATTATGATGAAAAATGATGTGGATGGTTTGGTGGACTCCGCCCGAGTCGTTTAAGGCCCGATTCGCTGTTCGCCTGCAGATCGGCATAATATTGCTAGAGTGCTTATCCGGAATAATGGACTGGTGAAAGTCTTACTCGTGCCATCCAAAGAACAGAGACAGGTTCCTACCATTCTTGTTGGAGGGAGTTAGGCCTGGGGGAGCTTGTACTCGAAGGAGGGCTGACCCGGTGCGGCCGTGGTATCGCTCCTGAGGGGGCAAAACCCAGGGGAATGGCGGGATTGAATCGAACTTGGGATGGGACGAGTGGAGATGGGGGCTATATGTGGGAACGCGATGGCTAGTAAGCATATACCCCTGGCATGATAGTTATTCCCGGGAATTAAAAATCGATTCGAATCGCTGATGCTCACCAGGTGTGAGAATGCCAAGGTCACACACGGGCAACGTAGTAACAATCTAATTGTATTTATGACTAAATATGTTTTGTTTTCAATACCACATGTTCGTATTTGTATGTTTACATTCCTGCAAGTTATATTATGACGATGAATATTTTGATGATGTTGATAATTACATGTTAACTTTTAATTACTATAAAAAGAATGGCTAAGGATCAACTGTTATTTGCCAGCTTTGCGTCAGCCGTAAGCTCTTCCATTAAGTCCTACTGAGTAATTAGTACTCAGGGTTTGCCCCCACTTTTTGAGCAGGTACTGATGTCTTTTGGACACTAGCTTGGAGGAGAGCAGTACCGGTGGGCTCGGTGCTTCTCGCCTCATTCTTTATTGCCTGAAGACTCCTTCTTAAAGTATTATGTTTCCGCTGTGAGATTTATTTTGAACAACGCTTCCGCTTTGTATTTGAATAGGTATTTGACTACCTATATTTGGTTTGTAAGCACTTTAACTTATTTTCTACTATAAACTGCCTGTGATGATGTAACTGTTGTGGCTCCATCGAGGGCTGGATGTGTGTGATGTCGGTTCCTCTGGGAAAAGGTAATATCGGGAGTCATTTTGACTCTCGACGGACGACCGGGTTTAGTTCGGTCTAATCACACTGCGAGCCATGGGTGGCAGGTGTGCTTAGTTCAGATTAAATCGGCGGTTCCGCCACAGAATACTCCCGAGTGAAAGCTATAGCGGTCTTCATTCACTTGCGGAGTAAAATCTATTAGGCTAAGAACAACCAACAAGCTTTTTGGCACCGTTGCCGGGGAAGCGCGAGTCAGAATACTGTGTTATCATTCATCTAGTTTTATCTTTTCTTTTTTGTTATTCCATTCAAAAAATAGAAACAGAAAAACCATGCTCTAATTTTGCTCTATCCATTGAGTAAATCTTGTCGTGAAATGTGTTTTTCATGCTGCCTTAGTTTACAGTGAGAACATAGCTTGGGCCATTTGTGTGCCCAAAGACCAACTTCCAAATTAAGCGTGGTGCTTAAGTTGGGTTCGCCTCTTTTTATCAATCGATGCAAAATAAAAGGGGTTGCATCGGATAAATGAGCTTTGTGTAACTTTGGTGGTGAGGATTCGTTCGCTAGTACAAAAACTGCGATTCTCAAATGGTTCGATGCCACAAAGTCCTTTGGAGACACAAGATGCTGGTAATGAATCGCCATTTTTGACCCTTTTTTTAGACCGGGGATTTGAGTAAAACTTTGGAGATGGAAAAGTCATGGTTTTACAACACGGTTTTGTGCTATGTCTTCAAGGGGAATTCCCATCTAGCACTCTGTGGACAACTTTGGACAATATGTTGCATATGTATTATTCCTTCGTATATATTGTCTACTTACCTATTGTAGGAGGCATTTACCCCCGCATTTACAGGAACTGTGGCCCTAGGCCCATCTCGCACTCTACTTCCCTTGGCAAAATGACATGATCATGACGCGGTAGTACTGGCAACACTACCAGCTGCAAGCTTGCACTGATGCAAGCTTCAGTGTCATGATAAGGTAACATTCAATGTCACATTATACTATGCTATCCCTATGACTTAAATTGCAGTTGTGGACCCGCCTACCCTCGGAGTAAGTGTGGTCCACACACCCATGGGAGGATTGCGTACCCATGGAGTTGTAGACACCTCTGATCGTAGGTAGAGTTCCATCTTAAGCACCAGAAATGCAAAAGTGGACATCGTCGATGGGCAGGGAGAGAACGTCTACGTCTTGACATGACAGTCATGGCTATGCGGGACATGTCATGACCAACAAGCATCGTGCCCAAGAAGAAGAAGAGCAAGCAACAGGAGCAAGCTGGAGACCGCAATTCATTGCAACATCCAAGCTTGGGGGAAAAGACACTAGGCCACACTAAGGAATTTGGTTCGGTAATTGCATGAGTCAAAGAGGATATTCCAAACTTCTCTTGTGAAGCAGCCTAATTGCCCTCCACCAAGCACATTTGGCAACCAAGTTGTCATCAAAGCTTGGGTGTATCCGTGACATGGAATCCATCAAGGGATTTGAACACCTCCACCTGTCTCCATCAGGTTGGTGGTGGTTTTAACGTCATTGGAGTTGCTCCAAACAATATCTGCCTCTGAGTGTGTAGCATCATCTACCGAGGAAGACCTAAGCTTTGTGAAACAAGGGTCTCAAGATGTCAAACGCTTGTTGGCACGCCAGTAACAGAAGCAAAGGAGTTTCTCCAGAGATGCACCCGTCACGAGAGCTTTCTTCCATAGTCTCAATGATGACATCTGGTCAAGGACAGAAGAAGAGCACCACGACAACCTCCCACTGAAGTTCATCAGATCAATAGCACTAACAATCGCAAATTCAAGATGGACCTCTTGACGCATATGGAATTCCGGATCAATTCCCTTTCAACCATGTTGAGCACAATTGGAAGGAGGAGAACAAAGTCTACCATGCAGGATTCCACCCTCGGCATTCTTCCTAGTGAGAGAAGGAGAATTCCGAGGCCCTCGACATTCTCCCTGGTGAGAGGAGGAGAATCTCGAGGAGGCACACCCGAGCGATGGAGAGCCAAGTACATTAGGAAGGAATAGCCTATGGAATATGGCTGAGTATGAGTGGAAAGGAAGGCAAGTCGAGCATGGTCAACAAAGCATTCTCACTCGCAAAGGTGTTTCGTCTCATCGCAGCCAGGTGATCTTAAGCCTGAAGTTTGCATTTATTTGCAAGAACTAGGCTTGGGGGAAGACCACCAGGTGAGTACCCTGAATGTTCTATACTAAATTGATTATCTTAAATCCTAAAAATTGACATGACACAAAAAAATATATTTACTTTCTCCACCAAATAAAAAAACAACTATAAAAAATTTGCATAATCTGAAAACAACACAAAGATTTTTTTAGGATAAATAAACTAACTCCTGTAATGCTAGAGCTTTGTTTCTACCCTTGCTTAAAGAAAATGATGAATAGTTGCTCTGTTAATTCCTTGTAAGAATTTCGTTTACAACTTGACACTCTCCTAAAATTTGAACTTATTGGCATTTGTCGTGATCCTACCTTTAATCTTTAACCTTGTGGGAGCAAGTGCTTTCAAAACCATATCTAAGTTATTGTGAGATGTGATATAATCAAAGTTTGAGTTTAACCCATCTTGATCCTAGTAAGGTGAATTCTCAGAGTTTTCTTTTTGAAAATTAAAATGAGAAGTTCCTTAGTGGTTTGAAATACCTATCCAGAGCCAAATGCTTTACATGTTAAAACCTCTACATATGCAACCTGTTGTTATGTTGAGTTTTGACAAATTTTGAGTTCTTAGGAAGTAGTGTCACTTCAAGTCCCGATCAAAATCCCTCACATTCACCTTCATTTGCTAGCCTTTCTATGCCTGGTCATGCTTAAATCTACACTAGATTCAAACATCCACCTACATCAGACATTTCTCCACCATATCCATCATCCACTTACCTATCCACAAATATGGTCTACAAATAAATACTCCAGTCATATTCTAGTAATATCCCCAAGTTCCCTTTCAAGAGGAGACATGGAGCTATTCAAAACAAGGGAGAAAGAAAGAAAAAAAGAAGAAGAGAAAAAGGATGGAAAGGAAAAAAATGATGATGGCTCCACATGCTCAAATGACTTCAAAGTTTCAAAAGGGAATTCTTCAAATAAGGAGTTTCCATCCATAGACCATATCCATCCACAAAACAAGTCCATTCTTCTTTGATCGGGATGAGAGGTATCACGAACTTCGCTGGAACCAATCTTTGACTTAACAAAATACATAGCATAGGTAAGCTAACTTTACCCGTACCTTGAGCTCCACATAAGCCTTTTAGTTGATAGGAAAAAGTTTGGCCAATGGCCTGGTGAGGAAATTCAAAACCACTTGAATGATCGGGGGTACCATTTGAGAAATTTAATCCTTTCATTTCAAAATTTTCAAAACCCTCCGAGCATGAAACCAGAAAAGAGACAGAGTTTGGTGATACTCTACTGAGATTGTTCCATCTCTCAACCATCGAAGACAAAGGTAAGAAATGCCAGAAGACCCACAGGTATGGATAAAAAGGTTGGGGGTACACTTATGCCAGTTTGTTCAGACATAAAGGTAGAGTGTTGGTTTGTGCACTTAATACTTGTAGGGCATTGGCATTGATGCAACTCCTGATCCACCGAGCCTAAGTCTTAACTTTGCTCGAGGACGAGCAAAAGTTCAAGCTTGGGCGGTGTTGACGGTCATTATTTCACCATTTCGACCGTCAATTCCTCGGTGAATAAATGGGGTATTGATAAAGTTCTATGCATTATTTACCTAACACTGATAAATTCCATGAGTTTTGGTGGTTTTCAATGTATCATAGGGAGATGCTCAAATACCATGCAAGATGACATCAATTGGAGCAAGAGAGAAATCACGTACAAAAGGGCTTGAGAATGAAGTGCAAATAACATCACTATTAAGTATCTCAAATGCCCTCATAGACCAAACCATTTCAAAGAGCTCGTCAAGATAATTAAAATGGAATTTTGGTTCACTCAATTTGGAGTCCGAACGCAAAAGTTACGGCCATCGCAAGATTGACAACGCCGGTTACGAGAGAGGATGCCCAGGCGGCCAGACCTTTGGCTGGCGTTCAAAGGCATGGCCGGCTGGCTGGCCATGCACTCCCCCAAAATGCCTCTTCCTTCACCTTATTCATCTAAGGAAGTTACCAGGAGCCCAAAAGGATGTGGAGTAACTAGCCCAATTCGAATCCAACATCGGAAGACCATCACATGGGCCAAGGAGTGGCTGGAAGGCTGAAAAGATGGCTGGCCGGCCACTTCACATGGCCAGCCGGCCACCCCAAAAGGCCACCCAGCCCATTACTTTGCTGCCTGGCCACCATGTTGGCCGCCCGGACATGTTCAACATGTGTATCAATGGAAACTGACTTCCAGAAGGCATCCAATGCGCTAGAGAGGTGAGGCGGTGCATCGGACGGCCACCCGGCCTCGGAGGATGGCCGCCCGGCCATGGGACTTGGCCACTTGGCCTCGATGATGGCTGGCGGACCACCCACATGGCCGCCTGGCCAACCAACTTGCTGCCCCCACCGACCTTCTTCGTCCTATAAATAGAGGGGCACACCCCCTACTCCAAAAATGTACCAGCTCGGTGCTTTTATGTACCTTTCACCTTGTAAACTCTCTCTCCCTCACTTGGAGGCGCCCCTTGGGTGGTGCCTCTACTCTGAATTCAGTGTTTAGTTATGAGTTAGAGCAATCTTCGTGTGTCGGAGTCGGTCGGGAATCCCCGGTAACGTATTTACATTCTTACTTATATATTTGTTGCATTACTTTCCCGATGATGATTAGTGCTTTACCTTCTTAGTTAATGCACTCCTTGTTCTTTAGTTAGTTACATGATGCGATCAGTAGTTAGAGCGTTGCATCATGGCCAGAGTTGTGCTAAGTTAGAATTGATGGATTCTTAGTTGTGCTTGTTGGTGCTACAATTCACCCCTAGACTTAGACGCTAGGCTCTGGTTAGTTACTCTCGTCTAGCTAAGGATGAACTATTGTTGTTCAAGCTTGGCTTGAACACGTTTGTAGCGTGATATCCTCTCCATGCAGATTTGCTTGGTAGCCCCACTCGGTGACAGCGTGTGGTGTGCTTGTGTAGTCCAGGCCCATCGTTTGGGAGGCCCGTAGTTGTTAGCTAGACTCTCCTTCGGGACAAACTATCTACCCCTAGTACCCTCGAGACTCTAGAATTTCGCTCAACGCAAGTATTGCCTCTGTTGAAGTCCTTTCGACCTTAGCACGGATAGCTCTTGTATGCTAGTAAAGAATGAAGACTGAAACCTTAGTCTTGACTCGTTGTCCTCCTAGCTAAACCTGTTTTCATGCCAACGGTGTTTGGCCTGTATCACATGGTGTTTGGTTTTTTTGTCTTTTGTTTTTCTTTCATATATCTCCACATATCCTTTGGAATAAATTAGATAGATAATGCTAGATGATCGATGAATCATTATTCTTTCTCAATACTTCCCTGTGGATAAATACGATACCTGGAATACTCCCGGGTGAAAGCTACAACGGTCTCCGTTCACTTACGGAGTAACATTTGGTAGGCTGAGAACCGCCAACAAGCTTTATGGTGCCGTTGTTGGGGAAGTGCGAGTCAGAATAGTGTGTTATCATTCATCTAGTTTTATCTTTTCTTTTTTGTTATTCCATACCAAAAATAGAAAAAGAAAAACCATGCTCTAATTTTGCTCTATCCATTGAGTAAATCTTGTCATGAAATGTGTTTTTCATGCTGCCTTAGTTTATAATGAGAACATAGCTTGGGCTATTTGTGTGCCGAGAGACCAACTTCCAAATTAAGCGTGGTGGTTAGGTTGGGTTGGCCTCTTTTTATGAATTGATGCAAAACAAAAGGGGTTGCATCGGATAAATGAGCTTTGTGTAACTTTGGTGGTGAGGATTCGTTCGCTAGTACAAAAACCGCGATTCTCAAACGGTTCGATCCCACAAAGTCCTTTGGAGACACAAGATCCCGGTAATGAATCATCATTTTTGACCCGCTTTTTTAGACCGAGGATTTGAGTAAAACTTTGGAGATGGAAAAGTCATGGTTTTACAACACGGTTTTGTGCTATGTCTTCAAGGGGAATTCCCATCTAGCACTCTGTGGACAACTTTGGACAATATGTTGCATATGTATTATTCCTTTGTATATATTGTCTACTAACCTATTGTAGGAGGCATTTACCCCCGCATTTATGAGAACTGTGGCCCTAGGCCCATCTCACACTCTACTTCCCTTGGCAAAATGATAGGGACCCTGCAGTGCTTGTACCCATAGTCCGAGTGGTCCTAGGCACTCGGCTAGAATTCATCCAGCGAGTCCATCATCGAGCACTCTATCGTGAGTCCCAGCACTTGGCATGTACGGGTCGAGCACCCTGAATGCTCATTTTCTGGCAACAACCAAGCCGAGCATGGCCTCAGCGGCCTATGAATGAAAAACTAGCTTCATTCTGATTTGATCCTCTATCATGTAATACAGTTACATTTATGAGAAAACACCAGCGACATCCAAGCAGGGCCTCTCACGATAACTGGCTAACAAGGGCGACAGTCAAGCCGCACTAGCCGAGTACTATGCCTTACCAGAACCCGACGACAGCCAAGCCATGGAAAAGGCACCCTTCCGAGCTCTAACCAGCGACAACCAAGCTGCCAAAAGAGCAATTGCTAAACACAACACCCTAAAAACCAACCAGTGACAACCAAGCTACGTAAAGGGTCCAAGCACTCAAACTCTAGCATCCAGCGACAACCAAGCTGCGAAAAGAGTAACAAGCAAACAAGCACTCTCATCGGTGATAACAAAGCCACCCAAAGAGTGAATCTATACAACATTGCTTCACATTGTCTTTGTTAACATCCAAGCCACGCATACTTCATGTTTTCTCGACACACATCGGAGTGCAGTTAAGTGCCCATGCATAATTACAAAACCACGATGACTAACTTTCATCTACTCTGTCGGGGGCTCCTCTTGGTCATCTCTGGTGCAGACAAACTAGAATGACTTGGCAGCGGCCAACCCGACGGGCCGAGTAGCCTGCTGGTAGCTAGAGAACGCCTCTTGCATGCTCTCAGCCTTGGGACCAGATGCGACAGCAGAGAGATCCACATAGGATAATGGGTCTTGATGGTAGCCACCATGTCGGTGACGGTCTCCTGAATGGCCTCCTTGAAGAACGTCTCAGTAGAGTTGAGAGCCCCAGGCAGCCTTTCAACAATGGGTCGGCCCCCGTGATCCGGTGCCAACATATCAACAAGCACCCTGACACCAGTCTCTAGGGTCTCATAGCGCCTCTCCAGCTAGTTATGATGGGTGGCCTGCCTCCCAAGCTTAGCCAGGTCTGCCACATGTTGCTCTATGACCTGGGCTTCAAGCTTCTCCGCATCAACACGTGCCCGGTCCCGAGTGGCGGTGAGTTCTTCGATGCTCTTTAGATGATAGGACCTTTCTTCAAGACTTTGAGCTTGGTTGCCTTTAAGTAAAGATCGGGCAGCAGCGAGCAACTTATATGACATGTCAAGATCTTTGGCAATTACCTCATAAGAAGACTTTAGCTAGGTTACTTCGCTCTTTAGCCTTAGGGTCTCGGCTTTCGCCTGGTTTTTCTCCTATTTGAGGAATTCAATCTCGTGCCTCTGGTCCTCGACAATCTGTGAAGCCTGCTCTGCCAGATCCAATTTCTCTGAACATAGTGTTATTAGGTGACACCCGGTCAGAATGCTCAAAATAGGGCACAACACTTAAAATTGAAGGTGTCTCTTACCTGAAGCTCTCTGCTCTGTAGCAGCCAATTGCTTCTTCAGCTCAGTGTTCTCAGTATATATGCGGAACACTTCACAAAAGTAGTCCTACACCACCAACAGAGAGTCAGACTCCTACCTAATTGCATGAGAAGTAGGTCACCTTCGGGGAAAATGACATATAAAGCATTACTGGCATATCCCTGATCATCACAGGAGCTAGGTCCGCCGACTCCTATGCTACCAGTTCCCTCGAGTCGCCTTCGGTTGCATTGTCAAAAAGGGGCTCTATCGGGCGAGCCTCCGCAGAACCGCCAGTGGCGACCGAGTCCTCCTGGTGCTCCGCCTCTTTGGGAGCTTGCTCCGGAGGGTCCACCCCATGGGAAGAACCGGCAACGTCAGGCACCTTCCCATGACTCGTTAACTCCTTGGACCCTTCTCTCGAACCAGTCGCAAGCGAGTCTGGGGCTGGCACATCTCTGGGTCGAGACGGAGTCGCCTCCCCTTCTGGAGCCTTATTTGGCCTCTCTACTTCTTGGTCAGGAAGTGGTGCAGAGGTATCACCTCCCATCCTCTGGGAAGCCACTTCAGCAACCCTGCAAAAGCAACAAGAGAAGTGGGGAGTCTGACCCACTCTATAAATCCAAGTCAATGAGACAGGAATGCAACTTATGATGGCAGCTGAACCATGTTCCTCACTATTCTAACCAGCAGCTTCACTCGGGCACCGGAAGGCTCAGGCTTCTTCCTAGCACATCAGGCTTCTCAGTCGCCCGTCGCTTCCAGGTATGAAGAGCCTCATCGTTAGAGGGTTCGTTCTCCTCTCTAACAATATCCACTATGCACAAAGGTCTACTAGTCATGGAAGAGCCGCTTGCAGATGGCTTGGCGAGTTGCCTGGAGCTCTGTCTCTCAAGGAGGGGCTTCTTCAGACCTCACGGGCTCCTTGACAGCCTACTCTTCGTCTACAACTTTGGTGTAGAAATTAGAAGGCATATCCCCAGCTGTGACGCCATCAAGATTCAGATAGAGATACTCAGAGTCACCACTCCTCTTTGCACAGATTGGGGCCTCCCCGGGATATAGAGGCTCAGAAAAGAACTTGAAGCAGGTGCCCTGCAGTAACAGACAACAAACGGAGACATTCTTTAGACTCATTACAGGAAATACGTGATCATCAAAATCAGAGGAAGTTCAACACTACATACCTGATCTGGGGGGTTATAAACTGAATATGAAAAAGGGGCACCATGGTTTGTGATCCTTCTAGTGAAGAAGGTCTTAATTCGGGCCTTAATCTCTGCGTGGGTGATTTCTCTGCTGACCTCACAAGTGGGATCATCCAAGCCAGATGTCACACCCGGTTTCCAACGAACAAAACCGTGCAAATATATATGCGCCAGGATCAAGTCTCGCATATACATGACAAATTACAAGGTACCACAGACACATGTCAAAGATAAAAGTGTACATAACATAGAATATCTTTATTACAAAATGACATAAGTCTTTTAACATAGAGTATAACGTTGCGGAAGCGTAAAACATAAAAGGTAATGAGGGCGCCACAGGGACGTTGACTGGTGAACGAAGCGCCTAATATTCATCGTAGTCTTGCACATAATCTTCAGCACCTCCATCAATTGAGCAGCAGTTGAATTCCCCTCCCCCCCACAAGGAATAAATATAAAGAAGCAAGCGTGAGTACAGCAACTCGTACTCAACAAGTATAACACAAACTATGAGGCTCTAAGGTTAGCTGACACAACTGCATTAGCTTTTAATTGATTACTTTTATTAAGGCTTAATTACTATTAATTAGTAGCAACGCCATTAGCCCAAAAGGTATTGCATAAGAAATTAAATATCATAAGAACATATATAACCAACACCATTACCAAAACCAAGGTAAACCACTAATCACTGGGAAGGGTCTGGGCCGCTCATAACCGTGAGCATGGCTGACATGTTAGTTTTATACTCTCGAGAGGTTGTACATCTTTACCCACAAGTCGTGAGCTACACTAGGGATTCATCACACACCTTAGGTGAGATGACTAGCAAGCACACTACGAAGCCTTTACAAAGATCACTTTAGTAGGATGTAACCGCTAAGGTTTCAGGGTCGCAACGGTGGTGTCCACCTCACAAAGGGAGAAGCACACACATCACGTAAAGCACACTCAACCCAAGGTAGTGCAGCGACCATAGAAGCTAACCTCCCCTCTTGCCCCGCAGGTAAGTTATAGCAAACTAAAACAATCTAATTAATCAGCTAAGTCTATCCCATTCCAGCCTCGTGGTAGCACTGTTGTCCCAAGTGCTCACTTTGTGAACTGGTCCTTAAGGAGAGAAGCACAAAAGCACATGAGCACATTGCTCAGGCATCCCTAAACCATGTTGCTAAAAAGCAATTTATTAAAAAGGACATGAACCGCTTCATGGTCAACGCCCACAATTAAATTGTATAGAACCATTAGTCAAAATTAAGTAACCAAAAGGACTTGTGTTCACACGGCACCTAGCACAACGTAACCAAATTCAACCCCAAAGGTAATTATAAGCATAAAAGTAGCTAGGCATAACCTTATAGGCAAACAGGATTAAATGCACATGCAGTGAGTAAAAAGATTATTGGGTGTTGTTTATATTATACTTGCCTTCTTCAAAAGTTCATTGCTGCTGCTGCTCAAAAGCTTCAGGAGGCGGCTCTTCGAACTCGACTGGCGGGTCAACATCTATGCACGAACGTTTAGCACTGCACAAGCATACATATGATCACACATGCAAGCAACAAGGTAAAAGATAAGAAACAGTACACCATTACATAAAAACAGGGTAAAAACATGTTTAGAATTAATCTACACGTTGCCACAATCACATGGTCTAGACATCGAAAATGGTTTTAAAACATGAAAGATATAGAAATTTAGATACTGATAGGATCTACTTGTAATTAGTTTTTGAAAACCAGGGTTTAAAGCGATAAAAACAGGGCCTGCTCACTACTTCGGTGGACTGTGGGATAAATATAACAAAATGGGGGGCCTCTTTTGCAAATGTACCACGACTGACCGGCGGTTGACCGACGCTGACCGGTGCTGGCACGTGGGGGCTGTTGGATTGCGATCCGACGGTAGGGATTGAGCGGGGCAGGGCCGGCCGGCAGTGACCACCCGCTAAGGCGAAGTCCGCCAGGGTGCGGTGGCAGCTCGCCGGAGCACGGCACTCCAGGCGCTATGAGGGGTAGAGGAGGATGAGGCTAGGCCAGGAAGGGAGAGGGCACCACGGGGATGCTCACCCGAGGCCTGTGGATGGTGAGGGGCAGCAAAGCGGCTTGGCAGTGAGCTTGAATGAGCGGTGGGGGCGACGCTAGCGGGACGACATTGAGGGAGTGGGCGTTGGCACTGCAGACCGATGGGGAAGTTCCGGCGGGCTCCTGCGACGGTGGAGAGAGGTCAAACAGGGTCGGGGGCATACCACCGATGATGAATTTTAGGGCGGCGTAGCTCACCTTGTGGGCTCCGGTGCCGGGATTGGAGAAGACCGCAGGGAGCTTGGGGACCCGTTTATAGGGCGTCGGAGGCTAGTCCTACTTGGGTTCTCAGGGAGAAGGCGGTGTGGGCTTGACTTGGGTCCGGTTCGACCCAGACTCGGGTTCGCATTGAGTCCGCGGCGGGGTTGACGCGCGGAGAGAGCAGGGCGCTGTGCGAGGAGCGGCGCGGGTCCACGGTACAGGGGAGGAGGGGCCATGGCCAGAGAGAGAGAGAGCTCGCGGGGATTTTGGACGGAGGAGGAAGAGGGAGCTGACACGCGGGACCGGGCGGTCAGCGAGCCACTGAGCGGGGCCCCCGTGCAAAGAGAGGGAAAAGGGGAGCGCGGCTAGGCCAGTTGGCTTGCTCAGCCGGGCCATGTGGCACGCGAGCTAGGCTAGGAAAGAAATGGCTAGGCTAGATGGGCTGGCTCGAGGGGCTAGCTTGCCTTTTTTTTTTCTTATTCTTCTTTTTTTGAACTCGCTTTTGAATTGAGGAAGAAAGGCTCTGATAATTCAAAGAAATCTGAATTTGCATCCTTAAAGCATACAAACAGAAAACAATGCACCAGCATGAATGCACAGACAGGTTGGCCTATAATTCATTTTAATTACTTGTGCAATTAAATAAATCATGAGATGTGAAGCTAGGCACACAAATTTAGGAAATTAAATTGAGCATGTTAAATTTATTGAAAAAATGTTGAAAGTAAAATTTTAGGGTGTCAAAACAGAGTAGAAGCACGCCGGGTGGACTCTGTCTTTCAGTGGCTAAATGCTGTAATGTACGAAATCTATTGCCACAGCTATGCCCGTGAGGCCCCTATTCTTCAAATCGGCTATCTTCTCCAACAGCGCCATGAAATTCTCCATCTAATCCTCCGGCACCCCCTCCTGCCAACTATCTCCACCCGCGAGGATGCATCCGGAGTAGTCAGGAACTGAGTTCTCTGAATTCTCCATGAGGAACCACTTGTCAGTACAGTGCTTGTTGGACGACAGCAGGGGCAAATCTAGGTAGCGTGGTTTCATGCTATCACGCAATTGGAATCCGGCTCCTCCAATGTATAGGGGTTAGCCATCTTTACTGTGGCGCTTGTAGAAAAACAGAACTGCCAGAGATTGAAATGCGGCAGAATCCCTGAGAAAGCCTCGCACAGATGGACAAATATTGATAACTGGATGATGGAATTGAGATTTAGATTCGGCAGTTCCAACTTGTAGTAGTGAAGCAATCCACGTAGAAACGAGCAAATGGGAAGCCCAAGACCCCAATAGAAATACCAGGTGAATACAGGAGGGAGATGGGGTAGAACCTCAGGGTACAAGCACCCAATCTGGGTTCTCCACATACCAGTGGACTTTTCTCAGAGAAGTCCCAGCTTCTGGAGTTCCTCCAAATAGAATTCTTCAACCGATATCGCCGTCTAGGCAAGCTTTGGGTCCAGGGGCTCGCTCACCATGGATGAGCTCGATCCGTCTTGACTAGCGGGGATGATGGATCTTGAGTTTCTCTTCGGCGCCATCTCCCCGACGCTGCGCTTGATGACCTTCAACTTCAGGCGCATTCAACGGTCTAAAGAAGTGGGTGAGATTTTAGTGGCGGAAATGGGCGAAGGCGACAGTCCAAACCCTAGCAATTTGGGGGAAGAAGACGAGCGCGACGCGAACTTCAACCGGCGCCGTTCCCTTTAACCGGCCACGTTGTCACTTCTCATAGAGCAGCCACTTGGACAATGATCAGATGCAACAACGGCTAACGGTGTGACGTGTCACGCCAGTTTACGGGCGAACACTTAGCTCTTCTAACCAAGTGACTGTCAGGGCACTCGCATCTTGGGGGCTCGATCCCCCTGCGTGCACTGAAAGGGCAACACACAGAGTGGCTGTGCTATGTGCACTCGGGCGACGTCACAAATGGGAGCAATAACAACGAGAGATTGAACAGCGATCATTTACACTCAGCGATTCAATGGAGTAAGGTGAAACAAGTCAAAAGGGCAACAAAAGTCGGTTCTAGCAGGTTTTTCCATTAATACATCGTGGAACAATAACATGAAGATACATGAAGCCCTACTCCGCTATGACCTACATCTACTACGGCTAGGCGGTGCGGCAGGACTCTACTAGGTGGCGCCCTGAGCCATGATGCGGCAGCGCTTGATGACGCGGTGGCCGGCAGAGACACCCTTGTCGCCGCCAGCGTAGCCTCCGTCGCCGTCGTCATCGTTGCTGCCGTTGCCGCCGGCTTCACCACCATCGCCGGCACCATCACCATCACTATCATCATCGTCGTCGTCATCGTCTTCCTCTTCGTCGTCCTCCTCCTCATCGTCCTCCTCCTCGTCGTCATCAAGACCACCAAGCCCAGGGTGGTTCAGCCCCTGGTTGATGGCCTTCTCTTCGGTGTTGTAGCCCTTGGAGTCGGGCTCCTCCAGATCCTCCGGCGGGACCTCCTCCTCAGACTCTGATGAGTCATCACTGCTGCTGGAGATGGAGAGGGTTCTCCATCGCTAAAGCCACCAAAGAAGATCTCCTCCTCTGAATCTTCAAAGTCCTTGCGCTTCTGGCCCCTACCGCTGGCCATGGTGCTCTCAGAAGCAAGGCGATGCTACAAGAAGTAAACTGCTGGCCGTCGGAGGAGACAAACATGATTGGCAATGGAAGCGGAGGGAATAGAGGCATCTGCTCCCCAGATTATATAGTGGCGGGCGTGCCACTTCATCTTCCATACGGTATGGATCCCCACAGGCGTGACGCTTCATATCTCGGACAGGGCACGTGTTAGTTAATGCCTAAGGCGACGGTTCGGAAAAGCGAATCAGGCGGATATTCTGTTCACATGGCCTCGCGAAGACTGGGGGCGTGACGCTTCGTATTCTTAGCAGTTTCCAGACTCAGAGTTCGAGCACTCAGAGTTGAGCACTCAGGGTCAAAGCACTCGGAGCTCAGTACTCGGAGTGGAAGCACTCGGAGTGGAGGCACTCGGAGTCCAGCACTCGGAGTGGAAGCACTCAAACTTCAAGCATTGCAGGGGACCTCAAAGCACTCTGAATAAGCTCCAAGAGGGATTATCACCCCCCTTGAATCTTGAGGGCTGCGGGAGTGTTAAGGAGAAGCTTCCCCATAAATTTTTTTATGATGATTTCTAGAAGGAATAGTTCCAAGTTTCAGATCGAATGCTGTTCATCACTTCGGCATATGAATTTTGCTTTCGTAACTCGATGGTTGTTCGCATCATACCGAGTCAGTTGACGGAGGCATCAAGAGCATCATATGAACAAATATTGGTTAAAGGAAGCATGTAAAAGCAAAGCAACTCCAGCTATATTCATGGATCGAAGGGACCTCGAGGTACATCAAATGATTCATATAAGAGGAAGCAACAATGAAGAGTTTGGGTGCAACCCCTAAAATCGGTAGCCGAGAAGGTCAGCGCTCATCCCCCAGCCTACATCTGCACACTTTAGATGGGGCAGCATGCATACAGGCCGCCATCTACATTGTTGCCCGAGATCATCGACATATCTGCAAAAAGAATCCAGACAATCTTAGGAGATGCAGATAAGGACAACCTACTCAAACTCCCGAGCGAGGGAGGTCTCCATCTCCTCGGCCCACTTGAGTTTGAGTGCGATGACCTAGCAGCAAGGAATCCCCCAACCACCGGGGGAACGGAACCGCGTTCTGGTGGTGATGCAGTAAGATCTATGATCAGTTGCCTCCAAGATGCATTGAGGCAAACGGTCATGGATCTGGGCTTCACCAGTAGTAGTGGATTCGAGAGACCTCCTTAGAAGCCTCTCATAACTAGATCGAGAGTCAGGTAAACCTTATGGTGGCGGGGATTTAGAAGAATCTCACAACCAGAAGGAGTTTTGGGATTACGGAAGACTATGGCTACCCTGAGAAAGGCTTTGGCTGTGGTGGAACCCATGAAGATGTTCATCCTACCTGATGGAGAGCAAGAGGCTCCGGGGATGTCTATTTAAAGAAGGCCAAGGCAGAGAAGCGGCTGGCGAATATTTGCGATAGTGTCATCTATCGGTGCTTTTGGCGCAAATACGACTATTGCCTTCCAAGACCCGACGAAAGAGGGTCATCAGAGCAGTGTGGGGCCGGAATCAGATGAGAGGATCCGATGACTGATCTGGAGTCATGGGCGCACAGTGCGCGCATGAGGGAAAATGCGGGGCAATGATTGGAGGCAGAGAAGGAGAACGACTTGGCAGTGGTATGGCGAAAGCGCCCGAGCACTCGGCTAAGGCGTGTTCGATTGTGGACACCCGTTAGGAAGATGCAGTCTAAAGTTTCAAGTTGATTGCTACTCAAGTCAACTAGAAACTTGGGGGCTACTCCATATTGAGTCCATCTTGCGATGGCCTCCATGCTTCAGATGGTAGGGTAGACTCCAGGGTAACCTTCAAGACGATCCCTGCGAGATCCTCCTGAAGCGCAGGGGCTTGTGGGAGTCATATACCCCCAGGTACCCTACGACGACTGGTTGGGCCATCCTGACAGGTAGGCCGAGAGGTTTAGTCCCTGGTCCAAGAAATCGGCTGGCACAATCTACAAGTAAACCACTCTGATTCCCCTAGATAATGTTCGTTAGGATCTGTTCCTAAAAATTTGGCATGTAATCTTGCGAGTCGGTTGCCGGCAGCTCTTTAGGGATGTGTTTTGTAACCCTAGCTCCTCGGCCTATATAAGGGGAGCTAGGGGGGTATGGTATAGATCATCTCATCTATCTGTCGCTCAAGCATCCAGCAATACAACTCACCCCATACATGACATAGGGTATTATGCGATTTAGCGGCCCGAACCTGTCTAAGTCACCATGTTCCTGCTTGCTGTACACCATTCACGATCTTCTTGCCACCCCAACCGATTTAAAACCACTACAGGATCTACCCTGTGGTGGGCTGCTGGGACTAAACTCCCACAATATCCTTGTCTAGGTGTATAAATAGAGTGCCTTGGTCGACACCTTTCTTATGGATCCGCCAAGCCCTCAATCCACCACTACTTCTGCTGATTCTTTCCAAGAGTACCACTACCAACCCCAAATTGCTGAGAGTAAACCATGGATGGAATACCCTCAAATTGAAAACCAAGAGTGGCCAGCAAAAGTTTGAATTTACATGGTTGTCACTGGAGAAATCTTGGAGAACCGTCCGCAGGCGCGTTCCCAAGTTGGCATCTTCCCGGTTGAAGGTTACACTAACATTCCTCAAGTTTCCTTCCCTCGAGTTTCCTTCCCTCCAGACATGCTAAACCATCCCAGTGACAGCAACTATACGAAGGCTGGCAAGCAGCATCGCCGATCGGCGTACCTTGCCACCTTGGGTATAGAACCCAAACCATGGATGATACCCAAAGTATCGCCCATGAAGCCCAATTGTGCTCCCGGAGTATAAATGAATCCTTATGTAGTTTCTTGTAGGATCGGTCAAATAGGGTGCCAGAGTATAAGTGAATCCTCATGAGTTTTGTGGCAGAACCGCCTAACTTAACCTAGTTTAAGCACATAACACGAGTTTTGCGCGTAAACCGGATTAAGCCCGGCAGTCCGTCAGGTCCCAAAAAGGCCCTAACTACACCAGACAGGATCGAATATACACCAAGTGACTCATAAAGAGTCTTTGGGTTTCTCCAATATCATAAGTTTGATTAATAAACGTCGATAAAGACAAACTAGGTGAGAATAAGAACAAAATGTTTTTTATAAATTGTAAATTATATAACAAAAGTATAAAAGCTTACCGCGGAGGCAAGAACCAAATGGAACTCTGCTATGTAAGTGATAACATCATGTGAAATCAACATCGAGCCCACTGGTGTTGTTTCACTTTAAACAAATTTAAGAACAGAAAAGGAAGGTTAAACATTTGGCTTATTTGTTTCTTCAACTTTAAGAGGTATAAGGAAGCCGTCAGGGAAACACCTTGCTTCAATACCTTCTTGCGAAAGAGGGATGAGCTAAAGACTTTATACCTAAAAAAGAGTTAAAGCCATAACCCTGAGTACTAATTACTTAGCAAGACTTACCTAACCCTTGGGTCTAAACCTGACCTTGTAACCTATGGCTGATCTAGTTTGGTCAACTCACACTGCAGCTGCCTAGAAATGGATCCTCAGCTTTTAAAATTATCATCTTTTAGTTATTTCCTACAAATACTAGGTTATATCTATTCTATGATCAAACAAAGGCAAACACTTTGCAAAATCATTCTTAATAAAAATCATTATTCGTCTTAACTACGTGTTGGTGATGATTCAGCTCTTACACCTGGTAAGCCCAGCGATTCGAATCGATTTTATACTCCTGGGAATAATACTCAATCATCAGCCATATGCATGTACAACGACACCGCATATGACAACCTAACATCCAATGCCACCGAGTCGAAACTGCCCTCACCGAACTCGGGTGTACAGTCCATCGACACCCGCCTGTCTCCCACCATCCAGTTGGTCTCACCATAGTTCCAACTCTTAGGTACAAAGAATGCGAGGTTTATTAGAGTCTGTGCCGAGGACGACAAGTGAAAGAGGTGCATTCGAAAACCGAAAGCATGGCCAACATCGGGACAGCCTTATATGACATAGGCAGGAATACAAACCACCATTTTTGAAATACCAAACCATTCCTGCCCAATGTCTCCACTTCAACAGTTTAGGAAACTTTCTTATCCATTTTGAGTTTTGTTGAAAGTAAAAACAGCCTAGAATTAAGCTTGGCTAAGCATTCTAATCTACTACGTATAGGATCAATAATGCTGGATTTAGGAACAAATCATGCACTTGGGTTTCAATCAATTAATGACTCTAATGCACATACGTAACTCATTGATTAAGACTCGAATGAACTGGGGAAATGCACCAGGGCTTGCCTGGACTACTCCAAAGGTTGAGGCCCACAAAGTTAGCATCTTGATCTGCAATGTTTCTCCTGGTGCGGTTGTTGTCGTGTAGAGTTTGGCTTTTAGATTCTTCCTTGAATCCTCTCATCGACGATCTACTCGATTTATCGAATCTAAATGAATGATATGGATGATGCATAAGTATGAGGAAGATCAACTTGTATTACAAGAAGGATAATGTTCTTAAAAAGAAAAGGTGGGGCACTGGAATCATTGTCCAAGCTTCATCCTAAGCTTAGATCATTTTTCTAAGGTTTAAAATAATTTTCTAGGGTTTTAAAATAATCTTGACCAACGACGCGGCGACATCGGCTCTCTTTTCCCTTCTCTTCACTTCCCCTATTCTTCCTACTCTTCTTCTTCTACTCACAGTGGCCGAGGTGAATGCCATGCTCACGCACGCACCAGAGCGCGGCGGCAAGACACGCTAGTGTCGAAGGGTACCCGTGCGAAGTGCCCACGGGGGCTTCGCACCGAATGCATATGTTAGACGGCTCGGAGGAGGCTAGTACAGGTGGAAAATGGAGGCGATGCCGTGGTCACGCCCACCGGCACCATTGTTGGGCGTTAAGCTCAATTGAGCTCGTGCTGGCCCAAATCTTGACAAGGTTAGGGCGGGAAGGTAAGTAGATGTGCGAGCTGGCGCCATCTGCACGGCTCCAAACCTTTGACAATCTTGGTATCCTCTATAATATTTGCAGCAATCTTCCAGCATGGATGGCCAATAAAAGCCAGATCTCCTGATCAACCACTTCATCTTATGAGCCAATTGGTGAGTACCGTAAGTACCTTCATGGACATCATGCATGATTTTTAATGCCTCAGTCGGTTTGAGGCACTTTAGGAGTAAGCCATCGATAGCCCAAATGTATAGCTCATCACCAATCAATACGTGCCTCAGAGCCTTGTGTCATACTTTCTTATCTACCCCTGAGCCAGATCCTACAAGTAGTTGAGGAGATCGGCTCTCCAATCTGTAGCAGACAATTGTAAGATATCTATGTGAATATCATCATTCTGAGGTATGTACCTAGAAGCCGTCTGCGCCAATTTGTTGGCTTCGTCATTCTGATCCCTGGGTATCCACTTAAGCGTGATCATCCAGAATCGTGCCATCAACTCCTGGCATTTGCTAAAGTAATTGTATAGAGAATCACATGCACAATTAAAATCTTCTGTCAACTGATTGATCACCACTTTTGAAGCACCAAAAACCTCTATTACTTTGGCACTTGCCTCGAGCGGCAACTCCAGACCGCTACAAATGGCTTCATATTCGGTCTAGTTGTTAGTGAATTGTCCTTTCAACCGAATGGCGAACTCATAGATTACCCCCCGAGGAGACACAATGTATAATCCAATACCACAGCCTAGGTCGCATGCTGACCCATCAAAGAAAAGAACCCATGGCATGATACCCACAAATTGGACTGGTGGCACGATCCACTCTGTGACAAGATCGGCCAGAGCCTGTCCCTTCACGGCTTTAGTCGGTTGGTATCGGATGTCAAACTCAAAGAGTGCATACATCCACTTGCCGAGCCATCCTTTGAGTATGGGAGCCGACAACATATGCTTGATCACATCAGCTTTGTAGATCACCCAAGTCTCAGCATTGAGCAAGTAGTGATGCAACTTGGTGCAAGTAAAATATAAACAAAGGCAGAGATATTTCATTTCAGTGTACCTGGTCTCTGTGTCGAGGAGATGCCAGCTGAATAAGACACAAATCTCTCATTGCCTTTAAATTATTGAATCAATAATGAACCGATGGAAATTTCATCGGCCGACAGATAAACAACAAAGGGTTTGTCCAATAGTGGTGGCACCAACACTGGTGGTGATGTTAGATATAGTTTTAGATCATCAAATGCCTTCTACTGCTCTGGTCCCCAGACGAACCCGCTGCTGCTTTTAATCTTGACAAGAGACATGAATGGATCGATTCTGCCAGCAAGATTTGAAATGAATCTTCTGATGTAATTTAGTTTGCCGATCAGACTTTGCTGCTGAGTCTTATCCTGCGGAGGGACCATCGTTGCAATGGCATGCTTTCTTTTATCACCAATTTCGACACCGCGTTCATGAATCATGATCCAAGGAATTGCAAATCAGTGACTCCAAAAGCGCACTTCTTGGGATTCGTTTTCAAACCGTGGAGTCTCATACACTCCAAAACTTGGCGCAAATCAGCCAAGTGTGAGCCTTGGAGTACCAATTTAACAACTACATCATAGATGTAAATCTCGACCAGCCGACCAATGAGATCATGGAAAATATCATTCATGGCCTGTTGATAGGTAGCTCCAGCATTTTTGAAACCAAAGGTCATAACAACCCACTCGAATAATCTAATGTTACTTGGGCAATAGAAAGCAGTTTTGTAAACGTCTTCCTCAGCCATTAAAATCTGATTATAGCCAGCATTGCCATCGAGGAAGCTCATCATCTTATGCCCTATGGCAGCATCCACGAGAATATCTGCTATCGGCATCGGATATTCGTCCTTGGGAGTTGCCTTGGTGAGGTCACTGAAGTCAACACAAACCCAAAGCTGGCCACTCTTATTCCGAACA
Organism: Paspalum vaginatum; assembly: GCA_030272315.1. Taxonomy (NCBI): domain Eukaryota; kingdom Viridiplantae; phylum Streptophyta; class Magnoliopsida; order Poales; family Poaceae; genus Paspalum; species Paspalum vaginatum. The sequence goes on from CM059020.1 coordinate 19,733,070, forward strand.
GGCACAATATTTGAAATCCACGTAGCTTATCTATATGGCTTAATGAACCCAGCTTCTGTCATCCTATGGATTTCATCTTTAATTTCTGGCTGGATTTTAGGATTAAACCTCCTTGGCAGTTGAAATTAGGGCAAAAACCAGGTTTGATAGGTAGCCAATGTTCTACAATAGAACGATCCAGGCTGGGCATCTCATGGTATTCCCATCCGAAGCAATCCGAGAATGTGATGCCCCCGGCATCTCAAAAGCCTTGACACACAATTAGGTGAATGCTAATGATGGATTTAGACTTAATCATGCTTGGAGAGTAATGAGGACTAGGTGGAGAAATCACGAAGTCAAAATTTTTCTATTCAAAATACAAAACCGCACATTACTTGGTTGAACAAGTCCAACACCCACAAGTTTTTGTGCAAAACACCAAATACATTGATAGAAGTTCTAGTCCTAGTTCAGGAAATAATCTTCTCCTTTGCTATTGTGACCATCCTCAAAATAAATTGATAGAAGGTTCAAAAGTTTGAATTGAATCCAGCCAATCTTCTTTTTGAAATGTGGTATAGGTGACCTTGATCAAATTTGAGCCCTAATACAACGTTCAAATCCATTAAGCACCTGAGCTCAGCCTCATTATCAAAGTTGTTGTACACACCATGGACTACACTTTTGTTACACTGAATGTAACTCAAAAATTGTCAATTAACTATTTTAAATTTGGCCCAAACATCTCTCGAAATCAGCTCAAGCTAGTCCATTGAATAATTCCCAAGTCTAGATTTTCAGCTTGTCCCTGAGTTTCATTCTGAAAATTACTTTCCATTTCACTATACAACTTCTAAATCTTCCCTTCTATGAAATGAAAATGGATTCATTACCTTTCAAATGCATCAGACCTTGAAATTATTGGGCTTCATTTGATACTTCAAAAGTTAGAAACAAGAAATACTCTACACAGAGTCAACCTGCAGTTTGACCAAACCTTTGAACACATCTATGTTTGTATTTCAAAATATGTTGAGATATAGATAAAACATTATATACCAAACTTGTAGACAATCTCATTATGAACAACTTTATTAATTGGTGCTTTGTCATACATCAAGTTTTGAATGGTCTTTTGGGTCTTTTTCTATCAGCATATGAAATCTGTCCAAACCTGACCTGCTTAGTAAGTTAAATTTTGCTTTGACCTACAGCCATAATCTTGCAAAACTTTAGTTCAGAAAGTTGTAGCACATGAAATTCTGGACAAATTTGGTATAAAACTCTTTCTATGAAAGTAGTCATAAAAGGGACTTATGGGATTTTTAAACTAATAGGATCTGTGATCCAAACTGGAGTTAGTGAGTTAAATTCAAATTTAAATCATATTTCGACATAGAACATGGTACCAAGTATTTCGACAAAGTTGTAGATCTCAAAGAGTACACCAATTCTTCCAATTGGAGTCTTTCCAAACTCGGCATTTAAATTGATCAAATACTCGAATTTCAGAAGGGAAGAAAACCAAATCCAGTGTGTTTCTCATTTTCTCCATTTTCCTTCTTTTTTCCTCTCGCCGACAGGTGGGCCCCGCGATCCGGGCAGATCGCCCATGGCGAGCCGGTGCACACCACGTGGCTGCCGGTCTCTGACGCCACTGCCCAACGCTGCCCGTGCTCCTCCCTTCACCTAGACGTGAACCCGTCCGCGTTCACCACTCGCCCTCCCCTCTGCCTCGCCTCTCCTCTCTCCCCAACCTAGAACCGAAGTAGTGGCCGCCATTGATGCCCGAGCTTCGAGCTCGCTGCGCCACCATATCGCACCACCCTGCCTCCTTCCACTTCGAGCTCCACCTGCGCCTTGACCTCCTCCACTGATTCCCCAAGGCACCAAAGCCCGTCACCGCCTTGAGCGCCCTCCGCGTGAGTGCACGCCATGGCCGCCATCTGCGCAAGCTCGTGCCTCAAGCTCCTTTGGCACCTCCCCCCACCTCCAGCCTCCACCCCCAGACTCCTCTCATCACTGCACACCAAGCCACGCCCTCCACCCACCCTAGTGCTGCGAGATCGAGCCGCAATAGTCCATCACTTCTGCACAGCCGTCGCCGCGATTCACGCCGGTTCACGGCGTGTTTCCTGCCAACTCGGACCTCCCTGGGCGACGCCATCTTGGGGGACATGATCCTCGTCACTGGGAACGCGTCCTCGGACCACCTCGGCTCCAAGGCCGGGCCTCCACGCCGCTGGAGTAGCCCACGACGCCCTCCCTTGCGCGCGGCCTCTTCCCTGCCGGAAGGTAGAAGAAAGGGCCGGAACTTTTGTGATCTAGTCCCTGCAGTTTGCTAGTTTCAAGTTTTCATCCTTTGTGCTGTAGACAGAGTCTTGCAAATCTCACAAGTTAGCCCCTGCAATCTATAGATAATTGCGTAAAGGTCCCTGGACTGTGTGATTTTATGATTAGTTGCATTTTCTAGACATGAAAATTTAAAAACCCATAGTAAATTGTAGAAAAATGCTAAAAATACAAATCTTGTTGCAATCTACACAAGGGTATAGATGTGGATACATGAAAAGGCCTTTTTACCCTTGGTTTAGTGCATGCATGTTAAAACAAAGTAAATGACAAAAGTGGGTTAAATGGGCTCTAAAAATTGTGAAATTTGGTCTGTTGCTATATATTTGGTGTATTATGCACTTGTATTTTTGTTTCCCCTAGCACCTACTGCAAATGACTGATCTACCCCTAATACTAATAATTAGTAAATTTTTTGTATATGAAAATGCATGCTACATAAATCTTGTCTAGAAAAATCCATAGAAATTATATTGAGCTCATTTGGTCCAGTGTAGCCTAGAATTAAAGTTCCATGTGTTTTTCTTGCTGATTGCTATGAATTTTGAAAATGGCAAATGCTATGGTGACTTCATCAATAAAATAGAAAAATGCTATTTAGTCCGTTACAAAAATGCCACCAAAATTCATGCAGAAGTGTTACTGTGCAAGTATGCTTGTGTGAATTTGTCATGAATTTTGGTTGCTCTTACTTGAGGGGTCCATTAGTAGTCACTTCAATAAGCTCAAAATTGAAGAGAGTAAAAAGAGGATGTTATGACATTCAAATAGACTTATGCTTTCCCCCATGCACCCTACATGGTATGTTTGACTTGCTCAACAAAAATTAAACACCATGCCCCATGCATGTATCTTTGTAATCTAAGTAGCCGCATAACTATCGCTTGCCATTATCGGTTCACAGCAACATGCATGCTTGCTCTAGGTCCATAAAAGTACTATTGTTGGTATGGCCAAGCGTGATGTTTCGAATGAGCTAGTAGACCATTACACCATTACATGTGTCAATATAGGCTTGACTAATGCTTTGCTTGCATGGGGTATGATAAAGGACATTTTAAATTCATACTTGATCATATGCTGGGCAATTCCATGTGTTGCTTTGTGAACATCTAATTGAATGAGTGTAAGCTTGCTCCCTGTCCACAAAAGTACTCTTGTTTAAGTAGGTTTATCAATCACCTTTCTACTTATCCATGAATTGATTGTGCAAATGTGTGCTTGATATTCATGCATCTCAATCACTGCATCATGCATGGCATGCATATAGTGACGCTTATTGCAGATACGTGATCCGGAAGCCAATGTGTAGAGCTTCTTCAAGCAACGGTGATCCATAAGACCAACTAAGCCCCAAGCACGACCTGGAGGGCCCATTAGTCGTGTTTGGACGGAGGAGTTGTCCAAGTGATCAAGGGGTTGCCTGGGGCAAAGCCTCACAACCCGGCAAACTAACGTAGTTTAGTTTGTTGGTTTATGAAACATAAGCAAAGGTAGGCAGGACCATAATTCGCCCAGCTAATATAATGTTGATTATTGATTGATGATTATGCATGCATTAGGAGTTGGTTGAAAACCATTGCTGATCGGCATAACATTGCTAGAATGCTTATCCGGGATATTGGACCGGAGAAAGTCTTACCTAGGCTCGTCCGGAGTGTTTCAGGTGCCGCCCATCCACTAGATGGAGGCAGAAGGCCTGGGGGAGCTTTGTACTCATGGCGGGGAGACAGAGATGTCGGCAGTCTCGCCATGGGGGCACAACCCAGGGGTTAGGTGGGGCGCTTTGAATCTTGGGATGAGACAGGTGGAGATGGGGGCTATATGTAGGAACGCGATGGCTAGTAAGCATATACCCCTGGCATGATAGTTATTCCCGAGAATTAAAATCAATTCGAATCGCTGATGCCCACCAGGTGTGGGAATGCTGATATTGCACATGGGCAACGTAGTAACTACTTGAATATATTATATCTATTACTCATGTTTTCAAATACTACATGCTTGTACTACTATGTTGCTTACATTTTTGCAAGATATTATTATTATGTAGTTATATGCAATGATAAAACTTGTTACTTTATGATATTATACCTCTCTCTGTTTAAAATCAATGGCTAAGGATCCACATGTTAGTAAGCAAGCTTTGTGTCAGCCGTAAGCCACTCCATTAAGTCCTACTGAGTAATTAGTACTCAGGGTTTGCCCCCACCTTTTGAGTGCAGGTACCGATGACATCTGGACAATTTTTTGGAGGAGGGTAGTACCAGTGGGCTCGGTGCTGCTTATCTCATTCATCATTCCATGAAGACTAATAATGTATTTTGTTTCCGCTGCGATATGTTTTTGAATTCGCTTCTGCTATCTGTTTTGAACTTGCCTTTCGTATGGCACTATGTTGGTACTAATATTTTTATTTTGAACTAGTTTGTAAAATAAGTTTACTTATGCTATAATCAACTGCCTATGATGATGTAACTGTTGTGGCTCCATCGAGGGCTAGATGTGTATGATGTCGGTTCCTCTGAGAAAGGGTAATATCGAGAGCCGAATGACTCTTGACGGACGATCGGGTTTAGTTCGGTCTAATTACACTGCAAGCCAGAGGTGGCAGGTGTGCTTAGCCTGGATTAAATCGGTGGTTCCGCCATAGAGAATTCTTTCAAAAGATATACCAGTTGAATTTTGAATTCTGGTGCCAACTTCTTACTGGTGTATGTTGGTCGTGTCGGTCTATCGGCCTAATATCGACTGCCTCCAGTTCGTCAGCTGTTGTAAAGCCGAAACCCAACTTCCCTACATCTGCAAACTCAATGCTACCAATCATAAAGTGTGGAAGTCGGTCGTAACTATCAGCCTAATAAAAGTTATCAGCCAACACCATCTTATTGTTGAACAAAGAAGGTGCAAGTATTTTTTGGTGCTGACCGCTTGGATTGGCCACAGAACTTGTATTGATACTATATTTAAAAATTGACCAATCGCCTTGATCGGCCCTGATTGAGCATGTATTAAACACTAATGCCGGCTACTAGAGCCAGAATAAGCCTATTTTTTGAACCATCGACATAGTCCCAATCTAGCTGATCCATTCCAGTAAGGCATTTTACTCCTTCTGTCCCCAGAACAAAGATTCTACAACTGTGATGTCATTAGAGTCATCGGCTGGAACAACTTCAACCTCATCGTCGTCCCATTGTAAGAGGCACTAGTGCATAGTCAATGGTACACAACAGTTGGCATGGATCCGAGCATTATGGACAGTCGTCAATGGTCGGCAAGCGCTCCATACCCCGACTCCAGTAGTGGTAGAAGAACGGGTAGTCCCAGTGTTCTTTGAACTTGTAGTCCTTGTGATGGTCACGCCCCCCATCGTAACAATGCCTGGTGTGGTATCGTTCCTCATCTTGGCGATGTTTGAGGCGATAGCTCTCCTCCCGCTTGTGGTGGTCTCCCGATGATGTTATTCGCCATGTAGGTCGTAGTTTGACCGATAGCGATGCTCCGATTGCCAATCACGGTTACGGCCTTCTTCCGGGTCACGCGCCCGGTGTTGCTCACGTCTTTTGTGATGATACATGCCAGTTAGGACACTTGAGTCAGGGTGGGAGTGCCGATTTTTGGCTATGTCTTTAGCGGACAAGTGATCCTCTAGTCGAAATTCTAGCGGCCGACCGTTGGTTGGATTGGCCTTTAGCCTTGCCTTTGTCCTACAAACCAAATGTGGCATTCACCATGTTGATGAAGAAAGGACTGGGTTGACTCTTGGTGACGACCCTGCCGCCTTCGACAGCACCACTGTTGGCGTTTCTTAGCCTACTGAAATAAATCCGCAAGCGCACGGAAACACATTGTAGCCTTTCACCCAAGAGTATTCCAAGGTATCAAAATCCACGAGGAACGAAGAGTAACTCAACGTAAAACGGATAGGACCGAACAGTAAAACCAGCAATTGTAGAGATAATTAACAGAGCAGAGCATGATCACTACTTTAGATATAACAACTTAACCTTACTAAACAAACTAGTACTCTACTTAACAGGCTTACTTGGACACTGAGGCTATAGAACCACTTCTAGGCACCAGAGTGCTGATAACCCAGATAAGAAAGGTAGACGCTACAGGACTCAGCTATGCGTCGATGACAACTTATCCGAATGACGGGGTTGGACTACACAGGACACACACACCCACTGTCACCAGGTGGGACTACCAACCAAAACTGCGTGGAACAAGACACCTTCCAAGGCAAACTATAGTCCAGACACCACGTCTACACAACCGAGTTTGCTACTACATTGGTTCGAAGCCAGAGAGCAAGCACAACTGTATAGTTAAACTACACAGAGCACACTTGGCACCCGTAAACTATTAAGCGGGGACTAAGTATGTAAGTAAAGTAAGTACAAAATAAATAAAGCAGAGGGGCAAGGAACTTTACTGTATCCTGGAAATAGAGTAATATTTCCTCTGAGAATAAGAGCTCGGGAATAGAATACCAGAGAGAAATCTGACTCCTTCACTCTACAACTCACTACTCACTCTTGATACACTTGGCTCTGTCTACAATGCCAAGGGTGGCCTTACTACTATACTCTACACTCAACTACACAACCACACTATTCTTCTTTTGATCCACCACACCTTGCAAGTGACCTCCTAGGGGTATATATAGCACTAGAGGCCGAGGGGGGGTACTTGTAGGTGTGTAAGGTCGGTAGTGGGGTAGGTCGGTGGTCGGGCGGCCACTTTGCATGGCCGGGCGACCATGAGGTGTGGCCGGGCGACCATGAGGTGTGGCCGGGCGGCCACTCGATGAACCGACTTGGTTGATCCGACGGTTGATCTGCACTCCTGGAGTCGGTTGGCGGTTAAAGTAGTTGATGCACGTGCAAAACGGGGTCGGTGCATGGCCGGGCAGCCACTCCCTGGATCGCTGACGTCATCAATCTGTTGTATGGGGGCATTCTGACGCTTGGATGCATTGGATACCTGATCCAACGGTGGCATTTGAGTCCTTTTGTGTTTCCTTGCATGTAGGTCAAAATTATGCTTCGTGACATGGCCGGGCAACCACGTGTAATGGTCGGGCGACCACTCTCATTTGGACGGAAACCCTGACTGGGCCTCCTGATGTCCGGGCGGCCGGGGGGGTGTCCGGGCGGCCATGGAAGATGGTCGGCCAGCCATGCACTGTTGGCCATTTGCTTTTCCCTTGCCACCTTGCTTCTATTTTGTGCATTTCTTTGATATTTTGGACGTGACATGCTCCTGCATCTAACTTTTGTACACAACTCATGGAACCAGTTAATAATACATGAAACTTTGATAAATTATGCTCTCAAACATGAAATGTTGGTGGTCGAAATGGGTTTTATCGACTGCCAACACCCCCCCACACTTAAACCTTTGCTCGTCCTCGAGCAAAAAAGAGTTAAGCGCAAGTGGATAGGGCATAACATCAACATTCACCATAGTAGGCACTATATTATTCCCAACTATTTCATCCTGCCTAGGATTTCAGTGGTGTCTACACTTTCAGTTTTGGGGTGTTGAAACATGGAACAAGAATATATCAGAGTCAACTTCAGGTTCCCCCACACTTGAGTAAAGAGGTTTTCAGAATTTTCAAAAGTAGGGCGTTCCAACTCTTCTGAACTCAAAAACCAACTCTCAGTCGCTCAAAGGACAGAGTGTCCTTGCCAAAGAATATTGTATTCCTCACATCCTAAACTACCAAGGCTTTTTGTGGAGCTAAGGTGGTTTGGAGAATGATGCTTTCTCGTCATGTTTATATCATCGAATCAAATCAAGTGTCAGCAAAGAATTCATAATCAAGCGAGTTTTGGCCAAGTGCAAGTGTAGTGTAGGGATTTGTCTCTTATAGGTGTTTTGTTTGATTCCCATGTTTGAGTAGAGGGCATGGAGTCCTTCTCCTTTTCTCTTTCTTATTATTTTTTTTTCTTTTCTCATGCTTTTCTTTCTCTTTTTTTTCCGAACTTCCATGCCTCTCTTTCTTTCAAACAGAAATTGGATGGGATCAATGACATTTCATAGCACACCTTTTTGAGAGACTTATTTCATGGAACGTGCATGTGAATGCCAAAGTCGCAATTGATATGAACTCTTTTGATGGCACAAGACTTGATAAGACTCAAAACAATCAAGGAAGCATGAATGTATAAGCTTTCTTTTCATATGTTGCACTGGTAGGACAAAAGATATGATCTTGAGATCATCCAAGATGGAGCCCTCATTTTATTTTGCAAATAAAAAATCTTTCTCACGTGGGAGGTTCCTTTAGTTTTCTCCAATTATCTCATCTCTCATGAATCAACAAACTAAACTTCAAGTGCTGCCCTAACCATGATAGTATCCAAAGGCAAGATTAATCTAGCATAGGGGATAAAATGGTGCAAGCACAAGTCGAATGTGACATTATGAATATGTAGAGCATGCTTTGATCAAGCCCATGTGTAAAGCGCAAAGAACGGGAGATGTATGAATGTAAACATGCATACCTGATCTCCACATATGGGTTCGAGCTGAAGATGGGCCATCCAGCCCAACACCATGGCCGGGCGGCCAGGTGAGGGGGCCGGGCTGCCACACATTTCTGTGTTTTCGACCCGTGCGCTGGTGTATTCTGTTGAGGGAGCCTTGGGGAAATGTGACAAGTCCGCGTGATGTGTTTTTGTGAAAATTGATGGCCGGGCGGCCACTATGTATGGCCGGTCGGCCACTAGTTTTCTCTCAATTCCCCTGAAACTTTCTGAATAGCGTGTTTGTACCCTGTAAATCGTGTTTTGATCATGGTTCCTGCAGGGTTAGTGACAGGAGGTCGAATGGTTCTGCCCATTCTTCCCAAACTCATTATTGAAAGGGGAAACTATCCTACCTTTATTGAATTGATAAAATTGGAGGCGCTTATTATATAGGGAAGCAAAACAAACTTCAACCCTAGAATTGAAAAAGAACTAAAGCGCCTAAGATTACTAGAAACATGGGCGTCTATGGTGCGGGTGGATCATAAAGATCAGGACGCCCCATTGCTTCTGCAAGACGGCGGACTTTGGCGGACATTCCCTTCCTAAGAACATCTATCTTATCATCTATGTCCATCCGCCATAGTTCGCCTTCAGCGCAGTGCTCCTCTAAATTATGCAATTTTGCCTTGAGCGCTGCATTCTCCTTCCTAAGGGAGGCCACCATGTCTTCTTCATCGGATGAATCTTCATATTGTCCCGATGGTCCCCCAATTGGAGGAGGGACAACCACCCTCTTCACCGTCCTCTGTGGTGGAGTTGAGTCAATGGACTCATCTATGGAGGCATCTGGCTTAGGGATCCTAGGTACAAGCACCTTACCATAACCGGTGGGAGTTTTAACCCCATGGATGGTATGGGTGGATGCACTAGGGATCACTAGATCCTTCGTCGGGCCGGAAGCCTCCTCCTGAAAAAGGCTCTTCACACACTTCACCGGTGCGATCACCTCTAAGGTGGGACGAGGAGATGGGCGCGCCACCTTCTTGGCGATCATCCTTGATGGAGACAGACCATGTGGGGGCCTATCTACACTGAGGGATTGTCGAGAGGATGCTGGGCGACCCTCACGAGTGGCCGGACGGCCACGGGGGCTATCTGCCCTGGCCGGGCGGCCACCCTCCATGGCCGGGCGGCCATGGGGTCCAGGCCCTATTGGCCAGGGTGTGTCATCGGCGATCTTCACAGGGCTTAGTGGTCATGGTGATCCTTCGAAGGTTGGTGAGTAGGTTGCAGTGGTGCCTGAGGTGATGGAAATGGTGGCCTTGCCCTTGCTAGTGTGAGAAGGGGGTGCCATGGATGATGTGGGAGTGAGATGAGTGTAGATGAGAAAGGAAGAAGAAGACCTTTTCCTTAAATCGTCGAACCACTCGATCTCATCCACTCAACAGAACTACAAAAGAAGGGAAAAGCCCTCCAAAACTTGAAATTTGAGTTTTGGTGGCCGAGCGGCCACGAAGGGTGGCCGGGCGGCCATACCCTAGGGCCGGGCGGCCACACCTATGGCCGGGCGGCCAAGGCTACTTGGGCTAGACATGCCACAAGCTGGGATTGCCCTCATAGGTGAGCTGTAGACCCAAATAAACGTGAAGAACAGTGGTTGAGATGAGATTTTTAGCAAAAGGTGAGATTAGATAGAGCTTTAAGGGAGAAAAGAGATAGTGTACATGGCTTCTTTTAAGGTCTGAGCTCGACCGTGAACGTGTGATCAAACTACCTCGTGTAGCTCGACGACGTCCACTTCTTCGAGCGTAGGCATTTCGGGCTCAAGAAAGATTTTAAGGCGTTGCCCATTCGCCTTGAAAACCCTTCCGTCATTGTCCTGGAGGGTGATGGCGCCGTGATCGGCGGCATCAAGAACCGTAAAAGGTCTTTCCCACTTACTTCTAAGCTTCCCATGACCAAAAAGTCGAATACGAGAGTTAAAGAGTAGTACCTTATCTCCCGGTTGATGCTGGGAGAACGGGCGGCCAAAGGCCCCTCGCCTCCGTGTCACAGAGATAAGTTTAATTGCATTTAATTTAAAGGAACAAATAAATAAAGTACATGTATTGTAAGTCCATACTTCCATAATTCTTATATTTGCATAAAAATTATGTTAATTACATTTCCGAAGAGAACACCCCTGATTAAGAGTTCCAACAGAAAAATAAAATTACAGCATTTGACTTCATATTACATGACTATAAAATAAAATAAAAGAGAAGTCTTCAACTTCGCTCCCACGATGATCGACACTTGTCCAATGATAATTGGGCATATCCATTTTAATTTGAACATGATATCATATTTGTATAAGCACGAAATCCGCTTGTATTTTTTTGGATCACACATTATGATTACTTTTAATTTATTTTAACTACTAGCGATCTATGTATGCGTCGTAGTGAATTTGAACATATGAGTCATGCGTTCTGGTACATATTTGAGGCAAGAACACATAGAGTATTTATTTTCAATATATTTTAAATATTTTAATTTGGCTACCATGATGAGGCATAACGCTTATGCATGGCAAATTTTATATTTATATTGACTACCATGACGAGGCATAACATTTATGCATGGCAAATTTGATACTTGTATTTATATACTTTTGAGGATTGGAGTTGGTTTCTTTTATATCTATTTCTACCGTTAGCATAACTATCAAGTATGCACACAATGTATTTTAGGAGTGAGGAATATAGCCTACACCTAAAATGATTGTTTGTTTATTTCCCTTACATCCATGCCACATATGGAAACGGCATGGGAATCAATTTTATATATTTAATTAATTGAATTTGGGTGACAGAACGTATATGCCTGGCCAACTCCTGTTTGTATCAACCGTCAGGACCAAATAAGATTCAAGACCAAGTCTCTAACTCATTACTTGTATCCATTGACTAGACCAAACAGGATGGCGTAAGCAATTATACAGATTGCCAGCCATATGCAGAAGTCGAACATAAATTTGGAACATGAATTTTCCTAGGATTGATTCATATATGGAGGATCAATCCTGGATGATGAAATTATTATGCTCACCAATTGTTTGTATCCATCGTAGGGACCGAGCAAGATTCGAGAAACAAACCTTTGACTCATTACTTGTATTCACTAACCGGACCGAACAATGCGGCATAATTAAATCATCGATGACAAATAATATGGGAAACATGAAAGATCCATTTTTTTTACATAGAAAATAAATTGGCTGCGCTTACATGACTTGTATCAGAGTGACCAAGCCAACGGCACGAAGATTTTTCCTAGACTTTATCCAACATATAGGATCAAGTCTAGTTGATGAAATTACCATGCTCACCAATTGTTTATATCCACTGTAGGGACCGAGTAAGATTCGAGAAACAAGTCTCTCACTCGTTACTTGTATCCATTGACCGGACCGAACAATGCGGCATAATAGAATCATCTATGATCGACAATTTGAACATATATGATTGAGTCTGGTCGATGAGATTATCATACTCACCAATTGCTTGTATCCACTGTAGGGACCGAATAAGATTCAAAGAACAAGCCTCTCACTCATTACCTGTATTCACTAACCGGACCGAACAATGCGGTATGATAAAATCATAGAAGACTTGAAGCATCAAGAAGATGGAAATACATTACATATAAAATGGGGAAGATTGCACTTATATGGCTTGTATCATGATGACCAAACCAACGGCAGTAGAGGCCGATGAAGCCTCCTCACCTTCACTCCGGTGTGTTGATGTCGCCTTTGGTGCCGGTGGCCTGACGATGATGTGCGCAGCAGCCAGACGGAGTTTCTTCCTTTCTCCTGATGAAGGACTTGCAGCAGCCAGAACGAAGCAGCAGTCTGACGGCGATGGTGTGGGCAGCGCAGCAGCTTGGTGGCCTTCACTTACCGGCAGCCTGGTGGCGATGTGCTTCTGCGTCGAGGATTCCTCTTCACTGTTGCCGGCCATGTATTTATAGACGCAGGGGAAAGGCAGGAGCGTGGCCACTGCGCCAGCGCTCCAACGTATGCGCAGGACTCGCCGATCGTGGCCCCTCGTGGGGATCCTATGCCGGTGACGTGGGCTTAATCCCAAATGACGCGCTTATCTCCTTGACCGGGGACTACTCAGCTGAAGGCACTGAGTTGTGGACCCAACGTGGTTGACGATATGTGCTTAGCATTATCGTATTTGTGCATATACGTGCACTGGTCATAGAGCCGTCACGCACGTCTCGCGGCCGACCTGCACAGCATCCTAAGGACCTTTTGACTCGGGCAAGGTTGTTGTGTGCTTTTCCATTGCCCGTATTAGCTTATGAGGCTGATTAGTGGGTCCCAGGTTAATCATTCTCCTAATCACCTTTCTTATCCTACGCGAGGCTTGGCTGGTTGCAGGCTCAACTGCACGTGGAGAGGGCGCATGCACGTGATCGTGCATACGTTGGCTGTCTCATGGGCCATGTGCTTGATCGTACTGCACGTTGATTTAATGGAATACTTTAGCATTTGCTTGCCCGTCAAATACAGCCCGTATTAACAGGTCCGGTTCAGTTCGCTCGGCAGAATAGGAGTATGGCCCATTGGTCACTTGAAAATAGGCAAGTATTTGAGCATATTTGCGTCCACATATATATGGGGACTTTTGTAATTTACCGGCCCGATTAAATAATTAGCCCAAGGGTATTGGGCCATGTGTATAATCGCGGCCTTAACTTATTGCTTTTTGGCTTCTTATCTCTTTTATTTTATTTTATTCATGTTTAATTCGGCCGCGTATATTGGCCTCGGTATATATTTTGAGCTTACACATATTTTAATTTTGTGGTGTATTCTCGAATCCCGGAGATATTGTACGGTAAAAGCAACCAATTTAAATGTTATTTGTTTGTTATGAGAAAATGGTATTTAGCCATAAACATTGGTCAACTATTATATTTTTTAAGTGGCCAAAATCCGTGTCAACTCTGGTTTAAATGTTTTGATCTTGATCCGCTTATCGTGCCATTTTTTAGTGCGCTCCTTGTATAGCTTGGCACTGTGGTATGCCTTCTCCCTCCATTCCTCCAACTCGGCCAGTTGTATCTGTCGTCTTACGCCTGCCGATTTGAGATCCATGTTCCACCTCTTCACCGCCGAGTGAGATTTGAATTCTAGTTCTACTAGAAGATGACAAGTCTTGCCGTACACCATCTGATATGGTGTCATGCCAATGGGAGTCTTATATGCTGTGCGATATGCCCAGAGAGCTTCGGGTAGCTTGGATACCCATTCTTTTCCCATAGCTTTGACCGTCTTTTGCAATATGTTCTTGATTTGTTTATTTGACGTCTCAACTTGGCCATTTGTCTGCGGATGATAAGGGGTGGCGACACGGTGGTCCACACCGAGGTCAGCGAGACACTTCTTGAAGCGCTTGTCGATGAAGTGTGCGCCTCCATCACTGATAATGACCCGTGGTACTCCAAAGCGAGGAAAGATGGTCTCCCAGAACATCTTGATGGAGTGTCTTGAGTCCGCTGCGAGGCATGGTATTGCTTCTACCCATTTTGACACATAATCCACTGCGACGAGAATGTACTCATTGTCTCCATTCTTGAGAAAAGGTCCCATGAAATCTATGCCACACACATCAAATATGTCGAGTTGAAGATTGCTCGTGAGTGGCATAGCATCTCTTGGATTTATGTTTCCTTGGCGCTGGCACCTCGGATACCATCTTATGAACTCTTTTGCATCCTCATACATAGTGGGCCAGTAAAACCCACTCTGCCAGATTTTCGCGTGAGTCCGATAAGCCCCATAGTGACCTCCATAAGAGGATGCATGACATCTATCAAGGACTTGCGGTGCTTCACAAGCTGGAATGCAGTGACGTAGGAGTCCGTCTGCACAGAGTTTGTATAGGTAGGGGTCATCCCAGAGATAGAATCGGCTATCGTAGGCCAATTTCCTCTTATCTGCTCCTTTAGGGACGTAGCCAGCAACTATGTAATTCACCAGATTTGCATACCATGGTTGGGCTGTTGTCACCTTTAAGAGCCGATCATCTCTCATGTAGTCATCGATCGGCAATGGCGATGTTTCCTCAAATTTTATTCGTGAGAGGTGATCTACAACTAAATTTTCTACTCCCTTTTTATCTCTGATTTCTATGTCAAACTCTTGGAGTAATAGTACCCACCGGATTAAGCGTGGCTTTGTATCTTTCTTGGTAAGGAGGTATTTGAGAGCTGCATGATCTGTGTAGATGATGACTTTTGATCCTACCAAGTATGATTTGAACTTGTCAATTGCAAAGACCACTACTAGCAATTCTTTCTCGGTGGTGGAGTACTTCAGTTGCGGGCCAGTTAATGTTTTGCTTGCATAAGATATGGCATGATGCTTTTTGTCATTGGTTTGGCCCAGTACTGCTCCAACAGCGAAGTCGCTTGCATCACACATAATCTTGAATGGTTTGGTCCAATCAGGCGGTTGAATGATGGGTGCTGTGACCAGTGCTCTCTTGAGCTTGTGAAGGCTTCGAGACAATCCTCATCAAAGACAAAGGGGGTATCCTTGGCTAGCAGGTTGGTTAGAGGCCGGGCTATGTGGGAGAAGTTTTTGATAAATCTTCTATAGAACCCAGCATGGCCTAAGAAGCTTCAGATAGCCTTAATGTTTGTAGGTGGAGGTAGTTGTTCAATGACCTCTACCTTTGCACGGTCTACCTCTATGCCTCTTTCTGAGATTTTGTGGCCTAGCACAATGCCTTCTCTGACCATGAAATGACATTTCTCCCAGTTTAGGACAAGGTCAACTTCTTTGCATCTCTGTAGGACTTTTTCAAGGTTCTCTAGACATTCATCAAAGCTCTTGCCATAGACTGAGAAATCGTCCATGAAGACCTCCATGATATTTTCAATGAAATCCAAGAAGATTGCCATCATGCACTGCTGGAATGATGCTGGAGCATTGCACAGCCCAAAGGACATTCGCCGATAGGCAAAAGTTCCGTAAAGGCATGTGAAGGTGGTCTTACTCTAGTCCTCCGGGTGAATCGGAATCTGGTGGTAGCCAGAGTAGCCATTGAGGTAGCAGAAGAAAGAGTGATTTGCCAGCGTCTCTAGCATTTCGTCAATGAAGGAAAGAGGAAAATGGTCCTTCCTGGTGACGGAGTTGAGTTTTCTGTAATCAATGCACATCCTCCAACCGGTGACAGTTCTCTGTGGGATTAATTCATTATTCTGATTCTTGACAACTGTCATCCTTCCCTTCTTAGGTACAACTTGTACGGGGCTGACCAATTCACTATCTTGTACAGGGTAGATGATACCCGCGTGTAGCAATTTGAACACTTCCTTTTTAACTACCTCCCTCATCGCATTGTTGAGTCACCTTTGAGGCTCCCTAGTGGGTTTGTGGTCAACCTCCATTGGGATGCGATGGGTGCACAGGTTGGGACTGATTCCATTTAGGTCTTGGAGCGAGTACCCAAGCACAGTTCTATACTTCTCCAAAACTGAAATCAATCACCGGCTCTCACTCTCTTTCAGCTTGTCGCTGATGATTACCGGTGTGTCCTCTTTCCCATGGAGGAAGGCGTACTTCAGGCTAGGGGGTAGTTGCTTCAACTCTATTTTTGGAGCTTCGGGCCTCAATGATTCACCAAGTTCTTCGAACTCAAGGGGCTCGTCTACCGTACTGAAGTCGCTAAGAGCCTCTTCCTCTAGGCTCGGTTGACCCATTTCCTCAAGTAAAAGGCTCATCACTTCTTGACGTGGATCAATGACGTGGATCCTTCGGGGATATCAAAGATGTGGAAGTCTAAGAACACCTGAGTATCCCGCAAGGTTGTTTGAATTACCCGAAGCACACCGTTGCACTTGAAATATCTATTGTCTGCCCATTGTAGATGTATGGCTGATCTTGATAGCGGTTGTGTGGGGTAATGTCTGTCCATCACATACTTGGGAATTATGTTTACTCCTATTCTTGGGTCATATATGATGTCTTGCGGTTGAAGCCTTGATACTTGGCCAGGAATGACACTGGGGTCTAGATAAATTTTGATTGTTCTTGTGTCCAGACGTCTCTCCTCTAGCCATTCTCGATTGATAGCTGCTGAAAGCCAGAGCAGGTCCTCCTTCATATATTCTTTGTGGTAGGGTGGTGTGTATGCTGGTTTGGAGGTCCTGGTGAAGCGTCAGTCTTGTTTAGGCAACCGAGAGGCGTTGCCAAACTCCATGAAGATTTCGTCCTCGAAAGAGAACAGAGGTGCTGACGGAGGAATCGTCAAGGCTGAACTGACCCTCTCAGTTTGCCGAGACGATGGTTCTCGGATCTTTTAGATTCGAGGAGTTGATGGTGGAGAGGGATGAGGTGTACTTTGTCACTCTTCATTAACAGTTTGCTCAGGAGGCTTCTGTGGAGGTTGTTCCTCTAATGTGCCAAGGTTAGAAGCTTTCTCAAGAATTTTATTGAGAATTTTTCTACCTTCGCAAGCTTTTAAGTGCGAGAACGATCCTCCTGAGGCTAAGTCGAGACAGAGATTAGCACCAGGTGAGAGTCCTCGGATGAAGTCCTGCATCAACATTGTCTCTGGAATAGCCAAATCAGGTCCTAAAGAGACTTAGACGGTCGAAGCGTGTCCAAGCTGCCCCCAAGGATTCTCTCTCTCTTTGTCGGAATGAAAGGACTTCGCAACGGAGATCGACAACCTTGTTTGGCGGAAAGAAGTGCAGACCAAAGCTTAATTTCAGCTCCTCCCATCTCCCTCCTACTTTACCAATTGTCTGATTGCGCCTCCCCCGTTAGTGAAAACGGAAAAAGCAGCCATCGTAGTGTTTCACTTGACATTACCGAGATGACTAAGCAGCTGCATAACTGCTCAAACTCCCAGAGGTGTGAGTAGGGGCATTCAGATTTGAGTCCTCCGAATGATTGATCCTGAACAATGGCTATCAAGCTGGGACGTAGCTGATAGCCATCTGTGGTGATGGGTATGGATGATGGTGGAGGCTCCAAATAATCACCCTTTGGAGCAGCGAGTTGATAGATAGGCTTGGAATCCATGTGGTGGATGATATGTGGTATTTGGTGGGGATGTATGTGGTGGTTGTGTATGGTGTGAGTATGGACGATCCTAAGTTAGCAACCGTTCCCCGGCAACGGCGCTAGAAAAGCTTATTGGCGTTTCTTAGCCAACTGAAATAAATCTGCAAGCGCACGGAAACACATTGTAGCCTTTCACCCAAGAGTATTCCAGGGTATCGAAATCCATGAGGAACGAGGAGTAACTCAATGTAAAACAGATAGGACCGAACAGTAAAACCAGCGATTGTAGAGATAATTAACAGAGTAGAGCAGGATCACTACATTAGATATAACAACTTAACCTTACTAAACAAATTAGTACTCTACTTAACAAGCTTACTTGGACACTGAGGCTATAGAACCATTTCCAGGCACTAGAGTGTTGATAACCCAGACGAGAAAGGCGGGAGCTACAGGACTTAGCTATGCGTCGATGACAACTTATCCGAACGACGGGGTTGGACTACACAGGACACACACCCACTGTCACTAGGTGGGACTACCAACCAAAACTGCGTGGGACAAGACACCTTCCAAGGCAAACTCTAGACTAGACACCACGTCTACACAACCGAGTTTGCTACTACACTAGTTCGAAGCCAGAGAGCAAGCACAACTGTATAGTTAAACTACACAGAGCACACTTGGCACCCGTAAACTATTAAGCAGGGACAAAGTATGTAAGTAAAGTAAGTACGAAATAAGTAAAGCAGAGGGGCAAGGAACTTTACTGTATCCTGGAAATAGAGTAATATTTCCTCTGAGAATCAGAGCTCAGGAAATAGAATACCAGAGAGAAATCCGACTCCTTCACTCTACAACTCACTACTCACTCTTGATACACTTGGCTCTCTCTACAATGCCAAGGGCGGCCTTACTACTATACTCTACACTGAACTACACAACCACACTATTGTTCTTTTGATCCACCACACCATGCAAGTGACCTCCTAGGGGGTATATATAGCACTAGAGGCCGAGGAGGGTACTTGTAGGTGTGTAAGGTCGGTAGTGGGGTAGGTCGGTGGCCGGGCGACCACTGTGCATGGCCAGGCGGCTGAGAGCCAATGGACCGGCTCCATTGCCTCTGGAGTGATGAGTGATTGTCAACAGTAGCAAGACCCAGAAGGACTTGGGCACAAGACCTCCGATGGATAGGAGGCCCTCCGATGGACTGGAGGTAGAGGGAAGTCCTCCGAAGGACTGGAGGCACACTCGTCGTCTGTCGGCCATGGGAGTTCGGTATACGGAGGAGCGGCACGACGACGGCAGGAGTAAGTCCTCCGAAGGACTGCGAGGCTACCCCGATGGACAGGGGATGCCAGGCGCCACCGCGGTGCTCCAACCTGAATGCGTGGCGTGAAGGCGTGCGAGGGAGGCTTTGGCGGCTTCGGGTCAAAACCGTCACCCAAGCTACCCAAGCCTTGGTGAGTTGGGCCACGACTCGCCGAGATAGAGAAGATGGGCCAAATCCGGCCCAGATGGAGACTTCCTAAAGTTTCCCGGTTTCTGACTTCAAAACCGGGGGCGGATCGCGGATTGGACTACTGGCCACGTGGAGAGCATCCGAGGATTGCGTGGAACTTACGAAGATCAAGACTTCATCGTGGTCGTCCATCCCAAAATATCCTGTAATCTTTCATTTGAGTCCTTAGGGTTTGTCTAGTTGTAGGGACCTAAGTGCAAAACTGTCTAAATAGCACTCGGGTATAATAGGTCCAAGGCAGGTCATTAGATGTGCTCTTGGCTGCTAGGATTAGTTTTCACTTGGTGATTTTCGTCCTTAAGCTTTGAGCTCCATTGTTAGAGAGGTTAGAGTAGGATTTAGCCTCCTAATCTTGAGGGAAGGTGAGGGTGGTTGCTTGGGACGAATTTCTGCTTGTATGCTGGATCTTTAAACCCATTTTGGGCACTTAATCGAAGCAAATTCGTGCAGCAACCTTGTGTTCTTCTCCTCCCCTTCTCTCTTTGGTTTTTGGGTTCAATCCTTGCCTTTTTGGGTGTTTTTGTTGGGCAAGCTTGAATCCCTTTCCTTGCTGATGTTCTGGACTTGCTAGGACGTGGAGATCATGACTTAGTTCATCTCAATCCTGCTGGATTGCCACGAGCAAGCCTCTTTTGTGTTTTCTCCTTTCTTGCCCAAGAATGGCTATTTCACAAGATCTGAAATTCCCGCTGATTCCGCGGTTGAGTTGATCTGTTGGGAATAACTTTGAAATAGGGTCTAGATAACCTGTGCTAAATTTCGTGAAGGTTGAACAAGGTCTGATCAAGTTATGATTTGAAATCATATTTTCTGCGACACTACCGGACCATCCGGCAGAGGCCACCGGACAGTCCAGTTCTACCGGATAGTCCGGCAGTGCCCACCGGACAGTCCGGCGTGAGGCGTTGTCCGAGCAGTGCCACCAGACAGTACGGCAATAGGAACCGGATAGTCCGGTCCCACCGGACAATCCGGTGCTGGCCACCGGACAGTCCGGTCCTGCCAGGGAGCTGCTGTGTTCTTCCCAGGTTGATTTTTCCGCTGTGATTTTACTATGGATTTTCGCATTCCTCCCTTAAGACCATTCTCTTTGCTTACTGTGAGTCAGTGAGACGCACCTAGGTGCGGTGAGTGCCTTGTGGCGGATATTGCAAAATTCGTTGCTCCGCTGTCACTCTTGTTCGGATCTTGAGCTTTCTTGCATTGGTGCGTATTCTCACAGTGGACGGCACCCTTGCGCTGCTAGGCATGTATCTGTTCAGTGGACGGTGCTTAGTTTCTGTTTTCACTTGGGGGTTTGTGATTTTGTGATTTCAAGTGCTCCTATTCACCCCCCTCTAGTCGCACGTCTCGGTCCTACAATTGGTATCAGAGCCGGTTAGGTTTCTTCATACCTTTACCGGTGAGAAACCAGTAGCGACTATGACTCACTCTGGGAAGATTCCTGTCCTTGGTTCCGATGGCTACTCCTACTGGAAGGGTAGGATGAGAGCTTTCTTGCTTAGCCCGGGCCAGGACATATGGGATGCTACTCAGAGTGTGAACTTTGTTGTGCTTCCTGTTGCCCAGCGCACTACCCCAGCGATTGTGGCTCAGCATGAGGCGAACGCCAAAGCTGTTAACTTTCTTTTCTCAGGACTTGGTCTAGTTGATTATGAGAAAGTGAGCCACCTTGAGACTGCCCGTCAGATCTGGTCCCTGCTGAGTGCACACCATGAGGGCACTGCTACCATCAAGGGGCGTCTCATTGAGACTTACAGGCTCGAGTATGAAAATTTCATTCAGAAGCCTAGTGAGTCCATCGATGACTTGTTTGGTCGTTTTCAATCGATCATCAACAAGTTGCACGTTAACTCTAGCCCTGAGAGGATCCCATACACCGACCATCAGCAGGCTGTCAAGTTGCTGTATGCGTTGGACAGGAAGGTATGGGAGATCAAGGTTAACTCGATCATCGAGTCTGAGGCCTATGACACAATTGGAGTGGAGACTCTTTACAGCAAGCTCAAGGCCACAGAGGTAGATTACAAGTTGAGAGATTCTTTCGCTTGTACTAGCTCCAACAGCTTGGCCTTGGCTTCTCCCTCCAGTGAGGCCGTTTCTAACCCCCAGCTTCACAACTTTTCGTTTTCTGCTCTTATGTCTGTTACAGAGGAGCAGTTGGCGTCACTTGGGGATGATGAGCTTTGTCTGGTGTCTAGCCGCTTTCAGCACGCCTATGACAACCGGATGAGCAAGAAGAGGGGCGAGAGGCCCAAGTGCTTCGAGTGCGGAGAGGTCGGCCACTTCATTGCCGAATGCCCAAACAAGCAGAACGACTACTACAAGAAGGGCAAGAACCACTCCCGCGACTCCAACAAGTACCACTCCGGCAAGCGTGACCACACCAAGCACCACTTCGGCAAGATCAAGAACTTCCGGAAGGCTTTCAAGAGCTACCAGAAGGACAACCGGAAGTGGGACAAGGCCTTCTTCGCCGAGCTTGGTGGTCTGTGTGGCGAATCGTCTTCCTCCTCTTCGTCTTCATCGAGCTCAAGCGATGAGGAGATTGTCACCAAGCGGGACAAGAGGAGGGACCAAGGCGGTCTAGCTGGACTCTGCTTCATCTTCACCAAGTCCAAGCGCAAGCACAAGATGCACCGGAGATCCTTTTGCTCTATGGCGCTTGAGGACAAGGACGACAAGGGCAACGACAACGACTCATCCGATGAAGAGGTAACTCCTGAGCAAGCTGAAATTCTTGAGATGTTGGAGTCAAATAGTCGTGAGTTGAAAGCCCAGGATAGGTTGTTGGAGAAGGCAGCCAAGAAGCTGCAGAAGCAGAAAGCCAAGTTGGCTGATGCTTTAGCTGAGATAGAGAGGCTGAAGAGTGTGTCAGCCCAGCCTAGTGAGACTGAGTGTCCTACCTGTGAGACTTTGATGAGAGATCTCTGTGAGCAGAAGAGCAAGTATGCTCATCAGGTAGAGGAGATGGATAGGCTGAAGGTAGAGTTAGGCAAGCTCTAGTCTAAACTGGATGAGCCTATTTTGAGTGATGTGACTGAGTGTGAGATGTGTCCCCACCTCGCTGTTGACATAGCTGAGCTGAAGGTGAAGTGTGAGGGACAGCTCAAGGAGTTGGAGGAGCTTAGGGCTAGACCCACGCTTTTGGGTGCGTGCATGGTCTGTCCTACTTTGGAGAGTGAGCTTGTGCAGTTGAGAGCTGACCTTGAGATGCTTGTAGCATCCCCTGACACTTGTGAGAACTGTCTCACTCTGAGGTTGATGTTGGTGGATAGGGATGCCATCATTAAGAAGTTAGAGAAGTCTGCTTTCTCTATTCCCACTCTACACTGCCCTACTTGTGCTGACCAGACTTTAGTTCTGAAGGATCTGAGAGAGGAGAAACAGACTTTGGTTGATGAGAACAACCATTTCAGAGAGGTGCTCAGCTGGATGTATGCTAGAGAGCCCCAACTTAGGATGATCTTGAAGAGCACCAAGAGAGCTGAGGGTGATATGAGTGGACTTGGGTTAGGAGAGAGTAGTACTTCGGTTGAGAAGAGGAGTTCCCCAATTAAGCTTAAGACTGCCTCTCCTCAGCCTAGCCCTACTGTTGATGGGGTTTACCATGAGCCTCTAAAGGCTGTCCCAAAGAAGCAGTTCTGGACACCCAAGCCCTCACAAGCTAAGCTGGACAGAGTAGTGACTGAGATTCTCAAGCCTCCAGTGAGCAAGGAGAGAGTCCAGCAGCCTGTTCCACCCAAGGCTACTCCACCTAAGCCTAAGGCTCAGCCTAAACCCACTCCCAAGAGGCCTGTCTACCACTGTGACTTTTGCCAGCGGAATGGCCACTTGGAGGAGTTTTGCTTCAGGAGGAAGCGAGTTGAGAGGCAGGACAGAGCCTGGGGGAACCAGGATCAGTTCTACCAGGGTGGTAGGCAGGATCTTCCCCGTCGCGGTGAGATGAGAGACCGCTTTGCTGGTGAGAAAGGAGGCAGCTTTCAGGCCCGTGTTCCTAGCGGAGAGAGACACTTTCCCAGTCGAGCTCCTAGTCGTTTTCAGCGCGGCTATGGATTTTCTGACCGAGGCTTTGGAGGTAGAGGGTTTGAGAGCTCACGCTTTAGAGGTCGTGGGTACCCAGGTAGACGTGATGCTTACTTTGACTGTGTTTACCCCACTTTTGAGCAGATGGCTCGGCACTAGTTCAGCGTTTACACTAACCCCAGTGCCGGACCATTTGCTTACTCTCGCTTTCCTTGATCTTGCAGGATCGAGGCCTGGAGGACATATGGATCATGGACTCCGGTTGCTCTAGGCACATGACAGGGCACCGCAGATGGTTCTCCAGCCTCAACCTCGTGAGCACCATGGAGTACATCACATTCGAAGACAATGGTCAAGGTAAAGTGTTGGGTGTTGGTTCTGTTGCTCTTTCTAGCAAGCTTTCCCTGAGAGAAGTTGCTTTGGTGAGGAATTTGGGGTTCAATTTGGTTTCTGTCTCGCAACTTCTCAAGGAAGGGTTTGAGGTTCGTTTTAAGGAGGGTTCCTCTTGTGTGCTTGATGCTAAGGAAAACCTTGTTTGTCGGATTTTGCCCTATGGGCAGGTTTTTAAGGTTGACCTTGCATCTGTCTCTGGACCTCCTCGGTGTTTGGTTGCTAGTCCTTCTGCTGACATTTGGAAGTGGCATAGGAGGCTTGGCCATTTGAGTTTTGATCTGCTAGTCAGGTTGAGCTCAATGGATCTGATCCGAGGATTGCCCAATTTGCAAGCAGAATAGGACTTGGTATGCCACCCCTGTCGTCATGGCAAGATGGTTGCCGCTTCTCATGCACCTGTCAATCAGGTGATGAATTCTTACTCGGGTGAGCTGCTACATATGGACACAGTTGGTCCTGCTCGAGTACAGTCGGTCAGTGGGAAGTGGTATGTGCTTGTAGTTGTGGATGACTTTTCTCGCTATTCGTGGGTGTTCTTCATGGAATTCAAAGATGAAGCTTTTGGTTTTGTTCGGGATCTGGTCTTGAGGTTAAGGAATGAGAGTCATAAAGCCATGAGGGCTATCCGCAGCGATAATGGCGGAGAATTTCGTAACTCTCATTTCGAAACCTTTTGTCGTGACCTTGGTCTTGATCACCAATTCTCATCTCCATATACCCCACCGCAGAACGGTGTTGTGGAACGAAAGAACCGCACACTTGTAGAGATGGCGCGGACGATGCTTGATGAGCATAGGACTCCGCGACGCTTTTTGGCATGCAGATGTTTTGTGCTAAAAAACGGGGGGCATTTGGACAAATTTGAATCTCGCTGCTTGGATGTTATTTTTCTTGGGTACACCTCTAGCTCTAGGGCATATAGAGTGTGAATCCTTGATACTAGACAAGTGGTTGAGACCTGTGAAGTTTCCTTTGATGAATCTATGCCTTGCACAACCCCTGCATTTGAGCTTTCAGGTGATGATGAAGAAGGCGCTCCCATCTTTGAAGATGAGGAAGGCGAAGTAGATGCTGGTGATGCAGGAGCCACTGCATCGGCTGCAGCTCCTGCCCTCTCTGCTACGAGCTCTGAAGATGAAGGAGGACCCTTGCCTACGTCTTCCTCCTCACTCCCCTAACCACAAGCTCGAGAAGAGGTTGGCCCCGCTGAGGACGTAGGGGAGGTGACCTCTGAGATTGTTCCATCTCGGCAGGTCCAGCGGGATCACCCTCCAGACAAGATGATTGGAGACCTACACCAGCGTGTCACACGTTCTTCAGTTAACTCTCTGGCCTTTTTCTGTCACTCCGCATTTGTTGCTTCTTTCGAACCCCGGGATGTGTCACATGCATTATCTGATCCTAGTTGGGTGAACGCCATGCATGAGGAGTTGGAAAACTTTGAGAGAAACCATGTCTGGGATTTAGTTGAACCTCCACCAAACTGCCACCCTATAGGAACCAAGTGGGTTTTCAAGAACAAACAGGGTGAGGATGGGATGGTTGTGAGGAACAAAGCGAGATTGGTAACCCAGGGTTTTTGTCAGAAGGAGGGGATAGATTATGAGAAAACCTTTGCTCCTGTAGCTCGTTTAGAGGCTATTAGGATTTTGCTTGCTTTTGCTGCCTCTAAAGGCTTCAAATTGCAGCAGATGAATGTCAAGTCAGCCTTTCTAAACGGTTACATAGAGGAGGAGGTTTATGTGAGACAACCTCCTGGCTTTGAGAGTGCCAAGTTTCCAGACCGGGTGTATAAGTTGAGAAAAGCCCTGTATGGTCTGAAGCAAGCTCCAAGAGCTTGGTATGCTAGGTTGAAAGCCTTTCTGCTCAAGTCTGGTTTTGTGATGGGTTCAGTAGACAAGACCTTGTTTCTGTTGAGTCGTGGCGGTGACACCCTTCTAGTTCAGATATATGTTGATGACATTATCTTTGGTGGTTCATCTCACGCTTTGGTGTCTAAGTTTGCTGAACAGATGAGCAGTGAATTCGAGATGAGTCTCATGGGTGAGCTTCAGTTCTTTCTTGGGCTTCAGATTAAGCAAGGCCCAGAAGGAACCTTCATCCATCAAGCCAAGTACACGAAGGACATTTTGAGAAAGTTTGACAAGGGAGATCTCAAGCCCATGGCGACTCCCATGTCAACACAGACGGCTCTTGATGCAGATGAAGAAGGGGAGGTGGTGGACCAAAGAGAGTATCGAGGGATGATCGGCTCACTTCTGTACCTGACGGCGACCAGGCCGGACATTCAGTTCGCAGTCTGCCGCTGTGCACGTTTTCAGGCCTCACCATGGCTATCACATCGTCAAGCGGTGAAGCGCATCTTCAGGTACCTGAAATACACTCCTGAGCTTGGACTTTGGTTCTCTTCAGCTTCGTTGCTCTCTCTTAGAGGGTATTCGGATGCTGACTTTGCGGGCTGTTAGCTGGAGCGCAAGTCTACTTCCGACACCTGCCAGTTTCTCGGTTCTTCCCTTGTCTCTTGGTCCTCACGCAAGCAATCTAGCGTAGCCACTTCCACCACAGAAGCTGAATACATTGCTGCTGCTAGCTGCTGCTCCCAGCTATTTCTATAGCTAAGAACCCCGTCCTGCACTCCAGAACCAAACACATAGACGTGAGGTTTCACTTCTTGAGAGATCACTATGAGAAGGAAGATATAGACTTGATCCATGTAGAGACTGAGAACCAGTTGGCCGATAACTTTACCAAGCCCTTAGACCTGAGCATATTTGCTCACTTGTGTGGGGAGCTGGGTGTTTGTTATCCCTTTTAGGTTGGGGTAACTTTGGTATAGTTTAGGTTTTGCTTTGCTTTTTCTTTCTTTTCTTTCTTTGTTTCTCTTTGCTTCTCTTGCATTTTGTCCCATACCATGCATTGCATTGTAACATATGCATTTCACTTTCACTAGCACTAGAGCTCTTCTGGTATGCCAAGTTAGTACTTGCTTGTGCTAGATTGTACAGTTGCTTGCATGATCATGGTTGGCTAAGCTCCTTGAATTTGTCTAATATCTTTTGTGAGCTTAGTCACTTTTGCTTCTTCCAAATCAAAAACCATGATCACCACTTGACTTGGCTACCTAGCATGTGTAGGAATGTTGAATGCTATGCTATCTTTTCATGCTTGGATATGCTAGTCGTATGCCTGTGTTGCACTGATGCCTAAGCATTTATGGCACCTTGTTCATATCTAAAATCTGAATTAATGTGATTTACAAGTGCTGTCCTATGAGTTAAATTGAAAAGATTCAGGAGGGTTCACTTGTCACACTGATCTAGTTTGAGATAGCTTGCCTTTGCACTTTGGCTTGAACTTGGACTAGGCTGTGTATGACCAAAACCTTGTCTTCAGCTTCTGATGGTTTTCTGAACCTAGGCTTGGCATTGGTTGGTAAGAAGTGGCAACGACAAGTGAATAACCCCTGGCACATGATCTGATTTGCTTGAAGTTCAAAATTGATAAATCTGAAATCTGCAAGTCTCTCAATTGCTTATGGCTTGTTGTAGATGCCTTGGTTGAGAGTAGCACACCTTGTATGTTTTGCTAGCATCTTGCTGTTCATGCCTATCTTGCTAGATGCTATTCATGTTGGTGATGCTCTCTTTTCAACAACTCTGAAAAACATGCTCCTGATCTGTATAAGA
Source organism: Paspalum vaginatum (assembly GCA_030272315.1). NCBI lineage: Eukaryota > Viridiplantae > Streptophyta > Magnoliopsida > Poales > Poaceae > Paspalum > Paspalum vaginatum. Next base: position 19,760,595 of record CM059020.1, read on the forward strand.
TAGATTCAATTGAGCTTGTTTTGCATGCTACCTTGCCCTCACTTGCTCTGTATGCTAGAACTTGTATTTACTAGCTTTTCATCCCTGCTGAGCTCTTCATGGTACACTTCGTGCATTTCATGGCATATTTTGAGGGGGAGTTGTCTATTTCAGGGGGAGTTGAGTTCTATGACCCTTGATGTGTCCATTGTCAACAAGGGGGAGAGATTGGACCAAGGGGGAGGACTCTGTAGAGGTCTAGTTGAGGGGGAGGTTGAGCTTTTAGCATGCTCTTGCATCGGTGCGTTGAGCCTTTTGCCTCTTTCTGGAGGAGCCGATGCTTTGCCTTAGCATGACTGTGTTGAGCCAGTTTGCCTCTTTCTTGAGGGGTCATGCTTTAGTTTGATCGACTGCGTTGAGCGGTTTCCCTTGTCTTAGGGGGTCGATCTTTGACTTTGTTTTTGTTGTAGTCTCAATTTGCCCTTTTCTGCCAGTATTTGGTCTTTGGGCATCTTGAGCAACTTCTTCTTTTTCTTCTTTCTTTTCGGTTTTACGCTTTTCTTTTGTCTTTGTTCTATTTCAGGTTACAGGTTGAAGGTGTTGACAATGCTCTCACCAAGGGGGAGATTGAGAGCCAATGGACCGGCTCCATTGCCTCTGGAGTGATGAGTGATTGTCAACAGTAGCAAGACCCAGAAGGACTTGGGCACAAGACCGGCAGTGCCACCGGACAGTCCGGCAAAAGGAACCGGATAGTCCGGTCCCACCAGACAATCCGGTGCTGGCCACCAGACAGTCCGGTCCTACCAGGGAGCTGCTGTGTTCTTCCCAGGTTGATTTTTCCGCTGTGATTTTACTATGGATGTTCGCATTCCTCCCTTAAGACCATTCTCTTTGCTTACTGTGAGTCAGTGAGATGCACCTAGGTGCGGTGAGTGTCTTGTGGCGGATATTGCAAAATCCGTTGCTCCGCTGTCACTCTTGTTCAGATCTTGAGCTTTCTTGCATTAGTGCGTATTCTCACAGTGGACGGCACCCTTGCGCTGCTAGGCACGTATCTGTTCAGTGGACGGTGCTTAGTTTCTGTTTTCACTTGGGGGTTTGTGATTTTGTGATTTCAAGTGCTCCTATTCACCCCCCTCTAGTCGCACGTCTCTGTCCTACAGCGGCCATGAGGTGTAGTCGGGCGGCCACTCGATGAACCGACTTGGTTGATCCGACGGTTGATCTGCACTCCTGGAGTCGGTTGGCGGTTAAAGTAGTTGATGCACGTGCAAAACGGGGTCGGTGCATGGCCGGGCGGCCACTCCCTGGATCGCTGACGTCATCAATCTGTTGTATGGTGGCCTTCCGACACTTGGATGCATTGGATACCTAATCCAACAGTGGCATTTGAGTCATTTTGTGTTTCCTTGCATGCAGGTCAAAATTGTGCTTCGTGACATGGCCGGGCGGTCACGTGTAATGGTCAGGCGACCACTCTCATTTGGGCTGAAACCCTGACGGGGCCTCCTAATGGCCGGGCGGCCAGGTGGGGTGGCCGGGCGGCCGGCCATGCACTGTTGGCCGTCTGCTTTTCCCTTGCCACCTTGCTACTATTTTGTGCATTTCTTTGATATTTTGGACGTGACATGCTCCTGCATCCAAGTTTTGTACACAACTCGTGGAACCAGTTAATAATACATGAAACTTTGATAAATTATGCTCTCAAACGTGAAATGTTGGTGGTCGAAATGGGTTTTATCGACCGCCAACAACCTCGAACTCGACGTAGAAACTCGCTGGGTTCAGTTGTGGCAGCAATCTTGATCTAACCACTAGCTGGGGTGGCTATCTTGGTCTGTCCGCTGGCATAGGACATCACGTTGACCATATTGACATTGGGAAACAAAGTGTTGTGCACCTTCATTGTGCTCCTTGCATAGGTCAGCCTCCCCTACTCAATAGCAGTCTGAATTGGCTGACGCGAGACCTTGCAATTGTGATGCCCTAGGCATCTCCCGAGCATTATCAAGTGCATACTTTGTTTAATTACTTCTCATAAGCATCATCTCATCTCATGCTAATGTGCATTTGAGTCATATGAACAAACATGGTGAAAATAGCTAAGTGATGCACTCGGTTTTGCAAAAATGACGCTATAAATGTGAGCATAACTTAAATTCTATGGAGATTTAGGTAAAACTTTTTACACCAAACTTGTAGGTCTTAAGGTGGTAAACAAATTTTTCAATTAGAGCTTGGATGGAAAATGGGCTTAACTTAGTGTAAAGGGACTTTTGGTGTCACCCAATAAACACACTCCAAATCTGACTTATTTAGAATTCTTCATTTTTATATATCCTAGAGTCCTTTTCATGCAAAGGTCCAATTGGGAAAGTTTTATGCCATGAAATCTTGAACAACTTTGTCAAAAAGACTTTTGGGAGAAAATGGCTAGAAATAGGGCATTTGAATTATCTAAGGAAAACAGTTCTCAGTCCAAACTGAGGGCTGACAGTTAAATTCAAATTTAAATAAAATTTAGAGCCATAATTTGAACTTGGTGCTTTTGACAAAGTTGTATATCTCAAAGGGAACAATATTTCATTCAATTGGGTCCTTTCCAAATTCGGCTCGTAAATTGGTCAAATTTGCGAAAATCAGAAACCTAGTCAGTGGTCAAATCTTTTTTTTCATTTTTCGGGTTTTCTTTTCCTCGCGAGCCTGTGACAGCTGGGTCCCACCTGTCAGAGCTGCGGATTTCCGCCCGACACCCGCCGCGGTGGGCCCCACCGGCTCCCTCGCTCCATGCACCCGGTCCATGCACCTTGTTCTTCATCCCTGGCCTTGGCCCCACCTGTCAGCCCCACCGGTCCAGGGACCCAGCTCACCCGCGCGCCTCTCTCCTCCCTCCCCGCCCGGGCGCGCCCACGCGGCGCTGGCCTCTGAGCGCCGTGGCCACGCGCCGTTGCCGCGCGTGGACAGCGCGCACGGCGCGCCTCCAAGGCTAGGGCGAGGCCGACCTCCTTTCCCCGAACCCCCTTTCACGCGCTCGGCCTCTCCGTTTTTCCCGTTCGACCTCGCGCCGTGCGCCATTGACAGAGCTCGCGCGAGCTCGCCCCCAGCCACTTCTGCCCTCTCCCGAGCTCAACCATCACCGCGCCGAGCTTCGCCGCCCTCGACTCCACCTTTCCGCCTAGACCTCGTCGCCCGAGACCCCTCCACCCCGGCGTATTGCACCGCCGGACCCCGCCGGCCAGAAGCGCTCGTCGCCGTCCCCCCGCCGTTTGAGGTAGTGGGTAAGATTCCCCGTCGTCCTCTCTCTCTCCCCGGCACTTCGCGGTGAGCCTCCGTGCCCCGCAGGGCCGGATTGGCCGCGCACCACCGTCGCCGTCCCTCCCGTCGCGAGGAAGAAGACGACGGGAGGAAGAAGACGGCGTATTTGCAGATCCGACCCCGCGGTATCAGGGATTTTTCATTTTAATCCACCGCGCTGTACGCTGAGTCTTGTCAATCTTGCGTACTAGCCCCTGGGGTTCCGAAATAATCACAATCTAGCCCCTGGATCTGATGATTTTCCTTTTAAATTGATTATTTCGGCAGAAACCTTTGAAAAATCCTAGAAAATTCAATAAAAATCAGAAAAATACCAAATCAGTTGCATTGAAATCCTTTTGAATAGATCTGTCTAGTGAATATGATGGTTGAGTAGGAAAGTACCAAATTGCCCCTGATTTTATGCAAGCATGAAAAAACCCTAATAAATAAGAAATAAGGACTAAATGATCTCCAAAAATTGCTAAATTTGAACAGCAGTGTTGTTAGGGTATGTAGGCTCACTATGATTTTTGGTAGCTCAAATGTTCACTGTTTAATTACCATTTTGCCCCTACATGTGATTTTAGCATAGAAATAAATGAGGAAATGATATTTATATAAAAATTAGGCTCTAAATAGTTTTATATATTTTATTTGTGCTTCCTGAAGTATAAAGAACTCACTGTTGAAATGGGATACCATTCATGTCAAGAATGATTAGTGTTTTGAAATTGATAAGTTCATGCATGTTTAATTTAATAAATAGAAAATATAGGTTAAATGGAAGTCAAAGCTTCTGAATTTAGGGCAGCAACATTGCTAGTATGCCGAGGCTTAGTATAAGAATTTGATAGCTTAAATGCTTGCTGTATATTTACTATATTACCCTTGCCTAGTAATTAAGCACATAGGTAACCATGAAAAAGAGTTCTAGATAATAGTAAGCACCGGTCTTTTCGCATAACTCGATGCTATTCAGTCACACACCCCCACGTAGTCATATGTGACAAGCTAAGTTATCATAGGTGATGGCTTGTACGATTTCTTAACGTTAAACAAGTTTCATCACGAAAAATACATAATGTTATTCCATAAACCCTGATTCCTTGCATTGCACTCGCATCCTGAAGCAAGCATTGCACTAATACAAGCTCCAATTGCACCCTGTCATGCATATAGATTCCGCGAATGAAGAACAACCGCTGAACCAACCCGTCGCGGAGGAGCCCGAAGAGGAGCTGCACCCAAAGCCAGAGGACCAACAACAAGGGCCCGACTTCGCTCAGGAGGCAGCTACTGACTCTAACGAGGAAGGTAGGCAGGACCATACTCAACCCAGCAAACAAATTATACTTATGATTACGCATATGCATTAGGAGTTGCTTGGAACCAATTGCATTAGACTCCCTGGCCGCCCTGGCCCTAGCACCTATACATAGAGTTCGTAGGACGAGTATGCCTAGGAAATTGCTAGGTACAAGTAGACACGAGTGTGTGGACTCGTCACGTAGGTGTTTTCAAAGTTACAAAAGCTTACAGCTATATCATTTATTATTGTTACTCATGAATTAAATGGAGACCGGGCGGAGATTTATTTCAGTATATGCTTTTCATGAGGTTGCACTTTGGACTCCGCCCGAGTCGCATAAGGCCGTCCGCTGTTCGCCTATTGGTCGGCATAACATTGCTAGAGTGCTTAACCGGGAAATGGGACCGGTGAAGTCTTACCTGGGTTTTTCCGAAGTTTTCGAGGCTCCGCCCATCCACTTGCTGGAGGCCGATGGGCCCGGGGGCGCTTGTACTCGAGGGAGGGCTGACCCAGAGAACTGTGGTATCGCTCCTGAGGGGGCACAACCCGGGGGTTAGGTGGGGGCGCTTTGAATCTTGGGACAAGACAGGTGGAGATCGGGGCTATATGTGGGAACGCGATGGCTAGTAAGCATATACCCCTGGCATGATAGTTATTCCCGGGAATTAAAAATCGATTCGAATCGCTGATGCCCACCAGGTGTGGGAATGCTAATGCCTTTGACGTTCAACGTAGTAACTACTTAAACTCTCGGTATTTAATACTCATGGTTTTTGGAATACCACATGATTGAATTGAACTGTTTACCTTACTGCAAGTTACAGTTGTGTTGAAGGTTATACAAATGATGAAAACTTGCTATTTATGTTACACATGTTACTGTTTAAAACTAAAGGCTAAGGATCCACTTGCTAGTAAGCCGCTTCGCGTCAGCCGTAAGCCAAATCCATTAAGACCTACTGAGTAATTAGTACTCAGGGTTTGCCCCCATATTTTCAGCGCAGGTATGGAGTTCATGGTGTGCACTTGTGTTGGAGGCGGAGCATGCCCTCATTTAGGATGAGTTGACATGAATGGCACGAGGGCAACATCGGTGGGCTCGATGTTGTACCTCTAATGCAAATCTTTTGGTGATAACATGGTGACCCATAAACTTATATTTCCGCTGCGAGAAACTTTCAAACTTGCTACCTTATAACATTATGTTGGACTTGTATTTTATGTAAAAACTGGTTTGTAACTAAGTCTAATTTTATGCTATTCAACTGCCTGTGATGATGTTTCTGTTGTGGCTCCATCGTGGGTCAGATGTGTATGATGTCGGTTCCTCTGGGAAAAGGTACTATCGGGAGTCAAATGACTCTCGACGGACGACCGGGTTTAGTTTGGCCTAATCACATTACAAGCCAGAGGAGGCTAATGTGCTTAGTCCGGATTAAATCAGCGGTTCCGCCACAGCAATCGTTAGTGTTATGGCAATCAAGGGTGTTGTGAAACTTGCAATATTTGCATCCCTTGAGTTCTTCGGCTGGTATGATCTTGATGCCAAGCATCAACTCCAAGTACTTTTCCTTGAGTAGTAAGTCAAAGATCTGCTCTGTTTTGGCCACACCAAAGTCATGGCCAATGGGAGCCTCTAGACATTTGAGCCATTGACAAGACAGTGGCTGCTTTGGCTTGGTCCACTGCACAACTCCCACCTCAGCCTCTTCATCAGCCAATTCTTCATATTGCAGGTATGTGATGGCCCTCCCTGGCCTCTCTTGGTATTGTTCTGGATATGTACGCTCATGGACTGGCACTTTGGAAAGTAAACGGCCGATAGAATTGAAGTCTAGTCGTAGGCGAGCCTGGTGGTTCGGTGTAGACCATTGGACGCCATCTCAGCCACGTTCTTTTCTAACAAATGTAGTGAATAGCACCTATTCCAGGCATCATTGAAATGCTAAATGTACTGACCTACAGACTTACCAAGACGCTGGTGGAGTGACATGAGATCCTTGAACATGGCCTCTTCTGACCCCAAGAAGAATTGTGCGTGGAATAGTTCTTCTAATTGCTTCCATGTTGTGATGGATCTAGGTGTCAATGATGTGTACCACCCAAAGGTCGGGCCCATTTGAGATAGTCAAAAGAAACAAATCTTCAAGTGTTCGACTGTCGCAGCAATTCCCAATTGAGCTGTGTATCGGCTAATGTGTGCCAAGGTACTGGCATTATCATTACCACTGAAGATGGAAGGCGGGCTGAGTGTAGAACCTGGTCTCAGCAAACGAAGTGCCGATCTGCGGTTCGTTGTCTTAGGTGTTGTCACCAGTAATGACTGCTTTGATCATGTGTGCCACTACGTTCTCCATGGAATTCAGTAGTACTTCAGCCCAGCCTAGCATAGCTTGGCTCACCATAGAATTCATCTCTTCCCAAAGAGCTTTGTTGCATGCTTCCGACGGCATGGAAACATCCACGCCATCAATCAAGCTTTATAGATATCCAACGCACTTGATACCGCCACTTTGTGTCCTGGTGAAGTGGTCAAGAAGCTCTTCGGCTAGCTTGGCGAGTATGCGGTCATAAGCCTCCTTGTGCTCGAGTGGGAGTTGTGCGAGCGTAGGAGGTGCTTTTTTGTCTTCCGGACATGCGCTAGGATTGTGATTGGCTGAAAAGTACATGTTTGCCCTTCTTGGATGCTTTTGGAGGCATCATTTGGTGATGAAGTTGACGAAGGTGATGTCCCACCGGGCGTGCCAAAAGGTGTGTTGCTGTAGAAAGCCAATAGGCGAGAACCCATGGCGAGGACACAGCAAAAGTCGGGGATCGCACTGCCGCTGCACTCATCTCCTTGTGGTCCGGCTCCGATCGGCTCTCAGCAAAGCCGATCTGGGTGGAGGTGGTGATGCGGGCTTGTCACCTAGCTTGACCTTGCAGCTAGGAACATTGGGTGGATGTGATGGTAGGCTCTAGTTCTCCCTATAAAGCATACACAACAGATCTTAAACATTAAGTTCTTGCCTGATCACTCGGATCGGCCACCACGGGAGCTCGTGAACTCTAGTAGGCATACATGTAGATGCTCGACAGTCGATGAGGTGTAAAGTGTTATGATAACCAAGACCACATCCACAAAGAGAACAAAAATAAACCCTATCTAACAGCACGATATAAAAGATCTGCATAGCCAAATCGGCTTCTAACCAAGACCTCCAAAGAAGTCCATCTAGATAAACAGATACAAACTAAGACGTGTATAGATAGGTTGCTCGAGATATGCAAACCTATCAGCTTGTCGTGTGCACGTGTTGCAGTGACACATCATGGATTGTGACAAGTGACTAGGTAATGTAAAACGAGCTACATGAAGATCAATCCATTGCATAAAGCATAGAAAACATAAGCAGATCGATAAAAATGCAAGATAAACGACGGGTTTCGTGTCGAGCGAAGCTGACAAAAAATTCGCCAGGGTAACTGATGGATCTCGCACCAAGCAAAGCTTGACGTGACATTGATCTAGAAAACTGATGATTCTCGTGTTAAGCGAAGCTTATCACGAGATTTACTTCGATAACTAGTAAATCGTGCCATCAAAAACGTTTCAGTACACAGTTCACCATGTGGCTCATGTTAGAATGCCCTAATGAATTCGAGAAACATTAGAGCAGCAAGACGATTACCTTGAAAACCCTAATTACTCAGTGGTGGAGATGCATTGAGAGAGATTTAAGACAACCACTGCTGTGGAACATCTGTCATCAATTTTATAACATAGGATATTAGTATATTTATAGTCCGGAGACTTGGACGTCAAGTCCAACTCGAGCTAGAACAAAAACCTAATCCAAACTAGGCTAAGACTAACTTAAACCTTAAGATACATGGCCCATCGGCCTTCACTATTACATCGGCTGCTTCTCTCTTGGATAGCCTTTCTTGGCGCATTAGCCGATCTAACCCATCAGCAGATCGGCTATATTCTGGTGATAACAGAGGGCCTAGGGCAGTAGTGTAACACCCTAAAAACTAGGACCCAAAATTTTCTTCTAAACTCCCTCTAATTCAAAATCAATTTTCGAAAACTTTACTTGTTGTCATGTGTATTAATATGACCTCAAGAAAAACTCCCAATATTCCAAAATACTCTCCACCAAAATCTTCACAAAAGATCCTCATGCAATTTCCAAAGCTCCTTATCCGACTTTCAATTCAAAATCCAAAAATCAAAGAAGGGGAAAATCCCTCCCCTACCTCTTTGGGCTGCCACCTAGCCCATCCTACTCCCCCTTCCCACGTTTTCGGCCTGGCCCATCACTGAGGTCACCTCCTTCTCCCCCTTGGGTTGTTGCCACACCCTCGGCCTGCTCCCCCTCTCCCGGCTAGCCATCTGGCCCAAGCCACCGCCACCCTCTTTCTTGTATTCTTCCTTTGTCGCTCTGTGCGCACGGATGATGCCACGCACCGTGCAGCGCTGCCTGACCCCAATTCTAGCCTTGGCCACGCACAGTGTCGACCTCGCCACGCCTGGCCCCTCCACATCGCATCGCCAGTTGGCACCCCCATCTCCCCGCCATGCATGCTCGGCATCGTCGCGCCATGCTGATGAGCCAAGCTTGCCACCTCGTCCCCTCCCCAGCTATAAAGAGTTCTCATGGCCGCCGCTTGTTTCCCCGCACACCATCACACTGCACGCCGTGACCAGCACTCAGCACACGGGCGCAGCTATTTGCAAACACCACCCCTTCCTCCTCCTAGCTCTGCCGAGCCTCTACCCCTGTGCGCCACTGGCCGCCATCGAAATTTGCCACCGTCTCTGCCTCCCCGCTCGATTTGATTCAACCAAAGCTCCACCACATCCTCCCCTACCAGGCCAACACCTCACCGCCCACTCTCTACCTTCCTCGAGCCACCGGCGCGCGTGCTCTCCCTCGCCGCCGTGCGCACCTCTGCCACCACCGCCAAAATACCTCTCCCAGCTACCTACCCACCTCCCCAATGCCCCTACTAGACTTGCTATTTCATGTTGGTGCTCTAAAGGGCAACCTCACCACCGGAATCATCACCAACGGAAAGAGCCGCCCGTGAGCCGCGCCCGACCACACTACCCGATCTGGCCAGCTAGCTCTGGTTCACCCGACTCGCCTGCTGTCTACACACCCGCCACCGTCTCCCCTCTCTGTCACCAACGCGTGGGCCCACGGTGTCATCTACGCCATTCACCCCTCGACGCCATTGGGCCGGCCTACTAGGCCACATATGCGCCACGTCACGGGTGGGCCAAGTAGGCCGTGCGCACCCCGCACGCGCACGCGGCCCAAGTGGGCCGTGTAGGCCAGAAGCCACACTAACCGAGGTTTCCTCTCATGTGGACCAAAAGCAATAGTTAACCACATAAAAGCCTGCATCGACCCCCTAGGCTTTTGTTAAAGTCTATTTCTACCCCCTAGCCACTACATACTACATAACTTCTCCGTCCTAGCTCCAATTTAGGTGATTCTTGTGCCTAAAGTCATCTAAAATCAAGCTTTGTCTATACACTTTCCATAATCTTTCCTCTAGCCAAAAGACGTCGTCATGCCACCGTGATGCCGACACCAAGTCAGTGCATCACAATGGCCTCACAAATGTTGTGAGTTGGGTGATTGATGCCATTATCCTCCTACTATCGATAAATTAGAAAAGCTCCTGTCCTAGTCTCTCTAACCTTCGATTTAGATGATGACGATCCCAAAAATCATCTAAGAACCATCGCCACTCACACTTCATCTAGCCTCACTCCCTCATCTCTATCTTCCACAGAAGCCTTTCCATCATGTCATCATCATGCGACCGCCACCCCTTCTGCTTTTCCACCTTCGCACTGTAATTCCACCACTCTTACCATTGCGCCTCTGTAACTGTCATTACTGAGCCGTCCAGCTTGCTTGAAGGCTCGCTGCACAACCCTAACCACTTGAAATAATACTACCAGTAAGAACCACCGATAATCTCTATCTTCTTCCTCCAAACTCCAATAACGACAACCCCCCTGCCAAAAATCCGTTGAACTTATATTGTACCTCAATTTGTGTGTTTCCTTATTTGTGCACATAGGCTACATCGGAGAGTCCAATCGGTCTAGTCCCCAGGACATTTGACCCAATGACCGAAGAGAGTGTGCCGCCAGTACGACAACCACTTTATCTTGAAGTTGAAAGACAAGTCCACTGGAACTCTCACTTGATGCATAAAATTCCCAGTTTTTACAAAAATCACCTTGGCCAGTTCAACCAAATAAAAACTTGCATGTTTTGCTTGCTAAGGTCGAAACTGGTAGGATAGCCACCTAATTTAGAGTTAGCGTGCATATGAGGGATCGCAAACTCAACCATTGTTGACGTCTCTTAGCGTAACAGATTTTACTCCGCAAGCGCACGGAGATTCGCTGTAGCTTTTTCACCCAAAGTATTCCAGGTATCGTAAAAATCCACAGGGAAGCAAGGGCTAATAGGTGGAATGATATGTTCGAACTTCAAACAGTACTGTAACTTAGATAAACACCAGCTATTCTTGCAACGGGGGTAAGATAAACAAGACAGTGTATGGTGGGAAGAGTAAACAGGGACAAAAACTGTAAACAACTAGGTAGTTGCCTGGGAGGACAACGAGTGAGATTAAGATATCCAAACTATATTATTTAACTACTGCATAGGAGTATTTGCGGTTGAACTGAGTTAAACAAACATGAACTAGGATCTTGCATCGAGCGAAATTCCAGACTACACCGAGGAGGCGCGGGGGTAGATAGTTGGCCAACCGAACGGCAACTGGCTAACGCCTATGGGCTTACCGAACGACGGGGCCAGATTACAGAGGCTCCCTAATACTATCACCAAGAGGGGCTACCAACCAGATCTAGCATGGGTAAGATGGCACGCTAAACTAGTGATCAAGTGAGAACTTGATCACTAAAGTCCGTCATTGATTAGAGGGTTAGGACTGACTTGACCTTAGATCAGAGCCTAAGAAAAGCCTATAGCACCGGCAAGTCTAGCAAGATTTAGATAACTCAAGAACAACACAAACCTAAGCCTTTGTCAAGTATGCAATAAGGTACACCACACTAGGCAAGTGTAAGAAATAAAGTAAAATATAACTCAAAGGAAAGAGCAACAAAGTACATTATACTGAAGTAGCAAGAGTACAAAGATAGAAAGATACAAGAGCTTTACCAGACTCGAAGCTAACTCCGGAATCCCTGAGGCAAAGACTCAGACTCAACTCTTAACTCCCAGGACTATCCTAGTGATACTAAACTAGGCAATGGTGTGTTTCACTCCACTTCACTTTACAAATGAGAGCTCGGGGGTATTTATAGTCACCAAGTGAGTGGGGGGTATTTATAGTGTAGGGAAGGCAGTTAAGGGACAGGTGGGAGGCCGAGCGGCCTAGTAGTGAGGCCGAGCGGCCTGGGCAGCCATCGGATCCACCGCCATACTGCATCTTGTGGTCCATCATCACTCCCCAAGTCGGTTGCATGGTGGTTAAGGCGGTTATCTTTGTGTTTTCTCCCAATCCATTGGATCTCACTTGTGTTTCTTCCTTAGCCGCAGGATTGAAGTGCTGAGGATTGCTGACTTCACCAATCCAGGGGCTGGATTGATGATATGGCAAGGCCTACCGGTTGGTTGCATGCGACTTTCGTGGATTCCACCTTGGAGATGTGTTGACATGGCATGTGTGTGCATGCAGGTCGAAGTTGGTGACAATTGGGCCCAGACATAGGCCGGGCGGCCTAGAGGTGGGGCCAGGCAGCCTCTGGTAGGGTCAGGCAGCCTGGGGACTTAGCCATGTGCCCAGTCACCTCCTAGTTTGGCTCCATTTTACCATGTTTTAGTATGTTTTGTCACATGCATTCAAATATTCCAACACAACTCATGGAGATTTGTTAGTAGCAAAAGTTTGTCCATACTTTAATGCATTTCCCTTCATATTCATGGATAGTTGATGGTCTTAGATAGTGCAATAACGACCGTCAACACCCCCCAAGCTTAGACCTTTGCTCGTTGTTGAGTAAAGCCAAGATGGGTTATGGATCAGGAGTTGCTGCAAATATCAGTGTTCGAGAATAGAAACTATGCATAACCGACACTCATGCTCTGATCTCAAACCTTAGTGTATGCAATGATTACCTTTTCCATACCTGTGGTGCATCTTTTGACTCACCATGTCTTGGGTGGTTGAGAGAAGGAACGACTTAGTTGCAGGCTCAGCTCAAAACACTTCTTTTAGGACTCCCATCTCAGGTGTTTTTGCAGATTTTCAAAATAAAACAAGTTTCCCCAGAGGTACTCTTGATCGCTCATAAGTATATCCTCACCTTTTAAGGCCAAGAGCATGGCCAAGAACTTCCTATACTAAAGCTTATGTGGAGCTCAAGGTGTGGAAGAACTTAGCTTACTTAGGTTGTTTATTTTGCAAAGCCAAAGATTGGACCAAAGAAATGCACTACATCAGCTAACCATGTTCATCATTGGAGCTTATTTGGTGGTTGTGGATGGATGGATCTCCTTGTTTCCTTTCCTTCTCCTTCTTTTGTATGAATGTGGAGCCTTTTTGTGTTTTCTCTCTTTTTGCCATGCTTGACTAGCATGCTTTATTTATTTATTTATTTATTTATTTATTTATGGCTCCACATCCTACCTCATTTTTCTTTGGAAGGAGAAAGGTCAAAGGTATTAATTTGGAGATATATGGATGCATACCCGGGGTAGGTAAATGCATATGTGGTGGTGGTATTTTGCTCCAACAATTCACAAGATACTGATGATTCCATTCAATGAGACTCAAAATTTGACAAAGCTCAAAACAACACTAAGTAACTTTGAACTAGCTAGGCTCAGATATTTCAGTGTATTTGGCTCTGGTAGGTGTTTAAAACCAACGGGGGAACTTTATTTTCATTTTTCAAGAAAATAACCTGAAATGTTCATCCTACTAGAAAATGTAGAGCTGGCCTAGTACTTAGTCATATCACTTCTCACAACAACTTAGACAAAGTTTATACAAATGACATCCACAAAGTAATATGTCAGGCTTTCACTTTATACACACAAGCTCAAAATTAAGCTAAGCATGATTTGTGCATAGATAACTAAACAAGAACATGATAGAGCAACTATTCATCATTTCCATACATGAAGGTAATAAATCAAAGTTGGGAGTTAATTTTATTTGACACTTTTTTGTTTTTTAATAAAGAAACAAAATAAAGAGTTATTAATGCTTACTCTCGGCCGGACGGGTGTTGCTGCTGCTGCCGGTGAGACGGGTACTACTGGACGGGTACTACTGCTGATGGGTATTGCTGCTGGCGGGTACTGCTGGACGGGTGCTGCTGCACAAGAGAGGACAAGGACGAGGAATGGGGGCCACACTCTGAGGTTTGGGCACGAAGAAGCATGCTCATGTTGTACTACAATCCCCCCAAGCTTCAATGAAGCTAGGAGTTTTGGTAGTAATAGCTGTGAAAGTCCTGAGCATTGAGGTTCTCCTGAAGCATAAGGTTCTGAAGCATGGTGCTGTTCTCCTGAAGCTGTTGGCTCATCGCCTTGGTACGTCGGTGGATATCGTCCACCTGCTGATACAGCCTCAGGTTGTACCGACCTATGTTCATCCCCTCCATGGCGGCGTTGAGGCTGGCCATGTTGTCGGTGTTGAACCGGGCTGATGTAGATGGACCTGCACTCCTGTCAAGGCCATGTGACGTACCTGCCCCATAGTACTCAGGAGCATATGGCGGTTGGTGGTATGAACCACCTCCATCCATGCTGCTGTTGTACCATGGCTCCGATTGGGCATAGCGTTGGAGTCGTGATAACTTCGAGTCTGTGCCCGACGGGGTTGCCGTATGGGGTGCCCACGAGTGGTCTGTTTCTTCTTCTTCGGCTTCCTGTTGCGCCCTTCGGCATTGTTCTGCTTGTCGTCACTTGGCCCTAGTCATGACGCCGCTAATGCTTTGGCGTTGTGCCTCCATGTCGAGCTGCATGGTTAGTTTTCTAACTCTGTACATATCGAACTACGGCGCGGGAAGCGGCAGCTCGAGATTATGCCCAAACCATTTCATGACTAAGTTCTGGCCATCCCTTTTCATAAAATGTGCCTGGATAAAGTGTTGTTCCCCAATAATGTGTGATGAGTCATTCGGAATGTATTCAATCTGGGCGTTCTTTAGGAGGCCTAGGTTGGATGCAATCCGTGTGACAAAAGAGGTGATGTTTATGGGGGTATTGGTCCTTGGCATATCCACCCAATGACGGACTATGTCTAGGACTGGTGCATAAGGTTTCTTCTTGCACATGGCATATAGGCACTTAAGGTCTTCGTTGGGTGCACAACGAACTTCACTACGTGGGAAGACCACGAGTGAGACCCAGCGAGCCAGAAGTCTCAGAGTAGGGTTGTGGATTTTAGTGGTGCAATGTTTCCCCTTAACATGTTCTTCGCAAATTTCCGTCTAAAAAGCTTTCATGCTGTAGCCTGTGGGCTCGTCTCCTACAGAGCAGTTGGAGGCAAAACCTAGGAGGTCGGCGAACCTCCTTGGACGAACAGCGAACTCAGTATTGAACAGATAAAAGGAAATGGTTGTACCTGTTGAGCGTCTATCCAAGCAGAGAGTTATCAGGAATTCTTGTGTGAGAAGGATGGATCCTTCTTCTGTGATGTTTGAGAACTCCAGCCATCCCACGTTGTCAAATGCCTGTGTGAATGACTCCAACATACATATAGTGACAAGGAAGAAGGCGTCGAAGTACCTCATCCACCCAAAAGTCTTGGTGGTGAGGACCTGCAACTTCTGTGCTTCCTCGTCGCTCTGGATGTTAATGTCCTGCAAGGTGAGAAGATGGCGTGGTGGTTGTGATGACATTCCTTCATCCTGCACTTGCTCCTGGTAGCTTCTGGCACCACTGATCAACATCCTGTCGGACGGCGCTGGAGTCCTAGAACTCCAGCTCTGTGAGTAAGAGCGCGATCCAGACGAGGACGGGAACTTGAGGTGCAGCCCCTTCCCTGTGTTGCTCAGGGCTCTTTGGGCTTTCCTGAAGAATGAAGACATCATGCAAAAACCGCTAAGAGACAAAAGAACACACAAAAAACAACAACTAAAAATATTAGCGTTAGCGGTTAGTCGTCCAGAAGTCTGTCGTCCAGAAAGGTAGTCGTCCTTGCGGGGCAGAGCCTCCACAAACCGTTCAAAAAGCGAGGGTGTAGCACTTATTTTATTTGGGTAGAAATTTGACTAAGTGCTGGAATTTAAACTAAGTGCTTAACTAGTGCTAAGAGAGTGTTTAGAGGAAGAGAGAGAGAGAGATCACGTTGCCGATCGATGCGAGGATTGAGCGCTGCTTGCATGTGTATTTATTGGCGCGCGGGGGAGCATGCATGCATGAGAGACAGAGGCTGGGCGACGCATGCAGGGGCCGAGCGGCCTGCAGGGTAGGTCGGGCGGCCTGGGGGCTATGCCCTAGCCTAGTGGCTGTCGTGCATGACGATGGGACATGAGCAGTGTGAGGGTGCTTGGCCGGTTGGCGTCTAGTGTTTAGTGCGTTTCGGTGTTTTGTGATTAGGGGGTGCACGAGATACATGATGGAGCAGCAGGGGGCCAGGGGGCCTGAAGCAGGGCCGGGTGGCCTAGCTTGCGCACAGAAGGGGGCCGGCCGGCCCCAGGTGGGGACGGGCGGCCTCAAAAATTGCGTTTGTTTCAAGATATAACACGTAAAAATAAATACTTATGTAGAGGAAAAAATTAAACTAATGCAAAACTTTGAAATTCAAACATGCAGTGGTATAACGAAAAATACTTGCGCGGAAATTAAATATGCGGCGAAGGGTAGTGCCAGTTTACCTCCTGGTGAGGGCAAGTCATACCTTTTGCTCAAAGTTAGCACTTGACGGAGACTTAGCAGCCGTCTGTGCTGCAGCTCTTGCTCGCCATACCTTCTTGGTTGCCACAGCCTTTTGTTTCTGAGTTTTATTCTAGGTCTTTTCTGGCTTGGCTTTTGGCGATTCATCTTCTTTTTTCCTCCACTCTTTGGGTGTGTTCGTTGTTGTGGTGGTGACCTTCGTGATAGGAGTCTTGCCTCCTACTTCCTTTGTCGGCAGCTTGGCCATTGAGGCATGCCTTTGTGACTCGCTCTGCGATCCGCTTTGAGCTTTCAGGCTTCTCTATCCAATAGGATCTTTTCCATTGTTAGGATGAGAGAGTCCACTTTTGACTGACTTGGTGAAAGCTCAATCTTCTCTCTAGGCGTCTCTCGGGGTGCCTGACACTTAAGTTTACATGTTTTTACCTCTCGGCACTGTTCTACCTTCGGCTTGAAGGCGAACATCTCCCATCTACCATTGATGTTGAGGTGGACTTGTCCAGCTCCAACATCAATAGTGGCCTCAGCGGTGCTTAAGAACGATCGCCCAAGGATGAGCGGCGTTTTGCTATCAATCTCCATGTCGACCACCACGAAATCCACTGGGAGAATGAAGTTCCAGACTTTGACCGGAATGTCTTCAGTGATTCCGTCTGGGTAGCGAATCGACTCATCCGCTAGCTGCAGCACATAGCAGTAGGGGCAAGTGTATCATGCATGAGTTTATCAAAGACTACCTTTGGCATGACGCTCACACTTGCTCCCAGATTGCAGAGAGCTTGATCAAAATGCTGGGTCCCGATTGAGCATGAGATGGTTGGATTCCCTGGATCCTTCTTCTTTTGGGGCGGCTAGTTGAGTATAGGAGCGCTACACTCTTCTGTGTGGTGCACGACTTCTGTGGATGGCAGCGTCTTTTTGTTGTTGAGGATGTCCTTCAGGTACTTAGCGTACGTGGGTACCTGCATCGTATCTAGCAATGGAATGTTGACATATAATTTCTTAATTACCTCCACAAACTTGCCGAACTGGTCATCAACAGTGGTCTTTTTCTGCCTTTGAGGAAAAGGGAGCACGGTGGTGTCATAGAACTCGTGCGGAGCCGACTTTGGTGCTTCCTTAACCGGTTGTGGTTCGGCCACTTAATCTTCCTTTTCTGGTTTGGCTGGCTTCTCTTGTTCCTTCCCTACATTCCTGGGATGAGGGGGGTCTTGTGTAGTCCTTCCACCCCAAGTTGTTACAGCATTGATATGTTCCTTCGGGGGTGCCTCGGGCTAACCCGGGAGCTTACCCAAAGTTAGACTAGGCAGAGCGGTAGCAAGCTGAGCTATCTGAGTTTCTAGCATTTTATTAAAACTCAGCTGGTTCTTCATGGCGCTATTAAGAGTTAAGAGTCTTCATTTGAAGCAATAGGTTTTCTAGAATTCTATTGTTCGCATTGAATTTCTTACTTATACTATCATTCACAGCCTTTTCATCGAAAGGATTTTTATTGAACTGCTGAGAACTACTAGAAGACGTACCTTGACCAGAGAAAGGTATGTGTGGTCGTGAGTTCCAACCTAGTTGAGGACGAGGCCCATTGTTGAAGCTATTGTGGTTGATGAACTTAACGTCCTCCGATCCATTTCCGGGGCAGCTGTTCCCCGTGTGGCCGGTATTCCTGCAATGCTCGCAAGTCATTCGAGAATCCAGTGCCTAGACTGGCACAGCTTTAGGAGTATCCTCTAGCTTCTTTAGCAAGAGGTCCATCTTAGCAGCCAACATGTCGGTATTGTCAATATGGTGGACTCCGCAGGGCTTATTGTTCGCCCTCTCCTGTCTCCATCCTTGGTTGCTTGCCATCTTCTCTATGAGAGTGCGTGCAGCGGCAACGCTCAAGGATAAAAAGGATCCTCCAGCGGCTACATCGAGGTGTTCTTGCGCGGTCCGGTGTAGACCGTGGAAGAAGTTCTGGATGATCAGCCACTCTTCCATACCATGGTGGGGGCAGGCGGCGATGTACTTTTGAAGTCTTTCCCATGCCTCCGCCACCGTCTCATCAGCGAGCTGTTGAAAGCTCGAGATTCGGTTCCTCAGTGAGCTTGTCTTCCCCAAGGGGAAGGATTTTGCAAGGAAAGCATTTGAGCATGCCTTCCAAGTTGCCAAGTTGTTGCGGTTCAGATAGAACCACTGTTTTGCCTTCCCGGTCAATGAGAACGGAAAAAGGGCAGTCGAACAGCATCGGCGGTTGCACCCTTGATAGTGAATGTACTGCATATCTCCAGGAATTGCTGGAGATGGCTGTTTGCATCCTCCGACGCCAATCCACAGAATGGACTAGCTTGGACCATGTGAATGACACCTAGCTTGAGCTTAAAACCTTCTCCAACGGCAACCTCAGGCCTAGTGGGGATGTTGTTGCTGGATGGAACGGAAAAGTAAAGGATGGTCTTCTCGGGCACACCCATTGTTGGTGTTGGTTGCTTTGTGCCTGTGGATCCAAACTCCAGTGTTGATGGGATAGGCCTCTACCCGTGGATTATCTTTTGACGAACTCTTCTTATGAGTAGCGACTCCGGATTGTTATGAAAGTTTGTCGGTAGGTCGAAACCGGTCAAACACCTCTCTGTCAACCCAACAATAAAGTAGACAAAGGCAAATGAGCCCGCTAAGAAATAGCGGTATGTTATCAAGTTATAAGTACCTAGGTTCGAACAAATCAAACTTCCATTGCCAATTGCTTCCCCGGCAATGGCACTAGAAAAAGCTTGTTGACGTCTCTTAGCGTAACAGATTTTACTCCGCAAGCGCACGGTGATTCGCTGTAGCTTTTTCACCCAGAGTATTCCAGGTATCGTAAAAATCCACAAGGAAGCAAGGTCTAATAGGTGGAATAATATGTTCGAACTTCAAATAGTACTGTAACTTAGATAAACAGCAGCTATTCTTGCAACGGGGGTAAGATAAACAAGACAGTGTATGGTGGGAAGAGTAAATAGGGACCAAAGCTGTAAACAACTCGGTAGTTGCCTGGAAGGACAATGAGTGAGATTAAGATATCCAAACTATATTCCTTAACTACTGCATAGGAGTATTCACGGTTGAACTGAGTTAAACAAACACGAAGTAGGATCTTGCATCGAGCGAAATTCCAGACTACACCGAGGAGGCATGGGGGTAGATAGTTGGCCAACCGAATGGCAACTGGCTAACGCCTACGGGCTTACCGATCGACGGGGTTGGATTACAGAGGCTCCCGAATGCTGTCACCAAGAGGTGCTACCAACCAGATCTGCATGGGTAAGATGCACGCTAAACCAGTGATCAAGTGAGAACTTGATCACTAAAGTCCATCCTTGATCAGAGGGTTAGGACTAAATTAACCTTAGATCAGAGCCTAAGGAAAGCCTATAGCACCGGCAAGTCTAGCAAGATTTATATAACTCAAGAACAACACAAACCTAAGCCTTGGTCTAGTATGCAGTAAGGTACACCACACTAGGCAAGTGTAAGAAATAAAGTAAAGTATAACTCAAAGGATAGAGCAACAAAGTATATTATACTGAAGTAGCAAGAGTACAAAGATAGAAAGATACAAGAGCTTTACCAGACTCGAAGCTAACTCCGGAATCCCTGAGGCAAAGACTCAGACTCAACTCTAACTCCCAGGACTATCTTAGTGCTACTAAACTAGACAATGGTGTGTTTCACTCCACTTCACTTTACAAATGAGAGCTCGGGGATATTTATAGTCACCAAGTGAGTGGGGGGTATTTATAGGGTAGGTAAGGTGGTTAAGGGAGAGGTGGCAGGCCGGGCGGCCTGGCCAGCCGTCGGATCCACAACCATACTGCATCTTGTGGTCTGTCATCACTCCCCAAGTCGGTTGCATGGTGGTTAAGGCGGTTATCTTTGTGTTTTCTCCCAATCCATTGGATCTCACTTGTGTTTCTTCCTTAGCCGCAGGATTGAAGTGCTAAGGATTGCTGACTTCACCAATCTAGGGGCTGGATTGATGATGTGGCAAGGCCTTCCGGTTGGTTGCATGCAACTTTCGTGGATTCCACCTAGGAGATGTGTTGACATGGCATGTGTGTGCATGCAGGTCGAAGTTGGTGCCAATTGGGCCCAGACATAGGCCGGGCGGCTTGGAGGTGGGGCCTGGTGACCTCTGGTGGGGCCGGGCGGCCTGGGGACTTAGCCATGTGGCCAGTCTCCTCCTGGTTTGGCTCCATTTTACCATATTTTAGTATGTTTTGTCACCTGCATTCAAATATTCCAACACAACTCGTGGAGATATGTCAGTAGCAAAAGTTTGTCCATACTTTGATGCATTTCCCTTCATATTCATAGATAGTTGATGGGTTACGGTGAAATTTTCCCATTGAGAGTTTTTTTAAAATGGTGAGTTGGTTATGGAACTACAATGGTTCATGGTTATGGTATGGAAAATGGGTTATTGGCAACTCTTTTTCAGATGAAAAACCTTATTTTTATAAATAAAAATTGAACACTAAAATGAACCATGCATACTATTTTTATGCAAAACACCCAAAGCTCCAGATATATATTGCATATAGCTGATAGATAAAATCCCCAATTCTTTCGGAAGAAGGTGGGCTTGCGGAGTACTTTTGTACTCACCCTTGCTTTGTTGATGTTTTCCAGTGACGAGGAGTATGCCGTGTATTCAGACAATTAAGGGCTACTACCTGCTTCCCATGTCGTGAGGAAGTTGGGCCTACATTATATATTCCATTGCTTAGATTTTTAGGGTTGCGCCCCTTGCTATCTGATCCGAATTGGGCAGATCTATATCACTCTGATGTAAGAATGTGATTACCAAACTCTTGGAATGGTAATAAAGCACATTTTAGTCCCATATGGAAGTGGGGCATGTTGGCATTTCTCAGCCTACTGAAAAAATCCGCAAGCACATGGAAACACATTGTACCTTTTCATCCAAGAGTATTCGGAGGTATCGAAATCCATGAGGAACAAGGAGTAACTCATTGTAGAATAGATAGAATCGAATAGTGAAACCAGCAATTGTAAAGATAAATCACAGTGCAGAGCAGGATCACTACTTTAGATATAACAACTTAACTTTACTAAACAAATTAGAATTCTGCTTAACAGGTTTATTTAGACATCGAGGTTGTAGAATCACTTCCAAGCACCAGAGTGCTGATAACCCAGACAAGAAAGGCAGGCGCTACAGGACTCGGCTATGCGTCGATGACTACTTACCCGAACGATGGGGTTGGACTACACAGGACACACACCCGCTGTTACTAGGTGGGACTACCAACCAAAACTGCATGGGACAAGACACCCACCAGGGTAAACTCTAGTCTAGACACCACGTCTACATGGATGAGTTTACTACTAAACTGGTTCGAGGCCAGAGAAGCAAGCACAATTGTATAGTTATACTAAATAGAGCGCTCCGGATACCCATAAACTACTAAGCAGAGAACTAAGTATATAAGCAAAGAAAGTATGAAATAAATAAAGGAGGGGGCAAGGAACTTTACTCAATCCTAGAAATTGAATAATGTTTCCTCTAAGATAAGAGCTCGGAAATAGAATACCAAAGAGAATTCCAACTCCTTCACTCTCCACTCACTACTCTCTATTGACTCAACTCGACTCTCTTTACAATGGCAAGGGTGGCTTCACTACTATACTATACACCTAACTACACACAACCACACTTGTATTCTATTCATCCACCACACCTTATAAGTGACCTCCCGAGGGGTATTTATAGCTTTGAGACCTGAGGAGGGGTACTTGTAGGTGTGCAAAGTTGGTAGTGGGGGTAGGTCAGTGGCTGGGCGGCCATGGCCAGAGGCCGGGCGGCCACGGCACATGGCCGAGCGGCCATACCCATGGCCAGGCGGCCATGGGATTAACCGACCTAGTTGATCTGGTAGTTGATATTGCTTCTCCAAGGTCGATAATGGTCTCCCAAGTCGGTGCACGTGCAAAAAGAGCAAAAACTATGGCTGGGCAGCCAAGGTAGTGGCCGGCAGCCATCCGATTTGCCGACCTACTTGATCCTTCGGCGAAAATCCACTCCCCAAGTTGGTTGACGGTTATGGAAGTTGAGGCACGTGAAGAATGAGCCAAAAGGATGGCTGGGTGGCCACACTCCTTGGCCGGGCAGCCATGTGTCACATGGGAATTGGATGCATGTTGGTTGGCATGGATCTCTGTTGTCACCAATCCCTGTGCTAATCTTGCGTGGTGGCCTTCCGATAGTTTCTTTCCTCAGATACTTGATCCCACAATTGGAATTGACTCCTGGTGTGTTTCTTTGCATGCAGGTCGAAGGACATGTTTTGTGACATGGCCAGGCGGCCATATGTAAGGGCCGAGCGGCCACCATATTTGGGTTGGAAGGCTGTCTGGGCCATCTGGTGGCCTGGCAGTCTAGGGGGGTGGTTGGTTGGCCAAGGTTGATGGTTGGGCGGCCATGTGAGATGGCCGGCCAGCCATGCTCTTCTACTTGGCTGCTCCCCCTTTGCCTCCTTGCCTCTATTTTGCTCATTCCTCTGTTATTTTTAGATGTGACAAGCTCCTGCATACAACTTTTATGCACAACTCATGGAACCGATTAGTATCACATGAAAACTTGGTAAAATATACTCTAAAACATGAAATGTTGGTAGTCAAAATGGGTTTTATCAACCACCAAGAGGGCGCTTCAGGTAGGTGGGAGTGAGATAGAGCTTAAGGCAGGGTTAATCGGGTTTTAGTGGATGGCGGTGGTGGAATTTGGTGCGCCGGCGGTGGAGTGCTTGGCGGACGGTGGTGGCGAGGTACGGCAGAAGCTTGGTCCCTTTATATAGGTCACCGAGGAAGAAAAGGGGAGAGGTTGAAGTGGAGTCGAGGTTGATGGTGTCGTGCTAATATGGCAAGGCTGGCGCGGTGGGGTAGAGCTGCGGCTGCGGTGGTGTCGTGCATGGCACGCGTGGTGTTGAGGTAGGTTCTGGGGTAGGTGATGCCATAGTGGGTGATCTTGGTGGATCGGATGAGTGCCAAGGAGGTGCACCGGTGGGGCACCGCGGTGGGCGGTGGTGTCGCTGTGTCGCCTGAGAGCCAATGGACTGGCTCCATTGCCTCTGGAGTGATGAGTGATTGTTAACGGAAGCCAAGACCCAAAAGGACTTAGGCACAAGACCTCCATTGGGCAGGAGGCCCTCCAATGTATGGGAGGTAGATGAAAGTCCTCCGAAGGACAGGAGGCATGCTCGGTGTCAGTCGGCCATGGGAGTTCGATATATGGAGGAGCGGCACGGCGACAGCAAGTATAAGACTCTGAAGGACTGCGAGGCAACCCCGTTGGACAGGGGATGCTGAGTGCCACCACGGTTCTCCAACCCGAGTACATGGCACGAAGACAGGAGAGGGCATTAGCGGATTCACTCAAATCCGCCACCCTACCACCAAGTTACCAAGACTTGGCGAATGGGCTCATTTCTCACCAAGACAGAGTGGAGGGGGCTATTCCAGGCTGAGCTGGTGACTTGCTAAAGTTTCTCGGTTTCTGATTTCAAAACTGGGGGCGGATCATGGATCGGACTACTTGCCACGTGGAGAACATCCGAGGATTGCGTAGAACTTACAAAGATCAAGACTTCATCGTGGTCATCCATCCTGAAATATCTTGTACTCTTTTGTTTTAGCCCCTCAGGGCATTTCTCGTTGTAGGGACCTAAGTGCAAAACTATCTAAATAGCACTAGGGTATAAATAGGCTAAGGGCTAGTCATTAGAACTCCTCTTGGCTGCTAGGGTTAGTCATCGTCTTGTGATTTTTGTCCTCAAGCCTCAGCTTCATTTCCAGAGCGGTTAGAGTAGGATTTAGCCTCCAAATCTTGAGGGAAGGTGAGGGTGGTTGCTTGGGATGAAATTCTTCATTGTAATCTAATCTAAGATCTCTCTTGAGGCTTCTAATAGAAGTGATTTCGGCTGCAAGCTTGTGTGCCTTGTTCCTCCCCTTCTTCCTTTGGTTTTTGGCTCCAATCAAGTTTTGGTGTGTTTCAGTTTAACCAAGGTTGGCACCCTTCTTTTGCTGGTGTTTTTCCTTGCTAGGATGCAGAGAATTTCATTAGCCAAGTGCTAGAATCGTTGAACCACGAGCAAGGGCCGTTCTTGACGAATTTCGCTTTTTCGGTTTCAACTCACCTTCCTCATGAGATCTGTGATTCCCGTGCAACCCTTGATCTTTTGGAGTGTATCTTTTGGAGTATGCTTGGGAATGTCCTTAGGATTCTCCATGCAAATGTTCATGAAGTTTGGTTGTGATTTGAGCCAGTTTTGATCGATTTTTGGAGAGGTCTTGGGCTGTTTTCTGCATCCAGTTTCGGGCTAAAATGAGAAGAACTGACAGGATAATATGTTTGTCCAGTCCATGCACTTAGGATTGTCCGGTCTGTAGTGTTTTTGGACTGCTTCATCCCCTTCTTTGGGTTTGTCCGGTCAGCTGTTTTGGGGAGGGTTCAGATTGTCTGGTCTGTGTAGTTTGGGGCTGTTTTCTCGTGTTTGTTGCTCCACTTCTTCCTTGGGTCTTCCCTCTTAGTTTCTTTGCTGTTTTGGTGTTGTGGTTTTTGCTTCGTCCTTGTGTTTGAGTGTTTCTCACCTCTGGCCCATACTCATCGCTCGCTATTCTTCAGTAAGATGCACTTAGGTGTGGAGTGGCTACATGGGTTCCTCGTTGCGTGAGGCATTGCTCTGCTTGTCTTGCATTCTCTTGCTCATTGTGTCGCGGGCTTCCGCTCGCTTGGTGTGTACCCTTTCAGTGGGCGACATCAAGTGCTTGCTAGATATGTATCTGTTCATTGGACGATATCTAGCATTTCTCCTTGCACCAAGTTTGGGGGTTGTGATTTTGAGATTTTCAAGTGCTCCTATTCACCCCCCTCTAGTTGCACGTCTCGGTCCTACAAGTGGTATCAGAGCCGGTTAGGTTTCTTCATACCTTTACCAGTGAGAAACCAGTACTGACTATGACGCACTCTGGGGAGGTTTCGGTTCTTGGCTTAGATGGCTATCCCTACTGGAAGGGTAGGATGAGAGCTTTCTTTCTTAGCTAGAGCGAAGACATATGGAATGCTACTCAGAGTATGACTTTTCCGGTGCTCCCCATTGCCGAGCGTACCACACCGGCGCTGGTTGCTCAGCACAAGGTGAACTACAAGGCGGTGAACTTTCTCTTCTCTGGACTTGGTCCGGCAGTCTATGAGAGGGTGAGCCACCTTGATACCTGCTCTATGCACACCATGAGAGGACAGTGACAATTAAGGGTCATCTTGTGGAGACTTACCGGCATGAGTATGAGAATTTCGCCCAGAAGCTGGGAGAGTCTATGGATGCCTTGTTTGGTCATTTTCAGTCGATCATCAACAAGCTCCTTGTCAACACTGCCCCCACTACTCTCCCAAACGCTGACCATCAGCAGGCTCTCAAGCTGCGGTATTCCTTGGACAGGAAAGTATGTGAGATCAAGAAGAACTCCATTCTTGAGTCAGCATGGTATGACACCTTGGGAGTAGAGAAGCTTTATAGCAAGCTCAAGGCCACAGAGATGGATTACCAGATGAAAGACATTCTCAAAGGTACTGGCTCCAAGAGTCTAGCCTTGGCTTCTAGCTCTAAGGAAGTAGCTACTAACCCCCTCCCACTTCACGGATTTTTGTTCTCTGCTTTGGTGTCTGTGACAGAGGAGCAGTTGGCGTCACTTGGGGATGATGAGCTTTGTCTTGTGTCTAGTCACTTTCAGCGTGCCTATGACAATCGGATGAGCAAGAAGAGGGGCGATAGGCCCAAATGCTTTGAGTGTGGAGAGGTCAGCCACTTCATCGCCGGGTACCCGAACAAGCAGAATGACTACTACAAGAACGGCAAGAGCCACTCCCGTGACTCCAACAAGTACCGCTCTGGCAAGCATGACTTCAGCAAGTGTGACCATGCCAAGCACCGCTCCGACAAGATCAAGAACTTCAGGAAGGCTTTCAAGAGCTACTAGAAGGACAACCGGAAACAGGGCAAGGCTTTCTTCACCGAGCTTGGTTGTCTTTGCAGCGGAACGTTCTCTTCCTCCTCATTTTCATCAAGCTTAAGTGATGAGGAGATCATCACCAAGTAGGACAAGAGGAGAGATCAAGGTGGTCCAGCTAGCGTTTGCTTTGTCTCCACCAAGTCCAAGTGCAAGCACAAGATGAAATAGATATCCTTCTGCTCCATGGCACTTGAGGACAAGGACAACAAGGGCAACGACAATGACTCCTCCGATGAAGAGGTAACTCCTGAGCAAGCTGAGATTCTTGAGATGCTGGAGAAGAATAGTCGTGAGTTGAAATCCCAGGATAAGATGTTGAAGAAGGCAGCCAAGAAGCTGCAGAAACGGAAAGCCAAGCTTGCTGATGCTTTGGCTGAGATTGAGAGGCAGAAGAGTGTCCAAGCCCAGCCTAGCGAGTTTGAGTGCCCTACCTGTGAGTCCCTCATGAGTGACCTTAGTGAGCAGAAGAGCAAGTATGCTCATCAGGTAGAGGAGATGGATAGGCGGAAGGTTGAGTTTGGCAAGCTCCAGTCTAAACTGGATGAGCCTACCTTGAGTGAGGTGCCTGAGTGTGAGTCTTGCCTCCACCTAGCTGTTGACATAGCTAAGCTAAAGGTGAAGTGTGAGGGGCAGCTCAAGGAGTTGGAGGAGCTTAGGGCTAGACCCACTCTTTTGGGTGCGTGTATGGTCTGTCCTACCTTAAGAAGTGAGCTTGACCAGGTGAGAGTTGACCATGAGGTGCTTTCAGCACCCTCTGATACATGAGAGAATTGTCTCACTTTGAGGCTGCTGTTGATGGAGAAGGATGCCACCATTAAGAAGTTAGAGAAATCTACTCCCTCCATTCTCTCTCTAGACTGTGACAACTATGGTGCCTAGACTTTAGTTCTAGAAGAACTGAGAGAGGAGAAGTCGATCCTTGAAGAGGACAACTGTAGGTTGAGAGAGGTGATGAGCTGGATGTATGCTAGGGAATCTCAGCTTAGGATGATCATAGAGGCAAGCAAGCATGGTGAGGGTGACACTAGTGGACTTGGGTTGGGAGAGTGTAGTACCTCAGCAGAGAAGAAGAGTGCCCCCAATCAAGCCTAACACTGCCTCTTCCCAGCCTGGTTCTACACTTGATGGGGTTTACCATGAGCCTCCCAAGGCTGCCCCAAGGAAGTCATACTGGAAACCCAAGCCACCACAAGCTAAGCAGGACAAGATTGTAGAAGAAGTTCTTAAGCCTTTGGGCAAAAAGCAAGTCTAGCAGCCAACACCACCTAACGCTTCACCACCAAACCAGAAGCCCAAGACACAGCCCCAACCTATGCCCAAGAGACCTGTCTACCACTGTGAGTTTTGCCAGCGGAATGGTCACTTGGAGGAGTTTTGCTTTAGGAGGAAGTGGGTCAAGAGGCAGGATAGAGCTTGGGGAACTAGTGATGAGAACATGACTAATAAGCATATTACCAAGGCCCAAGAGAAGATGAAGTTTGAAGCCCAATCCAAGTTAAGGTCCAATTTATTCGCGAGACCGGTTCGGATTGCAGCAGTAGGCCTCAGTAAAATGGACGTCCTGGCCACGTACGGGCTCCGTTTTGGACGTTCTACATATTGTTAGAAAGATAAGGAGATAAGCTTTCCAGCCCTTGTGGTCCTACCTTAGAATTTGATCGGAGTCCACGGGAATCGTCAAAACAAGATGACGGACAGAATCTGCCAGGGTGCTACTGGACCGGTTTTTGGGCCCGCTAGCCTTGTACGCCCTAGGGTTGCTCGGCCACCCCCTTGGCCACCCCCTAGACCTCTCTCTTATATATATTCTATAGCCATCATTAGATTAGATGGGTTTTGCTTAAGAATATTCTGTCGTTCGCCGTTCGTGTATCGGTTTGTGAAACCCCAACTTGTACACAAGATTAATATTGACTGCGTTTATTCCTCGTTCTTGCTTGTGTTCTCTCGGTTGCAATGCAAGAACGATAGCCTTCTTGGCGAGGTCGATTGCATGCATCACGCGGTTGATAACCATCGGAGCAGTGGTGTAGTGATTGTAAGAATTCGATCGATTGCTAGGAGCCTTCTTCACCAACGTCGAGTTCTCCACCCCTAAACTGACTTATACATACCTCTCGGAAGATCAGGAACCCTATTTCCCTATCATTTAGTAATCAGAGCTTCAGGTTTCCTCGAGGTACATTATCGTGTGTCCCTTAGTTTGAGTGATTTATATTCCTAAAGTCCAAAAAAGCCATAAAAAATTAGGGTTTGTAGTTCATCTTGTCCTATCACCACATTTAGCATTTGCATAATTTGATTTCAGAGTCCGCATCTTTGAGTTTGTATCCTTGTTTATAGTCTTGTTTCTGGTTTAGATCGGGTTCTTAGATTAGTTTGAGTTTTGCATTGTGACATCGTGTCTGTTTCCATCCCGTCACCCCGTGTAGATCGGTTTTGTCTTTGTCCAGTTTGGTATTTTGATGATATCTCACTCATCCGAAATCAGAATTTTATGTTCTAGTACTTTCTAGAAAGCTTGTGAAATTACCTACAACTTTGTCAATTGTGAGATTTCTATAAAACGTCATTATCAGGGCGTAATATCTGTTGGGAGTAATACTATTTATGGCCCAGAATTTTCTGAGCAGTCTGTATTTCGGGGTCAATATCTCCGTCCTCGCTTAGCCAAAATAGGTGTTCCATATACCATAAAGAAAGAGAAAAAGTTAAGCTACAACTTTGGTATTCTAAGTTTTTGCATTTGAGGCCATTAAGATTGTCTAATCTGCTGTGCAACTCAGAGTAGTGAATCTGTGATTTATAGACAAGAGTTTTGTGTTTGTGTGGAGTTGTATCTTGTTTTGCTTTGCGGCACTTTTGAGATAAAAAAGGAAGAAAAAGGCAAGTGCATAAAAATAGCCGCACAAAAAAAGAGAAAAAAAAAGAAAAAAAATCAGAAGTGCTTGCATTATTTGTGTCCTTTGTACTTCGGTGTATCTCTTGCTTTGCTTAAACTAATCTTGAAGCACGTTTAGGCCAGCAACTTTGACAAGTACTTTGGACATTCATTCAACTTTGCTATCTGATTTTGGATTTTGCTATTCCTTACTACATATTGTGCCTTCCTAAAGATCCACATATATACTCTAGAGCAACACAGGTCGGTCTTGCAATCACTCCACGCTCCAGGTGTGTTATCACCTTTGGACCGTCATCACCTCTTCTAGATCGCCATCGTCTTCTTGCTGTGTACAGTAAGAACATTTGCAAGCGCTTGGTAAATGCTTGGGGTGTGAGAGATCTCACATGCCCACTGTCATTAGATAGGGTTAATTTTTTTTTTTTGTGTTTTTTGTTTTTGTGCTAACAATGATAAGTTGTACCGACGCATGTGAATGTGAAAGGATCACGAAAAGGGTTAAGAAGGCATTTGAGAGTCCGATAACTTTGAAAAAAATCTCTATCAAAAAGTTCAGTTTGTCTCCTTCCAAATCTTCCTTCTAATAATGGGTTGGTTGATTATGCTTATATTGATTGGGAAATAGCTATGAATGAAATTTTTTCCCAATGTCGTTTGAGTGATAGAAGAAAGGTTAAGAATGCTGCTAGTACTTTTAAAAAATGTGATTTACGTTGGTGGAAAGATCTTTGTGTTTATGATCAAGATCCACAAAATTGGAGAGATATGAAAAAACTTATGAGGAATGAATTTGTTTCAGATTCTCATTCTATAAAGCTAATTTGTGACCTATAATTTCTAAAGCAACATGATCAAACTGTTGTAGAGTATTATAAGGAGAAATAGTCCTTTTCTCCCTATTGCTAGTGTGTATGATGAGTTGAAGTTGATATCTTCTTTAAATACTTTGGGTTATATTGAATTTGATGTTCTATGTAATCTGAATAATTTAGAGAAAAAACTTTTTTTTGTTGCTAATTTGTCATGGTTATCTAAGAATTCTTATCATGTTATTGGCAAGTATGATAGTAAAGGAGAATATGTGGTGCACCGTGTTTATATCTCATCAAATTTGAACTCTCTTACTGTTGGTGAATGTGAAAATTTTGAGAGCTGCGCTAATGCTAATCATATCACATCGAGTTTCTCTTGCTCTTTGTTTATTGTGTTACAACAGGGTAAATTTAATGAAGGGGAGCGTGCATGGATGATTTCACAAACTGCTACAACTACTTCTGCGCACATTGATGACTTTGAGTCGAGGACGACTCAAAAACAAGAAGGGGAGAATTATGAGAACATGACTAATAAGCATATGACCAAGGCCCAAGAGAAGATGAAGTTTGAAGCCCAATCCAAGTTAAGGTCCAATTTATTCGCGAGGCCGGTTCGGACTGCAGCAGTAGGCCTCAGTAAAATGGACGTCCAGGCCACATACGGGCTCCGTTTTGGATGTTCTACATATCGTTGGAAAGCTAAGGAGATAAGATTTCCAATCCTTATGGTCCCACCTCTGAATTCGATCGGAGTCGATGGGAATCGTCAAAACAAGATGACAGATAGAATCTGCCAAGGTGCTGCTGGACCGGTTTTTGGGCCCGCTAGCCTTGTATGCCCTAGGGATTCAATCGATTGCTCGGAGCCTTCTTCACCAACGTCGAGTTCTCCACCCCTAAACCGACTTATCCATACCTTTCGGAAGATCGAGAACCCTATTTCCCTATCAACTAGGA
The DNA here is from genome assembly GCA_030272315.1 of Paspalum vaginatum. NCBI lineage: Eukaryota > Viridiplantae > Streptophyta > Magnoliopsida > Poales > Poaceae > Paspalum > Paspalum vaginatum. Next base: position 19,791,804 of record CM059020.1, read on the forward strand.
TCAGTTCTACTAGGGTGGTAGGAAGGATCCTCCCCACCACGGTGAGATGAGAGACCGCTTTGCTCATGGTGACAGAGGAGGAGTCTTTTAGGCCCGTGCTCCTAGTGGTGAGACACGCTTTGTCGACCGTGCTCCTAGTCGTTTTCAGCGTGGCTATGGACCTCGTGATCGAGGCTTTGAAGGTAGAGGGTTTGTGAGTCCATGATTTGGAGGTCGTGGTTACCCAGATCATCGCAATGCTTACTTTGACTATGCTTACCCCACTTTTGAGCAGATGGCTTGGCACTGGTTCAGTAGTTTCACTAATCCCAGTGCTGGACCATTTGCTCACTCTCGCTTTCCTTGATTTTGCAGGATCGAGGCCTAGAGGTAGAGGACATGTGGATCATGGACTCCGGCTGCTCTAGGCACATGACAGGGCACCGCAGATGGTTCTCCAGCCTCAACTCGGTGAGAACCAAGGAGTACATCACATTCGGGGATAATGGTCAAGTTAAAGTGTTCGGTGTTGGTTCTGTTGCGCTTTCTAGAAAGATTTCCCTGAGAGAAGTTGCTTTGGTGAGGAATTTGGGGTTCAATTTGGTTTCTGTCTCGCAACTTCTCAAGGAAGGGTTTGAGGTTAGCTTTAAGAAGGGATCTTCTTATGTGCTTAATGCTAAGGAAAACCTTGTTTGTCAGATTTTGCCGTATGGGCAGGTTTTTAAGGTTGACCTTACATCTATTTCTGGCTCTCCTCAATGTTTGGTAGCTGGACCTTCTGCTGATATCTGGAAGTGGCATAGGAGGCTAGGCCATTTGAGTTTTGATCTGCTAGCCAGGTTGACCTCGATGGGTCTGATCCAAGGATTGCCTAATTTGAGAGCAGAAAAGGACTTAGTGTGCCACCCTTGTCGTCATGGCAAGAGATTGCTACTTCTCATGCTCCTATTATTCAGGTTATGACCTCTTATCTGGGCGAGTTATTGCATATGGACACGGTTGATCCTGCTTGGGTACAGTCGGTTAGTGGGAAGTGGCATGTGCGTGTCGTTGTAGACGACTTTTCTTGCTTTTTGTGGGTGTTCTTCATGGAATTCAAAGATGAGGCTTTCGGTTTTGTTTGGGATCTAGTCTTGAGGTTAAGAAATGAGAGTCCTAAGGCCATGAGGGCTATCCGCAGCGACAATGGCGGAGAATTTTGTAACTCTCATTTTGAAACCTTCTGTCGAGACCTAGGTCTTGAACACCAATTCTCGTCTCCTTATACCCCACCTCAGAATGGTGTCGTGGAACGAAAGAACCGCACACTTGTTGAGATGGCACGGATGATGCTCGATGAGCATAGGACTCCGCGACACTTTTGGGCTGAGGCTATGAATACGGCCTGTTACATTACCAACCACATCTTCCTACGAGCATTCTTAAGGAAGATTTCGTATGAGCTACGGTTGGTAGGAAGCCCAGTGTCAAGCACCTGCGTGCATTTGACTTCAGATGCTTTGTGCTCAAAAAGGGGGGCATTTGGACAAATTAGAATCTCGCTGCTTGGATGGTATTTTTCTTGGTTACGCCTCTAGCTCTCGAGCATATAGAGTGTGAATCCTTGATACCAAACAAGTGGTAGAGACTTGTGAGGTTTCCTTTGATGAATCTATGCCTTGCACAACCCCTGCATTTGAGTTTTCAGGTGATGATGAAGAAGGAACTCTCATCTTTGAAGATGAGGAAGGACAAGTAGATGCTAGTGATGCAGGAGCCACTGCATCGGCTGCAGCTCTGGCCCCCTCTACTACGAGCACTAAAGATGAAGGTGGACCCTTGCTGATGGCTTCCTCCTCGCTCCCCTGACTGCAAGCTCAAGCAGAGGATGCAGGGGAGGTGACCTCTGAGATTGTTCCATCTCGGCAGGATCACCCTCCACATGGGATCATTGGTAATTTGCATGCGAGGACCATGAAGTCCCAAATAGGTTCTATCGCTTTCTTTGCTCATGCTGCATTTGTTGCCTCCTTTGAGCCCAAGGATGTTGGACACTCTCTTTCTGACGGTAATTGGGTTAATGCATGCATGAGGAGTTAGAAAACTTTGAGAGAAATGAGGTTTGGGTTTTGGTAGAGCCACCGCCACAATGCAATTCTATTGGTACAAAATGGGTTTTCAAAAATAAGCAAGGGGAGGATGGCATTGTTGTGTGGAATAAGGCTAGACTTGTGGCCAAGGGTTTTTGTCAAAAAGAGATGATAGCCTATGAGGAAATGTTTGCTCCAGTTGCACGCCTGGAAGCTATACGTATTCTCTTAGCCTTTGCAGCTTCCATGTGTTTTAAGTTTTTTCAAATGGATGTGAAGTTTGCTTTTCTAAATGGTTTCATTCAAGAAGAAGTTTATGCCAAGCAACCCCCTAGATTTGAAAATACTAAACACCCTAACCTTGTTTACAAATTGCAAAAAGCCTTGTATGGTTTGAAACAAGCCCCTAAAGCCTGGTATGATAGATTGAAAACCTTTTTGCTAAACCAGGGTTTCAAAATGGGGAGTGCTGATAAGACCTAATTTCTCCTCAAGCATGGTAGTGATCTTCTTATTGTTTAGATATATGTGGATGATATCATCTTTGGTGGCTTGTCTCACTCTCTTGTTACCAAGTTTTCTAAATAGATGTCGAAGGAGTTTGAGATGAGCATGATGGGAGAGTTGCAGTTTTTCCTTGGACTACAAATCAAGCAAGGCCGTGAAGGAACCTTCATCCATCAAGCCAAGTACACGAAGGACATTCTAAAGAAGTTTGATATGGGAGACTCCAAGCCTATGTCAACTCCCATGTCAACACAAATGGCACTTGATGCAGATGAAGAAGGAGAGGTGGTGGACCAAAGAAAGTACCGAGGAATGATCGGCTCACTTCTATAACTGACGGCGACTAGGCTGGATATCCAGTTCACAGTTTGCCTTTCTGCGCATTTTTAGGCCCCACCGAGGACATCACACCGTCAAGCAGTGAAGCGCATCTTTAGGTATCTGAAATACACTCCTAAGCTTGGTCTTTGGTTCTCTTCAGCTTTGACGCTCTCTTAGAGGGTATTCGGATGTTGACTTTGCGGGTTGTCGGCTGGAGCGCAAGTCTACTTCCTGTATCTACCTGTTTCTCGGTTTTTATCTTGTCTCTTGGTCCTCACACAAGCAATCTTGCATAACCACTTCCACCACAGAAGCCGAATACGTTGCTACTACTAGTTGCTGCTCCCAGCTGCTTTGGATGAGAGCTACCTTGAGTGACTTTGGCCTAAGCTTTAGGAAGATCCCTCTCCTAGTAGACGCAACTTCTGCTATTTTTGTAGCTAGGAACCCCGTCTTGCACTCCAGAACCAAACACATAGACGTGAGGTTTCACTTTCTGAGAGATCACTATAAGAAGGGAGATATAGACTTGATCCATGTGGAGACCGAGAACCAGTTAGGCGATATCTTCACCAATCCCTTAGAGCTTAGCGTGTTTGCTCGCTTGCATGGGGAGCTTGGTGTTTGTTACCCATTTTAGGTTGGGGTAACTTTGTTGTAGTTTAGGTTTTTGATTGTCTAGGTGCTCGTCGCAGCGGAGGTCGATAATATGTTCATCAGCTTCTTGGTCCGCAACAGTCGCCTCCGGCTCCTGGGATTCCTTGGGTACAGCGACTAGCGTGCACAAACAATAAATCATCCAATAAATACAACCATGCATGCTCAAAATATTTTGAAACGGGTAGGGTTAGGTAGGTGGTGATTTTAGAAGAAATTAGGAGGGGGAATCCTTTAAAAACGCTTAGAAATGGCCAAGATATGGGTATTCCTATTTAAAAGGTGGGGAAATTCTTTTCTGAAAAAAATAGGGGTAAACTATCCCTGGGCCGAATCTATATTTGCAGCCCATTTAGCTGAGGCGCATCGGCCCGTTGGCGCCAGCCTTCCCGGCCCAACAGGCGCGCGGTGGGGTGGGACGGTGCAGGCTGACGGCATCATAGCCTGGGTCCCTGCGTCGATGGGTGTAGGAGGGAAACGGGGTTAGGGGGCCGGACAGTGCTTCGGTCCGGCTCGTGTGAACCGACTGAGGCAAGAGGGGGTAGCGGCTCGCCGGGGGTTTCCCGCCGGTGAGGCGGTTCCGGCGGTGAGGCTAGCGGTGTGAGGTGGAGGTCAATGCAGGCGAACCTGGCAGCACAGTTCGTGAGGCGGGAGGAGTGGGGATTTGCCTTGGCGACGTACGCCGTCGAGGTGCACGTTACGGTGGTGGCTCGTCACCACACCGAGGTCGTCACACCGCGGCTCCCTCCGAGTGAGGTGTGTGCTCGAGAGCGGGGCGGGGTTAGGGGTGGGAGGGTTATATATAGGTCGCCTGGGCGGTGGCTGGACGAGCCGCCGGAGTAGGGGTCGGGCGCGGAGCGCGCCGTTGTCGCGGCGTGCACCGAGCTGCCTAGGCCGGGCGCGGCACGGAGTCTGGCTTGGCGCAACATTGCGGCGGGGACCGGAGGCGAAGGTAGGGGCGGAGCTGACGGGTGGGGTCCGTCGGTGGTTGGCTAGGCGGCCTGGTGGGCCGTTCGGCTGAGCGGGAGGGAGAGGGCGAGCGGCCGTCATGGGCTGGCGAGATGGCCCAGGTGGAAGGAGGTGGAGCGGGCTGGGGTACGGGGGGCCTGGTGGGCTTGGGTCGAAAGGAGAGGGAGAAGTATTTTCTTTTTTTTTTCTTTTCTCAATTTAGTTTGGAATTTGGGTAGGAATATTTGAGAGGGATTTTGAGGGAACTTTTGTGGGGATTTTTGAGAGGCATTTGTAGGGAATTTGGTGGAGGAATATTTGAGAGGTTGAGCTCATATAGATACACATGACAACCACAAGATTTTGAAATCGATTTTGAATTAAGGAGGGATTTAGAAGAAAAATTTTCTGACGCTGAATTTTGGGGCGTTACACTTTGGTGTTTTGGTGTTGTGTTTTTTGCTTCGTCCTCATGTTTGAGTGTTTCTCACCTCTAGCCCATACTCATCGCTTGCTGTTCTTCAGTAAGACGCACTTCGGTGTGGAGTGGCTACGTGGGTTCCTCATAGCGCGAGGCGTTGCTCTGCTTGTCTTGCATTGTCTTGCTCGTTGTGTCGTGTGCTTCTGCTCGCTTGGTATGTACCCTTTCAGTGGGTGACATTAAGTGCTTGCTTGATACGTATATGTTCAGTGGACGATATCTAGCGTTTCTCTTTACATCAAGTTTGGGGTTGTGATTTTGAGTTTTTCAAGTGCTCCTATTCACCCCCCCCCCTCTAGTCACACATCTCGGTCCTACATCACCGTCACGCGGCCGCGCGCACTGCGGCCTGCCGTGCTGGGAAGGCAATGGAGGCGAGGGTGAGGCGGCTGAGGTGGGCCGTGCCAAGGCAGCCTAAGAGAGAGAGGAGGTGGGAAGGGCCGGCCGCGAGGCTGTGCTGAGAGAGAGTAGGAGGTGGGTTGGATGGCCTAGGCCGAAGGGAGGGGTGAGAAGATGTTTTCTCTTTTTCTGTATTGGATTTTTGGTATTTTGATTTTGAATTTCTGGTTTTGAATTCTTGGAAGGAAATTTGGAAAATTATGAGAGAGGTTTTTGGAGGGAATATTTAGGGAGAGTATTTGTGGAATATATTTGGAGTTCCAAAGGAATTTTTGTTGAGCTCAAAATTGTATACTCGGCAACATGTTTTCGGAAACTCTAATTTCGAATTATGGAGAGATTTAGAAAAAGATTTAGGTAGTGATTTGGGGTGTTACACATGAGTTGACTGCCCTACTGACTAGAATGTGTCAATTCAATGATTGGTACATGGCCGTGTCATCCAAAGGTACTATTGCTTTTGCTAGTGTCAAAGATGTCTACTACTGCCACGATGATTGTGAGATTTGGTTGCAGTTCAAGGATATATTTGAGGTTTACCGGAAAGACACGCCGGACATAACACTAATCAGCGTCTGGACCGTATAAGTTTTTTAAAACCCTCCATATGGCTCTCGTTGATCTGATGAGTGCCTCACCATATTATCGATCTATGCAGAATGGAGATGCAAATGTGAAAGGTGCCGTAGAAATAACATTACATCTTTGGGTTTTATCGACCCTCGGATCATGAACAAGGTCAATATAGACCAAACCTTTAATGAAATTTTTGACTTCTTACGAGGAATGCTCAGGAACCGACGTTCCAATTATTTCTTTCTTCTACCTTATCACATTGAGTGAGCGCTTATTGTCACATACCCTTTTTTTATAAATCAGTGTTGTACTTAACTAATTAATGTTGTTTGTATGTGCAGGTTCCAACTAATTATAGTCTCGGTCAAATCAGGATCCATAACTGTAATGGACTCTTCGAAAGCCAACAACACACTATCAGAATTCGTAAAAATGGTTCACAGGTAATTTAGGCCATTCTACTTTACCTGGGTTACCAATTTATTTTTTCTATCCGATCAACCATTGATCTTTTCATGCACAAAGTATGGGATGAGTCCTTCCGTCCGGCGCACCCATCGCTAGTACCACAAATGCTAACATTACACCAACACTTTCCGGTATGTTCATTTACACTACATTGTTTAACTGTTTATACATGTGGATTTTACGTCTAATAATTTTCCAATTCTCCTAGTGTTACAAACAACAAAGGGGCAACAATCATTGTGGTTACTATGTTTGTGAGTTCATGCAACATTTCGTTGGCGAAATGTCAATAGAAAGAGACATCCATGTACACAGCTGAACCCATCAGCCAAACCCAACCAGCCGAAATTCCCATTGTTCGTGCAAGCCCTCACCAAGCCCCTTCGTTCGGCCATCGAAGCCCAACGGGTGGGCAGCCGACAAGCGCCCCGGCGATGTCGCCCAACGCCACCGGCACCCCAGCGACTCCCAGTGCCCCGTCGAGCAGTGCCTGGTAACCGCACGCCGCGTTTGTCCGGCAAGGCTGCCCTCGACCGGTGCCCCGTCGAGCAGCGCTCGGCCACCGCACACCGTGTTCGTCTAGCGAGGATACCGGCGCCCGTCCACCTGCGCACCCCGGCGCCCAACCCCGGCCGACGGCGCAACGGCGCTGCACGCCAAGGCCATGTGTGATGCACGCCCTTTGCATTAGCCTGCCGGCGATACGACGGCGCGCGCGGACTCGCTGACCTACGCCACGCACGCCGCTGCCGCCTGGGATGCACGCACAGTGCCGCAAACTGCGTGCGACGCATGCACTGGACGCCGTCGGCTGTGCTGGCAGACATGATCCGGTAGCTAACTCTTCGGCGGTCTGGTTCATGCATCATATATATTGCCTGCGTGACATCCACTTATTTCTATTGTAACTTATAATTGATTATGTTTTTCCAGTTGTTCCAACGCAATCTTTACGCATAACACTCAGAGATATCATCAGTACAGTTAATGATGCATCCGCCAATCAATGCAAGCACAGACAAGAACCAAATTCTAATTATGTTTTCACGGACTCAGGTGGGTGCACACTAACACTAACTTGTGCAAAGAACGCCTATAACTTGTACTCTCTCTATTCTTTTTTATTTAACGCAGTTGACTTTTTTTCAAAACTTTAAACATTTCTCTTATTCAAAAAATTTAATCTAACGTATGAAAACACAAGTCATACTCAAAGAAAACCTAATGATAAACCAAGTAGCAACAAAATAAATAATAGGTAATGGAATTTTTTGAATAAGACGAAGTATCAAAGTTTTGAAAAAAAGTCAACCATGTCAAATAAAAAAGAACGGAGAGAGTATACTTTTTTTTAGAGTTTAATATAGTGGATGCTGCCATGAGCATTAAAGAGCATAACAGGAAAAGGGCGAGGGAAAAATATGCAAGCTTGTCAGAGGAGAAGAAAGAAGAAAGAAGAAAAACGGGCTAAGGCAAATGAGCTAGCTACCATCGGAGAAAAGGTATGAAAAAACATTCAATGATGCCTAACTAGGATGTATTCATTGCTGGCACCTCTGGGAACGAGATGACTAGGTCCACGTTGGACCTATCCAATGCCATGGCTGCTGGTACAGTCCATTTTAATTGATCATTTTTAACAATATGAAAGCATGAGTTTTCACCCTATTATGATATTTGTTACTGTAACAAGCAACCAGGTGATGGGGTTGGTGACGATGATTGGCTACATAGAAATGATTTGTATGGAAGGCCTTCCGTCGCCGGGTCCAAAAATATGGTGGGTGACACACATGCTGTATTTCCTTCGATGTCAAGTGCAGGTAATTATAACAGTGCACCGCATAAATATTGGAGGATGCACATGCCTGACATAGTAAGAAATCTACGCCAATGTTTATCAATGTTTTCTTATTACAATTTCGAATGGTGCAAGCGAGAACACACCATATATTGCAAGTAAGAGTGATAAAGACAGGGAATGGTATTCACAGTTATCGGCTGATGCAAAGCATCAGAGGGTTATTCGATCAATGGAGATCCATGCACGCAAAATCTCCACCAAGCAAGGTAATACACTAATTGTAAAAATTTACATATACTTTATAATAACATTGCTCCCTTCTAGAGAATGTGTGTGGTAATGCACCGATCATATAAAGTATATGTTCATTCTTTTGATGTTTACATTTTACACGTTAATTAGGTTCTTTACCAGAAATCGGCCACAGTGCAACTCCGCATGGTGCATTGACGCAGCACAGTTCACGGCCATCTGCAAGGATGACCCGTGGTGCCTTTGTGGAGCTCAGAATCCGTTCGACTCCGGCCTATGGGAGACAGATGATCCGATGCATGGGGTTGAGGGTATTTTCATATATTACCAATTGTTTTCCATATGCACCATATGCCTTTATGGTTTTTCTCATGTTGTCGCGTGCCATTTTTTATAGAAAATAATTTGCATAATCAAGATCTGGATGATGGTTATGTTGACATGTATGAGGATGCCGAGGCCAGGGCTTTCAATGACAGAGGTAATCTATGCATGATGATTTCAATGCTGGACCATTGTACTAACAAATGACTACCAGAGAATTCCATGCTATCACCGCATGTTTATTTCATTTTCCATCGTAGACTTTCAATATAGATGTTATAGACAACTCGGTTTCCAAGACGCAACTATTGACCCTTTTGACTTTGTATACAATAAACTTCCAAAGGGGCATCTTGTGCTGAAGAAGGTACCAAATTGTAAATTTTGCAATGCAAAGCGGTTCCCTGCAGAATGCAACTATTGACCCTTTTGACTTTGTATACAATAAACTTCCAAAGGGGCATCTTGTGCTGAAGAAGGTACCAAACTATAAATTTTGCAATGCAAAGTGGCTCCCAGGAGAAGGCTCGGCATTCTGTTATCATATGTAGGAAAACGGTGCCAGATGAGCTTCGCAGGTTGTCCGAGAGCTAGATAGATCATGATGCAAAATACTTCCATAAAAATATCAGATACTTCAACGCACACTTCTCCTTCACCAGCTATGGTGTGTCCCTTGATCGGAGACTAGCCATTGTGAAGGGCACTGGGGTCTACACATTTAAGGCCCACGGTCAGATTTATCACAGGCTGGATCAACTGGCACCTGATGAGAGAGGTCCTCATCACATGCAGCAATACTTTTATGTCACCGATGATACTATTGCTCATAAGACTAAGAGATCTCCACATGTAGATGGTGATTTGATACGAAAAATATTGTCTATCCTACAAATCAATCCATATGTTCAGAGTTTAAAGTCACTAGGCACAATGGGAGATTTGCAGGAGTACACCATCGCATTCAATAGAACAATTTCTGTTGATCAACGAAGGTTTAATGCAACGGCCAAGGAGCAGGTGGCTGCCATATGGATGGATGGGAATGATTCGGAATGCAGGTTTGATTGGAATGTTGTCATTTATGGAAATTCTATATCAGAGCATACCAAGGGTGTTATGACCCATTGGGATATCCATCGTTTTCCCTGGTGGAGAGACCGGATGGGAGGATAAAAACATTTTATATAGGGACGCGCCCATCGTCAATGCAAAGCGGACTAAAACAAGATGCAAGAAGCAAAGTACGCTTTTCTAATCCAGCTTATACGGTGAGGCGGTGCCGGTTTGTTTCGGTATTATTTCAGAATATTAATTTGTTTATCATGCAATATTGTAGTGGACGGCCCTTCTCTTAATTTGGATGATGCTGACGAAGGTGTCATACAGCACGATCAAGGTTTAACTAATTATGTGTACCGAAAACATTTATTTTTTTAGTTCCAATGACAATTTGTTTTCATGTGTCATTGTTGGCGTCTCTTAGCCTTAACAGGTTTTACTCCGCAAGCGCAGGGAGACCGTTGTAGCTTTTCAATCAGAGTATTCCGAGCATCGTAAATTTCCACAGGGAAGCGGCAGGCGAGAGAGTGTAATTGGATATACTCAAGTCGAAATAACTATAAACTTAGATAAATTATACCAACTAATATTAACAGGTGTTGACGGTCGTAATCTCACGATATCTACTGTCATCCACCAAATGAAGTAAAGCATGTTAATAAAATGGACTAACCCCTACTACTAATGAGTTCCATAAAATGTACATGAATATTTGGATGCAGGTACCAAAATACACATAAAATAGCTGAAAATATGTCAAGGACCAACGTTGAGCGTCAATGGTGAAAAGGGTCCGGGCCGGCCGACCAGTGGCATGGTCGTCTGACCAGTGCCAGGGGGTCGGCCGCCCTTGTGGCTGGGTTGCCCGACCACCTGTCACAGTCGACCGACCTTCCCTCGGAGCCCAAATGCCAAGTCATTGATCTAGCACACAAAGAAACACAATACAAGGAAGATCCAACCATTGTATCAAGCATCCGAAGAATCCAAGGGCTGAAAGACCATCAAAACACGAATCGATGACGTCACTAATCCAGGACAATAGCCATGCAACAAATCAGAGCAAGACACGTGGTCGCCCGACCTCTTGCATGGTCGGCTGACCATGCAAGGCCCTCATTTTACACATGCACCAATCGTTTCAACTGCCAACCGATGTGGGGAAGCAAGATCAAACCGTTGGATGGCCAAGTCGGTAGATCGGGCGATCGCTCGACCATGGGGCTAGGTCGGTCGACCCCCTACATGCTTGCCCGACCACTGCCTTACCCCCGAAACCAACCTAAGCCACCTATAAATACCCCCCTCACTTTCTGGACTATAAATAGGCCCCTAGAGCTCATTTGTAAAGGTGTGGAGAAGTTGAGAGCTACATTCTACCTTAGAGAGTTCCATTTCCACATCTTAGTAGTCAGGATAGTCCTGGGAATTAGAGCGAGTTGAGCTTTGCCTCGGAGTTCTCGGAGATAGCTCTGAGTCTGCGGTAAAGTTCTTGTATCTTTGTACTCTTATCTTCAGTATAATATATTTTTGCTTTACTTTATTTCTATATCTTGCAAGTGTGGTGTACCTTTCTTTGCATACTTGCTAGGCTTAGGCTGTGGTTATCTTGGTTAGTCAAGTCCTGATATTCTTGCTGGTGCTATAATCCAACCTATACGCCAAGCTCTGGTTAGGTCCTCTCCTCTGATCAAGGACGATCTATTGTTACTCAATCTTTGCTTGAGTACGATTATAGCGTGCCATCCTCTCCACGCAGATTTGCTTGGTAGCCCCACTCGGTGACAGCGTGTGGTGTGCCTCTGTAGTCCAGGCCCATTCGTTCGGGAGGCCCGTAGGTGATAGCCGAGTTCTCTTTCAGGTGTCATCTATCTACCCCCTGACCCCTCGAGGGCGCCGGAATTTCGCTCGACGTGAGACCCTGACTTGTTTACTTGAGTTTCTTTAGTTAACCACGACATAGCCTTTGCAGCCGAATAGAATAGAGTTTGGGAACTTTATCTCACTCGTTGTCCTCCCAGGCAACTATACCTTTCTACGTGTATCTTAGGTAGTTTATTTACTTCTTCACCATACACCTATCTTTATCAGACTTACCCCTATCTAGATACTAGTTGGTACATTTATTAAAGTACGGTGACTTCGATTTGAGTTTATCCAATTATGCTCTCTCGCCTGTCGCTTCCCTGTGGATAAATACAATACTCGGAATACTCTGGGTGAAAGGCTACAGCGGTCTCCGTGTGCTTGCGGAGTAAAACCTGTTAAGGCTAAGAGACGCCTACAAGCTTTTTTGGCACCATTGCCGGGGAAGCAATAGGCAGAGATATAATTGATAATCTATTTTCGAACCCTGTGTCTTTATAAAAATACCAACTAGTCTTTAGCAAGCTCACTTATCTCTGTTGTTTTTGTTGTGGATGCAACAGAGGGGTGTATGACTAGTTATGACCTACTGGTAAACTTCCATAATAATCCAGAGTCCTTGCTCAGGAGAGTCAGTTCAAAGACTATCCACGGGCAGAGACCTGTATCGACGAAACTTGAATCAATTGCATCAACGAGTCGTACTCCGTTCACCAACGTCATGGCTGAAAAGACCATCTGTGAGTTCTCCATTCCCTCCATCAACAACGTTCCTATGGGACCTGAAGTGCAAGCGGGAGAGAACTTTGAGCTCAAACCCAGAGTCATTCACATGGTTCAAGCTATCCCATTCTGCGGACTAGCAATGGAGGATGCCAACAATCATCTGCAGCAATTCCTAGAAATCTACAGCACATTCACTATGAAAGGTGCGTCCCCCGACACTGTCAAGTTACGCCTCTTCCCATTTTCGCTTGTCGGAAAGGCGAAGCAATGGTTCTACCTCAACCATGCAACATTCAATACATGGGATGCGTGCTCCAATGCATTCCTTGCCAAGTACTTCCCATTGGGAAAGACCAATGCATAGAGGAACAAGATCTCGAGCTTTCAACAGCTCACAGATGAAACAGTGGCGAAGGCCTAGGAAAGATTACAAGAGTACATCGCGGCCTGCCCCCACCATGGAATGGAACAACGGCTTATCATCCAGAGCATCTTTCAGGGATTGAACCACTCAGCACAAGAGCACCTAGATGCAGCCGCCAGAGGATCCTTCTTATCCCAAAGTGTGAGAGCCGCCAAGGATCTTATTGAAAAGATAGCCACACATCAGGGATGGAAAGAAGAGAGGTCTAGTACCCGATCCCGTGGAGTCCTTCACGTCGACAGCACCGACATGCTCACCACCAAGATGGACCTCCTCTTAAAGAAGCTAGAAGACAATCCTGAGACCGCTCCAGTCCAGGCCCTCGATGCTCGCATGACTTGCGAAGCCTGCGGGAATACAAGGCATTTGGGGAACAGCTACCCCGAGACTCGACCAGAGGATGCCAATTTCATCGGTAAATCTAGCAACTTCAACAACGGGAATCGTCCCCAACCAGGTTGGAATTCACGACCGTACATTCCATTCTCTGGACAAGGTAACTCCTCAGGTAATTCGCAACAGTTTAACAAGCCTAACTCGTTTGATCAAAAAGCTGTGAGTGATAGCATTAGTAAGAAATTTCATGCTAATGATAGGCTTTTCGAGTCTATCTCACTTCAAATGGAGACTCTTAATAGTGCTATGAAAAATCAACTGAGTTTTAACAAAATGTTAGAAACACAGATAGCTCAGTTAGCTGCCTCTTTGCCTAATGCTAATGCGGGTAAGCTGCCGAGTCAGCTTGAACCTCCTTCCAAGGAGCATATAAATGCAGTTACCACTAGGGGCGGTAAGTCTACTCAGGACCCTCCACACCTTAGTGGTGCACCACGCACTCATAATGCAGGCAAAGAACAAGAGAAGACCACTGAAACATAGGGATTGGATGATCATTAGATCAAACCTGAAACAGTGGAGGACATGGCACCACCGAAATCAGGTCCACACGAATTCTATGACACAACGGTGCTACCTTTCCCCCAGCGCTACGAGAAGGCTCCCGCTGATGAACAATACAGTAAGTTCGTTGAGGTCATTAAGAAATTATATATCAATATACCCTTGCTAGATGCTATGCAGGTATCGACATATGCCAAATACTTAAAAGATATCCGCAACAACAAAAAACCTCTACCATCAACGGAAGTTGTCCGCATGACAGAAGAGTGTAGCGCAGCTATACTCAATTAGCCTCCACAGAAGAAAAAGGACCCTAGAAGTCCTACCATTCCATGCTCAATTGGGAACCAAGTCTTCAACCAAGCCTTATGTGACCTTGGAGCAAGCGTCAGTGTTATGCCCAAAGTCGTCTTCGACAAACTCAACCACACTGCACTCGCTCCCACCACTATGTGCTTGCAGCTCACGGACCAATCCATACGCCACCCCGCTAAGATTGTTGAGGACGTTCCGGTGAAAATCCAGAATTTTCTAATCCCTGTGGACTTCGTGGTGTTAGATATGGAGATCGATGCAAAGACACCGCTCATTCTTGGACGACCATTCCTGAGTACTTCAGAGGCAAGCATTGATGTTGGAGCCAGAGAAGTTCACCTCAACATCAATGGAGTGAGGTAGACATTCACTTTCAAACCCAAGGTGGAACAGTGCAATCGAGTGTAGATTATGGGCCAAAAATATGTGCCGAAGCCACAAGTCATAGACGCCTCAGGAAAAGAGATGGACAGTCTCGTAGCATTCATGAAACGAAAGTTAGCTAGTGAGGCTGCCTTCCGACATCAGGAAGAACAAGATCGGAAGAAGGCAAGAGCTAACAAGACTAGCCCCAACAACCAGGGAACGGGAGGCAAAGCTCCTGTGCAAAAGGTCGGCGCCCACGACCCACCTACGACAACAATTCAGGGGCGTTGCAAGAGTCGACACACCAATGAACCACCTACGTTAATCAATTAGGGGCGTGTCATAAGCAAGTGCACCGATGAGCCACCTACGACAACTCCAAGATGGCGCACAAAAATACCACTCGCCACCTCATGCGTACACGTGTACGACATTCCCGAAGGTGGTAAATGGTGCACCTCCGTCAAAAGGTAAATTTGGGATTCTCTTTCAACGGCATATTTATTTTCCTCAAAGTCCACAACCATTGAATGTTTAATTTTAGCCACTGCATACCTCATCTCGTGAATTAATTTGCACCCTAATTTTTTTTTTAAAAAAGGGCCGACCTACCGCCATGATGGCCGACCGAGCACGGGGCATGGCCGACTGACCGCATGACCAACCTCCTCCCTGCCTTTCAGCTTTTAGTGCATGCCATCCGCTTTATTTAAAAAAAAACATGGCCGGCCTACCGCCATCATGGCCGACCGGCCGCCCGACCAGCTCCCCCCTCTTCCTTCTTTCTTTCCTTTCCCTTTTGTTTTTCTTTTCTCTTTCTCTTTCCCTTACTCACCCTTTTCTTTTCTTTCTCTTTACCACTTTCTCTTTGTTTCCTCTTCCCAACACGCAAAAAAAAGGGGTGGTCGGCCGACCGACCGATCCTCTCACCTCTTCTCTTTTCACCCCGTGGCACTTTCGGCGCATGCATGCACCAGGAACTCAAGAGGTCGCCCGACATACCCATTTGGCTGCCCGACCTCTCAGCACTCAAGTGCTCATGAGCACAATGAGTGGCCGCCCGACAACAGACCAAGGTCAGCCGACCTCATTATGGCTAGTCAGTCACCTCCTCTCCTTTCACCTCATGCGCACTTAAGTGATCGCCCGGCGTCATCATATGGTCGCCCGGCCCTCTCTCTCCACTTTCGGTGTATGCAGCTGCCTTTGCTCCCTTTCTCACATGCCCATAACCTGCACTACACATCATAGTGGCCGCCTGGCACCAAGCAGGTGGTCGCCCGACCAAGGGTGCGGTAGGCCGATCGAGGACGAGGTCGCCCGACCCACTGTCTGCTGCCCCTCACCTATAAAAGGCACCTCCAACCCTCTTGCTCTATGCACCAGGCAGCAGCACAATTCTCCCCCTCAAAACTCTCTTGTTTAGTGCTTAATCAAGCTCTAGTGTTTAGCTAAAATAATGTCCAAATAAAATCTTGTAGCCACATAAATCCTAGCTTCTAATCTCTCTCTTAGCAAGCACAAGAACGGGTTGTGGTGGTGTCACACCCCACAAGAATGACTAACGACTAACGCTAAAAATTCTGCTGTCGTCTTGTAGTTGTTCTTGTGTCCATTTTGTGTAGGATGAGGCGCACATTGAAGAGGACTAGGAATGCAATCAGCAGGTCAGCACATCACCTCACGTCCTCCAGTTCACATGGACACAGCTCCCGAATGGTGTCCGACAGGGGCTCCTCAAGTGTTGGACCGAGGAAGAAGCAACCTCATCAAATGCCAAGTCGGTACTACTGCTGGACTCCAACATCCAGACATGGAACCAAGATGAAGCCGACTTGCTGAGGCGACTCCACACAAAGCCCATCAGCCTCACGAAATGCTTCAACGAAATGCTCATGACAAGCACAGGTATGTCTGATGAATTCGAAGAAATTTTTAGCACAGTAGGCTAGGAAAAATTTGCGGACATCTATGAGGGAGGCATAGGGCTCCTCACCAAAGAGTTTCTAATGACCCTCCGAGTAGAAACACTACAGCCCAACATGACTGTCCACTTCAGACTCTTCAACACTAAGCATGAACTGACATTTCGTTAGTTCAGCGATGCTCTCGGGTTCTCACCACGCTGCTCTTTAGTAGCCGAACCCGTAGGTTTTAATTCACAAGAGTTCTGGAGAGAGTTAGCTGGACCTGACTATAAGGGGAAGAAAAGCATCACACACATTAAGCACCCCACCATGCATTTCATGGCCTGTTGGATTACCATGATAGTCCTTCCCCGCGATGACACATGCTGTGCGACCGTGGAGGACCTAAAAATCCTCTACGCCGTGTGGCGTAAGCAGAAGTATGCACCGGTTCTAGGTATGCCCACTCATTGGATGAAACTAGCTCGGGATGAAAACTCCATTACAATCACGTCCTTTGTGACAAGGATTGCATCCGAGCTAGGGGTGTTAGCAAATGCCCAGGTGGCGTTTCTACCCCCAGATACACCGAACTTAATTACAGAGAGCCACTTTATCCGGGGACACTTCCTACGCAAGGAGCCTAGCACTGAGACCTATGTCATGATTTACAAGGGGTACGACTTTGAAGTGCCTCTGCCTGCACCACACTTCAAACTCTACTCCATGGAAACTCTTTCTATGCCATTAGAGGGACCCGCTATACCATTAGAGGAGCCACGACACAGTGTTGCAGGAGTCATGACTAGGGCACAGAGGAGAGCAGCAGAGGAACACATGTGAGAGCAAGCACAGGAGGCGCAAGCCGCCAAGACGGGACCAACATGGTTCCATACCGCAGCGGGCGCATCCTGGCAAACTTAGGAAGAAGACCACACTTGGCAACCCCAAGGAGGATCTACACACACGTCATGGGGATATGATTCTAGTGCTATGCATTCTCAGCAGCTTGGTGGAGGAAGAACCTACTATGGATCCGAGTCGGGGCCATACGGGGTAGGACCATCTACGTCAGCACGCTTTGCAGAGGATCCTTTGGCCGCCATTCTTGGGACCCTGACCCTCCAAGACCAACGCACTGCTGTGATGGCCCAGCAGCTTAACCAAGTTGATGAGCGCACTCAGGTTATCCAACAGACCCAGAACGAGCATTACAACCGCCTCCTAGAAATAGAAGCGACAATCCAGCGCACTTTCGATGAGTCCTAGTGTTTCTTCCAGTACCACGGGTACTACCCCCAGTAGCTTCGTTGAAGCTTGGGGGGAACCTAATCGACAGCTGGGTATGTATGTCAGTCCCCTTGCTCACTGCACCACCCATGTATCTGCCTTGAGAGAGGTCACTAGTAATAATTAGTTTAATTTAGTTTGTTTCATTTCAGTTTTATTTATGCTTCGATTAAAAAAACTGGACCATAATAACTCCCATGCCTTAATGATAGATTCACATGCTAGCTTCATTTTGGAAATGATGAATAGTTGCTCTATCAAGTGAATGATTTAATTCTTGCACGTGACTTATGCTTAGCTAAGTTTTGAGTTGTGAATAAAAGAAGTAAAATCAAGGTTCTATCTTGTGGATGCCATTTGCGATAACAAGCCTAAGTTGTTGGGAAGTGATAATATGACTTAAATGTGGGATGATTCTTTCATGTTCCTAGTAGGATGAACATCTCGGGTTTTTATGTTTAAAAAGACAAAATATAGCTCCCCCTCGGTCATAAATGCCTACCAGAGCCAAAAGTACTTCAAGTAGTTGAAAACCACTACAAAGAGCTACTTAGAGATGTTTTGAGCTTTGTCAAATTTTGAGTCTCATTGAGTAGAAATATCACCTTCTATTGATAGCTGGAGTACAAAGGCACAAATGCAAGTGATCCACCAAAAAGTCTCCAAATACTTTTCATAATCCCCTAGCCTTCAAATACAAAGGAGTAAGGGTATGGAGCCAAAAAGAAAAGCATGCAAAAGCATGGCAAAAAAGAAAGAAAAATGCGTGCGAATGCACGGCAAAATGAAAAGCATGCAAGTTCAAGCATAGCAAATAAATAAATAAAAGCTCCATATCCTCTCCAAACTCATAAAGGGCTACAAGGGATGAAAATCAAGAGAAGGAGAAATCAGTGCCACCACTCACACTCCAACAATCAAATAGAAGAAGTGATCGAGTACATTCCTTGGTCCAATCTTTGGCTTAGCAAAATAAACATCCTAAGTGTGCCACATTCTCCCCACCTAATGCTCCACAAAGGCCTTAGTGTAGGAAAGTGTTGGCCAACTCATGGCCCTTGGTGAGGAAACACCTTTGAGCAATCGAGAGTACCTTAGGGAAGTTGCTTTTGTTTTGAAAATTTAGAAAAACACCTGAGAAGGACATCCAAAAAGAACAAGTCAGAAGTCCTCCTACACTAAAGTCATTCCATCTCTCAACCGCCCAAGGCGAGGTAAGCAAAAAGATGCACCACAGGTATTACACAAGGTGAACTTCAATTATTTCACTACTTAGAACAAAAGTTTGAGTATTGAGTCATGTATAAGAATTACTCTTCATCTTCGACATTGCAGCAACTCCTGATCCACTTTCAGTCTTAGCTTTGCTTAAGGACAAGCAAAAGTTTAAGATTGGGGGGTGTTGACGGTCGTAACCTCATGATATCTACCGTCAATTATCCACCAAATGAAGTAAAGCATGTGAATAAAATGGACTAACAGCTACTACTAATGAGTTCCATAAGATGTACATGAATATTTGGATGCAGGTACCAAAATACACATAAAATAGCTGAAAATATGTCAAGGACCAAAATTGAGCATCAATGGTGAAAAGGGTCCAGGTCGGCCGACTAATGGCATGGTCGCCCAACCAGTGCCAAGGTCGCCCAACCCTGTCTGGGTCGGCCGACCTTGTGGCCGGGTCGCTCGACCAGCAGTCACGGTCGCCCGACCATCCCTTGGAGCCCAAATGCCAAGTCACTGATCTAGCACATAAAGAAACACAATACAAGGAAGATCCAACCGTTGTATCAAGCATCCAAAGAATCCAAGGGCCGAAAGACCATCAAAACACGGATCGATGACGTAACTAATCCCGGAGATGAGCCATGCAACAAATCAAAGCAGGACACGTGGTCGCCCGACCTCATGCATGGTCAGCTGACCATGCAAGGCCCTCATTTTACATGTGCACCAACCATTTCAACTGCCAACCGACGTGGGGAAGCAAGATCAAACCATTGGATGGTCATGTCGGTAGATCGGGCGGTCGCCCGACCATGGGGCTAGGTCAGCCGACCCCATCGGTAGATCGGGCGGTCGCCCGACCATGGGGCTAGGTCAGCCGACCCCATACATGGTCGGCCGACCACCTCCTTACCCCCTAAATCGACCTAAGCCACCTATAAATACCCCCCTCACTTGCTGGACTATAAATAGGCCCCGAGAGCTCATTTGTAAAGTTGTGGAGAAGTTGAGAGCTACATTCTTCCTTAGAGAGTGCCATTTCCACATCTTAGTAGTCAGGATAGTCCTGGGAGTTCGAGTGAGTCAAGTTTTGCCTTGTAGTTCTCGGAGATAGCTCTGAGTCTGCGGTAAAGTTCTTGTATCTTTGTACTCTTATCTTCAGTATAATATATTTTTGCTTTACTTTATTTCTATCTCCTGCAAGTGTGGTGTACCTTTCTTTGCATACTTGCTAGGCTTAGGCTGTGGTTATCTTGGTTAGTCAAGTCCTATTATTCTTGCCGGTGCTATAATCTAACCAGTATGCCAGGCTCTAGTTAGGTCCTCTCCTCTGATCAAGCTTTGCTTGAGTATATTTATAGCGTGCCATCCCCTCCATGCAGATTTGCTTAGTAGCCCCACTCGGTGACAGCGTGTGGTGTGCCTCTGTAGTCCAAGCCCATTCGTTCGGGAGGCCCATAGGTGATAGCCAGGTTCTCTTTCTGGTGTCAACTATCTACCCCCTGACCCCTCGAGGGCGCCAAAATTTTGCTCGACGCGAGACCCTAGCTTGTTTACTTGAGTTTCTTTAGTTAACCATGACATAGCCTTTGCAGCCGAATAGAATACAGTTTGGGAACTTTATCTCACTTGTTGTCCTCCCAGGCAACTATACCTTTCTACGTGTATCTTAGGTAGTTTATTTACTTCTTCACCATACACCTATCTTTATCAAACCTACCATGTCTAGATACTAGTTGGTACATTTATTAAAGTACGGTGACTTTGATTTGAGTTTATCCAATTATGCTCTCTCGCCTGCCACTTCCCTGTGCATAAATACGATACTTGGAATACTCTGGGTGAAAGGCTACAGCGGTCTATGTGCGCTTGCAGAGTAAAACCTGTTAAGGCAACGAGACGCCAACAATAGGCGTAAACGTGAAAAAGATAGGTGTATGGTGGGATGATAAGTCTATCAAAGCTATCTGTAGAATGGTATAGTTGCCAGGGAGGACAACGAGTGAGATTAAGTCACCACACTCTATTTCTAATCGACTACAAAGGTTATCCGTGACTAACTTAAGAAACTCAATTAACAAGTCAGGGTCTTGCGTCGAGGGAAATTTTAGAGTATCGACGGTACCAGGGGTAGATAGTTGGTCCCGAAAGAGAGTCTACCTAACACCTATGAGCCTCCCGAATGACGGGCTTGGACTACACAGGCACACCACACGCTGTTACCGAGTGGAGCTACCAAGCAAATCTCCGTGGAGAGGACGGCATGCTATAAATGTGCTCAAGCGAAGCTTGAACAACCATAGACCGTCCTTGATCAGAGGAGAGGGTCTAGCCAGAGCCTAGCATCTAAGTCTAGGGTTGAGTTATAGCACCGGCAAGAATAACAAGAATTGAATAACAAAATTAAACACAACCTATGCCTGGCAAGTGTGCAAAGAAAGGTACACCACACTCGCAGGAGGTAGAACTTAGAGTAAAATATAACTGAAATTATATTGAAGATAATCTGAATCCAAAGATACAAGGCTTTACCATAGACTCGAAGATAACTCAAGAGACTCCGAGGCAAAGCTCGACTCAACTCTAACTCCCAAGACTATCCTAACTACTAAGGGAATAGTGTAGCACTCTAAGATAGAACTTGAACTCAACCCCACACTTGACAAATGAGCTCTCGGGGCCTATTTATAGTCCAAACATGTAAGGGGTATTTGTAGGTGCCCTAGGTCAGTTATGGAGGATGGTCGGTGGCTTGGCGACCATACACTATGGTCGGGTGGCCATCCGATTTACCGACTTAGGCAATCCAGCGTTGAAACGGTTAATGCACGTTTAAAATGCTTCCGAAGGGTGGCCGGGCGGCCATGCACCATGGCTGGGCGGCCACGTGTTTTTCTCTGATTTGCTGCATGGCTCTTCTCTCAGATTGCTGACATCACCGATCCATGGTTTGATGGTCTTTCGGCCCATAGATATATTGGATACTCTTTTGTATGGTTGAATCTTCATTGCCTTGTGTTTGTTTGCATGTAGGATAGAAGATGTGGCAAATGAGGTGGCCGGGCGGCCATGCAGCACCTGACCAGTGGCTGGGCGGCCATTGTTGGGCTGAGGGTATGGCCGGACTAACCCATGCCTTTTGCCATTCTTGCTCATCCTTGGTCATTGACTTGTTTTCCACTATTTTGCACATATTTTGGTACCAGCATCCAAATATTCATGTACATCTTGTGGAACTCATTATTAGCAAGGGTTAGTCCTATTATTTCACATGTTTCGCTTCATTTGGTGGATAATTGACGGTTGATATCGTGAGATTGCTGAGAGCCAATGGACCGCCTCCATTGCGTCTGGACAGATGAGTGATTGTCAACAGTAGCAAGACCCAGAAGGACTTGGACACAAGACCTCCGATGGACAGGAGGCCCTCCGATGGACTGGAGGTAGAGGAAAGTCCTCCGAAGGACTGGAGGCATGCTCGGTGTCTGTCAGCCATGGGAGTTCGGTACACGGAGGAGCGGCACGGCGACGGCAAGAGTAAGTCCTCTGAAGGATTGCGAGGCTGCCCCGATGGACAGGGGATGCCGGGCGCCACCACGGTGCTCCAAACCAAATGCATGGTGCGAAGATGTGCGAGGGAGGCTTTGGCAGCTTTGGCTCAAAACTGCCACCCAAGCTACTCAAGCCTTGGTGAGTTGGGCCACGACTCACCAAGATAGAGAAGATGGGCCAAATCCGGCCCAGGCGGAGACTTCCTAAAGTTTCCCAGTTTTTGACTTCAAAACTGGGGGCAGATCGCAGATTGGACTACTGGCCATGTGGAGAACATCCGAGGATTACGTGGAACTTACGAAGATAATCGTGGTCGTCCGTCCCGAAATATCCTGTAATCTTTCGTTTGAGTCCTTAGGGTTTGTCTAGTTGTTGGGACCTAAGTGCAAAACTGTCTAAATAGCACTCGGGTATAAATAGGTCCAAGGCAGGTCATTAGAGACTCTCTTGGCTGCTAGGATTAGTCTTTACTTTGTGATTTTCGTCCTCAAGCCTTGAGCTCCATTGTTAGGGAGGTTAGAGTAGGATTTAGCCTCCTAATCATGAGGGAAGGTGAGGGTGGTTGCTTGGGATGAATTTCTGCTTGTATGCTGAATCTTTAGACCCGTCTTGGGCACTTAATCAAAGCAAATTCGTGCAGCATCCTTGTGTTCTTCTCCTCCCCCTCTCTCTTTGGTTTTTCGGTTCAATCCTTGGCTTTTGGGTGTTTGTGTTGGCCAAGCTTGAATCCCTTTCCTTGCTGATGTATTGGACTTGCCAGGACATGGAGATCATGACTTAGTTCATCTCAATCCTATTGGATTGCCACGAGCAAGCCTCCTTTGTGTTTTCCCCCTTTCTTGCCCAAAGATTGCCATTTCACGAGATCTGAAATTCCCGCTGATTCCGTGGTCACTTTGTGTTGATCTTTTGGAAAAAGCTTTGGAATAGGGTCCAAATAGCCTATGCAAAATTTTGTGAAGTTTGGACAAGGTTTGGTCAGGTTTGGGTTTGAAAACGCCCTTTCTGTGACTCTACCGGACAATCCGGCAGAGGCCACCGGATAATACGGTTCCACCGGATAGTCCGACAGCGCCCACCGGACAGTCCGGCGTGAGGCGTTGTTCGGGCCGTGCCACCAGACAGTCCGCCAGCAGGCACCGGATAGTCCGGTTCCTCCGAACAGTCCGGTGTTGGCCACCGGACAATCCAGTCCTGCCAGGGAGCTGTTGTGTTTTTCCCACTTTTGTTTTTCCGCTGTGTTTCTACTTCGGATTTTTGCCTTCCCTACTGTAAGACCATTCTCTTCGCTTGCTGTGAGTCAGTGAGACGCACCTTGGTGCGGTGTGTGTCGTGTGGTGGTTTTTGCAAAGTTTCGTTGCCTCGGTGCAATTCTTGGTTGGATCTTGAGTTTTCCAGCATTGGTGCGTATCCTTTCAGTGGACGGCACCTTTGTGTTGCTAGGCACGTATCTGTTCAGTGGATGGTGCCTAGTTCAGTTTCTCTTGAGCTTTGTAGAGCACTTTCTTGGGGGTTGTGATTTTGAGATTTCAAGTGCTCCGATTCAACACCCCCCTCTAGTCGCACGTCTCGGTCCTACAATTGCGCCGTCAACACCCCCCCCCCAAGCTTAAACTTTTGCTCATCCTCGAGCAAAGCTAAGACTGAAAGTGGATCAGGAGTTGCTGCAATATCGAAGATGATGGATAATTCTTACAAGCAACTCACACTCAAACTTTCGCCCAAGTAGTGAAATAATGAAACCTCACCTTATGTAATACCTGTCGTGCATCTTTTTGCTTACCTTGCCTTGAGTGGTTGGGAGACAGAACAACTTTACTTCAGGAGTGATTCTGACTTATTCTTTTTGGATGTCCTTCTCGGGTGTTTTCAAGATTTTTCAAAACAAAAGAAGCTTCCCCTAGGTACTCTCGATCGCTCAGAAGTATTTCCTCACCAAGGGCCATAATCTCGGCCATCATTTTCCTACACTATGGCCTTTGTGGAGCTTTTAGGTGGGGGAGAATGTGGCATACTTAGAATGTTTATTTTGCTAAGTCAAAGATTGGACCAAAGGTGTACTCTATCACTTCTTCTATTTGATCACTGGAGTATGAGTGGTGGAACAAAGTGTCTCTTTCTCTAAATTTTTATCCCTTGTAGCCTTTTATGGATTTGGAGGGGATATGGAGCCTTTATTAATTTTTGCCATGCTTGAACTTGCATGCTTTTTTTGCCGTGTTTTTGCATGCTCTCTTTTTTTTTCATTTTTCCATGCATTTGCATGCATTTTTTTCATACCCTTCCTCCTTGAGATTTTAAGGCTAAGGGATATGAGAAGTATTTGGAGACTTTTTGGTGGATGCAAAGTCCGAATGGATCATTTCCATTTTTGATACTCCAGCTATCAAAAGAAGGTGATATTTCTACTCAAAGCGACTCAAAAGTTGACAAAGCTCAAAACATTTCTAAGTAGCTTTTCGTAGCGGGTTTGAACAAATGAAGCATTTTTTTTGCTCTGGTAGGATTTTTAATTCAAGGGGAGCTTAATTTTGCCATTTTCAAAATAAAGACATGAGATATTCATCTTACTAGGAACGTGAAAGAATCTTCCCATATTTAAATCATATCATTTTCTTCCAACAACTTAGGCTTGTTATCACAAATGGCATCCACAAGGTAAAACTTTAGGTTCACTTCTTTTTATTCACCATCATGGGACTAAGCTAAGCATAAATTGTCAATGTAAGAATTGAACAAATCACTTGATAGAGAAACTATTCATCATTTCCAAAATGAAGCTAGCATGTGAATTTGTCATTTAAGCATGGGAGTTATAATACACACATTATTTTATTTTATTTTATTTTTTTGACATTAAACTAAGCAAACTGAAATTAAATATGATGAAAACAAAGATACAAACTACTACTCTCATGATGGGGCAGAACGGTAGGCTTTTAAAGAAAATACAAGGATACACAAAGAAGTGGTGTGGCACACGTACCTTCCATTTGTCGGGTTTCTTACCCCCGAAGCTTCAACGAAACTCAGTCGGGGTAGAACCCTTTCTGGTTGTAGTACATGAGGTTCTGCTCTTGCATGCGGTCCACAGTCACTCTTGTTTCCATG
Organism: Paspalum vaginatum; assembly: GCA_030272315.1. Classification (NCBI taxonomy): domain Eukaryota; kingdom Viridiplantae; phylum Streptophyta; class Magnoliopsida; order Poales; family Poaceae; genus Paspalum; species Paspalum vaginatum. The sequence goes on from CM059020.1 coordinate 19,817,338, forward strand.
ATCTTGTTGTGGTCGTGTGCTTGTGTCTCCTGTATCTGGTTGAGGCTATCCATTGTGCCCAGTGTACGGTGCTCTTGGAGGTTAAGAGCTCCGAAGAGGGCGTTGAAGTTTCCTCCATAGCCTTCATCGGTGTACCGTGCTCACCTCCGTCGTAGTAGGTTGATGGCGTCGAATGTACTAAGGGTACGACGGAGTTCCAAGAGCTATGCCATATCTCTCCCTAGTCCTCCCACGTGGAGGGTCCTGCACCTGGGTGAGCCCATGTAGGCTCGGCGCCTGGTTCCTGTGCATCTTCGTAATTCTTGCTGATTCTTTCCTCAGCTCGGCGTCGCTGGGCACGAGTCATGACTCTGGAGATACTATTTCTTATTGGCTCAGGTTCTAGCTGCATGGTTAGTGATCTCACAGAGTACAATTTGAGCTGCAGAGCCAAAAGCGGCAGCTCAAACTCATAGCCTCTAAACGTCATAATATAGTTTCCCTGTGCGTCCTTTCTCAGGAAGTGTGCATGAATGAAGTGTGCCTCCTTAACTATGTGTGATGGGTCATTGGGCATAAAAGACACTATGGCATTTGCTAATGCTCCTAAACCATTGGCGATCCTTGTCACAAATGACGTGATCGAGATGATCTTGCCATCGTGGACGAGCCCTATCCAGTGAGAAATCATGCTAAGAATGGGGGCATATTTCTGCCTTTTCCAAAAGGCATAGAGGCACTTCAAATATTTTGGCTTACCATGGTTGTTTTCCCGCGGGATGACACCCACTGCGTCATAGCAGAAGATTTGAAGTGCCTCTAAGGCATAGAGGCACTTCAAATCTTCTGCTATGACGCAGCGGGTGTCATCCCATGGGAAAACAACCATGGTAAGCCAATGAGCTAGAAACCGCATGGTGGGATGCTTAATTTTCGTGATGCTCTTTTTCTTGGAAGCGTTAGCCCCAGCAAACTCTTTCCAAAACTCTACTAAATTAAAGCCTATTGGGTCCTCGTCCACAAAGCATTGTGGTGAGAAGTCTAGCAAATTGATAAATTGTCGTAACGTAAGCTCATAATCAGTATTAAAGAGTCGAAACCAGATGACCGTACCTTCCCATTGGGTCTTGGTGCACAGTGTCATGAGGAATTCCTTAGTGAGGAGCACAATTCCTCCTTCCGGGATTTCGGCGAAGTTTTCCCAGCCCACGGCTCGGAATACCTTGTTGAATTCGCTCCGCATGCCGGTGTTGATTAGGAGATCCTTGTTGAAGCACTTGGTTAAGGTGTAAGACTTCTAGTGAAGAAACCTTAACGCCTTTCCCTTGTCATTGCTGTGAGGTACAACTTGGGAGTCGAGCAACAGCACCGCTCGGTGTGTGGAGGACGTCGGAAATTCCTCGAGCTCCTCCGTGCTCATGGACATCCTTTCGAAAGTAGCATGCCTACTCACCGGAGTGGATCCCTCAAAGGAGGACCAACGGACATGATGCCCCGCCTTGCTAACGGCCTGCTTTGCCTTCTTGAGCATTCGCTTCATCCTGCAAGACGATGACAAAAACACATGATACCCGAAGGATAGATGACAAAATAATATTAGCGTTAGCGGGATAGAAAATCAGCGTCCTTGTGGGGTAGAGCCTCCACAAAATATTCTCGTTTCTGCAGAAATTTCAGAGAGCATAGCCGGAATTTTATTTGGCCAACCAAATTTTATTCGGGCATTATTTTAGCCTAAGCAAGAGAGCTTAATTAAGCTACTAAGTGAGAGATTAAGAGAGAGAGAGGAGAGATTGCAGCTTGTTGCTTGGTGCACTGAGCTAGGAGGGCGAGGGGTTGTATTTATAGGCGAAAGGAGCAGCAGGGGGGTCCGGGCGACCATGGCAAGAGGCCGGGCGGCCATCATTTCGCATGTGGAGACAACTGAGAGGCTGAGTAGGGGAGTGGAGTGCTGCATGCACTGAAAGGAGAACATGGAGGGTCTGGGCGGCCATGCATGATGGTCGGGCGACCACAGTAGGGGGCCGGGTGGCCACATGCTACCTCCAATTTTTTTTGAAGATTCGCTTCGGGAGAAGGTAAAGTAAAGGTAAAAGGAAAAGAAAGGGGAAACAAAAAGAAAAGGAAAAGGAAAAAAGAAAGGGAAAAGAAAAGAAAAGAGAAAGGGAAAGGAAAAGAGAAGGAAAAAGAGAAAGAGAAAGAGAAGAGAAAGAGAAAGGAGGGAAATGGAAAAGAGGGAAAAGAAAAGAAAACGAAGGAGAGGCCGGTCGGCCGGCCAGGCAGGGTGGTCGGCCGGCCACTTTTTTTTATTATTTATTTTCTTTTTTTATGAAAACTGCAGGGAAAAAGAAGTGGTGGCCGGGCGGCCGTGTGTGGTGGCCGGCCGGCCATCAAAAATTTTTTTTAAATGCAACGGTAAATTTAAATTCGTGTAATTCATAAATTAAGATGAGGAAAAACTAAACATGCAGTGGTGTACGAAAATTTTAAATTGGCGGGAAGTAAATATGCCGTCGAATGATAATGCCAACTTACCTGTTGGCGATGACAGACCATTTTCCACCTTCTGGAATGTCATAAGCGCATACGCACGCGGTGGTGAGTGGTATTTTCGCGCGCCGTTTTGGGGTTGTCGTAGGTGGCTCATTGCCGCGCTTGCTCATGACATGCACTTGATTAGTTGTCGTAGGTGGCTCATTGGCATGATCACTCTTGTTACGCCTCTGATTTGTTGTCATAGGTGGATCGTGGGCGCTGACCTTGTTCTTAGGAGCTTTGGCTCCTGTTGTGGGACTGATCTTTCCGTGTCTCTTCTCTTGTTGTCTCAATTTGCGGCTTTTCATGGCAGCTTCATGCTCCTTTTGTTGGATGTCGGCCTCAATTTTCAATTTGTTCAGCATAATTGTAACGAGGCTGTTAACCTTGTCATTTGGCTTCTTGCTCTCTGTCCTGACCTTGGGTGCATTCTTTTGTGCCTGGCACTTGAAAGTGTGCACCTTATTGCACTGCTCAACTTTTGGTTTGAAGGCGAATGTCTCCTTGCCATTTATGTTGAGGTGGACCTTTTCTTCCCCAACGTCGATGGTTGCTTCTGCGGTGCACAGAAACGGTCACTCGAGGATGAGCGGAGTTTTTGAGTCAATCTTCATGTCCAATACCACAAAATCCACCGGGATGAGGAAATTTCGGATTTTCACCGGAACGTTCTCCGCGATTCCTTCGGGGTACCGAATGGATTGATCCGCGAGATGCAGACACATAGCCATGGGGTAAGTGCAGCGTGATTCAATTTATCGAAGATAACCTTGGGCATCATGCTGACAGTGGCTCCAAGATCGCACAATGCTTGGTCGAAGTGTTGGGTTCCAATCGAGCATGAGATGGTGGGGCTAGCAGGGTCCTTTTTCTTGAGTATAGCTGCGCTACACTCTTCTGTCAAATGCACTATTTCCATTGACGGTAGGGGTTTCTTGTTGTTCAGTATGTCCTTTAAGTACTTTGCATATATCGGTACCTGCATAGCATCTAGCAGGGGTATGTTGACATAAAGCTTCTTAATGACCTCAACGAACTTACTATATTGTTCATCAGCAGCAGCCTTCTTATTTCGTGGAGGAAATGGCAGCACCGTTGTATCATAGAACTCATGGGGTAGATGCTTAGATGCTAGCTTCTCCTCCTTACCAGGTGTATCTTTCTCTGCGATCTTGTCTTCGGAATCGGTTGTCCTCTTCTGCTCTTTACCTGCATGACTAGGAGATGGGGGGTCCTGTGTGGACTTTCCACCCCTAGTGGTTACTTTTGACGTCTCTTAGCGTAACAGATTTTACTCCACAAGCGTACGGAGATTCGCTGTAGCCTTTTCACTCAGAGTATTACGAGTATCGTAAATTTCCACGGGGAAGCGGTAGGCTCAAGAGTGTAATTGAATATACTCAAATCGAATAAACTGTAAACTTAGATAAATTATACCAACTAGTAGTACACAGGGGTAAATGTGATAAAGATAGGTGTATGGTGGGAGAGGTAAGTCTATCAAAGATATCCGTAGAAAAGGTATAGTTGCCTGGGAGGACAACAAGTGAGAAAAAGTCACCAAACTCTAATTCTAATTGGCTACAAAGGCTATCCGTGAATAACTAAGAAATTCAATTAACTAGCCAAGGTCTTACGTCGAGCGAAATTCTAGAGTCTCGAGGGTACCAGGGGTAGATAGTTGGTCCCGAAGGAGAGTCTAGCTAAGACCTACGGGCCTCCCGAACGACGGGCTTGCACTACACAGGCACACCACACGCTGTCACCGAGTGGGGCTACCAAGCAAAGCTGCGTGGAGCGGATGGCACGCTATAAACATGTTCAAGCGGAGCTTGAACAATGATAGATCGTCCTTGATCAGAGGAGAGGATCTAGCCAGAGCCTAGCGTCTAAGTCTAGGGTTGAGTTATAGCACCGGCAAGAATAACAAGAATTGAATGACAAAGTTAAACACAACCTATGCCTAGCAAGTGTGCAAAAGAAAGGTACACCACACTCTCAGGAGACAGACTTAGAGTAAAATATAACTAAAATTATATTGAAGGTAATCTGAATCCAAAAGATACGAGAGTTTTACCATAGACTCGAAGATAACTTCGGAGACTCCGAGGCAAAGCTCGACTCAACTCTAACTCCCAGGACTATCCTAACTACTAAGAGAATAGTGTAGCACTCTAAGATAGAACTTGAACTCAACTCCACACTCTACAAATGAGCTCTCGGGGACTATTTATAGCCTAGCAAGTGAGGGGGGGTATTTGTAGGTGTGCTAGGTCGGTTAAGGGGGTAGGTCGGTGGCCGAGCGGCCACCCTACATGGTGGGTGGCCGGGCGGCCACCCTACATGGCTGGGCGGCCACTTGATGCACCGACTTCAAAGATCCAACGCTTGATATTGCTCCCCTAGGTCGGTTGGCAGTTGAGGCGGTTAGTTGCACGTGAAAAATGAGCCGAGGAGTGGTCGGGCGGCCACGTGTCTGCCCCCGATTTGTTGCATGTTACTTCCCTCGGATCCTTGACATCACCAATCCTCATCCCAACGGCTTGTGACCCTAGGATACATTGGATGCTCTCATGTATGGTTGGATCTTCACCATTCTGTGTTTGTTTGGCACCAGATCGATGACATGGCACATGAAGTGGTCAAGGCACCATTCCACGTGGTCGTCGACCTGAATCCACCCTGGAGGGTGGTCGGGCGGCCATGGCCTGTCGGCCATTGTTGCCCATCTTTGGAATTTGGTGTGTTTCCAACCTTTTTGAGTGATTTTTGGTACCTGCATCCAAATATTCATGTACATCTTGTGGAACTCATTAGTAGCAAGGGTTAGTCCATATATTTCACAAGTTTAGCTTCATTTGGTGGACAATTGACGGCTGAAATCATTAGATTACCACCGTCAACACCCCCCCCAAGCTTAGACCTTTGCTCGTCCTTGAGCAAAGCTAAGACTGAAAGTGGATTGGGAGTTGCTGCAATATCGAAGTGAAGGAGAATTCTTATATGCAACTAGATGCTCATACTTTTGTCCCAAGTAGTAAAATAATCAAAGCTTACCGTATACAATACCTGTGGTGCATCTCTTTGTTTACCTTGCCTTGGGCGGTTGGGAGACAGAACAACTTTATTGTGGGAGAAATTCTAACTCATTCTTTTTGGATGTCCTTCTCAGGTGTTTTCAAGATTTTCAAAACAAAGAAGCTTCCCCTTGGTACTCTCGATCACTCAGAAGTGTTTCCTTACCAATGGCCATGATTTTGGCCAACATTTTTCCTACACTAAAGCCTTTGTGGACTTTTAGGTGGGGAAGAAATGTGGCACACTTAGAATGTTTATTTTTTGAAGCCAAAGATTGGACCAAAGAGTATACTTTATCAATTCTTCTGTTTGATCACTGGAGTATGAGTGGTGGCATAAATTGTCTCCTTCTCTAGATTTTCATCCCTATAGCCTTTGTACGGAATTGGAGGGGATATGGAGCCTTTATTTATTTTTGCCATGCTTGAACTTGCATGCTTTTCATTTTGCCGTGCTTTTGCACGCATTTTTTTTTCTTTTGACATGCTTTTGCATGCTTTTTATTTTTGGCTCCATACCCTTACTCCTTGAAATTTGAAGGCTATGGGATTATGAGAAGTAATTGGAGACTTTTAGTGGATGCAAAGTCCGGAATGGATCATTTGCATTTGATTTTTGTACTCCAGCTATCAACAGAAGATGATATTTCTACTCAAAGAGACTCAAAATTTGACAAAGCTCAAAACATATCTAAGCAGCTCTTTGTAGCTGGTTTTGAACATGTAAAGCATATTTGGCTCTGGTAGGAATTTTAAACCATGGGGAGCTTATTTTGTCATTTTCAAAATAAAAACCTGAGAAATTCATCTTACTAGGAACTTGAAAGAATTATCCCACGCTAAGTCATATCATTATCTCACAACAACTTAGGCTTGTTATCACAAATGGCATCCACAATGTAAAGCTCATGCTTGCTTTTCTTTATTCACCAACATAGGACTAAGCTAAGCATAAGTTGTCATGCAAGAATTAAACCATTCACTTGATAGAGCAACTATTCATCATTTCCAAAATGAAGCCAGCAAGTGAATTTAACAGTTAAGCATGGGAGTTATTTATTAGGATACATACTTTTTTTTAGAAAACTAGGACTAAAAGATACACAGGCACTACTCTCATAAGTGGGCAGAAATGACGTTTGTTGTGGCACAGCTTATAGATGAGCACAGAGACGAACAAGAGGCGAGATGGGATACATACCTTATGCTTATGCGGTTCTTCCCCCCCCCCCAAGCTTCAATGAAGCTTAGTTGGGGTAGAACCCTGTCCAGTTGTAGTAGCTCAGGTTCTGCTCTTGCATGCATTCCACAGTTGCTCTTGTTTCCAAGAGCATGTTGTGGTCGACCTCTTGTGTCTCCTGGATTTGGCTGATGCTATCCATCATCCCCAAGGTGCTGGTGCTCTTGGAGGTCAATTGCCCCGAAGAGGGCATTGATGTTCCTTGTGTACCCATCGCCAGTATAACGGGCATAGTGGGATGGACCTATACTTTGTTCATAAGATGGCTCACCTCCACCGTGGTAGGATGGCGTCGGGTTCATTGAAGGTACAATGGAGTTCCATGAACTGTGCCATGATTCTGCCTGGCTTCCCCAAGCGGGTGTGCCTCCTGGGTTAACCTAGGAGGGTCCAGCGCTTGGATGAGCCCAAGCAGGCTCGGCACCTGGCTCCTGTGCTTCCTCGTAGGCCTTGCGGAGTCTTTCTTCGGCTTGACGTCGTTGGGCGCGAGTCATAACTCCGGCGACACTGTTTCTTGCTGGTTCAGGTTCAGGTGTAGGTGTGGGTTCTAGCTGCATTGTTAGTGTCCTCACATAGTACAATTTGAACTGTGGTGCTGGGAGTGGCAGCTCAACATCGCAACCTCTATATGTCATGTAATATTTTCCCTGTGTGTCTTTCCTCAGGAAGTTTGCATGGATGAAGTATGAATCTTTAACCACATATGAGGGATCATTAGGCATGAAAGTGACAGTTGCATTTGTTAGCACTCCTAACCCATTGGCAATCCTAGTCACAAATGAAGTGATAGAAATTGTAGAAACATTGGAAACTAGGCCTTGCCAATGGCGGATCATGCTAACAACAGGTTCAAACTTTTTCTTCTTCAACATGGCATAAAGACACCTAATATCCTCTACTGTGACACAGCAAGTATCCTCCCGCGGGAAAGCGACCATGGTAAGCCAGCGGGCAAGAAACCGCATGGTAGGGTGCAAGTGATGCTCTTTTTCCTAGGAGGATTAGGACTAGCTAGCTCTTTCCAAAACTCTTGTGAATTAAAGCCAGTAGGATCCTCAGCCACAAAGCATTGTGGTGAGAAGTCTAGCAAGTTGCTAAACCGGCGCAGTGTAAGCTCATAATCAGTATTGAAAAGGCGGAACCAGACAAATGTACCTTCCCTTCGAGTGTTCGGTGCGGAGCGTCATGAGAAATTCCTTGGTGAGAAGGATGATTCCCCCTTCTGGGACTTCTGCAAAGTTAGTCCAGCCCATGGCCTGGAACACCTCGTTGAACTCCTCCCGCATGCTGGTGTCAACGAGGAGGTCCTCATCGAAGTATTTGGTCAAGGCATAATTCTTTTGGTTCAAAAGCCTTAATGCCTTGGCCTCTTCTTGACCACGCGGCACGAGTTGTGACTCGAGGATGAGTACGGGTCGGTGGACAGATGACGTCTGGATTTCTTCAGGCTCCTCTGTGCTGATGGACATCCTCTCGGAGGCAGCATGCAGGCTAGTGGGGCCAGAGCCGTCGGAAGACGACCAGCGAATGTGCTGTCCTGCCTTGCTAACGGCCTTCTTTGCCTTCTTGAGCACGCCCTTCATCCTGCAAGACAGAGCAAAAACAACACACGATACCCGAAGGACAGACGACAATAAAGATTAGCGTTAGTGGGTTAGTCGTCCGAAAAAAAATCAGCATCCTTGTGGGGCAGAGCCTCTACAAAACGTTCTCATTTTTGCACAACTGAGAGAGAGTGTTGCCGGAATTTTATTTGGCTAACCAAATTTTATTTGGGCATTATTTTACTAAGCATGGACACTTAGTTAAACACTAAATGGGAGACTAAGAGAGGGAGAGGAGAGTGCAATTGCGTTGCTGATTGGTGCACTGAGCAAGGAAGCGAAGGGGAGTATTTATAGGCGAGTGGGAGCAGCAAGGGGCAGTGCAGGTGGCCAGGCGTCCAGGCTAGGTGGCCGGGCGGCCAGCACTAATGGCCGGGCGGCCATGCTCAAGGCCCTAACAGCCTTGCATGCCCGTAGAGTGCAGAGGGGACGTGTGTGGTGCAGAATTTTTGGACGGTGGGCAGCAAAATGAGTGAGCGGGTGGCCAAATGATGGTGTTTTGTGAGCATATTTCCTGCTTTGCATTGGGAGAAGGAAAAGGGAGGTGCAGCTGCTACCCTACGCAAAGAGAAAAAGGGAGAGAGGCAGGGGGTGGTCGGCCGGCCACATGATGTGGCGGCCGGCCACACAAATTTTTTTTTTCGACAATGCATGATTTTCAGGAAATTAGACTAAATGCAAGAATTTAACTGAACCAAAATTAAACGTGCAGTGGGACGCGGGAATTAAAATTTGGTGAGAAAATTAAATATGCCATCGATGGATAGTGTGCCAATTTACCTTTTGGCGAGGGGAGCCCATGTCTTGCCCTTCAGAGTTTCATAGAAACTGTAGCTGGGGGCTGCCTTCCATTGTGTTCTAGTTCTTCTGCGTCGCCTTAGGTTAGTCACATTATCCTTGACGCCGACCTTGTTCTCAGGTGCTGGTTGAGTTGGCCACTTTGGCGTAGTCAATTTGCTTTCAGCACTATATCTCTTCTCAGGAGCTTTGCCTCCTGGTGCAGTTCTGGGCCTGTCATACCTCATCTCTCAGCTCCTCGATCTTCTCCTTTGCATTGCCCTCTCATACTCCATTTGTTGAATCTCAGTCTCGATTTTCAATTTCTTCAGCATAAATGCCACGAGACTGTCTTCTTTTGAATTTGCCTGATTGGTCCCGGTCTTGACCTTGGGTTCATCTTTCTTGGCTTGGCACTTGAAAGTTTTCACCTTGTTGCATTGTTCCACTTTTGGTTTGAAGGCAAATGTTTCCTTCTTGCCATTGATGTTCAGGTGAACCTTTCCTGCTCCAACGTCGATTATTGCCTCGGCGGTGCTCAAAAACAGCCGCCCAAGGATGAGCGGGGTTTTTGAGTCAATCTCCATATCCAGTACCACAAAGTCTACTGGTATGAGAAAATTCCGAATTCTCACCGGAACGTTCTCTGCCACTCCATTAGGGTAACGGACAGGATTGATTCGGAAGTTGTAAACACATAGCTGTGGGAGCGAGTGCATCATGATTCAGCTTGTTGAAGATGACCTTTCGCATTACACTGACACTGGCTCTAAGATCGCACAACGCTTGATCGAAGTGCTGGGTACCAACGAGCATGAGATGGTAGGGCTTCTAGGGTCCTTTTTCTTGAGTATAGCTGCGCTACACTCTTCCGTTAAGTGCACAATTTCCGTTGACGATAGGGGTTTCTTGTTGTTGAGGATATCCTTTAAGTACTTGGCATATGTCGGTACCTGCATAGCATCTAGCAGGGGTATGTTGACATATAACTTCTTAATGATCTCAACGAACTTACTATATTGTTCGTCAGCGGCAGCCTTCTTGTTTCTTGGAGGAAATGGTAGCACTGTTGTGTTGTAGAATTCATGAGGTAGATGTTTCGATGCTGGCTTTTCCTCCTTCCTAGGTGTATCTTCCTCTGTGACCTTATCTTCAGACTCGGCAGGCTTCTCCTGCGCTTGACCTGCATTACTAGGAGACGGGGGTCCTGTGTGGACTTTCCACCCCTAGTGGTTACTGCATTTATGTGCTCCTTGGAAGGAGCTTTAGGTTGACCAGGCAATTTACCTGCATTTGGGTTAGGTAGAGCAGCAGCCAACTGAGCTATTTGAGTTTCAAGCATTTTATTGAAGCTAAGTTGGTTTTTCATAGCACTATTCAAAGTTTCCATTTGCAACGAAATAGATTCAAACATTCTATCATTGGCATGGAACTTTTTACTAATGCTATCATTCACAGCTTTCTGATCAAAATTATAATTACTTCTAGAAAATTGCTGTGAATTTGAAGAGTTACCTTGTCCAGAGAAAGGGAGATTTGGTCGTGAATTACACCCTGGTTGAGGGCAATTCCCGTTGAAGCCGTTGGTACTGTTACCGATGAAGTTCGCATCTTCAGGTTGCATCTCAGGGCAACTGTTCCCTGAGTTTCCTGTATTCCCACAGACTTCGCAAGTCATATGAGAGTCAAGGGCTTGCACCGGAGCGGCTTCTGGAGCGTCGTTTAGCTTCTTCGGCAGCAAGTCCATCTTTGCGGCGAGCATATCAGTGCTCTCGATCTAATGGACGCCACGAAAACGGGTACTAGACCTCTCTTCTCTCCAACCTTGATTGGTGGCCATCTTCTCAATGAGATTCTTGGCCGCCAAGATGCTCCAGGAGAGGAAGGATCCTCCAGCGGCTGCATCCAGGTGTTTTTGAGCTGAGCGGTTAAGCCCATGGAAGAAAATCTGAATGAAGAGCCACTCTTGCATGCTGTGGTGGGGGCAGGCTGCGGTGTACTCCTGGAGTCTTTCCCAGGCCTCCGCCATGGTTTCATCAGTGAGCTGTTGAAAGCTCAATATCTTGTTCCTCAATGCGTTAGTTTTTCCCAGCGGGAAATATTTCGCAAGAAATGCATCGGAACATGCGTTCCATGATGTCAGTGATGCTCGGTTGAGGTAGAACCACTGTTTTGCTTTCCCAACAAGAGAGAATGGGAAGAGACGAAGTTTGACGGCGTCCGGTGATGCTCCTTTCATGTTGAATGTGCTGCAGATCTCTAAGAATTGCTGCAGATGATTATTGGCATCTTCCGTAGCCAGTCCACAAAAAGGGATAGCTTGAACCATGTGAATCACTCCTGGTTTGAGCTCGAAGTTCTCCCCCACTTGAACTTCAAGTCCCGTAGGGATGTTGTTGCTCGAGGGGATGGAGAACTCGCGGATAGTCTTTTCAGCCATAGTGGTAACTGGAGTGCTGGTTGAAATGCTTGGTTCCAGATCCCATGATACAGGTCGCTACCTGTGGATAGTCTTTGCACGGACTCTCCTGAGCAGTGACTCTAGGTTATGTGGTAGTTTTCCGGTAGGTCGAAATCGGTCATACACCTCTCTGTTGCAACCACAGCAAAACAACAGAGCAAAGTGAGCCTGTTAACAACTAGCGGTAAAACTTATCAAGTATACAGGTTCGAAATGAGGTATCAATTATCTCTTGGCCAATTGCTTCCCCGGCAACGGTGCAAGAAAAAGCTTGTTGACAGTCTCTTAGTGTAACAGATTTTACTCCGCAAGCGCACGGAGATTCGCTGTAGCCTTTTCACTCAAAGTATTCCAAGTATCGTAAATTTCTATAGGGAAGCGGTAGGCTCAAGAGTGTAATTGAATATACTCAAATCGAATAAACTGTAAACTTAGATAAATTATACCAACTAGTAGTACACAGGGGTAAATGTGATAAAGATAGGTGTATGGTGGGAGAGGTAAGTCTATCAAAGATATCCGTAGAAAAGGTATAGTTGCCTGGGAGGACAACGAGTGAGAAAAAGTCACCAAACTCTAATTCTAATTGGCTGCAAAGGCTATCCGTGAATAACTAAGAAATTCAATTAACCAGCCAGGGTCTTGCGTCGAGCGAAATTCTAGAGTCTCGAGGGTACCAGGGGTAGATAGTTGGTCCCGAAGGAGAGTCTAGCTAAGACCTATGGGCCTCCCAAATGACGGGCTTGGACTACACAGGCACACCACACGCTGTCACCGAGTGGGGCTACCAAGCAAAGCTGCGTGGAGAGGATGGCAAGCTATAAACGTGTTCAAGCGGAGCTTGAACAACGATAGATCGTCCTTGATCAGAGGAGAGGATCTAGCCAGAGCCTAGCGTCTAAGTCTAGGGTTGAGTTATAGCACCAGCAAGAATAACAAGAATTGAATGACAAAGTTAAACACAACCTATGCCTAGCAAGTGTGCAAAAGAAAGGTACACCACACTCTCAGGAGACAGACTTAGATTAAAATATAACTGAAATTATATTGAAGGTAATCTGAATCCAAAAGATACGAGAGTTTTACCACAGACTCGAAGATAACTCCGGAGACTCCGAGGCAGAGCACGACTCAACTCTAACTCCCAGGACTATCCTAACTACTAAGAGAATAGTGTAGCACTCTAAGATAGAACTTGAACTCAACTCCACACTCTACAAATGAGCTCTCGGGGTCTATTTATAGCCTAGAAAGTGAGGGGGTATTTGTAGGTGTGCTAGGTCGGTTAAGGGGGTAGGTCGGTTGTCGGGTAGCCAAGGTGGGTGGCCGGGCGGCCACCCTACATGGCCGGGCGGCCCCTTGATGCACCGACTTCAAAGATCCAACGCTTGATATTGCTCCCCTAGGTCGGTTGGCAGTTGAGGCGGTTAGTTGCACGATGAAAAATGTGGCGAGGAGTGGTCGGGCGGCCATGGCACATGGTCGAGCGGCCACGTGTCTGCCCCCGATTTATTGCAGGTTACTTCCCTCAGATCATTGACATCACCAATCCTCATCCCAACGGCTTGTGACCCTAGGATACATTGGATGCTCTCATGTATGGTTGAATCTTCACCATTCTGTGTTTGTTTGGCACCGGATCGATGACATGGCACATGAAGTGGTCAACGGACCATTCCACGTGGTCGTGGACCTGAATCCACCCTGTAGGGTGGTCGGGCGGCCACCACACATGGTCGGCCGGCCATGGTATATGGTCGGGCGGCCATGGCCTGTCGGCCATTGTTGCCCATCTTTGGAATTTGGTGTGTTTCCAACCTTTTTGAGTGATTTTTGGTACCTGCATCCAAATATTCATGTACATCTTGTGGAACTCATTAGTAGCAAGGGTTAGTCCATATATTTCACAAGTTTAGCTTCATTTGGTGGACAATTGACGGTTGAAATCGTGAGATTACGACCGTCAACAGTTACTGCATTTATGTGCTCCTTGGGAGGAGCTTCAGGTTGCCCAGGCAGCTTACCCACATTTGGGTTAGGTAAGGCAGCAGCCAACAGAGCTATTTGGGTTTCCAACATTTTATTGAAGCTAAGTTGGTTTTTCATAACACTATTCAAAGTTTCCATTTGCAAAGAAATAGATTCAAACATTCTATCATTAGTATGGAACTTTTCACTAGTGCTATCATTCACAGCTTTCTGATCAAAATTAAAATTATTTTTAGGAAACTACTGTGAATTGCCAGAGGAGTTACCTTATTCGGAGAAAGGGAGATATGGTCATGTACTCCATCCTGGCTGAGGATGATTCCCATTGTTGAAGTTATTGCTCCCTATGAAGTTTGCATCTTCGGGTCGTGTCTTAGGACCCCCCGTATTCCCACAGACTTCGCAAGTCATATGAGAATCGAGAGCTTGGACTGAAGCGGCTTCTGGAGTATCGTTTAGCTTTTTCAACAGCAGGTCCATCTTAGCAGTGAGCATGTTAGTGCTCTCAATCTGATGGACGCCACGGGATTGGGTGCTAGACCTCTCTTCTCTCCATCCTTGATTGGTGGCCATTTTTTCAATTAGCCCTTTGGCCGCAGTGATGCTCAAGGACAGGAAGAATCCTCCAGCGGCTGCATCTAGATGTTCATGTGCTGAGCGGTGAAGCCCATGGAAGAAGCTCTGAATAATCAACCACTCTTGCATGCTGTGGTGGGGGCAGGCTGCGATGTACTCCTAGAGTCTTTCCCAGGCCTCCGCCACGGTTTCATCAGTGAGCTATTGGAAGCTCGATATTTCGTTCCTCAATGCGTTAGCTTTCCCAAGCAGAAAATACTTCACAAGAAATGCATCGGAACATGCGTTCCAAGTTGTCAGTGTCACACGGTTGAGGTAGAACCACTGTTTTGCCTTCCCAACAAGAGAGAAAGGGAAGAGACGAAGTTTGACGGCGTCCGGTGATGCTCCTTTCATGTTGAACGTGCTGCAAATCTACAGAAACTGCTGCAAGTGATTGTTGGCATCTTCCATAGCTAGTCCGCAGAATGGGATAGCTTGAACCATGTGAATCACCCCTGGCTTGAGTTCGAAGTTCTTCCCCACTTGAACTTCAGGTCCCGTTGGAATGTTGTTGCTCGAGGGGATGGAAAACTCATGAATAATCTTCTCGGCCATGGTGGTGGTAACTCGAGTACGAGTAGAAGTGCTTGGGTCTAGCGCCCTTGGTGCAGGTCTCTACCGTGGATAGTCTTTGGACAGACTCTCCTGAGCAGTGACTCTGGGTTATTGTGGTAGTTTTCCGGCAGGTTGAAACCGGTCATACACCTCTCTGTTGCAACCACAACAAAACAACAGAGCAAAGTGAGCATGTTAACAACTAGCGATAAACTTTCCAAGTATATAGGGTTCGAAATGAGATATCAATTATCTCTCTGCCTATTGCTTCCTCGGCAATAGCGCCAGAAAAGCTTGTTGGCGTCTCTTAGCCATAACAGGTTTTACTCCGCAAGCGCACGGAAACCGTTGTAGCCTTTCACTCAGAGTATTTCGAGTATCATAAATTTCCATAGGGAAGCGGTAGGCAAGAGAATGTAATTGGATATACTCAAGTCGAAATAACTGTAAAGTTAGATAAATTATACCAACTAATAGTAACAGGGGTAAACGTGACAAAGATAGGTGTATGGTGGGATGATAAGTCTATCAAAGGTATCCGTAGAAAGGTATAGTTGCCTGGGAGGACAACGAGTGAGATAAAGTCACCAAAACCTATTTCTAATGGTTTGCAAAGGTTATCCGTGACTAACTTAAGAAACTCAATTAACAAGTCAGGGTCTTGCGTCGAGCGAAATTCTAGAGTCTCGAGGGTACCAGGGGTAGATAGTTGGTCCCGAAAGAGAGTCTAGCTAACACCTACGGGCCTCCCGAACGACGGGCTTAGACTACATAGGCACACCACACGCTGTCACCGAGTGGGGCTACCAAGCAAAGCTGCGTGGAGAGGATGGCACGCTATAAACGTGTTCAAGCTGTCCTTGATCAGAGGAGAGGGTCTAGCCAGAGCCTAGCCTCTAAGTCTATGGTTGAGTTATAGCACCGGCAAGAATAACAAGAATTGAATAACAAAGTTAAACACTACCTATGCCTAGTAAGTGTGCAAAGAAAGGTACACCACACTCACAGGAGATAGAACTTAGAGTAAAATATAACTGAAATTATATTGAAAATAATCTGAATCCAAAGATACAAGGCATTACCACAGATTCGAAGATAACTCCGGAGACTCCGAGGCAAAGCTCGACTCAACTCTAACTCCCAGGACTATCCTAACTACTAAGGGAATAGTGTAGCACTCTAAGATAGAACTTGAACTCAACTCCACACTTTACAAATGAGCTCTCGTGGACTATTTATAGTCCAAATAGGTAAGGGGGTTATTTGTAGGTGGCCTAGGTCGGTTATGGGGGAAGGTCGGTGGCCAGGCGGCTATGCACTATGGCCGGGCGGCCATGCACCATGACCGAGCGGCCATCCGATTTACCGACTTAGGCAATCCAGCAGTTGATCTTGTTTCCCCATGTCGGTTGGGGGTTGAAACGGTTAATACACATGTAAAATGCTTTCGAAGGGTGGTCGGGCAGCCATGCACCATGGCCAGGCGGCCTCATGTTTTTCTCTGATTCGCTGCATGGCTCTTCCCTCGAATTGCTGACATCACCGATCCATGGTTTGATGGTCTTTCGGCCCTTAGATATATTGGATACTCATTTGTATGGTTGGATCTTCATTGCCTTGTGTTTGTTTGCATGTAGGATCGAAGACGTGGCAAATGAGGTGGCTGGGAAGCCCTGCCATATGGCTAGGCGGCCATGTAGCCCCTGACCAATGGCCGGGCGGCCACTGTTGGGCTGAGAGTATGGTCGGGCGGCCATGGGTTATGGCCGGGCGGCCATGGCCTTTTTTCCATTCTTGCTCATCCTTGGTCATTGACTTGTTTTCAACCATTTTGCACATATTTTGATACCTGCATCCAAATATTCATGTACATCTTATGGAACTCATTAGTAGCAAGGGTTAGTCCTATTGTTTCACATGTTTCGCTTCATTTGGTGGATAATTGGCGGTTGATATCGTGAGATTACGACCGTCAACAGTCATATAGATCCCCTTGATGTGCGTGATAGCGTGGATGTTATCAATCGTGATGCAGACGAGCAAGGTATTTACTTGTTTTCATTCCTATTCTTGTATCCTCACTCTTTTGTAACTGTGTATTTCAAAAACATTGTTATAATAATTTAAATATATTAATCATATTATGTTACATTTTGTCTAAACAGAGGTTGGTGAATCACGAATACATGTCATCTCGAGGGAGTACTACTGTTACAACCTTCAAATACATGCAAGAGAATTTAACGTTATCCATTTGGGAGGCCATCTGTTCCACAGCGGGTGGTTGGTTGATATGTATGTCAAGGTTGAGTCAATGCGCTTGGATTGGTATTCAAACCCACTCCACCAAAATATAATTCAGGCAGATCTTTATAAGGTGCCACAATTATGTTCAACATGATTCTATGTTTATTCAACCCTGCTTAACTATGATATATAATTTTTGCATAACAGGGTCTCCTAGATATGCTTGCCATTGGCGAAACACATGGTGCTGAGTCAAGGAAGCGAGTTATTTTATCAAAAGATTTCCATGGGAGTGACCGTGATGTTCATGCCAGATTCATGGATGCAATGACCCTAGTGACAAGGTTTGGCAAGCCCGATTTCTTCATTACAATGACATGCAACCCATATTGGGATGAGGTGATGGCAGAGCTGCTGCCGGGTCAAACACCACAAGACCGGCCTGATGTGGTAGTCCGTGTGTACCGTGCAAAGCTAATTGACCTTCGTAACATCTTGATAAAAAAGGGCAGTCTTGGCAAAGTAGCGGCGTGGGCACATGTCACTGAATTTCAGCAGAGGGGTCTCCCACATGAACACTATCATATCTGCAGAACTTCTAGACCCTAATAAATACCCTCTCTTGAACCAACTTTTGTGTAGGCATATGATGCATGGGCCCTCTGAGGGGATGAAACCGGACTGCACGTGCATGGTTAATGGAGAACGTCATTTTCGGTATCCTCGCCAGTTTTGACAGGCTGTGCAGTAGAAAAAAGATTCTTACCCTATCTATAGGAGAAGAGATGATGGGTGCGTAGCAACTGTGAGGGGAAAGGAGTTGAACAACAGGTGGGTTGTCCCTTATAACCCAGAGCTACTAATCAGATACAACTGTGTCCAGATATGCTGCATTATAAAATCATGCAAGCATCTTTATAAGTACATTCACAAAGGTCATGATATGGCATCCTTTGCGGTCCGTTGTGGCGAGGGTGATGGGGTTGACATTAATGAGGTTAAAAGTTACAGAAATGCAAGGATGATAATTGCGCCTGAAGCTTGCTATCGGCTTTTCAATTTCCCTCTGTATTCCATGTGTCCCCCTATGTTGCAGATGCAGGTTCATATGCCTGGAATGCATATGGTTGCATGATGTTGTTCAGAGGGAGATGTCTCAAAGGTCCATACTGACAAATTTTTTTCCGGATGAACCGTGAAAATCCAGGAGCTGTCAAATATCTGTATACATAATTCCCTAAGAACTTTAGGTGGATAAAAGCTAAGAAGGAGTGGGTCCCTAAGAAACAAAGGATTCAGATTGGGAGGTTGGTCCATGCACACCCGGCAGAGGGTGAGAGGTATTACCTTCGTGTGCTCCTAAACCATGTCAAGGGTCCTACTTCTTATGTGGACCTTAGGACACATCGGGGTGTCACGTATGAGACGTTTAGGGAGGCATGTGAGGCCATGGGTTTTGTGGAGATAGACAAGACTCTTGACGATTGTCTGGCCGAGGTTGCGGAGTCCAGCATGCCATGTGCTATCAGAAGGTTGTACGCTACGATTTTGGCTTTCTGTGAGTGTGCAAATGCCCATGCTTTGTATGACAAGGACTATCGTTGAGATTCGGAGAGCAGCTTAATGGTCCAACAGATGTTGCTTAGAGGCCTTTCGTATCATCTCACTTTTATGGGCAAAGAAATTAGAGACTACGGACATCCACGACTAGAGGAGTCAGGTAAAGCTACAACCCAACAGTGCGCAGGAAAAAACTAAAATTAAATGCACTTAATTGTCACATGTCCATTCATATGTAATATATAATACTCGGCACAGGTTTAATCCACCACTAGACTTAATGCATTGTTTCACGTAAATTAAATCCCATGTCTGACAGATTTCGTTTCTTTGAATTTTTTCACGGGGCAGTGTTCTGAAGAAGTGCTTATTAATGGTTTTAAACCTCTTTAGAACGTTGTATCTTTTTCCCCTTGTTTCTTACTACATCTTTCGTATGAAACTAAACTGTTCCATGTAATTTTTGCACGGAAATTCCTATATTGATTGTTGTTGCTGCTGCTGTTGTTTGTTAAATAGCTACATACAGTAGTACTACATCACTCTGCTGTTGGGATTAGAGTTTGAAAATACTAACATTCTGACCGTATATGGATTAGAGTTTGAAAGACACAGATTTCATTATTTGAAAAACACAAATTAAATACTAGCTGCATGTGTCCACTGATTACATAACGATTGTATGATTTTACACCATTCTGCACTAAATGCATTTTCAGCCCCATGCCTGGTATTTATTTAAGCTCATGTTAATGCACTGAGGACAAACATATGATTCTAAGACTTTATTCCTCCCTGTGTTATTTGTTATAGCCATTTTTTCTCAAACTTGCAGATGAAATGTCCTCAAGAGACTATTACAGGGAGTTGAACAATGAGTTGAAAATAGGGTTTGATGAAGATGACCTCAAAATTGTGGACACACTGAATGTTGCACAGAGGTTGGGATTTGATGAAATATTGGAGCATGTGGTGCATGCTCGAGCACGGGTTTTTTTATGGCCCAGTTTATAGAGATTTGCTAGCTAAGGTTCGCTCGGAGGGTCATATTGCTATTGCTACCGCAACATCCGGTATAGCGGCTTCTATATGCCCGGTGGCTGATCTGGACATTCACGTTTTAAGATCCCTATTAGACTCGATGACAACACAATGTGGAGCTTCACAAAGCAGAGTGGCACTGCAGAGTTGCTTCGGAGGGCTGCACTGGTGATATGGGATGAGGTTGCTATGACAAAGAGACAAGCAATCGAGGTTCTTGAAAGGACACCGTGAGATATCATGGGCTCTAATCAACCTTTTGGTGGTAAGGTGATGTTGTTTGGAGGTGATTTCAGACAGGTGCTTCCAGATCATAGATGCTACATTGCTGAGGTATTACATATGGCACGGAGTATCATGTCACCTCAATAATGGTGTGTATTGAAAACATCTCTTATAATTGATATGTTTTATTTATTAGTTACTTCTGAGGATGTACCGTTCATTCATTTTTCTGGTAGCGTGAAATGAGCATATGTTGCACCCGGCCATGCGTCTATATAAGTACTGTCCATGCGTCTATATAAAATGCAAATGGCCTAATTTTTATTTTTCTCTGTTTACACGTGTGTGCCACACGTGTATGTCTACTAGTAATTACAGAAACATGACTGTCATCACTTTAGTACTAGGCAAGGATACAACACCAGTACTAAAAGGTGTCTGCGGATACATAGGAGCCATCACTTTAATACTGGGTGCAGATAACACTGGTACTAAAAGGGTGCGCGCGCACGTGGGTGACATCTATTTAATACCAGGTGATGATACAATTAGGTGCTAACAGTGTGCGCGGCGCGCGTGGGTACTATGACTTTAGTATCGGATCGGAACTACAACCAGTGCTACACTGGGGCTCACCCCAAGCGTCCTAGCTAGCATGGCTGGGCAACCCTTAGTCTCGGTTGTTGCCTTTGTTTTGCGTCAACCTCTATTGACACTTTAGGTCTCTAATGTCGATTCGATAGTGCTGGTATGGATTTCAGCACTGTAGAGGGGTTACCAGCGGCGCTAAAGACCCATTCCGCAATAGTGTATGTTGCTATGATAAAATGGACTGTAGTGTCTTTAGATCCTAAATTACCAAGTTTGTTTTAGTATCTTTTTTATCATAATTTTTAGGTTTTCGTGGCAACACACACGTATAGACCTAGCAGTAATAGAAGGACGGAGTAGGGGAGGACACCATAAATAGTTAAATACCTCATTGGTTGAGTTGTAAAGGTATGGACACGATAAAACCCCGATCACTTTATTGATGTAATGAACTGAGAATGTGATTGAAATTATCTTTACAAGCTACCTCATCACCGGTCAACATACGTACTCGCATTATTATTTGTAATAACAAGATGAATAGGGAAAGGTGTAAAAAAATGAAAAACGATGCATATGTTTTAGTAGAGGAATGAATTAGTAGCAAAATTAATAGACAAAGAATAATAATTGAGATTTACTATGTTTCAGTGGACCGAAATTTTGACGATGCGTCAGTCAACACACATCCGACGTTGATGCAGACGGCTGCCACGGGGTTACCAAAGCGCCTCAGAGGCTGTGACCCTGTGGCGGACGCGGTGTCGCGGCTCGGCTAGCTGCCTGGCTCCTTGCGTTTCTGCCTTTCAGCTGGCTATGTGAGCCTTGTGGTCAGTGTCGTTCGTGTCTAGAAACAGCCACGTGCGGTCGCAGACTGACAGCAGCCAGTGGTTCACATTCCATCTCTTTTTTTTATCTCTTGCTGGGTTCTAGGGGCCGTGGGAGGAGGAAGGTTCAAAACCTGATGACGACTTTGATGAGGTCGTGGAGGCTAGATGCAGAGGGAGATAAGTGTAAGTTTTGGTCTGATAATCACCGGTTTGTCTCTATTTAATTTTTTAAGATTCTAAATTGATAAGTGTATATTTGTGGTTGCAGTGTTTGTCTGTGTAGATTTGTATATGTCTCTGTCTGTGTACATTTTTGTGGTACTACAACCGATAAGCGTATATCTGTATGTGTATGTTTTTATGTGTGTATGTAAGTTTTTTACTGTACTAATAATTTTTTATCTATGGGTATGTGTCTTTATGTTGTTTATATGTCTGTGGATATGTGTTTCATGTGTCTATAATTATTTACGGTAGTGTCTGCACGTGTCTTTGTCTTTGTAAATTTTTATGGTACTACAACTGATAAGTGTATATCTGTAGGTGTGTGTCTTTGTGTGTTTGTAAATTTTTACTGTACTAATAAATTCGTGTTTAATGTCTGTGGATGTGTGTTTTATATGTCTCTATAAAAATAATTACGGTAGCGTCTGTGTGTGTCTTTATGTGTATATGTAAGTTTTTAATGTACTAATAAATTCGTGTCTGTGGATGTGTGTCTTTATGTTGTTTACGTGTCTGTGGATGTGTGTTTTATTTGTCTCTATAATTATTTACAGAAGCGTCTGCATGTGTCTTTGTCTATGTAAATTTTCAGGGTACTACAACCGATAAGTATATATCTGTAAGTGTGTATCTTTATGTGTGTCTGTAAATTTTTACTGACATTACTGTACTAATAAATTCGTGCGTGTGGGTGTGTGTCTTATGTTGTTTATATGTCTGTGGATGTGTGTTTTATGTGTCTATAATTATTTACGGTAGTGTCTGTATGTGTCTTTGTCTGTGTAAATTTTTATGATACAACAACCGATAAGTGTATATCTGTAGGTGTGTGTCTGTAAATTTTTATTTTACTAATAAATTCGTGTCTGTGGATGTCTTTAAGTTGTTTATAATTATTTATGATAGTGTTTGTTTGTGTCTGTGTAAGTTTCTATGATAGTACAACCGATACATGTATTTATGTGGTTGTGTATCTTTACGTGTGTTTATGCGTAAGTGTGAGTAAATAACCGTTTTCTAATTTTTTCCATGCAACAACAGAGTAAATAACTGTTTTTATTTTTTTTTAGACTGGGGCTATGTTCCGTTGCGTACAGCAGGAGCAAAAAATTTCCGCGTACTGTGAAATTCAACAATATCTAC
Organism: Paspalum vaginatum; assembly: GCA_030272315.1. NCBI lineage: Eukaryota > Viridiplantae > Streptophyta > Magnoliopsida > Poales > Poaceae > Paspalum > Paspalum vaginatum. The sequence continues at coordinate 19,840,035 of CM059020.1, forward strand.
TCTGCCTCTGCAACGCCACTGTAGCGAAGCTAGCATTGTACTGCACTCTGCACATCAAGGAAGAGTTGGAAGGGGAATCGAGCCATGCTAGATCTGTGAGCCGGCTTTGAGGGGGTTGTGGGAGTTCGAGCCGGCTTGGAGGAAAGATGAGAGACGCAACCAAATTTCATCAGGCGACTCATTTTCTGGGTGCGAAGCGGGACAAAGCGCTAGACAGCACAAATATAGTTGCCGTCCGTCGACTGATACAAAAACGATTCCTCAATCAACTGACAGGCAGACACTCAGTTTTTTTATTTCTACTTTTAAAAAAGCGAATTAATTAAAATATTTTTTTATCTAATTCTCATCTATCCAAAATTGTACCCACACTCAGATCGGTTATACCTCCTGTTGTTGATTGGTTACATGAGGTAGTTTTTTTGGCCCACGGACTGTGTTAAACAGAATTATTTATTTATTGCCACGTGCTTTCAATGGTTAGATCTAATCTTCTGTTCATGCCTCGCGGTTAGATTTGATTCGTAAATAGAATTAGTTCCTGTCCTCCGCCTTTCTCTCTCTGTCCGTGACTGACCGGCCGAGAGAGCTCACGGGAAGGGATAAGGTTGTGTGTTGTTTTTTTCGTTTATATCTTTTCAATATATTTTTTTCAAAATTTATTTATTAGCAATGTACATAATTATTTAGTCTAGCAGATCGTTTATCACATTATTTATATTCAAACTCCACTCTATCTACTGTGTACTATAGACGGCCATTACATGACCCACTGGATTTAGTCTAAATAACATAGATCAATTGTCACTCCGGCCGAAGATATACCCACCTGTTGTATTCTCTTCCGCCCTTTGATCCAACGGCCGATTGAATTTATCTGGTCACACAAAAATTATAACCACAACGTGTGGCAGTCAGCCTAGAGTCGAGAAAATAATGAGACACCACATTTACTTATGCGCACAGCCATTACCTTACATGTTTGCGTAACTATATTCCCTTATCCTCGGTTTAGTACCTGAGTAAGATTCAGACAACGTTTGGGCCCAATCCAAAGAGCCCGTTTAGAATAAGCATAGACCAAATCGGTGAATTTTCGATAAATATTTTTTTACATATGTCATTTAAATACGCATCACAAAACCTTATTTTCAATAAACATTGCAAAATCACTAAGATAAAGATATATATGAGTTCTCAAGATATACAGTATAGACACGCTCATACACACATATAACTTGGATGTAATTTTTTTACACGTGCAGGATCTGTTAGAAAATTTTCTCGTTAGACCAGTATCACAAGAAAGTGGATATGTATGTAGAAAATACTATTTGTGCACTATATACAGAATGAAAAAACACTGTTTACGCATGCACTATCCGGTAACACTGGTCTTAAAACTAAATGAATTTTTTTTACTGAAACTGTAACTATCATACTATATAGAACAAACCGACCCAAGCCGGGTCCTTTCGGGAAACTCTCCGAGGCGTGGACCTGTGGCAATGCCGGAGTTAGTGGTCGGGGTGGGCTACATATACCCGGCCACGTGATGACACCGGATGCAAACCTATTTATATTCTCTCCTTAAATCCTCTTCTCTCTCGTCCGCCTCCGCTCCTCCGCATCCCCTCCCCCAACGCCCCTCCTTCGCATCGGACCGCCGAAACCCTAACCCTAGCCGTCATCTCCGCCGCCTCCATGGCGAGCAGCAACGTCTCCACCGTCTATATCTCTGTCATTGATGACGTCATCTCCAAGGTCCGGGAGGATTTCATCACCTACGGAGTTGGTGATGCCGTCCTCAACGAACTTCAGGCTGTAAGTATTACTTTCGATTCCTCAAACCGGCAGATGTTCCCTCGAATTTCTACTTGATTTCCGCGATTTTGATGGTTGAATCTCCGATTCGTTTGGGAAAAATCCTAGCTCTGGGAGATGAAGATGCTGCACTGCGGCGCAATCTCGGGGAACATCGACCGCACCAAGGCGGCTCCCGAGTCCGCAGGAGGCACCACCGGCACGACGCCGCCCGTGCACGACCTCAACGTGCCGTACGAGGCCACATCCGAGGAGTATGCTACCCCGACCGCCGACATGCTGTTCCCACCGGTTAGGCTGAATCCCTCTCTTTACCCTGTAAAATGCCCAATCTATGCAATTGGGATGCGAGATTCTGAATGGGTTGCTTGAATTTGTATGCAGACTCCACTGCAGACCCCGATCCAGACTCCTCTGCCAGGCACAGAGACAGGGATGTACAATATACCCACCGGCCCTTCTGATTATGCCCCGTCACCGATCAGCGATGTCAGGAACGGGATAGCAATCAATGGGACAGATCCCAAAACTGGCCGCCCAAGCCCCTACATGGTAGTTTGAATTTGCACTGTGCTATTTTCATGTGTGGACTTTTTCCCTTTGTTGGTGATACCTGTTTGTCATGTTTGAAATTTTTTGCAGCCACCACCTTCCCCTTGGATGAATCAGAGACCGCTGGGTGTTGATGTGAATGTTGGTATGTGCATGCTTATGCACCTTTTTTGCTAGCTGCTTCTAGTCTAGCCTTTCAGATCAATTATTATTTGGGAAAGCAGTAATTATAATGATTATATGATTATTGTAATGTACAGCTTATGTGGAGGGCCGCGAGGATCCTGACAGGGGTGTGCAACCTCAGCCACTGACTCAGGTAATATGCGATTAAACAGAATATGTTTCCACTTAAAAGTCAGTTAGTGGCCCTTTGCTAATAATATTATCCTGTTAATTTTAGTATTGATTGGGCCTATCATATCTAGATAGGATTTATAATTCTGATATATTTGTTATAGTAGTATATTTTTATGATTGATGTTACTTCTACAAATGATTAATCTGCTCTGTTTATTCTATAGCATTATATGTGCTCGTGGCATTCAAAGAGTGTCATTTAGATTTTTTTGAGAAATGTTACTTCTTGTAATATTGCTTGGTGCCTCTTGGTAGGGATATTTAGTACTATCTCCCTTCCAAAAATGAAAAAAATATAAGACACTAGCATTCAAAACTTTTTGCACCAAGAATGGCCCTTGGATTTAGACTTTCGAGGTGGGTCACACCTTGTTATATTCACCCCCACCAGCCAAAACATAGGCGGCATGTCCCTTGGAAATGGCAACCGAAACCAATAAATAGGACAAAGGTCATTTTTTCTCTCAGCTAATTTGTCTTTAAATGCTTAAGTGTCACTTATATTTTAGAGCTAAACTTGAGAATTTCTTACATATTTATTTCTTGTTTTTATGTTCTCAAATGTCAAATCTGTGGACCCTCTCACTATAGAATGATGAAGTCTATGCTACCTATTCTCATATATAGTTAATGCATGATTTAATTATGATGTTTAACACGCCTTCAGCATGAACTATCTCATGTGGAGACGGTAGAAATACTTGTTTAGCCTGAGGTGGCAAAAGCATTAGGTATTAGCAGATTTGAAATAGGTTTGAACTCAATATACCTATACAACGGGCTGTTCAAGGGAACCTATCCATTTCCATTATTGCAGTCCTGATTGTTGCAATTCCATATTTGGTTCATTTGATTTTGTAGGATTTTCTGATGGTGTCTTCTGGAAAACGCAAGAGGGATGAGTATCCTGGTCAGCTCCCTTCTGATTCTTTCGTACCACAGCAAGATGGAAGTGCTGATCAGATAGTAGAATTTGTTGTGTCAAAGGTACCTATCAGTGATTAGTTCAGTTCATTGTGTTCAACGTTATTTTTCTTTCATATCTCTTCTACATATGAGATGATTGTGCTTCTGGAGTTATTTAGTGGTATGGTAGGACTGGTTTCACAGTTGGAGTATGTGTTCAGTTTACAGTGAAATTGTGTTAGGTTTACTGTCATGCCTTGTATAGTGTTTATTTTTTGCAAAATAACTTTGGTATGCCACACTTTTTTTAGCACCTGTCCACCTGTCATACATCCATCCTTTCTTCGAAGTTTGCACACCTGTGGCAGGCTATAGTACAATGTGGCTTATAGATTCCTTATGATATAATGTAGTTAGTATTGTTAAGCTTCTGCTTAGACCTCTGAAGTGTTTGTATACATCCTTTTTTTGTGCATGATTAGTTGATTGCTTTCTCAAACCTTTTGTTGTCTTCTCTTATATCCAATTTAAAGAGTAAAACAGTAGTGAGCTTGTACTTTCAGTGCAGTGTGCATCCTTGTTATATTGAAAGATGATGTATGAATTCATGACCTGATACCAAATTGGTCCAACTCAAGATTATTATTTGGATGTTATTGGGATAAAAACTAAAATTTGAGAATGCGGATTTGTTTATAAATCAAATCTTCTGCTGAACTAAATCATTCATTTTGTTTGTGAGAATATGATAATATCAAATGAAATTTAAATATATGCAACAAACATGACCTGATCTTTTTTCCCCTCTAATTGGTTTCTTTTCTATTCCTCTTTATGGGTACTCCATTCCTGCTTATAAATCTCTTTTTTGAATACTAAATGTTTTGCCTGCTAAGTCCTCGGTCCTTCTGTCTTCAGGAGCGTGGACACCAGCTTTGGAGTTCCATCATCAACAAGCAAGAGACATCAACAAAGGCAATTACCACAGTTATTCCGCAGCGTGATGGGGTTCAAGATGACTACAACGATGTATTGTCCTAAAACTAATTGGTTCAGCTTAGATAATTGAGTTCTTCACACTTATTTTGATATTTCTTTCTCCAGCAATTTTTCTTCCCAGGAGTTCCAACTGAAGATTATAACACACCTGGAGAATCTGGTGAAATCATCAAACTATGCCATTTTATATGCAGTGCTGACTTACATGTTTCTTATCTCTACATGTTTTGTTATGTTCATTAGCGGATTATCGAGCTCCCACACCTGCTGTTGGAACACCAAAACCAAGAAACGATGCAGGCGATGATGATGATGAACCTCCTCTTAATGAAGATGACGATGACGACGACGAGTTAGATGACCTTGAGCAAGGGGAGGATGAACCTAACACACAACATCTTGTACTTGCTCAGTTTGACAAAGTAGGTGCAATTTGTCAAAGATAATATTTGCTACCCAGGCTTAGGTCTTCCATCTAGTTTTAGTCCACTGTCTTACATCCTCTTCCATGTCCTAATAGGTGACAAGGACTAAGAATCGTTGGAAGTGCACTTTGAAGGATGGAATCATGCATTTGAATGGGAGAGATGTTCTATTTAACAAGGTTGGTAGCATAACCTTTGGTGAAATTCATGTATATGTTTCTTGAGCCTTTAAGTTTTAATCATTTTGAACTATTATATGGTTCGGTGATTGGTAGTCAGGGTGTTTGTTCTCTTTACAATTATTTTAAGTGAGCACAATTACTTCAATTCTCGTTAATTATCCACATAATTGGAGCAATGAAGAATAAATTAATGAATCTGATGCAATGACGACTGTAAACCTGCAATTGGCATTGTCCCGTCAGGTTCAGTGAACATATCTTGCTCACAGTCGGTAGTTGTCATATCCTGATACTTTCGTGACTTCTTGAACCAAACCCAAGCATTCCTATTTTTCTGCACCTCCCAAAACTGACGACCATCGGAACATAATGGTCAATTTTTACGTTGCAAATGTATAATGCTGTTCTGCCTAGAAAATTATGGTTAAATACCTGTAATGCTTAAAAGTTTTGGTCCACAACATTTGTGACGTTGATTTTACTAATTGCTGTTGCAGGCTACAGGAGAGTTTGATTTTTAAAATTTTCTGATGGAGGAGCTATTTTAGATGCTGCTGTATGGACATATCTTTGTCTTTGACATAAGGACGGGAGGTGACTGTGTATCCTTGGTGCCTTCCTTTTGAGGCCTTTTGCTTCACCCAGATGGTTGTCACCGCGATTGTTATCAATGTAAAAATGTTACTGCTGGGATGCTGTTTAGACATTATTCAGAGATGGTATCTTAAAGCCGGTGCTGAACAATCTTATCTGATTTAATGTTAGACTAGCAAAAATGCCTGCCGGCGCAACGGAGAAACCCAAATATCACCCTAGCATATTGAAATATATATTTAAATCTTGGCACGTTGCTAAACTAAGAACCTAAACTTGTATTTGACGTATCCTAGACCGGTGGTTTAATAGAACTTGTATCCACTTAGGGCTCGTTCAAAATGTAGGAATTTTGAAATCGTATAAGAATTTTACAGAAACGGTTCAGGATACGGAAAAAATTTTCATCGATCCAAACAGCCCCTGAACAGGATCAATGACTCATGTCCTAACAGAATATGCATCTATCGCGTGACGTGCTCGTAGGCATACTTCGTTTGCCACGATTCAAAGGTGTTCTAGATTTTACACTGTAGTGTTGATGTAGCAGTAGCCGAGAAGCCACAGCCACACAGCAATAGTGGCTCTTCCTCTGTCGTAGTGTATTTTGTGAGGAGAGAGAAGAATAACTCCTGTGAATAATAGTGGCAAACAACTCCTCAAACTATGAGCGGGAGCTAGCGAAGCCCTCTCAAACGACCCCTAAAATTTCGAGAGAACAGACGTCACTTATATTAAACTAGTGTGAGGATAAGCGCGCGCGTGCCACACGTTGTGCTACGTACAACATTGAGTTAAATTAGTAGAAGCAAATATGGTAGGGCTGGTTCCATAGTTTTGGTCTAAGCATAAATTGAAAATGGAAGTAATGGTTCAATATTTGCAAATATTATACATCAACCATTTTGTAGTTTTACCGTGTCCGCATGGCTTCACACATATACACATTCATTGAAGACATTGACACCAAGAAAGACTATTTTACAATGACACAAAGAAAAGAAGACCATTTTCTGTCAAATTGACGTGTCCAGTACAACGAATAATTTTTCGAGAGGAATGGTTATATACGGATCACCATTTCATGTAAATAACCGAACTAATTCAATAATTTGTTCATGAAGAATCTCAAAGAACCCACGTGGAACCGTATACATACAAAATTTGAAATTTTGTTATCAATCGAAGGTGTGTCCGTTGCACTCAGGTGTGTCCGGAATCGCATAGTATCAAAAGTGACAAATATCCTTATACACCTTGTATAAGATGGCCCCGAAACAAAGGCCAAATTGGCTTGGAGCCATCTCCTCACCGCTCTGCATGTTCAGACCTCAGAGGCCGGAAAAAAAAACAGTTAATCAGAATCAGAGGCTAAAAACTATGCTTTATATTGACACTCAGTAGAATGTGCGGATTGTGAAGATCAAGACATGGAAGATAAAACATAATAGAATCTAAAAGCCTTGGCCAACATATTAAAGCTTGGCTATTTCTATATGGCTTAACGAATGAAGTTACTTACCATACAATTTCTAACCATATGGATTGTTTTTCAGGACCATCTTTATACGCATAAGAAGTTACTAACCATATGGTTAGACCTGGATTGGTCAGATAAGGATACCACAAATAGAAGTTGTATGTGCATGCATGTTACCTTAGAAATAAGAATTCACATAGATCATACTACAACAAATAAATATCTGGCCATTTATTTAATAAAGGTGAGAAATTTGATCAATAAATTCATGCACAAAACATTAGCCATGATAGTTTTGAAAGATTTGAGTCGACAGAGAACATGTGCCAATCTGATTGCTACTCTGAACACTACATTAAGAAATCAACAATGGTACCTCAATTTATAAACTTGATGGCTTTGGACTAATAAATCTTGTCATGTAAATTTTATCTTGGTCAGTATCTCTTTATGCAACTTTTATCTTGGTCAGTAAACTTATACGAAATTTAAGTTGTACATGAGCTTTCATCAAAATAGCACATGTAGACTTATAGCAGCCAACAGGGATATACTTACAACAAGCTAAAACAAGAACGATAAATCAACATGGTTGCAGCTATATACATGTTTAGAACAGGTGCAAACAGTTAATTCCTAAATAAACCATAACTCTAGCAAGCTTTGCAATGTTCATCCAGCCATGGCGGAGCACAAACAGTAAAGCACAAAATGCACGAGAACAAAATCACACCGGACAGCGATCAAGTCTATTCCACATCTCTAGGGAGAAACAAGAAGCACACCTAGACAAGATGGCGTCAACATCCAGCAGCAGCCAATGAGTCAATGCACCCGTTGTCAACACGAACAGGCACCTACAAAGAAAGCAAAGCACAATCAAACAATTTTGGAGGAAATGAATACCTAGCCAATTGCATCTGCAAACAACCCCGCCATTTTGAGAATAGGTGCAAAAATATCATCAAGCTTTCTTTTCACCATTCTTCTTAGCAAGCAGTTGGCTGAAAACTGGAAGTAAAGTAAGAATCATCATATCGTACCTGTGAGAACGGTTAACCCTAGAACGGCAACAGCTTACTGCACCACCATAGACATGCTGCCATATTGCCGCTGCTCCTTGTGTCACTTGCTCGGATGTTTGGCCACCGCTACCCATGCTGCCTTCATGGTACTGACTATAGAGAGAAACTACTTGATTCACTACTGAAGCGGTAAACAGAATACGTTGAAATTGTTGAAAATTTTAAAACAGAACGTACTCACGAAAACCAAAAGGACAAAAAGATACTTCTGGAACCAACAAGTGAACTCATTAGCTTGTTGTTGTCATGCTTATATAGCACATAGATCCAAGCAACAATTTTTTCTCCAGCAGAAGAGCTACAAAGAATATTGTAGGATTAAGAATACAGTATACTCAAACCAATGGTGCACATCAATAAACACCAGACAATGAGCAAATGAGTAATACTAATTTCATCACGACCTGTTCCAGGATCCTTGTTTGAGGATATTAAACATGAAAATAATGCATATAATAACAAACAAATGCAGAAGTAATTAGGAACATAGACTACTTCTAAAAGGAGCATTTAGATAATTGGTAGATGAAGAAGTCAATATAATGAAAGAAAAGGGAAACCAAACTTAGTCGCATGTTAAATTAAGATCCGTGCAACCAATTAAGAGTCTATGAATGGATATGTTGACTGGCTGGGGCTTTCCTTCAAAATTGGCTTAGTCTCTTAGACTCTCAGGCTCTTTTTATGAAATGACCATCAATCTGTAGCTATAATAGCCTGCACTGCCAGATGAATGCCACAACTGTGTGATCTTTGACCTAGAGAAAATAATAGGAAAAATGTAAATCCCACAGTTCTACTGCTGCTGTATCTCCATACGTGGGGAAAAGAAGGAACACATTCACTTTGTTATAAAAATAATAATTGCATCTCCTTGAGGGGACACTGACAAAAGAGCCTCAAATGAACCCTGCCACTAAAACCATGCATAAAATCAAATGAAAGTACATTATGAAAGGGTGGCAAACTAAATACAGAATATATGGATGTGCAGCTGTGCACAAGAGACAATGGAAAAGGGTTGGATTTGTAGGACTTGAACGGACTGGGCAACCACCTCTAGCTAGCATTTGAAACATATGGATAACTATAACATTGCGATTCACAATCTCAGCACAAGGCAAACAAAAAAAATGGAAATAGATCATCAGTTGTGCTGCCTCATATTTACTCCATAAGCATGGCAGCAAGGCCGAACATCACCTCAATCCTGGTAGCTGGATTTCATCTCCGAAATTCAATGAGGGAATAAGCAGGAAGGACTTGCTGCACCAGGAACCACTGTGTAGCACCACAGCCTCCTATCCGCTTCGCTGAATCCTGCAAGAACGAATAGTGCAAGAAAAGAATGTGTCTCAGTAGGGGCCAAGTACCAACGGGTAGGAAATCCTAGGCACATTGCAGAGCAACCCCAGCCTCAATCCGGAACGAGTGCAGAGCATCTACCACAGGACCTCCAGAGCCCCACGCCCTTCTCCTGCAACAGGCCATGGCAGGCGCCCTCCGCAAGCAAGGAGTATGCCGAAGAGTAGCAAGATGGGGAAGGAGGATTGAAGGAAGGAGATGAGATGGCTCATAGGAGGACCAGTGCGGGGGGCATGGACACCATGCGTCTGACGACGGCGCAGACGCGGATTGCGATGGTGACGTCGCCTATGTGCTGCCCGCTCAGGCGGGCACGGGGGGTGAGCTGTGGCTGAAGAGCAGGAATCCACGAGCGTCTGCGTGCTGCTGCCTCATCGCTGCGTGGGGCTGCCACCCCGCTATCGTCGCCACACTGCCGCCGGCAAGATCTGGGGCGGGGAAAGGCAGATCAGGCAGGCACCACAACGAAGCCGCGCCACACCGAGGTAGGCCGGTGGGCGGCGGGGACCGGGTGAATGGCAGGTCGACGTCGGGCAGCGCCGCAATGGTCGGACGGGACGGGCCGCGCGACGTCCGGGCGAAGGCGATGTGGGGCGGCGCCACGGCGGCCGTACCGGAGCGGGAGCAGAGCCGCGAGGTGGGGGCGAGACGGAGGAGCAGGTGAGGAGGCGGCGGCTGGGCTCGCCGTTGGCTCACCAGCGGCGCCTGGGGATGTGGCGGGAGCGGCACGGCGTGGCTCCACGCTGGTCGCCCGTACCGGCGGCGAGGCGAGGTGATGGGGGGGAGGGGAGTGGCCTCCCTTTGTTCCCGCGGCTCTTGGACCCGCCGGAGCCATCCACCACTGGATCTGGCTTCTCCAAGGTGGGGCAGCGAGGACGCACCGGTGGCGACCACCAAGACCGTGAGAAGCGAAAGAAGAGGGGGGAAACCAGACCATACCTATGCGAAGACGTGGAGCGAGAGAGGGAGAACGCAGCGGCCGACGAGGGACCTCCCCAACCACTTCGCTGTGCCCACAGTGCGCCGAGGACGATGGCACTGTGGCCACATCATCCGGCGCCGGGGCGAGCAGCTCCCCCTGCCAACCAAAAAACGCCACGGCAGCGAGCTTCTGGCGCCAAGGGCCCCAACGAGGCACGCGCCGGGCGTCACCACCGAGAGCAGGCGCGACCGCGGCGGGAGACTGCCGGGGCGCCCACGCAGGCCGGGTCTCCCACGCCGCCGAGGCGACGTCACGGCAGCGCGGCCTAGCGCAGCGGACCCCACGCCTGCCACGCGTTGGGTGACGCTGGCGAGGCCGCGGCGGGGACGGCGAGGGGGCCACGCGGAGCAGCTCCGGGCCCGGAGCGCCACGCCCTCGCTCCTGCGAGGAGCGGCTCCCCACGTGCCGCGCGCTGCACATCGCCCCATCGGGCGGCCGCCGTTGGGGAAGGGGCGGAGTCGGCCTGAGCACTCGGAAGCTCGAGATGTTTTCTTGGTTTTATGTGATCTCATCCTCGTCTCTTACTCTAATTATAATCTAAGTAGGTAATGACTTGTAATTTCTATTGCGCCAGGGATAGATTCGTTTGCTTTTGACTACACAACGGGTGGGATATACAATTAGCTCCATGATTTTCATACAGTATTTTTTTGTCTTTATCTAATAAAAATGGAGTAGCATAAAACAGTCTGAAACCATAAGGAAATATTTTTAAATTAGAAATCTCCGACTTTCCTCAGGACGATACATGTCGTGTATATATGAAAACGTAAATTTATATGTTTTTTTTTCACGGCACATATATGAAAACGTAAACCTTTTATCACCAACCAGGCAGCTAGACGCCTAGTCTCAGATCGGAAATATGGGTCAACTTGGAGAGCAGCATTCCCCATTCTCTCTGCACTGTTTTTCATCTCTACGCTCTATCTCTCTCCCACCAGATCCATCAGGCCACGTTCGGTTTGCCCGGTTTTAGAGAAGATCGGAGGTGATTTAATCATTTTTAATTTAAATTTAATTAGTAAAAGATTAAATCCTCTTAAATTTTCTATAACAGAACAAGCCCTCAAGGAGATTGGCAGCCACACGAGCTTTGTTCCTGCAACCGGCCATCCCAGGCTCCCATCGAACTCCCCCTTCCGCAAGACCTGCCATCGCCCCTCACAACTCCACCTCCACCCTCAAGCACCCGGCAGCACGTCCTTGGCTTCGAGTCTGTCAGTCCATGGTGGCAAGCACTCGAGCCAGTGGCGTCCCATTCCTCGTCGAGCGCGGCAGCCGGTCGTCCATGGCGTCTGTTCCTCAAGCCATGGAGCTTCTCTGTACTTGCCCCCCGCTTTTTTATTTGGATTGACATGTTTCTTTTTATATTTGGCTGATTCTAGCCATTGCCGATTTGGATTCATATTCCTAAGGATTTAGGTTCCTATTTCTATTTACGTGCCTTAATGGGACGCAGCGGAGCGGCCATTTATATTTTGACGTGTGTCTGAGTTGAATCCGAATTTGTTGCTATGATTATGGACTGGAGTTCGATTATAGTTTGGTATATAGATCTATTTGTACAGATTCACCATAGCATTTAGTAAGTTTTGTTCGGTTTGAATTTGGACTGGAAACGTCCGATGAACATCACGTGTTTTCAAGACAGACTTCATGGACGACGGATCAATAGTTGACCGAGCATCGGAAAAACTTATTTCCTTTAATATTAGAATAGAGATAGATATATACATTTTTTTCCCATATAAGACAGTTGTGCCTTCGCAGCCCGTTCTGCTGGCGCTCGTGGTATATCAAACTTGCATATGTTGATCATATCTTCGAAAGCACTGACGCGGAGCAACACGACCTACCTGGAGCTGGTGGAAGGCCATGTTACAAGTGGTTGCCACGTGTATGCTGAAAGGACTGGTGGGTGCGAGTGTAAACTCTTAATAACGAAACCTGCACGCTAAGTCTATCGGGTAGGATATCCACGTCAACCGTTAGCCCGTTACCGTTAGATTCTCTTTGTTTGCGATCTGGACCGTCCCATGCGGGTTCATTCGAGTCTCTCGCCTGTTAAGCAGCAAACTCGGCATCGGGCTCGAGAACCCGCTCGGCGCTTCCATCTACTCCGCAAGCTCGACAGCCTCGCGTCTCTTGCCCGTTAAGCAGAAAACTCGGCATCGGGCTCGAGAACCCGCTCGACGCTTCCATCTACTCCGCAAGCTCGACAGCCTCCGCCTGCCGCGACGACCTCCGCACTCCACCTGCTCCTCTAGAATCTAGATTCGTGTCTCCCCGAGCTCAGTGTCGCCTCCAGGCGGCTGCGCCGGGGCTCCACGCTGCACGGTGGCTCAGCACGGTGTGCAATCTTCGCATCCCCTTCCTCCTCCATAGGAACCACGGACAAGGCTGCTCGGCCCCAGCAACGTAGGAGAAGCTCCACAGACGCAGCATGGGAGACTCGGTAATGCAAGCTGCGTCCTCAGCCGAGGAACCTCGCTCAGTTCGGACGTATGGTGCGAGGTGACGAGCGCTGCAGCCACGAACTTCTTCCCATTGGAGGTCCAAGCAGCAGCCGCAATGCAGAGCCCCCTGGCATAGGCACCTCGAATCCACGCCTCCTCTGGTTCACCACTCTCTTACCTCGCTGTGAGAGCGGGCTGTGGCGTCACGGTCACTGCCAAGCCCCTGTTTGCGCAGCCTCTCCATCTGACAGCAACACCCAAGCCTCGCCTCGTCCAACCAGCTGGCCACGGCGTAGTGGCCGGGGCCAGGCAACACCACCACCGCTCCTCACAGCCCCAGCAACAGCTAAAGTGGACTCTAATGCCGGGCACGACGCCGCCATGGGCGATGCACAAGACTTGTTCGACGTTTTGCCCACAAGGTATGATTTTTTCCCTTTTTTCTTCCCTTTGTACAGACTTTATGAAATGCAAGTGAATACGTTTGGATTGGCCAGACACAGCATGAATGAACCAGCATACTGAAACATCTAGAAGCTACTTGGCTATACCTCGAAGGTGGTATGGTTTACTCAGGATCTGTTTCCTGCTTCCTGTAGAGAAAGGGTAGTGGTATGTTCTTGGCCATGAAACTAAAGATTACTAGAGTTAAAATTTGCAGTTCTACCTTACTGTAAAGTTCACTTCAGAGTTTCTGACCTAAGAGATTTTTATTCTCACCAAGATGAGCGAAGATTGGTCCACATGCTACTAAACATGCTACTAGGATTGCTGGATTGAAGGTGATAAGCATTATTATGGAACCCACTAAGCTCTGGTTTAATCCTTGACATAAAAATGAGGTATGATATAGATACATATTTTTGATGGAAAAATCCTGACATCGTAATGGGTGCACAGAACCTAGGATGGATGACCACTTTATTGCTTCAAAAAGAAAATCCAAATTTGTGTGAATGTACAATATAAACAGGCAAGATAATTTTTAAGCACCGATTGATAGGATTACAGATCCTACCGGGGATGTTACGTAGGGAATAGGGGTGAGGAGCGGGTGGACGATGGCGAGGGCGGCGCTGGGGCGCCGTGATCGTGCGTGAGGCAGGAAGAGGCGGCGGCTAGGGTTTCGCCCTGCTCCCTGAGGGAAGCGGGCAATTGATGAATTGCTTCTGCTTAATTTCCATAGTCTGTTTACACGCATATAAATCTCCTCTCTAATGGGCTCCTCTCTAATGGTCCGAACTAGGACTGATAATGAACTAATACTAAGATAACTTGGGCCCTAGGCCCTAATCCCCTTGACGACTCTTTGACCACTATTGGGCCTCCTCCTCTGGTAATGGACGCTTGTCATAACATCTCTCCCCGCCTGGGAAAACAGCTCATCCTCGAGCTGGAAGTCGGGGTAGAGGCTGCGGAAGTCGTCGAGCACCTCCCATGTAGCTTCCTCCTGGGGTAGCCCCTGCCACTGCACCAGGATATGCCAGACGCCACGACAGAGCTGAGCCCGCAAGGCCCTAGCCGGCGCTGGCAGGAGGCGGCCATCTAGCACCAGTGCATGGGCACCGGTTCTGCAGGGGGAGATCCCTTGTGGCGCTTCAGCAACCCAACATGGAAGACGTCATCGAGGCGAGCGCCCGCTGGGAGCTGCATCCGATAGGCCACCGTGCCGACACGTTCCAGCACGCGAAAAGGGCCAGCGTAGCTCGATCCAAGCTTCCCCTTGGCCCGAACGTCCAAGGACTACGTCGTCCGGTGCAGCAAGCGCAACCAGACCCAGTCACCTACCTTCAGCTCCAAATCGTGGTGCGAGGTGACTTAGTACTTCTTGGAGAGCTGCTAGGCCTGGAGGAGGCGCTGGTGAGCCTCTGCTAGAATCTCGTCGCTACTACGCAGGAGAGCGTCCGCCGTCTCTGTCTGCGTCGTCCCTAGTTGGTATGGTAGAATGGGTGGGGGCGGCCGGCCGTAGACCACCTTGAAGGGCGTGGCGCGTAGGGACATATGGAAGGAAGTGTTGTAGCAATACTCCGCCCACGGCAGCCAGTCCAGCCACGCCTGCGGACGATCACCTGTCACACAACGCAGGTACATTGCGATCACCTTGTTGACCACCTCGGATTGCCCATCCGTTTGGGGATGGAACACCATGCTCATGCGCAGCGTCACACCTGCCATCTTGAAGAGGTTGCGCCACACATGGCCGGTGAACATGGGGTCCCTGTCGCTGACGATGGAAGAGGGGAACCCGTGCAACCGGACAATGCCCTTGAAGAAGGTGTGGGCGACGGAAGCCGCAGTGTAGGGGTGGCCGAGCACGATGAAGTGTGGCGGAACCGCCGATTTAATCCGGACTAAGCACATTTGCCTCCTCTGGCTTGTAATGTGATTAGGCCAAACTAAACCCGGTCGTCCGTCGAGAGTCATTTGACTCCCGATATTACCTTTTTCCCAGAGGAACCGACATCATACACATCTGACCCACGATGGAGCCACAACAGATACATCATCACAGGCAGTTGAATAGCATAATATTAGACTTAGTTACAAACCGGTCTTAAATAAAGTATAAGTCCAACATAGTGTTATAAGTTAGCAAGTTCGAAAGTTTCTCGCAGCGGAATTATAAGTTCAGAGGTCGCCATGATATCACCAAAAGATTTGCATTAGAGGTAACAACATTGAGCCCACCGATGTTGCCCTTGTGCCACTCATGTCGTTTCATCCTAAATGAGGGCATGCTCCGCCTCCAACACAAGTGCAGACCATGAATTCCATACCTGCGCTCAAAATATGGGGCAAACCCTGAGTACTAATTACTCAGTAGGTCTTAATGGATTTGGCTTACGGCTGACGCGAAGCGGCTTACTAGCAAGTGGATCCTTAGCCTTTGGTTTTAAACAGTAACATGTGTAACATAAGTAGCAAGTTTTCATCATTTGTATAACCTTCAACATAACAGTAACTTGCAGTAAGGTAAACAGTTCAATTCAATCATATGGTATTCCAAAAACCATGAGTATCAAATACCGAGAGTTTAAGTAGTTACTACGTTACCCGTGTGCTTTATCAGCATTCCCACAGCTGGTGGGCATCAGCGATTCGAATCGATTTTTAATTCCCGAGAATAACTATCATGCCAGAAGTATATGCTTACTAGCCATCGCGTTCCCACATATAGCCCCAATCTTAACCTGCCTCGTCCCAAGTTCGATTCACTCCCGCCTAGCCCCCGGGTTGTGCCCCCATGACGAGCCTGCCGACATCTCGGTCTCCCCGTCATGAGTACCAAGCTCCCCCGGGCCACCTTCCTCTCAACCAGCGGGTAGGAACGTGTCTCTGTGCTTCGGACGAGCCCAGGAAAGACTTTTCCGGTCCCATATCCCGGATAAGCACTCTAGCAATGTTATGCCGAACAGCAGGCGAACAGCGGACGTGCCTTATGCGACTCGGGCGGAGTCCAAAGTGCAACCTTACGAAAAGTATATACTGAAATAAATCTCCGCCCGGTCTCCATTTAGTTCATGAGTAACAATAATAATTGATGTAAATGTAAGCTTTTGTAACTTTGAAAACACCTACGCGACGAGTCCACACACTCGTGTCTACTCGTACCTAGCAAACTCTAGGCATACTCGTCCTACGAACTCTATATACAGGTGCTAGGGCCAGGGCGGTCAGGGAATCTAATGCAATTGGTTCCAAGCAACTCCTAATGCATATGCGTAATCATCAAGTATAATTTGTTTGCTGGGTTGAGTATGGTCCTGCCTACCTTCCTCGTTAGGGTCAGTAGCTTCTTCCGGAGCGTAGTCGGGTCCCTGCTGCTGGTCCTCCGGTCCCTAGTGCAGCTCCTCTTCTGGCTCCTCTGCGACGGGTTGGTTCGGCGGTTGTCCTTCGTTCGCGGAATCTATATGCATGACATGGTGCAATTGGAGCATGTATTAGTGCAATGCTTGCTTCATGATGCGAGTGCAATGCAAGAAATCATGGTTTATAGGATAACATTATGCATTTTTCGTGATGAAACTTGTTTAACGTTAAGAAATCGTACAAGTCATCACCTATGATAACTTAGCTTGTCACACATAACCACGTGGGGTTGTGTGACTGGATAGCATCGATTAATGCGAAAAGGCCGATGCTTACTTGAACACCTATTTTCACCTAGCTAGCTTAGCATTCCTAGCGTGCGTTTTCTCAACAGTAGTGAAGACCTACGTTGCATTCCAGCTTAGTGGCTAAGGCCTACATACTCCTAAGTTCCAAATGTGATTTAGGGTGGCATTTATGGATATACTAGTCTCGCATTTCCTATTCTTTGCTTAAATAGGCATTATATCTACCATTTTCAAAATAGGGTCAAACTTTAAATGCATGGCCTCACGTTTTCAACGATGAGCTACTTACACCATCTAGAACTTAAATGAATATCACCAAAACCCCCTATAGCTTACTTTTATCTAGAACCCTTTTCTTTTGTTAATTATATGCTTAATTACTAGGCAAGGGTAAAATAGTAAATATATAGCAAGCATTTAAGCTATCAAATTCTTATACTAAGCTTAGGTATACTAGCAATGTTGCTGCTCAAATTCTGAAGTTTTTGACCCACATCTAAACCACATTTCCTATTTATTACTTTAACATGCATGAACTTATGAATTTCAAAACACTAACTATACTTGACATGCATAGTACCCCATTTCAACAGTGAGCTCTTTATACTACAGGGAGCACAAATAAAATGTGTAAAACTATTTAGAGCATAACTTCTATATAATTATCATTTCCTCATTTATTTCTATGCTAAAATCACATGTAGGGAAAAAATGGTAATTAAACAGTGAACCTTTGAGCTACCAAAAATCACAGTGAGCCTATATACCCTAACAACACTGCTGTCCAAGTTTGGCAATTTTTGGAGGCCAATTAGTCCACATTTCTTATTTATTAGGGTTTTACATGCTTGCACAAAATCAGGGGCAAACTGGTAATTGCCTACTCAACCATCATATTCACCAGATAGATCTATTCAAAAGGATTACAATGCATCTAGTTTGGTATTTTTTTGATTTTTATTGTATTTTCTATGATTTTTCAAAGATTTCTACCGAAATAACTAAATAAAAAGGAAAACCATTAGATCCAAGGACTAGATCGTGATTGTTTCGAAACCCCAGGGGCTAGTACGTAAGACTTGCAAGACTCAGCATACAGCGCGGTGGACTAAAATGAAAAATCCTGATACCGCGGGGTCGGATCTGCAAATCTGCCGTCTCCTTCCTCCCGTCGTCTTCTTCCTCGCGACGGGAGGAACGGCGACGGTGGCGCGCGGCCAATCCGGCCCTGCGGGGCACGGAGGCTCACCGCGAGATGCCGGGGAGAGAGAGAGGAGGATGGGGAAGCTCACCCACTACCTCAAACGGCGGGGGAGACTGCGGGGAGGGACAGCGACGAGCGCTTCTGGTCGGCAGGGTTCGGCGGTGCAATACGCCGGGGTGGAGGGGTCTCGAGCGACGAGGTCTAGGCGGAAAGGTGGAGTCGAGGGCGGCGAAGCTCGGCGCGGTGATGGTTGAGCTCGGGAGAGGGCGGAAGTGGCTGGGGGCGAGCTCGAGCGAGCTCTGTCAATGGCGGACGGCGCGAGGACGAGCGGGGAAGACGGAGAGGTCCGAGCGCGCGAATGGAGGCTCGGGGAAAGGAGGCCGGGGCCTCGCCCCCGCCTTGAAGGCGCGCTGAGCGCTGCTGTCGGCGAGCGGCAGCGGCAGCGGCGCGTGGCCACGGCGGTCGGGGAGGCCGGCGCGTGGCCACGGCGCCCAGAAGACCGGCGCCGCGTGGGCGCGGTCGGGCGGGGAAGGAGGAGAGAGGCGCGCGGGTGGGCTAAGTCCATGGACCGGTGAGGCTGACAGGTGGGGCCAAGGCCGGGAATGAAGAGAAAGGCGCATGGACCGGGTGCGTGGAGCGAGAGAGCCGGTGGGGCCCGCAGCCGCGGGTGTCGGGCGGGAACCCGCAGCCCTGCCAGGTGGGACCCACTTGTCATAGGCTCATGAGAAAAAGAAAATCCCGAAAAAATGAAAAATGGGGTTTGACCACTAACCAGGTTTCTGAATTTTGCCAATTTGACCAATTTAAGAGCCGAATTTGAAAAGGACCCAATTGAATGAAATGTTGTACCCTTTGAGATCTACAACTTTGTCAAAAGCACCAAGTTTAAATTCTGGATCTAAATTTGATTTAAATTTGAATTTAACTATTAGCCCTCAGTTTGGACTGAGAACTGTTTTCCTTAGATAATTCAAATGTCTTATTTCTAGCCATTTTCTCCCAAAAGCCTTTTTGACAAAGCTGTTCAAAATTTCATGGACTACAACTTTCTCAATTGGACCTTTGCATGAAAAGGACTGTAGGATATAGAAAAATGAAGAATTCTAAATATTTCAGATTTGGAGTGTGTTTGTTTGCTGACACCAAAAGTCCCTTTACACTAAGTTAAACCCATTTTCCACCCAAGCTCTAATTGAAAAAGTTGTTTACCACTTCAAGACCTACAAGTTTGGTATAAAAAGTTTCACCTAAAACTCCATAGGATTTAAGTTATGCTCACATTTATAGCGTCATTTTTGCAAAACTGAGTGTATCACTAAGCTATTTTCATCCTGTTTGTTCATATGATTCAAATGTACACTACCATGAGATGAGATGATGCTTATGAGAAGTAATTAAACAAAGTATGCACATGATAAAGCTCGGGAGATGCCTAGGGCATCACATGAAGTGTGCGTACTTGGAGAAGCGGTCGACCACAGTGAGGATGACGGATTTCCCGCCCACCTTGGGCAGCCCCTCGATGAAGTCGAGCGAGATGTCGGCCCAAACTTGGGATGGCACCTCGAGTGGCTGCAGCAAGCTCGCCGGACGTAGCGTCTCCGTCTTGTTCCACTGGCATGTGGCGCAAGACCGGACCTAGTCCTGGACCAGCATACAATCGCTCGGAATGTAGAACTCTGAGTGGAGGTGGTGCAACATCTTTTGGATGCCCTCGTGGCCCGCGTAGTGAGCCATGCGTAGCACCTGATGGTGCAGGTCCCTGTCGTCTGGCACAAAAATCCGAGCGGCGTGCAGCAGTAGCCCATCCTCCATGCGCCACGGATCAGGCAGCTCCCCCTCATGTAGGCGTCGGACAAGAAGCTGGGCATCAGGAGCCTCCTGGGTAGCGGTGCGGATGTCGTCGATGAGGGTGAACGAGGGGCCGGAGAGGGCACAGGTAGCCGTCCCCGCGCCTCCCTCTGGCAGCGGTGTGTGCTCTGCGTCGCGGCAGGAGAGAGCGTCCACCACGGTGTTCAACCGGCCCGGGCGGTACTCCACGTTGAAGTCGAACCCAAATAGCTTGCTGATCCACTGATGTTGTGGCACTGTGGAGAGGCGTTGGTCCAGCAAGAACTTGAGGCTGTAGTGGCCAATGCGCATGAAGTGACGGCCCTACAGATAGGAACGCCAATGGTGCACCGCTTGCACCAGGCTGATCAACTCTCTCTCATAAGCGGCAAGTTTCAGGTGGTGGGCAGCAAACAGCCGGCTGAAGAAAGTGAGGGGTCTCGCGCCCTGGTGGAGTACAGCGCCGAACCCCACGCCTGACGCATCACAGTCTACCGTGAAGGGTTTGTCAAAGTCTAGCATCTGCAGCACTGGGCCGGTGGTCAGGGCACCCTTTAGTGCCTGAAAGGCCACCCCGGCCTCGTCCTCCCAGGAGAAAGCATCGTGCCTCAGAAGACGTGTGAGGGGTACCACTATGATGCCAAAGTCCCGGATAAACTTCTGATAGTATCCGGAGAGGAAGCCGTGGAGGCTGCGGGTGGAGCGCAGCGCTAGCCAGGAAGCGACCGTCGTGACCTTGTCAGCGTCCATGGCGACGCCATCCGCCGAGATCACGTGTCTGAGGTAGGTTTCCGAGGTCGCCCCAAAGGAGCACTTGGAGCGCTCCGGTGTGAACGGAGAGCGTGGAGGACGATGCTGATATGCTGCAGGTGCTCAGCCCAGGTGGCACTGTAGATGAGGATATCATCAAAAAACATGAGCATGAACCTATGGACATAATAGGGGCAGAGCACGCTGTTCATCAAAGCCTGGAACGTGGTCAGGGGTGTTGGAGAGCCCAAACGGCATCACCAGGAACTCGTAGTGCCCGTGGTGCGTGCAGAATGCCGTCTTGGCGACGTCGTCCGTGTGCATCCGCACCTAGTGATAGCCCGACCACAGGTCGAGCTTGGTGAAGAAACGGGCCCCGTGGAGCTCGTCGAGAAGCTCGTCCACCATGGGTATCGGGAACTTGTCTTTCGATGTCTTGGCGTTGAGCGCGCGGTAGTTGATGCAGAACCGCCAAGACCTGTCGGCCTTGCACACAAGGAGCACCGGGGCAGAGAAGGGCGAGGTGCTGGGGCAGATGATGCCTTATTTGAGCATCGCCGCACACTGGCGCTCCAGCTCATCCTTCTGTAGCTGCGGGTAGCGGTAGGGCCGGACGGCGATGGGAGCGGTCCCCGGGAGCAAGTGGATGCAATGGTCGTAGGACCGCGCCGGGGGCAGCTCGTACGGCTCCCGGAACACAGCTTCGAATTGCTGCAGGAGGCTGTCCAGAAGCGGTTCGGTGGCCACGCGGGCGGTTGGCCCAAGCAGGGTGTCACGGCAGGAGCCTAGACCATCCCACTAGATGCGTCGGGCGCCCCTGGTGAAGATCATGTGCATGGCCTTAAAGTCCCAGAGGATGGGGCCCAGCGTTCTCAGGAACTCAACACCGAGGATGAGATTGAACTTCCTTAGGCCGATGCCGTAGCAGCCAATGGTGAACTCCTCTTGACTGATAGTGAGGGCCACGTTCCACACCACGCCCTGGGACAACACGCGATCCCCGTTGGCTACCAGCACCCGCAGCGTCGGGCGTGGATCAGTGGCAAGCCGCAGGCTGTGCAAGAGGTCGGAGTTGAGGAAGTTGGACGTGGAGCCCGAGTCGAGGAGGTGGCCATGGACCTACACCGGTAGCAACATGGCGTGCTCGGTGCGGACACCCGCGATAGCGTGGAGGGAGACCGTAGGTGGCGTCGGGGCATCAGCGGTCGCCGTTGCTGTGGTATTTGGGTCGGCGAACTGGGCCACGTCCTCCTGAGGGTGCCCTTAGCGGTAGCGTCATCATCGACGTAATCCGCCGATTCCAGGTAGAAGAGGCGCTTGCAGATGTGGCCCCGAACGTATGGCGTTCCTGTTGTTGCTCGGCCAGGGAGAGACGGCGGAACTGGCGAGTAGTACCGCCCACCCTTGGGGTCGCCGCCGCGCCGCCCTGCTACTGGGGAAGGGGCGGCTATACAGAGGCGCCTTGCGTGGGTCGAAATGGCGCTGGCAGACCCTGGCATGGAGGTAGTTTGGCGTCGCGCGCTGTTGGGGCAGGCGGTGTCACGACCGCGCAGGTCTCGAACGCCCGAGCCAAGTACATGGCCGTCTGGAGGTCCCACAGCTCACAGAGCTTGACGTCGACACGAATATGGTCTGGAAGTCCTCCCACAAATAGCTCGGCCTTCTGGGGGCCAGAGAGGTTGTGGGTGTGGCACAACACTGCATTGAAACGCTCGGTGTACTCTTGCACAGTGGATGTGAACGGGAGGCGCGCGAGTTCGGATAGGCGAGTGCCGTGAACCGTCGGTCCGAAGCGAAGGGTGCACAACTCACGGAAGCGTTCCCAAGAGGGCATGCCCTCTTCCTGCTTGAGGGTGTAGTACCACGTCTGGGCAACACCGGTGAGGTGGTAGGAGGCGAGCCACGTGCAGTCCGAGGCTAGGGTGCGCTGGCCGCGGAAGAACTGCTCACAATGATTCGAGCTAGTAGAGGGGATCCTCGGCGCCGTTGTAGGTGGTGAACTCGAGGTTGTGGAAGCACAGCGGAACTGGGGTAGGGCTCAGCCCCTGGGTGGCACCGAAGGGTAGTGGTGCGTCAGCGCCCGCCGGGGCGCTGTAGAAAAGAGTGCTGTCCTCCCCGTCGTAGAACACCCCGTTGGATGAAGCGGTCGGTGTCGGGGACGTTGCCATGGTGTACTGTTGCCCTGTCGTCGCGTACGACGGGATTGGAGAGGGTGACGGCGGCATAGACAGAAGATGGAGTGGCCAGCTCGGCGCCACGGGTAGGCTGGTCCAATGGGTCGGCATTGGTGGCGGCAGCGGGAGCAGGGCCGTCGCCAGTGGTGGTCGTATGGACGTGGTCGGGAGCGGATGTTGCGGGGGCGGTAGGGCGCTCTCCAAGAAGGCCTGCATGGCCGCCATCGAGCGGGCGAGGTCGTTGATCGCCACAGCAATGGGACTCCAGTGTGAGGGGCGGCTACGCGGTGGTGGGGATCGTCGCAGCCATGGAGATCACCGGCGCCATGGAGCTCGGTACCACAACGGATGGAGCCAGCGACTGGGTGGTGGTGGGAGGAGGGCTTGACATCTCTGATACCAGATTGATAGGATTACGGATCCTACCGGGGATGTTACATAGGGAATAGGGGTGAGGAGTGGGTGGACGATGGCGAGGGCGGTGCTGGGGCGCCGTGATCGTGCGTGAGGCAGGAAGAGGCGACGGCTAGGGTTTCGCCCTGCTCCCTGAGGGAAGCAGGCAATTGATGAATTGCTTCTGCTTAATTTCCATAGAGTCTGTTTGCGTGCATATATAATCTCCTCTCTAATGGGCTCCTTTCTAATGGCCTGAACTAGGACAGCTAATGAACCAATACTAAGATAACTTGGGCCCTAGGCCCTAATCCCCCTGACGACTCTTTAGCCACTAGCGGGCCTCCTCCTCTGGTAATGGACGCCCGTCATAACATATAATATCCATCTATATGTATGTCCAACTTTCACGGGAGGTTCAGGCGGAGTTACTTCTACAGAAAAATAAAGCTATAAAGATGCTTGCAATGAACTGTAACTGTAGGAGGGATTCAAGGACACAGCTCACATGTGAATTTTAGTTACAGAATGGTAGTGCACCCGGTCTTTTTTCCCCTGGTAATAATATTGCTGTGGTACCATTCTCCTTCTAAGCCCTGTTTTGATTATCTGTACAAATCTGGGGACTTTATAATGGTGCTAGGAACCAACTATGGACCATTACTTTGTTCCTCTAAAGGAAATCCATGCGTGAGTAAATGTCCAATATATAAGTAACATACTCAATTCTTAGAAACCTGCTATAACCAAATGCATATGCAGGTCAACAACATTACCTACGTCCTCTCATACACACTATGATGATGGTTATCATCCATCAATAGCTCATCAATCCTTGTAGCTAACAGTCTATTATCATAATCATATTTGTAGAACAAGATTTCACTTGTTTTACTAAAAGCAAGAGGATTGAGGAAAGCAACAGTGGTGCCACTTTTAAAGAAGGAAAATACCCTCTCAATCTGCACATTCTAACATGTCCATGTTCTATATTCAAATATTTGGTCATCCACTGATGAGCAATTGTCTCTAGATGTAGCTCATTAATAACACAATATGTTCAATAGTGCCTCGAATGCAAGTTTGACTTGTGTCATTTTGTCTTACTAATTATAACTTGCAAGTTTACAGTCTTTGTTGTTTTGAGATGATATACTTAGATCCAAAGTATATCAGCTTCTGAAATTTTCTTATTTCTTTTATCTTTGCATTTACATGAAAGGCCAATGAGCACTACTAAAATATTGGCCCTTAATCTGCTTCTCTCTATAATGGAAGAAAGTTGAGTATTTACATAATTGAATCTTTGCTCGAAGATGGCGCATACTCCAAGCCAAGTAAGTTACAAGTTACTATTTTTTCTTTGTGGTTTGAAACATGAGAGATACACCACAACCCATGGTTAGTAACAGATGTTAGTGTAGCTCCTCTTTTGCACATACAAACATCGTTCAGCAGCAGATAAAAAGCAAATTGCCATTTTATTGTTGCAGAGCACAGGCACTGTCACCGACAACAGTGGAAAACTGAAGTAGATCTGTTGTGGTCTATAAATATTCATGTACATCTAGCAGCTTTTGGCCCAGTGCAATTTATGTTTGCTCAGATCTCTGAATGGTATCATCCTTCTTTTTTGAGATGTAATTGTGTAACTATTTAAATTGCTTTCCAAAGTGTATGCATGACATATTATATATAGCATAGTTGATCTGTCTGAAACAGATACATTTGATTGAAGATGCAGGAAGACAGAGTATACGCTGAACTTAGTTATAGTTCTGATTAAGGACAATTAATTCCATACATCAATAAATTTACAAAACTCTTAGACCCACACATAATCACCATTGGATGGCTCAAACATGGCGTGCAACGCCGTGCCCAGATTTTCTAGTAAGTTTACTGAGGGTGTTTGGATACACCCAACTAATTATTACTAGTTGCTAAAATTTAGTTGTTTTTTTCCAAACAATCTTACTAATGAAGCAGCTAATAAATGTTCAATCTATTAGGACCTATTAGCTGGTCGGCTGTCATTAACTTTTAGTAGCTGATTTTAACTGAAATTAGCGGATCCAAACAGAACCTAAAGTCATTATTTCGCATTTCATGCAAAGGGGTGCAAATATGTTCTGCATGTTGCTTAGGCCTAATTTGAATACTTTAAGAGCTGCTAAACTAGACTTTAATTCAACTATTTTAGACCCGTCCACATGAATGTGACGTAATTATTTTGCGCCTGTCCACTACTATGCATTATGCATGTGACGGTTGTGTAGAACTACACTACCTAAAAAACTATGCAATCCTAGTATTCGAAATTTACCCAAAAAGAATGTAGTCCTGGCACACATATTAATGTTACTGCCCTTTCTAAGGCCACGTGGATTTAATTATGATTGTTTTTTCTAAAATATATGTGCAATTTAAGATAAGGGCATTTATATCTCATCATTTATTACGACTACTAATTTCTAAAAGAAAATGTTAGCACGGTATTCTTTTCGAGGCTATGTAGCAAATTTGAACTAAAAAAAACAATGGATTTGAGAAATACACAAGGTGTGATGCCTCCGAAATCAAGGGTGAGGGGAATAGGGATTCTGATTTTCCAAGAGACATAGATTGTAAGGAAAATGGGTCCTAAGCCTTATGTTTAGTTCTCTAACGTGATTTTGGTGGTTGAAATGACAAGACGTACCTGGGACTAATGTTTGCAAGTATTTTTTGTTTAAATCCCAGGATGCAAGAGATGGACTTGGATACAAACACATCAAACAAGGGCTTAAAAAGTATAAGAGAAGATCCTGACACGATGGTCCCGCTGGCTGGTCATTGGGTTGGATTTTTCCATGCACCACCGGATGGTGCGGCGAGTATAAGAAGCCTCAAGAATGAAAGACTCAAGACCTGGTGTGATTTACACGCACCCTACCACCGGACGTTCTAGGTAGGGGAGAAGGAGAAGACCGCGTCCAAGGGTTGAACGCACTAGATGGTCCAGTGGTCTAGAAGCATCTGCACATTGGAGACCGTGAGCGTTATAACATACTGAACGGTCCATAGCTAACAACGGTCGACTTGAAGATTCAACGGTTTACTCCAACGGCTAGTTGGGTTTACGCGCCGGACGTTTTGGTGTTGTAAGCATCGGATGGTCCGGTGCTTGCAATCTACGCAGTGCCGCTGCAACCCAATGGCTAGTTTGAAGGCTTAGACTATTTATACCCCCTTAGCCTTTACAACATGGTTGGTGACCCCTGAGCTCATTGCAGTGCTAAGATATATTTTACACATCACTTAGACATATTTTGGGAGCCCAACCATCACAAGAGCTAACTGATACATCCCAGCATAGCTAGAGCTTGCAAAGCATCTTTGCTTAGGCCTTGTTGTTTATTACCCCATGGTTGCGTGCATGTTGCCCTTGTAAGTGTGCGTCTTGTAGTCTTGCGAGACCCTCCAAAGTGTGGAGTGGCCACCGCCTTACCTTGTGAGAGGGAGTGAGGCCCTTGACATTTTACCCAAAGCTCATTTAGTGGAGACAGCGGAGAGCGTCCGTGAGAAGGTCCGCAGAAGACCCCAACGGCCTTGTCCATCCTCTATCCTTGCGAGGGCGAGGCCGTAGTCCATGGAGGACTATGCGAGAGAAAGGCTTAGGTGGGTGTGTACCAAGGATTGTAGGGTTACGAGGTAGGCTACCATAGCATGAAAACGTTTTTCTACTACAGCGTAAAGCATAGGAACACATACAAGCAAGAGATCATAGATCGATACCACTAGACGCACAGTGTAGTAGAAGACAAGTCGAAGCAGCCGAGTGCCAAGGGGAGCAGCTGCGTACCGAGTCAATGCATGCTGTGTCGATGTAGGCTTTGTTGTGACTGCTACGCTTATTGACCGATTGGTTTTGAGGGTGGCCGAGTGGTTCTTGATCAAGATTGACTGGAGGAATTGACATCGACTCTTCTCACCACATCGACTCGGCGCGCATGACTCGGCACTCGACTGCTTCGACTCGTCTTCTGCTACACTGTGCGTCTAGTGGTAACGATCGATGACCTCTTGCTTGTACATGTTCTTGTGTCTTACGTAGTAGTAGAAAATCCTTTCCATGCTATGGTAGCGGAAGGGATCTAGGCCATATTTGGTGTTTTGGTAATTGTGACAACGTTGTGTGAACTAATGTTTCAATTGAGTATATTGAAGGGAATTGAGTTCATGGATATATGAGCTCGGTTGATATCGATTAAGCGTGGTGATTGCTTCATGGATGGATAGCTCAAGGCAAAGGTATAAAGATAGGTTTTGAGTTTTCCTGATCAAACGATGCTTTGAGGATGGAAATTGACCGGATTAATATGTTAGATGGCCGTATTATGAAGAAAGGTCAATTGGGTCTCTAGTGCCTCATCTATCATATAGTTGATGACTTTGCATTAGGGGTAACAACACTTCCAAATTTCGATTGAAAACTCATCTTCAAAAGCTTGGTTGAAAATGAGTTGACTGTTGTGTACTGTAGACTGTGCGAGCCGTAAGGGCGGATTGTCCGCGGGGCTCACTTTTTAAGGGCAGAAACCGGTGGTTTTTGTGGTGGACAAGATTGTCCATGGCAGACTATCTGGGGCCTAGAGGTGGAATGTCCACAGTTGAGAGCTAAAAATCCACCAGTTTGCAGTGTTCCATGTCGAGTTTTTAAGACTCAATGGTAGATTGTCCAGCCTTGAGGGGTGGACTGTCCGCAATGCATTTCTAGCACTTGGCTAGGCATCTAGCAGCCGTGGTTAAGGTTTTTCTTGAGAGCCAATGGACCGGCTCCATTGCCTCTAGAGTGATAAGTGATTGTCAACAGAAGCCAAAGACCCAGATGGACAGGAGGCCCTCCGATGGATGGGAGGTAGATAGAAGCCCTCCGAAGGACTGGAGGCATGCTCAACGTCGGTTGGCCATGGGAGTTCGGTACATGGAGGAGCGACACAGCGACGGCAGGAGTAAGACCTCCAAAGGACTGCGAGGCAACTCCAATTGACAGGGGATGACGGGTGCCACCGCTGTGCAACAACACGAGTACATGGCGCGAAGATGGGCATGGGTGTTGGCGGACTCACTTAAATCCGCCACCCTACCACTAAGTTACCAGACTCAGTGAATGGGCTCATTCTCGCCGAGATAGAGTGTAGTGGGCCGTTCTAGGCACAAGAAGGAAATCCTAAATTTCCTGGTTTCTGAATTCAAAACCAGGGGTCGATCGGCGGATTTGGACTACTGGCCACATGGACTCATCCGGGAGTTTGCGTGCATCCGAAGATCTAGACTCCATCGCAATCGTCCGTCTCCAAGAAAGTTGAGTCTTTTCTGTTTTGGCCCCTACGACGTTTCTGTAATATAGGGGTCTTAGTGTAAAATGTGTCGATTAGGCCTAGGGCGATAAATAACGAAGTGGCTGGTCATTTAGAGGACTCTTCCACCTAAAAAAACCCTAGGCTTAGTTTCCAACCATCCAAGAGCTTGAGATTAAACCGGGTGCTTAGCTTAGGAT
The DNA here is from genome assembly GCA_030272315.1 of Paspalum vaginatum. Taxonomy (NCBI): domain Eukaryota; kingdom Viridiplantae; phylum Streptophyta; class Magnoliopsida; order Poales; family Poaceae; genus Paspalum; species Paspalum vaginatum. Next base: position 19,869,259 of record CM059020.1, read on the forward strand.
TTGAGAGTACCCTAGGCTACTACTTTGCATTAGTAGGAGGATGAAGGGTGGTAGGCTGTGAGGAACCTTGTAAGCACTGATTTCCACTTCTAATCAAGGCAAGATTCATCCCCAAATTGTGCTCATGTGTGCAGCCATCTCCCTTCCCCTTTTCTAGTTGGTTTTTGGGTGAAACTCAAAGGCTTTTGGTGATTTGCTTTGCCCACGAGTTAATCCAGTTTTTTTGGCTCTTTTGGACTTGCTAGGACGTGGAGATTATGACTTAGATCATCTCAATCTTGCTGGATTGCCACGAGCAAGTCCCCCTTGAGTTTCCCCCTTCTTGCCCAAAGATTGCCATTTCACGAGATCTAAAATTCCCACTAATCCCTTGGTCATTTTGAGTTGATCTCTTGGGAAAAGCTTTGGAATAGAGTCCAAATAGCCTATGCAAAAACTCGTGAAGATTGGACAAGATTTGGACAGATTTGGGTGTGAAAACCCCCTTTCCTGCGACTTTACCGGACTATCCGGTAGAGCCAGCGGACAGTCCGGTGGAACCGGAGTATCCGGTGGCCTTCACCGGATTGTCCGGCATCGGGTACCCAGGCAGGGTCTGCACTGGACAATCTGGTAGCCCCTACCGGATTGACCGGTGGAACCAGACTGTCCGGCCCCTGATACCGGACTATCCGGCGTGTCTGGGGCAGGAGCTGTATTTCCGCTGATTGCTTCTTCCGCTATGTTTTTGCTTCAGATTTTGCATTCCCTACTTCGACACTATTCTCTTTGCTTGCTATGAGACAGTGAGACGCACTTTGGTGCGGTGAGTGTTGTGTGGTGGTCTTGCAAGATCCATTGCCTCGGTGCTCTTGTTGAGTTGGCTCACGGTTTTCACGCTTGGTGCGTATCCTCTCTGTGGACGGCACTTTTGCGCTGCTAGACATGTATCTGTTCAGTGGACAGTGTCTAGTTCTTCTCTCAAGCACCAGTTTTTGGGGTTGCGATTTTGAGTTTTAAAGTGCTCCTATTCACCCCCCTCTAGTCGCACGTCTCGGTCCTACAATTGGTATCAGAGCCGATTAGGTTTCTTCATACCTTTACCGGTGAGAAACTAGTAGCGAGTATGGCGCACTCTGGGAAGGTTCCGGTTCTCGGCTTGGATGGCTATCCCTACTGGAAGGGTAGGATGAGAGCTTTCTTGCTTAGCTAGAGCGAGGACATATGGAATGCTACACAGAGTACGACTTTCACGGTGCTCCCCGTTGTCGAGCGTACCACACCGGCGCTCATTGGTCAGCATGAGACGAACTACAAGGCGGTGAACTTTATCTTCTATGGACTTGGTCCTGGCGGACTATGAGAGGGTGAGTGACCTTGATACCGCTTGTGAGATTTGGTCCCTACTCAGTGCACACCATGAGGGGACGGTGACAGTTAAGGGTAGGCTTGTGGAGACTTATCGGCGCGAGTATGAGAACTTTGTCCAAAAGCCAGGAGAGTCTATGGATGCCTTGTTTGGTCGTTTTCAGTCAAGCATCAACAAGCTCCGTGTCAACTTTGCCCCGCTGCTCTCCCGTACACTGACCATCAGCAGGCTGTCAAGCTGCTATATTCTTTGGACAGGAATGTGTGGGAGATCAGGAAGAACTCAATTCTTGTGTCGGCAGGGTATGCCGCCTTGGGAGTTGAGGAGCTTTACAGCAAGCTCAAGTCAATGGAGGTTGATTACCAGATGACAGATATGCTCAATGGTACCGGCTCCAAGAGCCTGGCCTTGGCTTCCTAGCTCCAAGGAAGTTGCTACTAACCCCCCACTTCATGGTTTTTCATTCTCTGCTTTGATGTCTGTGACAGAGGAGCAGTTGGCGTCACTTTGGGATGATGAGCTTTGTCTGGTGTCTAGTCACTTTCAGTGCGCCTATGACAACCGAATGAGCAAGAAGAGGGGGCGAGAAGCCCAAGTGCTTTGAGTGCGAAGAAGTCGGCCACTTCATCGCCGAGTGCCCGAACAAGCAAAACAACTACTACAAGAAGGGCAAGAACCACTCCCGCAACTTCACCAAGCACCACTCCGGCAAGCGCGACCACACCAGGCACCGCTCTGGCAAGATCAAGAACTTCAAGAAGGCTTTCAAGAGCTATCAGAAGGACAACCGGAAGTGGGACAAGGCCTTCTTCGTCGAGCTTGGTGGTCTTTGCGGTGGATCATCTTCCTTGTCTTCGTCCTCGTCAAGCTCAAGCGATGAGGAGATCGTCACCAAGCAGGACAAGAGTAGAGAACAAGGCAGTTCAGCTGTCCTCTACTTCGTCTCCACCATGTCTAAGAGTAAGCACAAGGTGAATCGGAGATCATTTTGCTCCATGGCGCTTGAGGACAAGGACGACAAGGGCAACGACAATGACTCCTCCGATGAAGAGGTAACCCCTGAGCAAGCTGAGATCCTTGATATGCTGGAGAGGAACAGTCATGAGTTGAAAGCCTAGGATAAGTTGTTGGAGAAGGCAGCCAAGAAGCTGCAGAAGCAGAAAGCCAAGCTTGTTGATGCCTTGACTGAGATTGAGAGGCTGAAGAGTGTGCAAGCCCAGCCTAGTGAGTTTGAGTGCCCTACCTGTGAGTCCCTCATGAGTGACCTTTGTGAGCAAAAGAGCAAGTATGCTCATCAGGTAGAGGAGATGGATAGGCGGAAGGTTGAGTTTGGCAAGCTCCAGTCTAAACTGGATGAGCCTACCTTGAGTGAGGTGCCTGAGTGTGAGTCTTGGCTCCACCTAGCTGTTGACATAGCTAAGCTAAAGGTGAAGTGTGAGGGGCAGCTCAAGGAGTTGGAGGAGCTTAGGGCTAGACCCACTCTTTTGGGTGCGTGTATGGTCTGTCCTACCTTAAGAAGTGAGCTTGACCAGGTGAGAGTTGACCTTGAGGTGCTTTCAGCACCCTCTGATACGTGAGAGAATTGTCTCACTTTGAGGCTACAGTTGGTGGAGAAGGATGCCACCATTAGGAAGCTTGAGAAGTCTGCTCTTGTGATTCCCTCTCTAGAGTGTCCCACTTGTGCTGCCTAGACTTTGATTCTAGAGGATCTAAGAGAGAAGAAGTTGATCCTTGAAGTGGACAACTATAGGTTGAGGGAGGTGCTAAGCTAGATGTATGCCAGGGAACCTCACCTTAGGATGATCATAGAGGCGAACAAGCGTGGTGAGGGTGACACCAGTGGACTTGGGTTAGGAGAGTGTAGTACCTCGGGTAAGAAGAAGAGTGCCCCAATCAAGCCTGACACTGCCTCTCCCGAGCCTGACTCTACTGTTGATGGGGTTTACCATGAGCCTCCCAAGGCTGCCCCAATGAAGTCATATTGGACACCCAAGCCATCACAAGCCAAGCTGGACAAGATAGTAGAAGAAGTGCTTAAGCCGTCAGGCAAGAGGCAAGTCCAGCAGCCAGCACCACCTCACCAGAAGCCCAAGACCCAGCCCCAGAATATGCCCAAGAGACCTATCTACCACTGTGACTTTTGCCAGCAGAATGGTCTCTTGGAGGAGTTCTGCTTCAGGAGGAAGCGGGTTGAGAGGCAGGAGAGAGCCTAGGGAAACCAGGATAAGTTCTACCAGGGTGGTAGGTAGGATCCTCCCCGTAGGGGTGAGATGAGAGACCGCTTTGCTGGTGGTGAGAGAGGAGGCGGCTTTCAGGCCCGTGCTCCTAGTGGTGAGAAACACTTTGCCGGCCGAGCTCCTAGTCATTTTCGGCGCGGCTATGGACCTCATGACCGAGGCTTTGGTAGAGGGTTTGAGAGCTCACACTTTGGAGGTCGTGGGTACCCAGATCGTCGTGATGCTTACTTTAACTATGCTTTTCCTACCTTTGAGCTGATGGCTCGGCACTGGTTCAGCAGTTTCACTAACCCCAGTGCTGGACCATTTGCTCACTCTCACTTTCCTTGATTTTGCAGGATTGAGGCCTGGAGGACATATGGATCATAGACTCCGGCTGCTCTAGGCACATGACAGGGCACCATAGATGGTTCTCCAGCCTCAACCCTGTGAGCACCAAGGAGTACATCACATTCGGGGATAATGGTCAAGGTAAAGTGTTCGGTGTTGCTTCTGATGAACTTTCTGGCAAGCTTTCCCTAAGAGAAGTTGCTTTGGTGAGGAATTTGGGGTTCAATTTGGTTTCTGTCTCGCAACTTCTCAAGGAAGGGTATGAGGTTCGCTTTAAGGAAGGTTCTTCTTGTGTGCTTGATGCTAAGGAAAACCTTGTTTGTCGGATTTTGCCCTATGGGCGGGATTTTAAGGTTGATCTTGCATCTGTTTATGGCCCTTCTCAGTGTTTGGTAGCTAGTCCTTCTGCTGATATTTGGAAGTGGCATAGGAGGCTAGGCCATTTGAGTTTTGATCTGCTTGCCAGGTTGAGCTCGATGGGTTTGACCCAAGGATTGCCCAATTTGAAAGCAGAAAAGGACTTAGTGTGCCACCCCTGTCGTCATGGCAAGATGGTTGCTGCTTCTCATGCACCTGTCAATCAGGTGATGACCACTTACCCGGGTGAGCTACTGCATATGGACACAGTTGGTCCTGCTCGGGTACAGTCAGTCAATGGGAAGTGGTATGTGCTTGTCATTGTAGATGATTTTTCTCGCTTTTTGTGGGTGTTCTTCATGGAATTCAAAGATGAGGCGTTCAATTTTGTTCAGGATTTGGTCTTAAGGTCAAGAAATGAGAGTCATAAAGCCATGAGGGCTATCTGCAGCGACAATGGCAGCGAATTTCGTAACTCTCATTTCGAAACCTTCTGTTATGACCTAGGTCTTGATCACAAATTCTCGTCTCCTTATACCCCACCTTAGAACGGTGTCATTGAATGAAAGAACTGCACACTTGTTGAGATGGCGCGGACGATGCTTGATGAGCATAGAACTCCGCGATGCTTTTGGGCTGAGGCTATGAATATGGCCTGTTACATTGCCAACCACATCTTCCTACGAGCTTTCTTAGGGAAGACTTTGTACAAGCTACAGTTTGGTAGGCAGCCTAGCGTCAAGCACCTGTGTGCTTTTGGCTGCAGATGCTTTGTGCTAAAAAAGGGGGGCATTTGGACAAATTTGAATCTCGTTGCTTGGATGGTATTTTCCTTGGGTACGAATCTAGCTCTAGGGCATATAGAGTGTGGATCCTCGATACCAAACAAGTGGTTGAGACCTGTGAAGTTTTTTTTGACAAATCTATGCCTTGCACAACCCCTGCATTTGAGATTTCAGGTGATGATGAAGAAGGAGCTCCCATCTTTGAAGATGAGGAAGTTCAGCTGCAGCTCCTGCCCCCTCTGCTACGAGCTCTGAAGACAAAGGAGGACCCTTGCTGATGGCTTCCTCCTCACTCCCCTGACTCCAAGCTCGAGTAGAGGCTATCCCCGCTGAGGATGCAGGGGAGGTGACCTTCAAGATTGTTCCATCTCGGCAGGTCCAGTGGGTTCACCCTCCACATGGAATCATTGGTGATTTGCATGCGAGGACCTTGAGGTCCCAGACAGGTTCTATCGCTTTCTTTGCTCATGCTGCATTTGTTGTCTCTTTTGAGCCCAAGGTTGTTGGACACACACTTTCTGATGGTAATTGGGTTAATGCCATGCATGAGGAGTTAGAAAACTTTGAGAGGAATGAGGTTTGGGTATTGGTAGAGCCACCGCCACAATGCAATCCTATTGGTACAAAATGGGTTTTCAAAACTAAACAAGGGGAGGATGGCATTGTTGTGCGGAACAAGGCTAGACTTGTGGCTAAGAGTTTTTGTCAAAAATAGGGGATAGACTATGAGGAAATGTTTGCTCCAGTTACACGCTGGAAGCGACATGTATTCTCTTAGCCTTTGCAGCTTCCATAGGTTTTAAGCTTTTTCAAATGGATGTGAAGTCTGCTTTTCTAAATGGTTTCATTCAAGAAGTTTATGTCAAGCAACCCCTTGGATTTGAAAATGCTAAATACCCTAGCCATGTTTACAAATTGCAAAAAGCTTTGTATGGTTTAAAACAAGCCCATAGAGCCTAGTACGAGAGATTGAAAAACCTTTTTGCTAAACCAGGGTTTCAAAATGGGGAGTGTGGATAAGACCTTGTTTCTCCTCAAGCATGGTAGTGATCTTCTTATTGTCCAGATATACGTCGATGATATCATCTTTGGTGGCTCGTCTCACTCTCTTGTTACCAAGTTCTCTGAGCTGATGTTGAAGGAGTTTGAGATGAGCATGATGGGAGAGTTATAGTTTTTCCTTGGACTGCAAATCAAGCAAGGGCGTGAAGGAACTTTCATCCATCACGCCAAGTACACAAAAGACATTCTGAGGAAGTTTGATATGGGAGACTCCAAGCCCATAGTGACTCCCATGTCAACACAAACAGCGCTTGATGCAGATGAAGAAGGGGAGGTGGTGGACCAAAGAGAATACCGAGGGATGATCGGCTCACTTCTGTACCTGACGACGACTAGGCCGGACATCTAGTTCATGGTTTGTCTTTGTGCGCATTTTCAGGCCTCACCGAGGACATCACACCGTCAAGCGGTGAAGCACATCTTCAGGTACCTGAAATACACTCCTGAGCTTGGTCATTGGTTCTCTTCAGCTTCGACGCTCTCTCTCAGAAGGTATTCGGATGCTGACTTTGCGGGTTGTCGATTGGAGCGCCAGTTTCTCGGTTCTTCTCTTGTCCCTTGGTCCTCATGCAATCAATTTAGCGTAGCCACTTCCACTACAGAAGCCTAATACATTGGTGCTGGTTTGGATGAGAGCTACCTTGAGTGACTTTGGCCTCAGCTTTCGGAAGATCCCTCTCCTAGTAGACTCTACTTCTGCTATTTCTATAGCTAGGAACCCCGTCTTGCACTCTAGAACCAAACACATAGACGTGAGGTTTCACTTTCTAAGAGATCACTATGAGAAGGGAGATATAGACTTGATCCATGTGGAGAGTGAGAACCAGTTGGCCGATATCTTCACCAAGCACTTAGAGCTTAGCGCATTTGCTCCCTTGCGAGGGGAGCTTGGTGTTTGTTACCCCTTTTAGGTTGGGGTAACTTTGTTGTAGTTTAGGTTTTGATTTGCCTTTTCTTTGCTTTTCTTTGTTTTCTTTGCATTTTGTATCATATCATGCATTGCATTGTATCATTTGCATTTTCGCTTTCACTAGCACTAGAGCTCTTCTGGAATGACTAGTTAGTATTTGCTTGTGCTAGATTGTACAGCTGCTTGCTTGATCATGGTTGGCTAAGCTCCTTGAATCTGTCTAATATCATTTGTGAGCTAAGTCATTTTAATTTCTTGAAAATCAAAAAATCATGATCACCACTTGACTTGGCTACCTAGAATGTGTAGGAATGTTGAATGCTATGCTATCTTCTCATGCTTGGATATGCTAGTCGTATACCTTGGTTGAGTTTCTGCCTAAGCATTTATGACACCTTGCCTAAACCTGAAATCTGAAATAAATCTGTGCACTTTGTGTGTCTTATGAGCTGAATTGAAAAGATCCAGGTGGGTTCGTTTGTCACACTATTTTAGTTTGAGATAGCTTGCCTTTGCACTTTGGCATGAACTTGGACTAGGCTGTGTATGACCAAAACCTTGTCTTAAGCTTCTGATGGTTTTCTAAACTTAGGCTTGGCATTGATTGGTAAAAAGTGGCACATACAAGTAAATAACCCCTGGCATATGATCTGATTTGCATAAAGTTACAAATTGCTAAATTTGAAATCTGCAAGTCTCTAAATTGCTTATGGCCTGTTGTATATGCGTTGGTTGAGAGTAGCACACCTTGTATGTTTTGCTAGCATTTTGCTGTTCATGCCTATCTTGCTAGATGCTACTCATGTTGGTGATGCTTTCTTTTCCACAACCCTAAAAAACTTGCTCCTGATCTCTATTAGATAGATTCAATTGAGCTTGTTGCATGCTTCCTTGCCCTCACTTGCTTTGTATGTTAGAACTTGTATTTACTAGCTTTTCATCCCTGTTGAGCTTGTCATGGTACACTTCCTGCACTTCATGGCATATTTTTGAGGGGGAGTTGTCTAGTGCAGGGGGAGTCAAATTCTATGAACCCTTGATGTGTCCATTGTCAACAAGGGGAAGAGATGTTGACCTATAGGAGTGTTCATGGACCAATGGGGAGAATTCTGGATAGATCTAGTTGAGGGGGAGCTGTGCATTCAGGGAGTTTGCGCTTTTAACATGCTCTTGCATCGGTTTGTTGAGCCTTTTGCCTCTTTAGGACCCGAAGCTTTGCCTAAGCATGACTGTGTTGAGCTGGTTTGCCTCTTTCTTGAGGGGTCATGCTTTAGTTTGATCAACTGCGTTGAGCCGTTTCCCTTATCTTAGGGGGTCGATCTTTGACTTTGTTTTTGTTGCCTCAATTTGCCCTTTTTAGCTTGTGTTTGGTTTTTTGGCTTTTTGAGCAACTTCTTTTTTTCCTCTTTCTTTTTGGTTTTACACTTGTTTTTCTTGTCTTTGTTCTATTTCAGGTCACAGGTAGAAGGTGTTGACAATGCACTCATCAAGGGGGACATTGAGAGCCAATGGACCGGCTCCATTGCCTCTGGAATGATGAGTGATTGTCAACAGAAGCCAAAGACCCAGAAGGACTTGGGCACAAGACCTCCGATGGGTAGCAGGGCCTCCGATGGATGGGAGGTAGATGGAAACCCTTCGAAGGACTGGAGGCATGCTCGACGTCGTCGGCCATAGGAGTTCGGTTCCAGGAACAGTGGCACGAGACGACAGGAGTAAGACTTCCGAAGGACTGCGAGGCGACCCCGATGGACAGGGGATGCCGGGTGCCACCGCGGTGCTCCAACCTTAGTACATGGCGTGAAGATGGGCAAGGGCATTGGAGGATTTTCTCAAATCCGCCACCCTACCACCAAGTTACTAGACTCGATGAATGGGGTCATTCTCGAAGAGATAGAGTGGAGTGGGCCATTCCAGGCCCAGGAAGGAAACCCTAAAGTTTCCCAATTTCTGACTTCAAAACCAAGGGTCGATCGGCGGATTTGGACTACTGGCCACGTGGACATCATCCGAGAGTTTGCGTGCATCCGAAGAAGATCAAGACTCCGTTGAGGTCGTCCGTCCCCTAGAAAGTCGAGTCTTTTCTGTTTTGGCCCCTACGTGCGTTTCTGTAATATTGGGGTCTTAGTGTAAAATGTGTCGATTAGGCCTGGGCTATAAATACCTAAGTGGGTGGTCATTTAGAGGACTCTTCCACCTCAAAAAAACCCTAGGCTTAGTTTCCAACCAGCCAAGAGCTTGAAATTAAACCGGGTGCTTAGCTTAGGATTTGAGAGTACCCTAGGCTAGTACTTTGCATTAGTAGGAGGATGAAGGGTGGTAGGCTGTGAGGAACCTTGTAAGCACTGATTTTCACTTCTAATCAAGGCAAGATTCGTCCCCAAATCGTGCTCATGTGTGCAGCCATCTCCCTCCCCCTTTTCTAGTTGGTTTTCGGGTGAAACTCAAAGGCTTTTGGTGATTTGCTTTGCCCACGAGTTAATCCTGTTCTTTTGGCTCTTTTGGACTTGCTAGGACGTGGAGATTATGAGTTAGATCATCTCAATCCTGCTGGATTGCCACGAGCAAGTCCCCCTTGAGTTTTCCCCCTTTCTTGCCTAAAGATTGCCATCTCACGAGATCTGAAATTCCCGGTAATCCCTTGGTCATTTTGAGTTGATCTCTTGGGAAAAGCTTTGGAATAGGGTCAAATAGCCTATCCAAAATGTCATGAAGATTGGACAAGATTTGGACAGATTGGGTGTGAAAACCCCCTTTCCTGCGACTTTACCGGACTATCCGGTAGAGCCAGCGGACAATCGAGTGGAACCGGACTATTCGGTGGCCTTCACCGTACTGTTCGGCATCGGGTGCCTAGGCAGGGTCTGCATCGGATAATCTGGTAGCCCCTGCCGGACTGTCTGGTGGAACCGGACTGTCTGGCCCTGACATCGGACTATCTGTCGTGTCCAGGGTAGAAGCTGTATTTTCTGCTGATTGCTTCTTACGCTGTGTTTTTGCTTCGGATTTTTGTATTCCCCAGTTCCAGACCATTCTCTTTTCTTGCAGTGGGATAGTGAGGCGCACTTTGGTGTGGTGAGTGTCGTGTGGCGGTCTTGCAAGATCCGTTGCTTCAGTGCCTTGTTGAGTTGGCTCGTGGTTTTCATGCTTGGTGCGTATCCTCTTTGCGGACGGCACTTTTGCGCTGCTAGACACGTATCTGTTCAGTGGACAGTGTCTAGTTCTTCTCTCAAGCCCCAGTTTCGGGGGTTGTGACTTTGAGTTTTATAGTGCTCCGATTCACCCCCCTCTAGTCGCACGTCTCGGTCCTACATTTCTTGTTGATCTACGGACTGTCTTCGCTTGAGAGGAAGGTTGTCCGATGGGTAGAGTTGCTGCGGTTTGTATTGGTTGAATGGCGGACGGTTTGAGCCTCGTGAGGCAGAATGTTCACAGTTATTTTTCAGTGTCTCTAACAAGCATTTATTGCAAATATAGCTGTTGGATTTCAAGTGCAGACTATCCGAGTTTTGTACCGTGGACTGTCCGCAAACTGACTGTTTTCTTGAGGTTCGGTCATAATGGCTAGTAGAGGAGAGGGGTGTATAAATATCATGTGCCCGGGGGCTGGTCACCTCACTTGGCACATTGGGTCACATATTGACATACTCTTGAGCCTTCCCTCACCTCTCTCACACACTCTTGCCTTGGGATTGCATTCTAGTTAAATTTGCCTAGTGTCTTTGATTCTAGTTGTTACCATGTATTTACCCCCTTTAGACGGTAATCTTGATTGTACAAGTGGGATTGGAGCAGGTTACTTCTTAATTTGTGGATTTAATCATCTCACAGTTTAGTAATGGCAAGTGGAAGCAATATTCATGTGGGAAAACCACCTAGTTTTGATGGGAACCATTATGATTTTTGGAAAATGAGAATGACGGTTCATCTTAGAGCTATGGGTGGAAGGATTTTGAAGATTATGAATGATTGTTATGTTATTCTTAAAAATGACGCACTCACTCCCACCGATGAGGAAAATATTCTTGTCAATGATCAAGCTATGAATGTATTGTATGATGCTTTAGATGTGAGTGAGTTCAACTACATCAAGAGTCTCAAAACTGCACATGAGATTTGGACCAAGCTCATGAAAATTCATGAGGGCACTACCATGGTCAAGAGTGCTAAGCTTTATGTGTACAAAGGCAAGTTTGATCAATTTGTGATGAAGAAGGATGAAAGTGTGTCCGAAATGTTCAACCAATTGAATGAGATTGTGAATGAGCTCAATGGCCTTGGTTTCGATGTGCCAGTTGAAGACTTTTTTCACAAGTTTCTAAGATCACTTTGCAAGTCGATATGATACAATTGTCACCTTGCTTGTGAGATCCGACTTGAAGAATACCTCACCAATCGAAGTGTTGGTTGAAGTACTCACTCATGACATATTCAAAAGGTCACAAGAAGAAGCTCATGGTGAAGTGATTGATGAGAAGAAAAGGTGTATTGCATTCAAGGCACAAGCATTAAAGAAAGTGGTGAAAGATGATAGTGAAGATGAAAGAAATGAAAGTGATGATGATGCAGTGGCTCTGTTTGTTAGAAGATTCAATAAAATCTTGAAAAAGAAGAAGAGTTTATCAAGAAAGAACTGGTCATCAAGCAAGAACTCATTTGGTGAGATAGAGTGCTACAAGTGTGGTGAACTGGGCCACATTGCCATATATTGCCCAAGCAAGAAGAAGGACAATGATGATAGTGATGTTGAGAAGAAGGAAAAGAAGTACTATAGCAAGAAAATGAAGAATGAGCAAGCCTATCTTGTTGAGTGGGATTCCAATGCAAGCTTAGACTCCGATGATGATGGTAAGCCTAGCAAGGGTGCGGCCGACATTGCTATAAAAGAAGCACCTTCACTCTTCATTACTCATTGTCTCATGGCAAGACATGAAACTATTGGCAATAGTGATAAAGATGAGGAGGAGTACATTTATGATGATCTTGTGCGCATGCTCAAAGAGGCTGATGATTACATGCTCAAGGAAAAAGTGAAGAACAAGGCATTGAAGAAGCAAAACAAGGATCTTGACGCATCCCATGGAGAGCTAAAATCTTCTCATGAGAATCTCAAAGAAGCACATGACAAGCTAGAGGAATCCAACACTCACCTTGTTCATGAAGTCACTAAGGCCAAAGAGAAAATGATTGAAACATGTGGTGTGGATAGTTCACAAGATGCACCTAGCTCCTCAACATCTCTTTTTTTGCATGAGCAATGAAACCTCCACAAGCAATGGACCCTCTACTAGTTCCTCTACTAGCGATGATTTTTCATGTGACGCCGCTCCCATTGTTGAGAATGAGATATTGAAGAAGAAAGTTGATGAATTGACACATGACTTGGAACAAGCATATGGTGGTAAGTCATGTTTGGACATGATCTTGTGTACTAGAAGATGCTCCATCAACAATGAAGGCCTTGGGTATGAACCCAAGAAAGGAAAGTCAGCTTTTGTTCCACAAAAAGACTACTTCCGTGAAGGCGAATGGCAAAACATGTCACAAATGTCATAAAGTGGGTCATGTGAAGAAGAATTGCCCTAGCAAGAAGATTGTATCCTTGGTTAAGCTTGATCCTTGCTATGTTCTAACTAAGACTTCTAGTGGTGTTAGTGCAAAGTTTGTTGGCACACCCGTGCTTGGTGCAAAAAAGAAAACCATTTGGGTGCCTAAAAGTTTAATTACTAACATTCAAGGACCCAAACAAGTTTGGGTACCTAAAAGATCTTGATTGTCATTTGTTGGTGGGACACGTGGCCAAAGGGGCAACATTTGGTTATAATTGTTTATGTGCACTCCGGATACTATTCTTAGTATTGAAAAACATTTTTTTGGATCATAATGAGTGCAACGGATATGATGGTGTTCCCTTTTGGTGAGTTGGGCAAGAGAAGAAACTTTATTTGATGTTAAAGGAAATTATGGCATATTCATTGGGGTTCCTTATTGAAAATCTCTATCTTTTGATTGTCACATCAAGTGAATCATTTGTTGTCATGGGTGGTTTATTGGGTGAATAAACGAGGTTTTCATATGGAATATATAATTATAAGTTGGTTTTCTTGGATTCTCATGGCATATCTATTTATAGAAGGTTTTGGTATTTTTGGGCCTATTGTCATAGTGGGTTACCTTATATTGAAGGCATCTAGGTTGAGTGTTTTGGATTGTGCTTGGATTGGCCATCAAAATACTCTCTTATGATGAATGGATCAAATTATATTGGATACTTATGTGGAATTCAAGAAAGTGAAATTCATGGATGTTCGAAATCATTTGTTGAAGGATCTTTGGATAAATCTTGGATCTCTATGTCGAATGGTGAATTGAAATGAGAACAATCTAAAATGAGGTGTGAAATTGGACACATGTGCAATGTGTCATGTATCCTTGAAAAGGACACTCTCTTTGAGTATTTACTTTGGTATTTTCAAGTTATTTATTTTTGTGCCTAAGTGCTTGCTCTTTTTGGACTAACTCTTATGTTGTGCACTCATGTTGTTGCATTCATTGCATTCTTGCACTTGTCCATCTATTTGAGTTCAAATTTGAGCAATGATCCCAAATCAAAATTCATTTTGAAGAATAGATGGCAGTGTTTAAGGGTTTCTGAAAATTGATCTGCGGACAGTCCTCACCTGGACGGAGACTGTCTACATTAGAAAGGATTTTCATGGACAGCTTTTGACAGACAGTCCGTACCTGGACGCGGACAGTCCGCACCTGGACATGGAAAATCTTGACAGAAGTTGCAAAGGTCTGTTGGTCTTCGAAATTTACAACGGCGGACTGTACGCCACTATACCGCGGATAGTCCGCGCATTAGGTTTTACTCTAGATGGATCTAGATAGAGACATAAAACATACCTCTTCAATCTTCATCTCTCTACTCAAGTCGAAAGCCTTCTCTTCTTCCTCTCTCTTCCTCCAAAGGTGAAAGAGACCTCTCAATTGTCGGAGCCTTCTCCGGACAGTCCGCACACATCCACGTACACTCCTTAGACTTCTCCATCATGGCCTCTTGGTATTGGATCAAATCCCTCACTGATTGCATGGTTCTTGAAGCATATTCATGGTTTAGGGTTTCATGTGTGATCTACTTTTCAACCATGGATTTCTTGATTTGAGTTGGGGGTCTAGTTGAGCATGTGGTAGTGATGTTGTGATATTGATTTGGTGTGCAAATGTTAAGTATATTGGATGGATTCATGAGCCCCTTGGAAGAACAATATTGTTTGTTGTCGGGGATCAACATGTCTGCGCCCCTGCTACAGACTGTCTGCTGTTGACAATTTGGGTAGCAATAGCTTATCACTGCTTGATCTATATTAAAATTGTTCACTGAATCATTGTATTTTATTTGATTTTTGGCATAAGTGTCGAGAAATCCTAGAAGGCACTTGCATCTAGATACAAGAAAGGTCGAAGCAAGAGGCACAGAGGTGATGATGTCGATGATGATTATGACTCAGATCTTGTTTCAGAAGCTCAATCTTCTGTAGGAGGTGGTGTGTCCATGGACCATGAGGATCTTGACGCAGAGGATGGACCTATTGACATCTCAGGGTGGGCTTTTGAAGAAATACAATGGATAGTCGATCAATCCTCGACATCAAGACAGCACTATCAATATGGTATGCCACGTGACACAAATGTGCTTTATTTTCATACCCAGGTTCAGTTAGATGCTTTTTGGAGTCACATAAGGAAGTTAGTATTCACAAGCATCAAAACATTGATTGGAACTACATGAACTCAGAACCTGTGATGAGTGATTTAGTGGGAAGGTTCCATCAATGTGGGCTATCTGACTTTCTTGCAAATCAAGTTGATTACAATGAAATGATCATTTGTCAGTTTTATGCCACTACTGAGGTAAACATGGATGCATAAACCATTGATTGGATCATGGGCAAGCACAAGTATGTGGCTACTTTTGAGGAGTTTGCCACTGCAAATAAACTTGATTACCAGTTCATCTTAAATGGTATTGATTTGCCTCATGAAGATGTTATTGGTGATATTGTTCAATTTTATGAGCCTGCTCGTCTGCACATTCCTACAGTTATTGGTCAAACCACTAGGCTACGTCACCACCCTACTGTGATAAACAAGATTGCCTGTGTCACTATTTTGCCTAAGAGTGATGACAGAAGCAAGGTCCATGATAAGTTTTGGAACATCATCCATCATGTGTTGAATGAGGAAGTCATGGATGTCATTACATTTATGATGGATCATATAAGTGACCTTAAGGTGGATAAGACAGTGAACCTTGCATATGCTCTCTATATCATGGCATTAGTCTTTGAGAAAACAAGGTTTAGAGGTGAGTGTGATGTGATTCACTCCTCATTTAGACCATTCAAGAATGACATGGCCTTTCTTGAGAGGCCTCTCACTCCTTTACCAGATAATGAGGAACATGCACCTACAGATCAGGATGACAATGAAAATCAGGGTGCACAGAATATGCCACCACCTTCTCCACCTCAGCAGCAGCAATATTGGCAGCCACCAGCTGGATACTTTGATCCAGACTTTGCTACCATGCCGTAGAATTTGAGTGAGCAGTTTAATATTCAGCTGTGGGCTGGATTTCAATCTTTTGGGCTATAGGTTTAGACAAGTGTCTATCAGCCTATCAAGGATAGGTTGGACGGCATGCAGACATCCTTGGGTGCAAGTATGCAGGCCCTAAATGATCAATTCAACACCCTGTCCAATCATGAGTAGTTTGAGCAGTTAAGCCAGCAACAGAAAAATCTCTAGGCTCGGTTCAACAACTTCACCACAACTTTCAATGATTTCTAAGAGTATTTCCACTCAATCTATCCCAGGCCGATTCCTCTGCCTCAATTTCAGCCTTATGCACTATACTATCCTCCTCTTCAGCTTGAAGATGATAATGCTCAGTGATTGCCTTTTTTGGCAAGTTGATGGTAAAGGGTGACAAGTGATAAGAAGTTGAAGATAGAGGAGAAGTGATGAAGAAGCTCAAGTTCATGGGATGTTTGATTTAGGGGGAGCTCATATGCTATGGTTTGATGATGGTCATATCTACATTTGCATAGCATGTTTATTATTTATGCATGAACTTGTTAAGTTGGTAAAAACTATGTGCGCTTGAGGACCTCTATGTGTAAATACTCGTTAGAACTTTGTGTGCTCAGTTATATTTCTATATCTTGTGTTCTAACTTATGTGGTTGATCGAGGCATCATTCATTGATGAGAATTGGTATTTTTTGGGTCCTCGATCACCATTTTGCAAGGGAGGTTCCGCCAGGTTGATCGAGGCATCATTCATTGATGAGAATTGGTATTTTTTTGGGTCCTCGATCACCATTTTGTAGGGGAGGTTCCGCCAGATTCTATCTTTGAAAGTGTGCATATATATCAAATGCTATAAAATGATGCACAAAATATAAGGGGAGCTAACTCTATGCATCGAGTTTTGGATTCATTTATCTATATTATGAGATCGGTTTTCACACATAGATAAGTGGTTCATAACTCAAACTCAAATCCTTTTTATACCTTTGGTATAAGAATGGTTTAAAAAACAGATTTCAACTTCTTATGTGTGTGGTTGCCATCAATTACGAAAAAGGGGAAGGTTGAAGGGATCTAGGCCCTATTTGGTGTTTTGACAATTGTGACAACGTTGTGTGAACTAATGTTTGAATTGAGTATATCGAAGGGAATTGAGTCCATGGATAAATGAGCTCGGTTGATATAGATTAAGCGTGGTGATTGCTTCATGGATGGATACCTCAAGGCAAAGGTATAAAGATAGGTTTTGAGTTTTACTGGTCAAATGGTGCTTCGGGGATGGAAATTGACTGGATTGATATGCTAGATGGCCGTACTATCAAGAGGGGTCAATTGTCTTTACTTGACTAGGTCTTTAGTGCCTCATCGATCTTATAGTTGATGACTTTGCAAGAGGGGTAACAACGCTTCTGAATTTTGAATGAAAACTCATCTTCAAAAGGTTGGTTGAAAATGAGCTGAATGTTCTGTACTGCGGACTGTCCGAGCCTTTGGGCCGGACTGTCCTCGGGGCAAACTTTTTAAGGGCACAAATAGGTGGTTTCTATGGTGGACGAGATTGTCCATGGCGGACTGTCCGAGGCGAGGCGGATTGTCCGTGGTTGAGAGCTAAAAATCCACCAGTTTGTTGTGTTCCCTGCCGAGTTTTTAAGGTTGAATGACGGACTGTCCGGCCTTGAGGGGCGGACTGTCTGCAGTGCTTTCTAGCACTTGGCTAGGGATCTGGCAGCCACAGTTAAGGTTTTTCTTGTTGAATGGCGGACTGTCTTCGCTTGTGAGGTGGACTGTCCGCAGTTCATTTTTCAATAGGCCGTACAAGGGTAGAGTTGCTGGGGTTTTAATTGGTCGAATGGCGGAATGTTCGGGCCTTGTGATGCGGACTATCCACGTCTATTTTTCAGTGTCTCTGACAGGCATTTATTGCAAATATAGTGGTTGGATTTCAGGTGCGGACTGTCCGAGTTTTGTATCGTGGACTGTCTGCGAACTGACAATTTTCGTGAGGTTCAGTCATAACGGCTAGTAGAGGAGAGGGGTGTGTAGATATCATGTGCCTGGGGGCTGGGCAACTCACTTGGCACTTTAGGTCACATAATGCATACTCTTGAGCCTTCCCTCACCTCTCTCACACACTCTTGCCTTGGGGTTGCATTCTAGTGAGATTGAGAGGTACCTAGTGCATAGCATCAAGTGTTTGATCTTTGGGGCACGAGGGAGACATCAGGCAAGGTCATTGGCTTGTTACTCTTGGAGGTTGCCGCCTCCTAGATGGCTTGGTGGTGAATCACCATGAAGCTCTTCAAAGGAGATTGTGAAGAGGCTCTGATGTTGATTTGTGAGAGGTTCTTGTGCTTGGCCTCGCCGGAGTGGCAAAAAGCAACCCTTATGGATATCGAGGTTTGGAGAGGTTCATTGGTCCGAGCCGTCTCGTAAGAAAAGTGGATTCTTGGTTGGCCATGTGGATTCTTGGTTGGGAGCGGTAGGATTTCATTGAATCCACCTCAACGTGGATTTGGGGTGACAGGCAAGTCACCGATACCACGAGATAAATTCGGTCTCTTGTGTGGTGATTTTCTTGCTCTATTTACATCCAAGTATTGGCTTTGAGTATTTGCATTACTAGAGATTGTATTTCTATATTGTCACCCTAGGTTGCAAACCCACTTAGCTCAACATAGGCTAGAAGATTTAATTCTCTTTTGCTTATAATCAAATTTGCCTAATATCTTTGATTCTAGTTGTTACCGTCTATTCACCCCCCTCTAGCTGGTAATCTCAATCCTACAGTATCCTACCCTGTAACCCTAAGTGGTATCCGAGCCGATCGTACATAGCTTCATGATCAAGATTGATGTAATAGATTCGATCTATTACAATAGTAGATTGGATCTATTATGGCTACATGATAACAGATTGGATATGTTTTAGGCTCTATGCATCGAATCATTGGATGAGTTGATGGTAACATATTAGATCTGTTACAGACTCTGCATATTGGTTCATTAGATGAGCCGATGTGGTCGGTATGGATGTAACTTGCACTCGACTTGATCGGATCGACCCGATGAGTTATCATAGACTCGATCTATGGTCCATGGTTCTTTGTTATCACTATCTTTTCTTTCTTGCATTGAATGTGTTAGAATAGATTCCCTTAGAAAAATTCAAGAATTCTTGATGCCCTTCCAATCGCTACATATATAAGGATTTCGATCATTGTGTGGTAGGTCTACCAAAGCAGGGTACTTTCAACTATCCTAATCAAATAGGGTGGATGTCGAACATTCACGCGTATGGGATTTGTTTGCTTCATGAGTCTATCAAATTGGATTTGGGCTTGGGCATGGCGTTGGATGTCTTGACATGTGAAGTTGCCCAACAAACAAGAGTCACTGAAGCGCCCCCAAATTCTTGAGAGCTTAAATGTGATACAAATGATAGTCCTAGGGTTCTAGCAACACATTTATTTCAGATAGCATAGAGTCAAACTTAACGATTACAAACCATTACATGCTAATTGCAAGAAAAGTAAGATACAACAGAAGCAAATCCTTCAAGGCCCAATGCCATAGGCCAGTTGGGAAGTAGGATCATGACCTAGCCGAAGAGCGCCTTGAACAGTTCGTCAGAACAATCTGTAAAATTATCAACAAAACAAGGGTGAGTACTTATGTACTCCGCAAGCCCACCTTCCTCCTGTTGAATGGGGAGGGTACCTATTTCTAGATGCACAGCCATATCTGGAGCTTATATTTGTGGAGAAATAATGCAAGGTTCATTTTAGTGGTCCAGTTGTTAAATTATGAAAACAAAGTTTTTGTACGAAGGGAGAGTGCCACCGGACTTGCCGCTCCGAGCGGCCCAGAATTTATCTCAACCATAACCCTGATCTTCCAACTTCCAGGTTCCACCTTTGTTCCAACCAACCATTTAAAGAAAAACCATACTAGATGAAGAACCAAGCCGTAACCCATCCATACCAGTGGACATGGACTATTCGAATAGATTTTTACTCTGATCAGAGATTGTACTAATTCGCATAAGTTGGACTCAGCGACGCTTACGGCCAAATAAGAGCCTGAATTCCAAACCAAGCCTTTTGCCTTTGTTTCATCAACTAGCAGAACTTTAAAGGGTTCGGGCATCCGAGCCACTCCAGTACCGCGCGGTTCTCCCGTTGGCACACCACCCATCCTCTAGCCCCTTCTGCGCCAACATAGAAGCTACTAGGCTATCTACTCTAGCTCGGGCTTGGCCACTGCCTCATCCAGAGCGAGTGGTTGTTCTAGACGAGTTAGGCAAGATGAAAATCATAGCAGTCCTTACGGAGAGCTCGGGTTGAACCCACCACCGTACCACTTTCTTTTACTCGACACCACGAGCATCCACCAACCCGGTCTTCCCCATGAATCTCGGGACATGGGGTGTCAGGGTTTAGTACCGACAGTGCACCATGGGACGTATCACGCAGTGCCTTTTGTGGTTGGCGAGATCGACCGTAGCTCGATGGTTCACGTGTAACGCGACAAGAGACAAGAACGCACGATTTATACAGGTTTGGGCCGCGAGATGCGTAATACCCTACATCCTGTTTGGGGTGAGTTGTATTGATTGGAGCTCTCGAGGTTACAATAAGGGCATATGAGGTCGAGGGAGTTGTGTTATGAGTTGAGTTCTGATCTTGAGGTGGAGAGATCTGTATGGTAGAGTCCCTAGCCCGCCTTATATAGTCCGGCGTGGCCTGGGTTACAAAGAGTTTTAGTCCGATTAGGATTGGTTTCATCTCCAATTAGGATTTCTCTTAACTCTTCCCTGTATACGTCGAGTCCTTGTCTTGTGCGTCAAGTTGCTCTACGCCTCAGGCCCACACGCCGAATCCATTGCATGAGTGACCAAGGGATATCTATCCCCCACAAGCCCCTGAGCTTCAAGTCGACTTGAGCAACAATCGGCTTGAAGGTCCAAATTCTGCTTTCTGAATGTCTTGCCTTGTAGTCTTCAAAAATTTTCTAATGGTATCCTCCATGCAGCCCCCGAGCCTCAAGCTGATTAGCATAATCAGGTTGAGGATCAAGCAACTTATTCCTCCGAGTGATCTTGGTGGAGCGAGGACGGTGACGTAGCCTCCTAAGTCAACGAGTACGGTGGCGTAGCCTCCCGAGTCGGCGAGTACAGTGGCGTAGCCTCCCGGGTCGACGAAGTAGCGAGTTGGCAAAGCGGGCTGCAGCCCAGTCCCCCGACTCGACAAAGTAGTGATTCGGCGAGGCGCGTGGTAGCGCAGCCCCTGAGTCGATGAAATAGCGAGTTGGCGAGGTGGACAACAGCCCAGCCCCCGAGTCAACGAAGTAGCGAGTTGGCAAGGTGGACAACAGTCCAGCCCCTGAATCGACAAAGCAGTGAGTCGGCGAGGCGGACAACAGCCCAGCCCCTGAGTCGACAAAGTAGCGAGTCGGCGAGGCAGACGGCAGCCCAGCCCCCGAGTCGACGAAGTAGCGAGTCGGCGAGGCGGACAGCAGCCCAGCCCCCGAGTCGACGAAGTAGTGAGTCGGCGAGGCGTGCGACAGCACAACCCCCAAGCTGACGAAGCACTGTGGTGCCCCCATATTGATAGTGCATCATGAAGTGAACTACCGAGTCGATAGTTCATCATAAAGTGAACTCCCTGTTTGAATTCCAAGTATAGCGAATGCATAGAGTATCGGTGGGCTCGACCGATTGCCCCGTACGAAGGGCATGAGGTATCCCTTGAATGAGTATGTGTAGGCATGTAACACCAACCGTAGTTCTACGACCTAAGCTGATTGCCGCGTGCGAAGGGCCAGATTGCACCCTGAGACAAAAACTGCGTAGGTATGTAATACCAGGTGTCGGTCTACGACCTAGGCTGATTGCCCCGTGAGGAAGGCCACATTGCACCCTATTTTGAGTACGCGCAGGCATGTAACACCGGTTGGCCAGACCGATTGCCCCGTATGGAGGGTCTGGTGGAGTTACCTTGTCGTTGCACACACAGATTTTGCCAGAAAACACTGAGACATGTCAAAGCACGAGATGTGACCGAAAATATTTGGCTCGGTGAAATACGAGATGCAACTGAAAAAATATACTCAGCGGAACACAAGATGCAACTAAAAAAAATTAATTCGGTGAAACAAGAGATGCGACTGAAAAATGAGGTGTGTAAAAACACGGTTTGAGTGATCAGAAATAATTTGAGAGATCCAATGCTCGGGGTGATCTAGAAGCGATACGAATAACCCATAGCCCGAGTGATCCTATAATATGAATAATCCATAGCCCGGGTAATCCAGAAATAATATAAATAATCTATAACCTGGGTGATCCAAGAGTAATATGAATAATCCATACCCGAGTGATGAGAGATAATCTAATTGATTCAATGTCCCGAGTAATTCAGAAATAATTTAATTGATCTACAGCCCGGATGATTGAAAAATAGTATAAGTAATAATAGCAGACCACTTGGATTGGAGGACTCACTGCAGACAGTTGATTACTGATTTCCCTTCGCCTCATATAGCGGAATTTAGAGATAGTCAATGATGGCGCAGATATGCTGCTTCGGTACGTTGCGAATATTTATGCTAACATGAAATATCTTCTTGAAATAATAATCAGAAGACAATGCGAGTAGTATTGTTTGCGAAGAGAATACTGAAATATAAATAATATTGCAGCGATCTAGTAGAAACAGTCGGATAGATAAAAAATGTAGCATAATTAAATGTATAATTTAAATATTAAAATGACTTAGCTGTCTGAGATACGTCGTCAGGAGAGAATTCGGACCGGAGCGGAGGCCTCTGTGTGCATGTTGCGGGTAATCCTGGGTGAAAAAAAACATCTCAAGCGATGTTAACCAGAGCTTCTAATGATGGTGTACGTGCTGTTGCTTGAGCCAACCAACGCTCATAGATTACTGCCCCTCTTGTGTCTCTTTATTAATGAAAAATTAATCCATCCTCGTCCAGGCGTGCGTAGGTAATAAAAATTCTCTGCATATGTCGATATGTCCCAATCTGCATATAATCTCCGCACATCCTTCTATCTGAAAAGTTTTCCTGGATTCCCGTGTGAAAGCAGAAGCTTCTCCATCCTCAAAGCTGTGCTGATTCGATCTGCGCATGGGATAAATTCCGGCTCCGAAGGAGACTCGACTTGGATTTGGTCTGTTTAGTACGTGCTTCAGTAGGACACATGCGTCGCCTTGATGCGTGCTCGTGGAACCTCGGGCCCTTTACTCCTTTATTAGTAGATCGTCGCTCCACGTCTACCAACTCATCGTTATGGAAATTGATATCTTCTCAATAGAAATATCATGGGAGCGATCTTAGCAGTTGTCTTCCTTTCTTCTTCTCTCGCTTCCTTAGTCAGACAAACTTCACGAACTTATAGTCGCCGGTGTAATCCTCGATCTGCGAGGTGCTTGACAGAATATTTATCCAACCTGCTCGGCTCCAATCTCACTGCTCCGCGTTGGACTTGTACGTGCTGGTGTCTTGGTCCTTGGCGTCACGGCGTGTTGTAGATGCATCTGTGTCGAACGGCCATGCGCAGGCACGCTCAACCAACGAGTAGAGATAGTAGAGAGTGCGTTGGATGCATCACCCTCATCGGTATCTGTAGAGGCAACTGTGGCGCCAGAAGGCCGAAGCAACCACGCCACAACGACCTGATCTCAAGAGGCAGAGGTACGAAGTTGACGCCGCCAGGGACGACGTCGGTGTAGATGGATTTGTTGTCAAAGATGACGGCCATGGAGTTAGTGATGATGTTGATGTCGCCTCCCCTACCTGGCGCGCTAACTGTCAGGGTTTAATACCGACAGTGCATCACGGGATGTCTCACGCAGTGCTTTTTGTGGTTGACGAGATCGACCGGAGCTCAATGGTTCGTATATAACGCGATAAGAGACAAGAACGCATGATTTATACAGGTTCAGGCCGCGAGATGCGTAATACCCTACGTCCTGTTTGGGACGAGTTGTATTGATTTGAGCTCTCGAGGTTACAATAAAGACGTATGAGGTCGAGGGAGTTGTGTTATGAGTTGAGTTCTGATTTTGAGGCGGAGAAATCTGTTTAGGAGGAGCCCCTAGCCCGCTTTATATAGTCGGGCGTCGTCTGGGTTGCAATGAGTTCTAGTCCTATTAGGATTGGTTTCATGTTCTATTAGTATTTCTCTTAACTATTCCCTGTATACGTTGAGTCTTTATCTTGTGCGTCAAGTTACTCTACGCCTCAGGCTTACGCGCCGAATCCATTGCATGAGTGACTAAGGGATATCTATTCCCCACATGGGGTAACCGCAGGTAGCTAAGTTACCCATTCAACACTGCTCTTATGGCTGTTTCGGCGCGTAGTCGTATTCCGATCAAGTCGGTTGCAGGGGTACTTTCCCATTTTATTTCGAAAATCAACCCCAACCACCTCAATCAAATCCCATTGCAATCCCACCTCCATTCCCTCTTACAAACTTTTAATTCATATAGTTGAATGAGTGATCCCTTCTATACGCACTACTTATAAATAGGTTTTGATGGCTATCCTATTAGGGTTTCTCCTTAGCAAGCAAAAACATGCAGGTTTTTAGTTGGTTGTAGTGGTCAAGATATTTGTTTTGCAAATCTTGGTATTTAATGCATCAAGAAAGAGTTCCAATGGACTTGCCGTCGTCTAGGTCCTCGTCGCAGTGGAAGTTGGTACTAGGGTCGTCGGCTTCCTGGTCCGCAACGGTCGGCTCTAGCTCAAGGAGTTCCTCCAGTTCAACGTCTAGCGTGCACAAACAATAAACATACAATAAATGCAAACATTCAAGCTCAAAATACTTTAAAAGGAGGTGGGTTGGGTAGAGGGGAATTTTAGAAGAATTCGGGTGCAAGAATCACCTACAACGGGGTTGGTTTGGAAAAGATATGAATTTCTATCAAAAAGACAGGTTTAAATAATTGAAAAGGGAAATTTAAAGCCTTGCGGGCTGAATCAGGGGCGCGGCCCAAGGTAGCTCAGCCTGCCTCCGGCCCATGCGAGGCGCAGCGCGGATGCTGGTCCGGCCCAACGCGCCGGTGTGCACGCGTAGGGAGGGGAGGGGTGGCATAACGGCGTTTGGCGCCGGGCCCACATGTCGGCAGCTTGGCTTGGCAAGGAGGGCAGACGGCGGTCTGGCCTAGCTGCGGGGTTTCGGTGGCCAGAGGGGTTGGCGTGAGGTGGGGGCGGCTGCAGCGGCCCTGGTGCGAGGCGGGGAAGAGGGGGTGGGGTGAATGCTTGGCCCTGGCGGCGAGCGCCACCCTGGCATGGTGCGGCGGTGGCGCGGCTCCCTGTCGGAGCTGCCACCGCGGCCAAGGGTGGGCACGAGGCGGGGGAAGAGCAATGGTGCGGGGTCTTTGCCTGAACAATAAAGGGGGTGCTCACCTTGCGCAGGGGCAGGTTAGGCGATGGCGCGGGGAGCTCGGTGGCAATGAATGGGGTGAGAGGGCGGCGTGTCACCGCGCTGGAGGTTTTTCAGGGCGGATGTTCAGGCCGGTAGCGGGCTGTGGTCCGGCGAGGCAAGGCAGAGGAGGGCGTTTTATAGGGGCAGCGCTGGCTCGAGGCGGCGGTGTGCCGGTGTGGGGAGGGCCGGGCATGGTGCGCGTCGGTGGCGTGGTGCGCACCGGGGTAGGGCACGGGAGCGGCGGCGCGCACAGCGCGGGGAGCGCCGGGGCGCGGCAGGGCCGGGCGGGGTGGTGCACCAGAGTGCAAGGCGCGGTGGGGCCGAGCACGGTGGCACGCCAGAGTGCGGGTAGGGGACGCCGGTGGTGGGGGACGGGCGCGGCACGTGGTACGGGACGCCCCTGACAGGTGGGGTCCACCTGTCAGGGGGGCATGAGAGAGGGGGTGGTTTGTTAGAGCGGGCCGGGGTGCGTTGGCCCAAGTGGCCTAGGCGGGGAGGGGGAGGAGGAAGCTACGCGGGCCGAAAAATGAAAGGGGGGGTCTGGTGGGCTGGGCCTAGGGGGTTAGGGATTTTGGCCTTTTTCTTTTATTCCTTTTTCCAGATTTGCACTTGGGTTTTAGGGAATTTTGATTGGAATTTGGTGGGATTTGTGGGGGGTTCTTTGTAGAAATTTCTGGTAGGGCAATTGGTAGGAGAGGCTTGAGCTCCCATTTTGAATAAGTGGAATTTTATGGTTTTAATTTTGATCTAACGGTTGATTTAGATAAAGAGTTTTGGGGTTCAAATTTTTAGGGTGTTACAAACCTATCGCACTTAGAAGGAATCTCGTCCTCGAGATTCGGTTGCTCCTTGAATAGGTGGGGATATTCCTTTCGTAGGGCATCTTCTTGCTCCCAAGTGGATTCTTCCTCGTTATGACGGCTCCAAAGCACTCAGCAAATCTTGATGGCTGAGTTATGGGTCTTTTTGACACATGTATCCAAAATCTTTATTGGTACTTCTTGGTATACCAGATGAGGCTTCAAATCCCGGGTATCTAGCTCAACCTGTTTCTCTGGCTCTTTTAGACACTTCTTGAGTTGTGATACATGGAATACATCGTGGATATCAGACATTGACTCTGGTAGTTGCAACCTATAGGCCACCCTCCCAATCTTCTACTTGATCTTGTAGGGTCCAATGTATCGGGGTGCTAATTTCCCCTTTACTTGGAATCATCGGGTGCCTCTAATTGGAGACACCTTCAGATACACTGAGTCACCCACCTCGAAATTGAGCTCCCACCTTCTCTTGTCAGCGTAGCTCTTTTGCCTGGTCTAGGCTATCTTAAGCTTTTCCTTGATCTCTTCTACCTTCTTCTCTGCTTCTTTGAGAATGGCTGGTCTGGTAGGAGCTGGGTCCTTATTTTCTACCCAAATTAACGAGGTCCTACACTTTCTTCCATACAAGGCCTCAAATGGTGCCATACCCAAGCTAGCCTGGTAACCGTTCTTGTAGGAGAACTCTGCATAGGGTAGGCTGGATTCTCAATCCTTGCCATAGGCGAGTACACATGCTCTCAGCATATCTTCCATGATCTAGTTTACCCTCTCTGTCTGAGGGTGGTAGGCTGAGCTGAAGTGTAGGTTGGTGCCTAGGGCCTCATGTAGGCTTTTCCAGAACTTGGAGGTAAACTGGGTTCCCCTATCTGATACAATTCTACTAGGCCCCCCCTGCAACTTCACCACATTCTCAATGTACAACTGTGCCAGCTTGGCTCCACCATAAGTGGTTCTGACTGGCAAGAAATGGGCAGTCTTGGTGAGCCTGTCCACTATGACCCAAATTGCATCATTGCCCTTCTTAGTCCTAGGTAGACCAATTACAAAATCCTTTCCTATCTCATCCCATTTCATGTTGGGATAGGCAGGGGTTGTAGCAACCCAGTGGGTTTTTGATGTTCTGCTTTTACCCGCTGGCATACATCACATTGCGCCACGTGGGTGGCCACGTTTGCCTTCATTCCTTTCCACCAAAACCCTTGACTGAGGTCCTTGAACATCTTAGTGGCCCCGGGGTGGATGGAATAAGCTGAGTTGTGGGCTTCACTAAAGATGGTTGCTCTAATTTCTCCTTCCTTTGGTACATACAACCGATCCTTGTACCGCAGGATGCCATCTTCCTGGACTCTGAAGGATGCGGTCCCATATTTCCCGATATGCTGTATGATTTTCTGAGTTTCCTCATCAACCTTCTGCCCTTCCTTGATTTCTTCGACTAGGGTAGGTTGTATGGTTAGGACTTTTTCTCTTGGCTTCTGCACAATTTGTACCCTGAGTTCTGCAAGCTCTCTCCTTAAGTGCTTGTTGGTTGGGACCAACTCTTCACCGTATGCCTTCCTACTGAGGGTCTTTGCTACCACATTGGCCTTGCCCGGGTGATAGTGGATTTCCAAATCATAATCCTTGATTAACTCCATCCATCTGCGCTGCCTCATGTTTAGGTCTGGTTGGGTGAAAATGTACTTGAGGCTCTTGTGAGTTGAGTAAAGCTCGCACTTGTTCCATATCAGGTAGTGCCTCCAAACCTTTAAGGCATGCACTACGGCTGCCAGTTCCAGATCATGAGTGGGGTAATTTCGCTCATGGGTCCGGAGCTGTCGGGAAGCGTAAGCAATCACCTTGTTATCTTGCATGAGTACGCACCCTAATCCTTGCCGAGACGCGTCACAATATACGATGAAGCCTCGGTGGATGTCTGGGAGTGTAAGTAATGGTGCGGTGGTCAACCTCTGCTTCAGCTCCTGGAAGCACTTTTCACAAGCTTCTGTCCATTCAAACTTCTTATCTTTCTGGAGCAATGCAGACATGGGTCTGGCTATCTTGGCGAACCCCTCTATAAACTGACAGTAGTATCCTGCCAATCCAATGAAGCTTCTGACCTCACTTGTGTTGACGGGCTGCTGCCATTCCATTACTGCCCGTACTTTCTCTAGGTCCACTACCACTCCTTTTGCAGTGATGATATGCCCTAGGAAAGCTATATTCTCCAGTCAAAACTCACACTTGCTGAACTTTGCATATAACTTATGGTTCCTCAGCCTTTCTAGCACCGCCCGAAGGTGGTGCTCGTGCTCTTCCTTGTCCTTGGAATAGATAAGTATATCATCGATGAAAATGATGACATATTTATCCAATCTGTCCATGAATACCTTGTTCATCAAGGTCATGAAGTATGCCGGTGCATTGGTTAACCCGAAGGACATGACTGTAAACTCATACTATCCATAATGGGTAACAAAGGCAGTTTTATATATGTCACTTTCCCTAATCTTGAGTTGATGGTATCTGTGATACTTCGTATTTAAGACACCCTAAGTGCATTGCATACTACGTTAATTTTCTTTAAAAAAATTTTTGATTCAAATTTAAATTTGAGGCCTTTTTAAAAATTTGGAGTTTTCCTGGGGGTAAAAATGTGAAAGGGTAGTTTAAATTAAGCCCGTTCACTTTTGTATTTGGACCCCTGTCGAAAAAGGTCAACATCCAGGGTTAAAAATGAAAATGGTAAAAGTAAAAAAAAAGAGAAAAGGGGAAAACCCCCGCGAGGCCGGTTGGCCAGCCCGCGGCCATGCGCCCGCTGGGCGAAACCCAGCCGGGGGCGGCGGCCCGCGTGGCGGCCAGCCCTCCCGCCACCCGCGCCCCCTGTCAGGCGGCGCTGATAGGTGGGACCCCCGGGGAGTGGGGAACGGGTTCTTCTTCCCCGCCCAGCCGAGCAGGGGGGGAAGCTCTCTGCTCGTCACTCCCCGCCCGCGCCAGCGCCCGCACCCAGCCGCGCCCGTGCCCGCGCCCTGACCGCCGCTCCGCGTGACCCCGGCGCTCCACTGCCAGCACACCCCGCTGCTCCGCTCACCGCCGCTCCGCGCCGGCCTCACCTTCGCTCCGCCGGCGTTGCCGATGTGAGCGCCGCGCCCTTCCACCGTCCTCACCCTCCGGTTTCCCCTAGCCCCGGCTAGCAGGAGCATCGGGTGCGCAACACCCGCGCGCACGTCACGCGGGGGAGTGTTGGCCCCGATGGCCCCTGCCGCCGCCGTGGGGCAGCCTCACCGCCGTGGCGTGGCCGAGCGCCATGGCCGCTCCATCCGCGGCGGCCGGCGTGTGGCAGTGAGAGAGAGGGAAGCGGGGGAAAGGGAGGGGAAAAGGAAGAGGGACGCACGCCGCGCTCGAGGCCACCGCCGGCGAGGCCTTTCGACCTCCGCCGCGCCGGATGGTCGCCGGTGCTGCCGGCCCGGCGACGCGCTCTCCACCCGGCAGCCCGGCCTGCCAGTCCACTCGGCCGCTGGGCTGAGCTGGAAAGAGAGGGGAGTTGGGCCGCGCCTGGGAAAAAGGCCGCCGGCCCACTCGTGGGCTGGGCTAGGCCGAAAGAGAGCCCAGGCGATTTTTGGAGGGGGAAATCAAAACTTTTTATTTTTTTTAGTGGGCTGGGCCGAATTCCAATTTCTATTTCTGTTTTCTTTTTCTTCTTAATCTAAATTAGATATTTATTTTACTTTAATATTAATCTGTTTATATTAATTATTAAAATTATTTATTAATTCATATAAAATATTTTGGTATTTTGGTGTTTACAGAAATTTATTGATTAGGAATGAGAAGCATGTTAATAATTTGACAGGCATGCGGCGGGATCAGTTTCGCTTTCTTACTGTGCATGTTATGGTTATTTGCTATGGACCCTGATCCTGCCTGTGTCGCATAAGGCCGTCCGATGTTTGGCCTGGTTGGGCCGAACGCGCCTCATTCACTTGCCGTCCTTAACGGGCTCCTGTAAACATCTCGTCCTGTTGTACCTAAGCGCGGAACTAGACGAGACCAACTGGAAGGAGGTGGTTGGGCGGGTGTCGAAGGACTGACACCCGGGTTCGGTGAGGATGGTTCCGGCTAGGTGGCACTGGATGTTGGGTTGTCGTATGTGGGGTCAGTGTACACACATATGACGAGTGTCTGAGTAATCCCTCTTGAGAGGTGGAAAATCGATTCGAATCGTCTGTGGCTTGCCGGTTGTAAGCTGCCTGATCGCGACCAACATCGTAGTAAGAAATTTGATCCTGTTAATAACGAATGGTTTGACAAAGTGTTTGCTTTTGTTTGTTAGTAGGTTAAAAATAACTTAGTCTGGTCAGGTAATAACTAAAAAGTAAACCAATTCTAAGAGCTAAGGATTCAGTATTAGGCCTGCCGCAGTGTGAGTTGACCTAACCACCCCGGCTATAGGCTAGAGAGTCGGGTTTCGACCCAGTGGTCGGATAAGTCTTGCTTAGTAATTAGTACTCAGGCTTCTTGCCTATTCTTTTTACAGGAGCAGAGTATACTTGGTTCGAATGGGATCTTTACCTTACTCCTCCCTTCTTCTAAAACAAGCTTTCCTACGCCTTGAGCAGAGTAAGATGTTTGTTGGAGAAAAACTTGTGATCTATGTTAACTTTTTTTAAAAGGGCTGAAGAACTTATCAGCCGGGATGTAATAAATACCGAACTCTATATGTAATATTTCAACTCTATGTAATAAATGTGGCTGTGTATGTTGTAACCTGTGGACTCCTTCGAGAGTCGCCCCAAAAATCAAGCTCGATCCGGATGGGAAGGCCAAGTCAGGATACCTACATCCTGAAGGACTACCAAAGTTAGTCTGGATCTGGTGATTAAGCACTAAATCTGGGTTAACCTGGGCAGTTCTGCCACAGCTGGTATCAGAGCTGAGCTTGAGGGGTGGGTTACTATTTATAAAAAATTTCAATTTATATTAAGTAAGCCCCGCATAAGAGTTTATTTCAAGGCATGAACTAATGAAACCATCTTTTTTAAGATGAGCGTGTAGAGAACATTAAAAGGTTTGGTCTTAAAACATGTCATGCATCATAATTGCATTAGAGTTATTTTTCTGTCTTTAGGAACAAGTAGATCGATTCAAAATAATTTATTATTAAGAAAAGTTTTTGTTGTTCTGGTCCAGATGCCGCACACTTTCGTCCCTTACGAGGATGCCAGGGGTTGTTGGCACTAGGAGTGTCCAGAAAACTGTCCCTTAGCTATGACTCTCCACCACCATCTTCAAGGGTTGGGTTATCTTAGTTGCCCCCGTTACATTGTTCGTCATGCTGATCTGGGTCTCATGGGTGAGACAAGGGTGAGAGTGCGTGTGCCTCAACACCCTAGGTTTCTGGAGGAGGAAGTATGGGAAGTTGAGGGTAGTGGGATAACCCCTGGAGAGGCTTTTTCTGATGCAGCTTACAGGGCTCTAACTGGGCTCTGTATGAGACATCTGGGTGATTTGGAAGGGTCTGAAGTTATGTTTTTTCCTCCCAATGACCGATCTCAGCCCGAGTGGGAAAGGAGATTGAGGAATCTGAACCGTAGTGCCCGAGACTTGCAAAGGTGCCAAATGCGTGAGCAAGTCCACTATGCTTCCCATTTGGTGGATCTTTATGATCAGCGCCACCAAACCTGTGAGAGTATCAGAGAGGGCTTCTTGGGACTAAGGGCACAGAACGAGCAGATGTTAGAACAACAGCATGGGGATTCTTCTGAGATCATCAGTTTGGGTCTTCGTCAATATGAGGATCAACGTACCATGAGAGACTTAAGAGATCAGTTGCACACAGCTAACCTAACCATCCAGGATCAAACCACACATATCGAACTCGACCACACTATCATAGATGACCTTAATGAGCAGGTGATTGCACTACAAATGCAAAATGATCAGCTTTAGGCAGAACTAGAAGAGAGTTCTTTAGAGGAGGAGCCCATGGAGTTAGTTCCTGAGGGGTCAGGGGCTACTCAGGGATCCTCAGGGATTGTTTCCGGTTCTGTTGGACCACCTGCCCCTGCTCCTGGTATAGGGTATGATTCGGATGCGGACGAAAATGCAGTGGGCTAGAGCGGCACTTGAAGGATGAATTGCAGTGGGTCCGGTGTTTGGGACGTTTGAAGTTGTAAATTTTTTAAAAAAAATTTGTAAAATAGTTGCCAGTGTGAGTTGTTGTTTGAATAAGTTAGTGGGGACAGTATGGCTGTATAATAGTATCAACTAAGTGTGGGTTGAAACCGTTATGTAAGCTGTTATGTATGTATATGTTGTGTCTTTGTTTTTTTTAATAAAAGAATGTAGATCTTGTGTACCTATCTCTTCTCAGCTGTTAAGCGTAATGATAAGCTTACAGTTGTCTCAACTTGTATGCTCCACAGATGTTGAGTGATCATTCCGGTGAAATTCCTCCACCACCCCCAGCTCATCCCACCATGGCAGATGTCTTGGATCGCCATGATCGTTTAATTGAGCTCTTAGCTCAAAGCCAACTTGCTCAGCACCACTTAATGCAAGATAACCCGCGCCGTGGGCGAGAGGCTGGAGTGACTTTCCTGGACTTTGAAGCTCTCCATCCAGCGACCTTTCAGTCTGCACCAGATCCGATGGATGCCAAGCATTGGGTACGGACCATAGAGGGTATGTTTGAACTTCTGCCAAATCTTTCAAATCAACAAAAGGTTATGTTTACTGCTCGGAAGTTACAAGGACCCGCTGGAACCTGGTGGGCAACCTACCAAGCTTCCTTGCAACCCAACCAACAACTTACCTAGCAAGAATTCCGCAAGGCTTTCGAGGACCATCATATCCCTGAAGGTCCAGTGGAAATGAAAATGCAGGAATTCTTGAGCCTGCAACAAGGTAACAAAACAGTTCTGGAGTATATTCAAGCCTTCAACCATCTAGCTCAATATGCTCCTACCTTGATTACTGGGGATGAATCCAAAAGGATGTATTTTTCACGAGGCTTGTCTCCTCGTATGAGGGCGAAGATGAATATGTCCTACCCCAATTTTCATTAGATGGTGAATGACGCTATCCAATTGGAAGAAAGGCTTCGGGTGTATGGAGAAGAGAAGAAACATAAGAGAGCTACTGAGGAGTGAGCAGTCGGCCACGGGTGGTTTATCAACCGCCCAGGTATTCCTTCCCTACTCCTCGCCTCTCATGGATGGTTCGGTCAGCTCCACAGCCGAATCAGCCCCCATGACAGTGGATTATGAGGCCGCAGGCACAGCCCCCTCGTCCTTTGGCACTTGGTCCCCCTACCCCTCATGCTTCCATGCCGGGCAATACCTATTATAATTGTGGACCGCCTAACCATTTCGCGAAGGACTGCCCATATCCTCGTCAAGGTCAAGGGTTCCGCCCATCTGCCCCAACCTCCGGTGGAAATCTCCAACATACCTTTAAGAAGAAGGGCCCTACCCCGAAAGTGGGCAAGGTACACTATATGCAGATGGAAGAGTTGCCAGAGGGAGAAGCGGTCATGACTGGTACATTCTTAATCAATGATCTACCTACTCAAGTTTTATTTGATACGGGAGCATCGCATACCTTTGTCAGTCATGCATATGCATATCGTCGGGGTTTCTCTATATCCCCTGTTAAACAAGGGTACCTTATCACGGCTCCCGGTCAGCAATTGCTAACTAACCAAGTGGTTAGGGATTTGCAATTGGAATTGGGTGGAAAACTTTTCAAAATCCAACCCATTGTGCTACCAGGGCGCGGTATACCAGTCATCCTGGGGATGAACTGGATGAATGCTTATCGAGCAATTATGGATATCACTGCTCGCACCATACGGGTTATTTCCCCCGATAATACCCCGGTGCAAGTTTTGCTTCCCCGAATAGAAAAAGAGATGCCAATAGTAAATACGGTTGTCAGCCTTGAGTTAGCATCTATTCCGGTGGTGTGTGAATTCCCAGATGTGTTTCCCGAAGATCTTCCGGGACTACCACCAGATAGGGAAATTGAGTTCTCCATAGAGCTAGTCCCAAGCACGGCTCCTATTTACCAGAAACCTTATAAGATAGCTCCGAGGGAGATGGCTGAAATGAAAGTACAGCTCGAAGACCTTCTTAAAAAGGGTTTTATCCGTCCCAGTACTTCTCCTTGGGGTTGCCCAGCTCTTTTTGTAGAGAAAAAGAGGGACAAATCTCTGAGAATGTGTGTGGATTACCGCCCCCTCAATGCGGTGACCATTAAGAACAAATATCCCCTCCCTCGAATTGATGTGTTGTCTGATCAGCTATTGGGAGCCAAGATCTTCTCAAAAATTGATCTTAGATCAGGATATCACCAGATTAAGGTCAAAAAGGAGGATATACCCAAAACTGCTTTCTCTACCAGATATGGTCTCTATGAGTATCTGGTAATGTCCTTTGGGCTAACCAATGCCCCGGCATACTTCATGTACCTGATGAACTCCATCTTTATGCCGGAGTTGGATAAATTTGTAGTGGTCTTTATCGATGACATTCTGATCTACTCTAAGTCCAAGGAAGAACATGAACACCATTTGCGTGTGGTGTTATCCCAGTTGCGGGAACATAAGCTATATGCCAAGTTCAGTAAATGTGCCTTTTGGCTAAATAAAATCTCCTTCTTGGGCCATATCCTTTCTGCCGATGGGATAGAAGTAGACCCCGAAAAGATAGAAGAAGTTTTAAACTGGAAAACCCCAAGTACTGTTACTCAAGTTAGAAGTTTTCTAGGCTTGGCTGGCTATTACCGTCAATTCATTCAGGACTTCTCCAGAATAGCCAAACCAATGACCAAGCTATTACAGAAAAATGTGAAGTTTGTCTGGGGACCCGAGTGTGATTGGGCTTTCCAAAGCTTAAAGAAATTACTTACTTCTACCCCGGTATTAATCCAGCCGGACGTCACCAAACCTTTTGAAGTATATTGTGACGCTTCGGGCATTGGATTGGGATGTGTGTTAATGCAAGAACGAAAAGTCATAGCTTATGCATCCCGCCAGCTGAAGAAGCATGAAGAAAACTACCCCACCCATGATCTAGAACTAGCAGCAGTGGTTCATTCCTTAAAAATTTGGCGCCACTACCTGCTAGGGAACATTTGTCATATCTATACAGATCATAAGAGTTTAAAGTATATCTTTACTCAAAGCGAGTTGAATATGCGGCAATGCCGCTGGTTGGAGTTGATCAAGGATTATGATCTGGAAATCCATTATCATCTTGGAAAGGCCAATGTGGTTGCGGATGCCCTGAGTCGTAAGGCTCAATGTCATTGTCTCACTTTATCTCCTTCCATAGAATCTCTTTGTGAGCAAATGGAAAAGATGAATTTAGAAATGATACAACCTGGAGCAATGATGGCTCTTCAATTGGAACCCACTCTTAAAGACCAAGTGATTCAAGCCCAGAAGGTGGACAAAGGGGTCCAACATTTAAAATGAAGGCTTGCTGAAGGCGAAGAGTTACCTTTCGAGGTTAAAGAAGGGGATATACTCTGGTTTAAAAATCGTCTGGTAGTGCCCAAAGACACCGATCTTAGAAGGAAGATTATGGAAGAGGCTCATACCTCACGTTACACTATTCACCCGGGCAGTACCAAGATGTATCAAGATTTAAAGCAACGTTTCTGGTGGACCCGAATGAAAAGAGAAATAGGAAGATATGTGTCAGAATGTGATGTATGCCAGAGAATAAAGGCAGATCACTTACGACCCGTGGGACCTTTACAACCTTTGCCAGTTCCAGGTTGGAAGTGGGAAGATATCCACATGGATTTCATTGTGGGTTTACCTAAAACTCGCAAAAAAAAAGGATTCCATTTGGGTGATCGTGGACCGGTTAACAAAAACGGCCCACTTTATTCCTGTAAGTGTACAAAATTCAGTTCCACAACTGGCAGAGTTATACTTGCAACGCATAGTAGCGTTACATGGGGTGCCTAAAACTATTGTTTCCGATCACGGTCCGCAATTTGTTGCCTGCTTTTGGGAACAGTTACAAGCAGCTTTAGGTACTACTCTTATTCATAGCTCGGCCTACCATCCTCAAACCAGTGGCCAGGTGGAGAGAATTAACCAAATCTTGGAGGATATGCTTCGAGCATGTGCATTGACTTATGGTTCAGATTGGGAGACCTGTTTACCCTTAGCAGAGTTCACTTATAATAACAGTTATCAAAAGAGTTTGGAAATGGCTCCTTTTGAGGCTCTTTATGGACGGCGATGCCGAACCCCCTTGAATTGGTCGGAACCAGGAGAAAGAGTAACTTTTGGCCCTGAGTTAGTAATGACTGCCGAGAAGCAAGTCCGGTTTATCCAAGCTAAGTTGAAAGCTGCGCAAGCTCGCCAACAAAGCTATGCGGACAAACGAAGAAGACCATTGGTATTTGAAATAGGGGATTTTGTATACCTTAAAGTATCCCCGATGAAGGGAGTTCATCAATTCAGTGTCACCGGTAAGTTAGCCCCTCGGTATATTGGACCTTTTCCAATTATCGAGAGGTGCGGTCCAGTGGCTTATCGAATCGAACTACCCCCTCACTTGACGGCAGTCCACAATGTATTTCATGTATCTCAGCTTAAGAAATGCCTGAGGATACCTTCAGAAGAAGTGGATCATACAAAACTACAAGTGGAACCCAATCTAGTATACAAAGAGTACCCAAGTAAGATTTTGGATGTTAAAGAGAGGGCTACCCGCAGACGGGCAATCAAGTTTTACAAAGTACAATGGCGACATCATACATCGGAAGAGGCTACATGGGAGCCTGAGCAACTCCTACAAAAGGAATATCCAGACTTCTGGCAGCAGTTTCAGAAGGGCCAAGCAAGTAAGTTCTTTCCTCGTCTTAAAATGTTTCCTTCCTACCCTCTAGTTACTTTTAAATCTCGGGACGAGATTTTCTTAAGGGGGGAGGGCTGTGATACTCCGTATTTAAGACACCCTAAGTGCATTGCATACTACCTTAATTTTCTTTTAAAAAAAATTTTGATTCAAATTTAAATTTGAGGCCTTTTCAAAAATTTGTAGTTTTCCATGGGCAAAAATGTGAAAGGGTAGTTTAAATTAAGCCCTTTCACTTTTGTATTTGGACCCCTGTCGAAAAAGGTCAAAATCCAAGGTTAAAAATGAAAATGGTAAAAGTAAAAAAAAAGAGAAAAGGGGAAAACCCCCGCGAGGCCGGCTGGCCAGACCTCGGCCACGCGCCCGCTGGGCGAAGCCCAGCCAGGGGCGGCAGCCCGCGTGGTGGCCAGCCGCCCGCGCCCCCTTTCATGCGGCGCTGACAGGTGGGACCTGTGGGGGGCGAGGTGGGTTCTTCTTCCCCGCCCAGCCGAGCATGGGGGGAAGCTCTCTGCTCACCAC
This sequence comes from Paspalum vaginatum, assembly GCA_030272315.1. Lineage (NCBI taxonomy): Eukaryota > Viridiplantae > Streptophyta > Magnoliopsida > Poales > Poaceae > Paspalum > Paspalum vaginatum. Next base: position 19,906,534 of record CM059020.1, read on the forward strand.
TCCCCGCCCGCGCCAGTGCCCGCACCCCGCCGCGCCCGTGCCCGCGCCCTGACTGCCGCTCCGCGCCACCCCGCCGCTCCACTGCCGCACACCCCGCTGCTCCGCTCACCGCCGCTCCGCGCCGGCCTCACCTTCGCTCCTCCGGCGTCGCCGAGGTGAGCGCCGCGCCCTTCCACTGTCCTCACCCTCCGGTTTCCCCTAGCCCCGGCTAGCAGGAGCATCGGGTGCGCAACACCCGCGCGCACGTCGCGCGGGGGAGTGTTGGCCCCGATGGCCCCTGCCGCCGCCGTGGGGCAGCCTCGCCGCGGTGGCGCGGGCGAGCGCCATGGCCGCTCCGTCCGCGGCAGCCGGCGTGTGGCAGTGAGAGAGAGGGAAGAGGGGGAAAGGGAGGGGAAAAGGAAGAGGGACGCACGCCGTGCCCGAGGCCACCGCCGGTGAGGCCTTTCGGCCTCCGCCGTGCCGGATGGTCGCCGGTGCTGCCGGCGCGGCGACGCGCTCTGCCCGTCGCGCCTGCGTAGCGCGCCGGGCGGCCGAGCAAGGCCGGTCCACTAGGGCCGCCAGCCCAGCTGGGCCGTCCGCCCGGCAAGCCGGCCTGCCAGCCCACTCGGCCGCTGGGCTGAGCCGGAAAGAGAGGGGAGTTGGGCCGCGCCTGGGAAAAAGGCCGCCGGCCCACTCGTGGGCTGGGCCAGGCCGAAAGAGAGCCCAGGCGATTTTTGGAGGGGGAAATCAGAACTTTTTAGTGGGCTGGGCCGAATTCCAATTTCTATTTCTGTTTTGTTTTTCTTCTTAATTAAAATTAGTTATTTATTTTACTTTAATATTAATCTATTTATATTAATTATTAAAATTATTTATTAATTCATATAAATATTTTGGTATTTCTAAAAAGAAATTAAATTAAAGTTTATATAATTTTAAAAAGTTAGCCTTTAATTAAAAATGCAGAAAAATTCATAAAAATGTATTAAAAATATAGAATTAATTCTAAAATCCATTTGAATTATTCAAAAATTTCCAGAAAATTCATTTAAGCTTTTAAAAATATTTAAAAATAAAATATAATTCATTTGAACCCTAGGGCAATCAAGTACACCCGAAAATACAGATGTTTAACCCAACCACCCTTTTTCTTTAGAAAATTGTGCATTTTACTTTTTCAACAGGTTGATCATCCTCGTACTTTTAAACTCCTGCATGTCATCAACCTAGTCACGTTGGTCCCGCCACTTCCAGTTGAAGAGTCTTCCACCGCAGCGGAAACTCCGGAAGCCGGTGTGGCTGAGACGTCCTTCACACCAGCAGGAGGAGACTCCGAGTCACCGACAGAGATAGACCCCGTGACCCAAGGCAAGCCCCAGTGCATTACCTATTTTTCTTTGAGTCCTTTAAATAAATAAAAATGGGTTATGCCTGTGCACTAGAGTTAGGAATTGATTGAAACCCTAGAGCATGATTAATCATTATCCAACATAAAAATCCTATACGCAGTAGATGGCTTAGGTGGCATAGGCCTAGAACGGAATTCTTTTACAGAAATTTATTGATTAGGAATGAGAAACATGTTAATAATTTGACATGCATGCGGCGGGATCAGTTTCGCTTTCGTACTGTGCATGTTATGATTATTTGCTATGGACCCTGATCCTGCCTGTGTCGCATAAGGCCGACCGATGTGTGGCCTGGTTGGGCCGAACACGCCTCATTCACTTGCCGTCCTTAACAGGCTCCGGTAAACCTCTCGTCCTGTTGTACCTAAGCGCGGAACTAGACGAGACCAACTGGAAGGAGGAGGTTGGGCGGGTGTCGAAGGACTGACACCCGGGTTCGGTGAGGATGGTTCTGGCTAGGTGGCACTGGATGTTGGGTTGTCGTATGTGGGGTCAGTGTACACACATATGACGAGTGTCTGAGTAATCCCTCTCAAGAGGTGGAAAATCGATTCGAATCGTCTGTGGCTTGCCAGTTGTAAGCTGCCTGATCGCGACCAACATCGTAGTAAGAAATTTGATCCTGTTAATAACGAATGGTTTGACAAAGTGTTTGCTTTTGTTTGTTAGTAGATTAAAAATAACTTAGTCTGGTCAGGTAATAACTAAAAAGTAAACCAATTCTAAGAGCTAAGGATTCACTATTAGGCCTGTCGCAGTGTGAGTTGACCTAACCACCCCAGCTATAGGCTAGAGAGTCGGGTTTCGACCCAGTGGTCGGATAAGTCTTGCTGAGTAATTAGTACTCAGGCTTCTTGCCTATTCTTTTGCAGGAGCAGAGTATACTTGGTTCGAATGGGATCCTTACCTTACTCCTCCCTTCTTCTGAAACAAGCTTTCCTACGCCTTGAGCAGAGTAAGATGTCTGTTGGAGAAAAACTTGTGATCTATGTTAACTTTTGTTAAAAGGGCTGAAGAACTTATCAGCCGGGATGTAATAAATACCGAACTCTATATGTAATATTTCAACTCTATGTAATAAATGTGGCTGTGTATGTTGTAACCTGTGGACTCCTTCGAGAGTCGCCCCAAAAATCAAGCTCGATCCGGATGGGAAGGCCAAGTCAGGATACCTACATCCTGAAGGACTACCGAAATTAGTCCGGATCTGGTGATTAAGCACTAAATCCGGGTTAACCTGGGCAGTTCTGCCACAGCATCCCAACCTTAGGTCTATCTTGGAGAAAAACTTGGCTCCTCTTAGTTGATCAAATAGGTCATCGATCCGCGGAAAAGGGTACTTATTTTTGATTGTCACCTCATTCAGGGATCGATAATCCACACACATTCTTAGGCTTCCATCCTTCTGGGTTACGAATAACACAGGTGCTCCCCAAGGGGATGAACTGGTTCTGATAAAGCCTTTCTGCTGCAGTTCTCTGAGTTGCTCTTTCAGTTCTGCCAGCTCTGCGGGGGCCATCCGGTAAGGTCTTTTGGCTATTGGGGCAGTCCCCGGGTATAGGTCAATGATGAATTCAATATCCCAATCTGGGGGTATGCCAGGCAGCTCTTTCAAAAACACATCCAGATAGTCACAGACTATGGGCACATCTCCTGGGCCTTGGCCTCTATGTGGAATTTCAGAGGGTCTCGGGAGGTCTTTTGGGTGCTACAGATCATCTTAACGCCTTCTGGGCTAATTAATTTGACGGTCTTGTTGGCACAGTGTATGACACCTTCATGACCGCTCAACCAGTCCATTCCCAGGATAACATCTATCCCTTGGGAGGTTAATACTATTAGGTCTGCTCTGAAGGTTAACCCACTTAGAATGATTTGGACCCCTTTACAACCTAGTTGATAGGTAATGTCTGCACCCGGTGTGTGGGTTAGGAGTGGCTTTTGAAGTGGAGTGGTTGGGATTTTGTTTTCACTCATGAATGTGGCTGATATGAAGGAGTGTGATGCACCAGAATCAAATAGCACGATTGCCATAACTGAGTTTACTAGGAACTCATTGAGTGCCACTCCCACGGCCTGTTGTGCCTCCTTTGCGTCAACGTGGTTGATGCGAGCCTTGTTGACCGACTGCTGGGACTGCTTGCTTGACTGGACGCTGGCTGCCGGGCAGTTACCGGTGGTGGTAGGTTGCCTGTGTCCATTCACTGAGTTGGAGAAGGTTGATGCAGCTTGCTTGCTGTGGTAGGGGTGCAGGCAGCTGGCAATGAAGTAACCAGCTTCCCCATAGTTGTAGCATGTCATCCCATTGCCACAGAAGGTGTTCTGCTGGGAGTTGCCTTAAGTTGGGCCAAAGCGAGATGGGGCCGAGCCAGCACTTTTAAGGGGTGCCCTGAATGAGCCTCGGGATGCCTGGCCCATAAAGTGCTTCTGTCGGCGTTCCTGGCGCTGCGACTTGAACTCTATAAACTTCCTCTTCAGCTTGCTCCTTTCTTCCTGCTTGAGCTTCTCAGCCTTAATGGCATAGCTGATCAGTGAGGCAAAGTCAGGAGCCCAGTAGGTGTATGCTAGGGTTGCTATTTCCAGGGTCAACCCTTTTATGAAGGCCTTGCACTTCATGCCATCGGAGCACACTTCTTCTAGAGCATAGCGGGACAGCTCAGTGAACTTCTGGATATACTCCACCACAGTGGAGCTTCCCTGAGTTAGATGCCTGAATTCATCTGCCTTGAGGTCCTTGGTTGCCTTCGGCACATGGTGCTGATGGAAAGCTTCAGTGAACTCCGCCCAAGTAATCCCCTCCTTGTGGGCTGCCTTGACAATCTCCCACCATGCTAGGGTAGTACCAGAGAGTTGATGGGTGGTGAGAGCAATCTTGGTTTCTTCACTACAATGGAGAAGATCTAGTTTCCTCTCGATGGTCCTTATCCAATCCTTTGCTTCCATGGGATCTTGGGATCCAGAGTAGGTGGGTGGCTTAAGCCTGAGAAATTCTCCCATCTTCTCCAAGGGCTTGCCATGCTGGGGCCTCTGAGCCATGCACTACACGTGGGCAGCCAAGGCCTGAGCCAACTCTAGGTAGGGGTTAATTTCTGGCGGTGGTGGACGAGGCGAGGGTGGTGGTGGAGATGGTGGTGGGGGCAGTGGAGGAAGACGTCCTCCACTGTGGCTGCTCTCTTCGAGCCCCTCCCTTAGGTCAGGGTTTCAATTTCCTGAGTTACGAGATGCCATCTGAGAGAGAGAGGAGAGTATACCTTTAGAGTACAGTTGTTGTTCGAATGCTCGTTGTTTGAATACACATTAGTATATCACACAACATATTTTATTCAAACAACCGTCTACACGATACATAGGAAAGCTTTTGACAGCTCTTACACCAGGGTAGCCGCTACACTGCTAGGTCTACTAGATCAAACCAGCTAGCATGTCATCCAGAAGGCCAGTGTGGTCAGCCTCCGGAGGAAAGACTAAAGGAGAGAGAAGGTATGGATCGTCTGGGGCGGTACAACTAAAAGCATCACTAATGGGTGGAAAGTTGCACCAATCGCACTCGTTGACCGCATCCGTCTGGGAGTTCCGGTCCTCCCGGGTTGCTTTCTCCTTCTTTACTACCTCGCAAGCCTTCTTAGCCTCACGAGCAAACTTAGCCCTCATACTTCTCACGGTATTCCATGCCACACGTTCCCGATCCTTGAGAGCTACATGCTGCCTTCTGAGCACGGTGAGTTGCTTCGTTAGGGCTATCTTTTCTTTCTTCAGTCTCCTTACCTGGGCTGCACCCGCTAGCATTTGGCGGTGGCTAAAGTATAGCTCTGAGTTGATTCAGGAGAATTGGTTGTCTAAGGTGAGGATGTATTCGGTCATGCAGTGGATTATGGAGGTCCTTTTGAATTGCTTGGTTTCGTCCAGGTCGCGGAGTCATTGCTGCCATACGGGGGAGGTTCTGTCATCTGGTGGGAAGAAGCGGAGGCATAATCGGTCTATTTCTCTTTCATACCCGGCGCATAGGTGGCGGAGGGTGTTGCGGGCTGCTGTTTGTTGGGTGGTGGTGTTGAGGGCAGGGTGGTTTTTGGTGGCTCCTATGCAGATGGTCACGGTGCAGCCCAAGGTGTCTTCATTCCGATGCTCCACTGTCTCGAAGTGTGGTTCTTCCAGAATGCCCAGATACTTGGTGCAATCACCGAGGAGCTTGATGAACCCGGTCTTGACTAACCCATTCTGCGTCCTAAAGGGTGCCATCTGGATCAAGAAAAGAGAGCGACGTGAGTGAGGAGGGAAAGTAGTAAGAAGATCTGTGTATAACTTAAACTTGTAAATCCTAGAATCCTTAAGGTCATGTCCTACGGCCAACCTATGGCTCTGATACCACCTGAAGCGCCCCCAAATTCTTGAGAGTTTAAATGTGATACAAATGCTAGTCCTAGGGTTCTAGCAACACATTTATTTCAGATAGCATAGAGTCAAACTTAACGATTACAAACCATCACATGGTAATTGCAAGAAAAGTAAGATACAGCGGAAGCAAATCCAACAGGGCCCAATGCCATAGGCTAGTTGGGAAGTAGGATCATGACCTAGCCGTAGAGTGCCTCGAACAGTTCGTCGGAACTATCTATAAAATTATCAACAAAACAAGGGTGAGTACTTATGTACTCCGCAAGCCCACCTTCATCCTGTTGAATGGGGAGGGTACCTATTTCTAGATGCATAGCCATATCTAGAGCTTATATTTGCGGAGAAATAATGCATGGTTCATTTTAGTGGTCTAGTTGTTAAATTATGAAAACAAAGTTTTTGTACGAAGGGAGAGTGCCACCGGACTTGCCGGTCCGAGTGGCCCAGAATTTATCTCAACCATAACCTTGATCTCCCAACTTCCAGGTTCCACCTTTGTTCCAACCAACCATTTAAAGAAAAACCATACTAGATGAAGAACCAAGCCGTAACCCATCCATACCAATGGACACGGACTATTCGAATAGATTTTTACTCTGATCAGAGATTGTACTAATTCCCACAAGGTGGACTCAGCGACGCTTATGGCCAAATAAGCGCCCGAATTCCAAACCAAGCCATTTGCCTTTGTTTCATCACCTAGCAGAACTTTAGGGTTTCGGGCATCCGAGCCACTCCAGTACCCTGCGGTACTCCCATTGGCACACCACCCATCCCCTAGCCCCTTGTGCGCCAACACAGAAGCTACTAGGCTATCCACTCCAGCTCGGGCCTGGCCACTGCCTCATACAAAGCGAGTGGTTGTACTAGAACAGTTAGGCAAGATGAAATCATAGCGGTCCTTACGGAGAGCTCGGGTTTAACCCACCACCGTACCACTTTCTTTTACTCGACACCGCGAGCATCCACCTATCCGGTCTTCCCCATGAATCCCAAGACGTGGGGTAACCGTAGGTAGCTAATTTACCCATTCAATCCTGCTCTTAAGGCTGTTTCGGCGCGTAGCCGTATTCCGACCAAGTCGGTTGCTGGGGTTCTTCCCCATTTTATTTCGAAAATCAACCCCAACCACCTCAATCAAATCCCATTGCAATCCCACCTCCATTCCCTCTTACAAAATTTTAATTCATATAGTTGAATGAGCGATCCCTCCTATGCGCACTACTTCTAAATAGCTTTTGATGGCTATCCTACCAGGGTTTCTCCTTAGCAAGCAAAAACATGCAGGTTTTTAGTTGGTTGTACTGGCCAAGATATTTGTTTTGCAAATCTAGGTATTTCATGCATCAAGAAAGGGTTCCAGTGGACTTGCCATCGTCTAGGTCCTCATCGCAGTTGAGGTCGGTACTAGGGTCGTCGGCTTCCTGGTCTGCAACGGTCGGCTCCGGCTCCTGGAGTTCCTCCGGTTCAACGTTTAGCGTACACAAACAATAAACTTACAATAAATGCAAACATTCATGCTCAAAATACTTTAAAAGGAGGTGGGTTGGGTAGAGGGGAATGTTAGAAGAATTTGGGTGCAAGAATCACTTACAACGGGGGTTGGTTTCGAAAAGATATGAATTTCTATCAAAAAGACATGTTTAAGTAATTGAAAAGGGAAATTTAAGGCCATGCGGGCTCAATCAGGTGTGCGGCCCATGGTGGCTCGGCCTGCCTCCGGCCCATGCAAGGCGCGGCGCGGATGCTGGGTCATCCCAACGCATCGGGGCACGGGCGCGCAGGGAGGGGAGGGGTGGCATAACGACGTTTGGCGCTGGGCCCACATGTCGGTGGCTTGGCGTGGCGGGGAGGGCAGATGGCGGTTTGGCCTGGGCTAGCACGGGCAGGTTGACGGCGGCTCACCGAGACTCCTCACCGGTGGGGGTTCCGGTGGCCGGAGGATTGGCGTGAGGTGGTGATGTCTATGACGGCCCTGGTGCGAGGTGGGGAAGAGGGGTGGGGGGGGGAATGCTTGGCCCTGGTGGTGAGCTGCCACCCGGGCACGGTGCGGCGGTGGCGCGGCTCCCTGCCAGAGCTACCACCGCAATCGGGGGTCGGCACGAGGGGGGCAAGAGCAGTGGTGCGGGGTCTTTGCCTGGACAAAAAAAGGGGTGCTCACCTAGCGCAGGGGCGGGGAGCTCGGTGGCGGTGAGCGGGAGGAGGGCGTGTCACCACGCCGGAGCTTTTTCGGGGCGGATGTTCGGGCCGAGCGGACTGTGGTCCGGCGAGGCAAGGCGGGGGGGGTTTATAGGGGCGGCACGGGCTCGATGCGGCGGTGTGGCGGTGTGGGGGTGGCCGGGGGTGGTGCGCACCAGGGTAGGGGACGGGAGCGGAGGCGCACCAGAGCGCGAGGCGCATCGGGGCGAGGCGGGGCCGGGCGTGGTGGCGCGCCAGGGCGCGGAGCATGTCGGGGCGCGGTGGCGGACCAGAGCGTGGGTAGAGGACGCCGGTGGTGGGGGACGGGCGCGACGCGGGGTAGGGGACGTCCCTGACAGGTGGGTCCACCTGTGGGGGGGCATGAGAGAGGGGGTGGGGGTCGGAGCGGGCTGGGGTGCGTTGGCCCAAGTGGCCCAGGCGGGGGGAGGAGGAAGCTACGCGGGCCGAAAAGGGAAAGGGGGGTCTGGTGGGCTAGGCCAAGGGGGTTGTGGATTTTGGCCTTTTTCTTTTATTCCTTTTTCCAGATTTGGACTTGGGTTTTAGGGAATTTTGATTGGAATTTGGTGGGATTTGTGGGGGGCTCTTTGTAGAAATTTCTGGTAGGGCAATTGATAGGAGAGGCTTGAGCTCCAATTTTGAATAAGTGGAATTTTATTGTTTTAATTTTGGGCTAATGGTGGATTTAGAGAAAGAGTTTTGGGGTTCAAATTTTCAGGGTGTTACAGTCACGTAGGATGTGGTTGACAATGGTTTACTATCGGTTTCGCTAAGTTTCTAGCAGTGATGCCAAATCTCACTTTGATCTTAGATAAACATGGGTCTCATCCACTATGTGTCGTGAAAGGGAATATGATTGCAAAACATATAGTGGAAGTATCTTTTGTTAAAATTGTTTAATGAAACATCTAAATAAAACATTGTGCTGAGACTTTGTATATTTACTTCCTATTCTAGTGTGATCATGGCCGCTAATCTCGCTCCGAGTTCTGGCTTTAATTTGCGATATATTCTTGATAAAGAGAAGTTGTCTGGAACAAACTTTACTAATTGATGTCAAAACTTGAGAATTGTTCTCAAACAAGAGAAAAAAATGTTCTCGAGTGGCCCTATACTGAGGAGCCTGAGTCTGGTGCTAGTGTTGCTGGCCGCAGGGCTTATAAGAAGCATTGCAATGACTCTCTTGATGTTGGTTGTCTCATGCTTGCCACTATGTCCCCTGAACTTCAGAAGCAATATGAGGACTTAGATGCCTACAATATGATTGAAGGGCTCCGTGGCATGTTTGAGAACCATGGAAGGGTTGAGAGGTTTAACATCTCAAAGGCCTTGTTCAGTACTAACATAGCAGAAGGGAGTCTAGTCAGCCTTCATGTCATCAAGATGATTGGTCACACAGACTTGGTTTTGAGCTTGAGCCAGAGCTTGCGATGGATGTGATCCTCCAATATCTGCCTTCTAGTTTCGAGCTGTTCATCATGAACTATCATATGAATAGCTTCGATTAGATGCTAACCGTGTTGAATGGGATGTTTAAAACTGCTGAGGATACCATCAAGAAAACGTCAACTCATATGATGATGGTTGAGAGGGATAGAAAGAAGAGGAAGCGCAAGGGCAAGAGCAAAGGTAAGGCTAAGGATAGGATCCAAAAGCCGAGCTAAGCCTAAGGTTGGTCCCCCTCCCTCGGACAAGTGCTTCCACTATAGAGACAATGAGCATTGGTTGAGGAACTGCCAGAAGTACTTGGAAGAGAAGAAAAAGAAGGGAAGTGAGATTTCTGCTTCAGGTATTAATCTTATTGAAATTAATCTTGCAACTTCTTCTAGTGAATCATGGGTATTTGATACTGGGTCGATGATTCATACCTGCAAATCGTTGCAGGGACTAAAACAAATTAGAAGTTTTGCACAGGGCGAGTTGGACGTGCGCGTCGGCAATGGAGCAAAGGTTGCTGTGTTGGCAGTCGGCACATATCACTTGTTGCTTCCTTCAGGATTTGTGATGGAGTTAAATAATTGTTATTTTATTCCAGCATTAAGCAAAAACATTATGTCCTCTTCGTGTTTAGAGGAGGATGGTGGTTATGAGATAATAATAAAGAACAAGTGTTGTTCTATTTATTTGAATAGCATGCTCTATGCACATTGTCCATTAGTGAATGGATTGTGTGTTCTGGATCTTGAGGATGAGGTGATTCTTAACATTAATGCTAAAAGGCTTAAGTCGAGTGTTTTGAATCCTGCTTATTTCTAGCATTGTCGCTTGGGCCATATTAACATGAAATATGTAGAGAAGCTCCATAAAGATGGACTACTCGACTCATTTGATTATGAATCATTTGAGACATGTGAGTCTTGTTTACTTGGCAAGATGACTAAGGCACCGTTCAGTGGTTCAGGTGAGAGGGCATCTGAGTTGTTGGCCCTTGTACATATTGATGTATGTGGTCCAATGAGCTCAGTAGCTAAAGGCGGTTTTTAGTATTTCATTACTTTTACTAACGACTTTAGTAGGTATGGCTATATCTACGTAATGCGTCGATAAAATAAGATCTGATGAGGATTTGAGCAAGACCAATGTCATCCTCAACGATTTCAAGGGCAACTCGACTCGTGCCAAGGAGGTGCTCAATGTTGAGCTGACGGTGGGGCCCAAGACGATCAATACACCCTGTTTCGTCATCAACAGTCAAGGTCCATACTCAGCTTTGCTCGGCCAAGACTGGATTCATACCAACTGTTGTGTACCATCATCATTGCATCAATGCTTACTATAGTGGGATGACGATGAAGTTGAGGTGGTTCCTACAGATGACTCAAGACGTGTCAACCATGAGCATCGCTGTCTCCAAAGAGAAAACATAGTGCATAACTAGACAAGATTTAGGTGGATGCGAGTACATAGAAGCTACCATGGATGGGGTCAATACGGTTCGCGCAACCGGCCTAGAGGATTTAAATCAGTTATCAGCAAAATAGAGCACTGCTCAAAGGGCGTTTCTATGTAAGCACACAGGCTTAGCACAATCAGGCGATCTGAATGATCAGCCATTAAAAATGTGTTTATTCTACCAATGCATTCTGCGAGGCCGATTCAGAAGCAATCGGCCAAAAAATATTATAAATAAATATTTTTCGTATCAAAAGAACCCAAGTTTTGAAGCATCCCTAGATCAGTTAGCCGATATTAAACAATCACTTGAAGAAAGTCGGTTCAGGGGGTGTGATGCTCCCGGCATCTCAAGGGCACTAACACACAATTAGACATGTAGTAATGAAGTTTTATAATGTAATCATGTCTATAGAGCAATAAGTCTTAGGTGAAGAAATCACTAATTAAAAAATTCCCATTCAAAATACAAATCCGCATGCGGTTTGGTTGAGTAAGTCAACACCCACAAGCTTTTGTGCAAAGCACCAAAAGTGAAAGTTCTAGTTAAGGAAATATTCTTCTACTTTGCTATTGTGACCATGTTAAAAATCTGAGGACAAAAAGTTTAAAAGTTTGAATTGATTCTAGCCAACATTCTTTTTGAAAGGTGACGAAGGTGTCCTTGACCAAACTTCCACCTTAGTTAAACTTTCAAAATCACTAACCACCTGAGCTTAGCTCCATTATCAACATTGTTGTACATGCCATGAACTACACTTTTGTCACACTGGGCATGGTTTACAAATGTCACCTACTTATTTGAATTTTCACCCTAATATCTCTTGAAAGCAGTCCAAGTCAGCCTAAGAATAATTCCCAAGTATATATTTTTAGCTCTTCCCCAAAATTCAATCTAAAATTACTTTTGATTTTACTATGACACTTCAAGATATACTTGACTATGAAATGAAACTAAACTTATCACCTTTCAAATGCATCTATTATTGAAGTGATTGGACCTCATTTGGTGACTCAAAAAGTTGAAACAAGAAAGAGCCTACATAAGTTGAAACTGCTATTTGACCCAAACCCTTGAACATGTTTGTTCTTGTATTTCAAAATCTATTGTGATCTAGACAAATGTCTCCATATAAAACTTGTAGATGATTTCATAATTTACAATTTTGCTATTGTGACTAGTGACATGCAGAAAGGTTTAAATGGTGTTTTAGATCAATATCTGTCAATCTGTGAAATCTGCCAAACCTAGACCTGTCTGATAAATTCAAATTTCGCTTAAATAAAAGTTCTCATCTTGCAAAACATTATATATGAAAGTTGTGTATTATGAAATTCTAAACAATATTGCTATATAACATTTATGATAAAAATGCCTACAAATTGACGTACTGGAATTTAGAATACCTAGAGTTCTGTTGGTCAAACTAGTGTCATCAAATTAAATTTAAATTTAAACCAAATTTTACAACAGAACATGGTACTAAAGTTTACAGGAGAGTTGTAGATCATGAAGTTTAGAGTAGTTCTTGTATTTCACGTTTCCTCGGATTCAATCGTTTTCATGTTCAAAAACATGAGATACAAATACATTAACCCGGACAATTGAATCACCTAGGTTTTCTTCAACCGAACCCATCTGTCATTGGCACGTGGTCCACGGACCGTGTTCCACACACCTCCTCTCCTCCTCACCAGCTCCCCCAGCCACATGGCACGAGCATCCTGCCATGCCCCGCCATGGCCACCGATTGCCATAAAGTGGACAAGGAGCCCTGTACGGCTCCGGCCCCGTCGCCCCACCCCATCTTGCTCCCTCTACGCCCTCCTCCTCTCGCTCCCACGGCTCCTCTCTTTGTGCCTCCCAGCCCCTCGCGCAAAGCGCGCCACCATGCCATGAATGCCACCAAGGGTGAGCTCGCGTCCCTAGCACTCTACCGCCCCTTCCTCCAACCTACGGCAAGCACCGACACCGCATGGTCCTCCTCCACCAACTCCCCAAGGCCCCAAAGCTGCCACTGCCTCTACCACCTCCACCACTGCCATCACCTTGAAGCTCACCGGCAAGCCTGGCCCCACTGCTGCGGGCTAACCTCTGGCCTCTCTTCCTCCCTGTACTCTTCACCATCGCGCTCACCATCACTGCGCGGATCTCTCGCGGTTGACACTGACATCGTTCCTCATCTCCTGGCCGGATCCGCGTCACCACGGCACGACCATGTCACATCTCCGCCTCCTAGGTTCACGTTCGCACTGCGGCCTCTACTCTCCTCCCCGTCGGTTAGGGACTGGTGAATCCAGTAGCCCTTCACCTGGGACATGACCTCGTGCAACCTCGACATGGGTTCTGGCCCCAGGCCGCCGGTGCCGCCCTTCCTTCTCCCCTGTGCGTGCGTTGGCTGAAGGTAGAAGAAAAAGCAGGGGAGAGGAGGTAGATTTGCAAACTCGCCCCTAGGGTTTAATCCATTTTCCATCTCGATTTAAGTTACTATGCGCTGAGTCATTGAAATCTTTCGTGTGGGCCCTTCGGTGATATGAATCATCACGAATAGGTACATACACTAGTGAAATATGCTCTAGAAATTTGAAACTTCCGGATTTGGCATATGAACTTTGAAATGCTCTAGAAATTTGTAGCAAAATGATAAAAATATGAAACGTGCTTTGTTGGATTGCTTATGAATAGATCTACACAGTGGAATAAGCCTTGCTGTGTGAAATGACTGTTTTGCCTTTGTTTCCTTACATGCATGTTAAACTATTAAAATTAGAAAACTTGGTTTATGAGTTATTTAGGTCATATGGGTACACATTTATTTCTGTTAACCTTAGTGCTTACTGTTTATTTACCTATCTGCCCCTATGTATGTTAATTAGGGTATTTTATGGATATGAAAATACATGCTATAGTAAGTGTGCCCAAATAAATCTACGGAAATTATATGTTGCTTCTTTAGCTTAGTATAGTATTGTTTAAATGTATCATGTACATTGCTTGTTGTTTTGATTTTGATTTGAAAATGATAAATGCTATATAGATTTAATCAATAAAATAGAAAAGTGGTATCAAATATGCTGCAAAAATTTGACCAAAATTTTTGTAGCTATATTACTGTGTTAGTATGCTTATGTGGATTATTCATGTATTTTAGTTCCTGTTACATGATAGATCTAAAAATGCTTACTTGATTAGGCTTAAAAATGAAGAAGATAAAATGGAGATTTCTAATATGCTCTAATGAACTTATGTTTTCTCTTGAATACTCTCCTTGATATGTTTATTTGTTGTACCAACATGAAACACACCCTTTCTACATAAATATAGTAATTGGATAAATAAACAACTAGTGCTAATCACTATAAGAAAACGACCTTCTAGATACGTTTTGGTAGCAACGCTGGCTAAAAGCATCACTACACAAAAGGCCTAAAGATGATTTTTGTCACATTTTTTTTTTGCACTGTCTCAAATTGACATGATGTTAGACACGTTTAGAATGTTGAAAGACATGAATTGATGTTTGTTGTTATGTTATTTAAAATATCTCTACATGACACGTAGTTAGCCACGCTACAAACCATTAATAGTATCTAGACACGACATTAAACGTGTCACACAAACATGTATATGCACGTAAATATGTTTTTTGATACAACTTAAAATATCTCAAAATAACACGTATTAAGACACGCTTTCAACCGTTAATAGTATGAAGACAAACTATAAGGCGTATCAGACAAGCGTATTTATAGACATACAAATACGTTTTTTGATACGTTATTGAAAAGTTAAAATTCGTTAATGGTAAATACAAAAAGAGTGCATCACTTAATTATTCATATGTGATATTGTGCTCTAGTGGTGAGGTGGTGTCACGTGACTCAGGAGCTGAGGTCGTGAGTTCGATTCTTGGCGATTGCAATTGCATAAAAATCCTATCTTCTGGTAATAAAATATTTTTACTATTTTTAAACACATATTGAAGCATTTTTACAAAATGTAACAATATCAATAGACACGTTGTATAAATGTATTAATAAAAGTGTATCAAAATGTATAGATATGGATATAACGTTTCCATGGAACGTCTCTTTATCAAGTATAGATACGCTTACTAATCCATCTCTACAAGCTCTGACACGGTGCTTGCGAAAACGCTTCTAGCATGCTTTAGAAAATATGGCTACATTGATGTAGATACAAAATAAAACGTGTCTATTATATAAATAAAGCATTTCTACGGGTAGGTTTTCACAATAGTTTCTACATGCTATGCTTAGTGATTGTAAGAGTTTGAATCTTATACCATGTTTGTACTAGCTGTAGTAAAAATGAAAATACCATGCATGCTTTCTTTTTATAAGCAAGCTGATTAACGCACACGGGTTTGTTTTGGTGTTTGATTGTTCATGTGTGTACTCGATATTCATGCATCTCATTCACTGCATCATGCATACCATTCATATAGTGACGCTTATTGCAGATACGTGATCAAAAAGCAAGTGCATGGAGCTATTTCAAGCAATGGTGGTCCAGAAGACCAACTAAGCCCCAAACACGATCTGGAGACCCCATCAGTTGTGTTTGGATAGAGGAGTTGTCCAAGTGATCAGGGGGTTGCTTGGGGCAAAGTCTCACAACCCGGCAAACTAACTTTAGATTAGTTTGTTCAAGGTTATTTCAATAGCAAAGGTAGGCCCATTAGGCATCTACACCTATTTAGATAGTCCACCACCCTATATTTGTTTGTGCATTACGTTTGGGAGTTGTATGAAACCCCACGTGCATAATTCCCTGATATCCTAAGTAGAATGAATAGGTCGAAGTCTATGCTTAGCCATGCTTAGACGGTAGAAGTCGAGTGAATATATTCACTCGCGAGATGATATGGCTCAAAAATGTTTTACAAAAATTTAAATTTGAAGGAAATATGATATGATGTGATGAAAAGATGAGACCGGGCAGAGATATGGGTATATTACGATGAAAAATGATGTGGATGGTTTGGTCGATTCCGCCTGAGTTGTTTAAGGCCCGTCCGCTGTTTGCCTGCTGATCGGCATAACATTGCTAGAATACTTATCCGGGGTTTGGGACCGGAGTAAGTATTACTTGTGCCATCTGAAGAACATAGATAGGTTTCTACCATTCATGTCGGAGGGAGTTAGGCCTGGGGGAGCTTATTCTCGAGAGAGGGCTGACCCGGTACGCCATGGTATCACTCTTAAGGCGGCAAAACCTTGGGGAATGGCAGGATTGAATCGAACTTGGGATAGGACAAGTGGAGATGGGGGATATATGTGAAACCGCGATGGCTAGTAAGCATATACTCCTAGCATGATAGTAATTCTTGGGAATTAAAATCGATTTGAATCGCTGATGCTCACTAGGTGTGAGAATGCTAATATCACTGACGGGCAATGTAGTAATAAATTTAATATGTTATTTATTTAATCATGCTTTTTATTACTACATACATGTACTTGTATGTTTAGATTTCTGCAGTTTACTTTATGATGGTATATGTGTTGAGAATATTGAGATATATCTATTATGGATCACGATCAAAATAATTGATGGATCAATTAAGTTTATGCTTAAAAATGAATGCAACATGAAAGTAAGGACTCACTCTTAGTAAGCTTATGCGGGATAGAGTCAAGTCTACAAAAAGCCTTTCATACTCTCAAATGTGTCGGGCTGATACCTCCTATGGGTAAGTCCTACGAGTACCCCACAAACTCATCCTTTGTTGTTGATATTTTTTTAGGTACACGTCAGTTTGTGATCGGGGATGATAACGATGGGCTCGATGTCATGCCTTGGTATTTTACTTCCACTGAATTGCACCTATTTAATTATATGTATTCTGCTGCAAGTGTATTTTTGAAACTTTATTTTGATATGATATGTAGGACCGAGATGTACGACTAGAGGGGTGGTGAATAGGAGCACTTGAAAACACAAAATCACAACCCCCAAAACTGGTGCTACGAGAACTGATGCTAGACACCGTCCACTAAACAGATACGCATCTAGCAAAAGCGGGGTGCCGTCCACTGAATGGGTACGCACCAAACGTGAAAAGAGCAAGCAACTCAATGTTCACAAAGATCGCAAGCCACCCCAAGCACCGAAAACCTGCAAGTTCTCCACTCGACACTCACCGCACCAAAGTGCGACTTACTGGTATACAACAAGTAAAGAGAATGGTCAGACAGTGGGAAAAGCAAGTCTGATGCAAAAAATGCGGCGGAAGAACCAAAGCACAGAAACAGGGCAGCTTCCCTGGCTTCACCGGACTGTCCAGTGCCAGGGGTCGGACTGTCCGATGGCACCGGAAGTCCGGTGGGGGCTGCCGGATAGTCCGGTTGGAAGGCCCTGGGTAGAACCTGCACCGGATTGTCCAGTAGGCTTTGCCGAACTGTCCAGTGAGACCGGAGAGTCCGGTGGCCTATCGGATAGTCCGGTGGAGTCATAGGAAAAGAGTTTTCCAATCCCAAATCTGACCAAATCTTGTTCAATCTTCATGAGATTTTGCACAGGCTTTCTGACCCTATTCCAAATCTATTTCCAAAAGATCAACTCAAAATGACCAAGGAATTAGCGGGAATTCCAGATCTTGTGAGAAGGCAATCATTTGGCAAGAAAGGGGAAAACTCAAGAACACCTTGCTCATGGTAATCCAGTAGAATTGAGATGAACTAAGTCATATTCTCCATGTCTTAGCAAGTCTAAAAGTGCCAAAAGAACAGCATTAACTTGTGGGCAAAGCAAATCAGCAAAAGCCATTGAGTTTCATCCAAATACCAAACTAGTGGAGGGAGAAGGAGATGGCTGCACTCATGAGCACGAATTGGGGACGAATCTTCCTTGTATTAGAAGTGGAAATCTGTTCTTACATGGTTCTTCACAGCCTACCACCATTCATCCTCCCACTAGTGCAAAGTACTAGCTCTATGGGACTCTAAATCCTAAATTAGCACCCGATTTACTCTTTAAGCACTTGGCTGGTTGGAAACCTAAGCCTAGGGTTTCTAGAGGTAGAAGAGTCACCTAAATGACCAGCCACTTAGGTATATATAGCCCATGCCAAACTGACTCAGTTTACACTAAGGCCCCTATATTATAGAAACGCCCATAGGGGCCAAACTGGAAATGACTCAACATTCTCAGGGACGGACGACTGCGATGGACTCTTGATCTTCTTCAGTTGCACGCTAACTCTTGGATGGCATCCACATGGTCAGCAGTCCAAATCCACTGATCGACCCCTAGTTCTGAAGTCAGAAACTGAGAAACTTTAGGGTTTCCTTCCTGGGCTTGGAACGGCCCACTCCACTCTATCTCGGCGAGAATCGAGCCCATTCACCGAGTATTGGTAACTTGGTGGTAGGTTGGCGGATTTGAGCGAATCCGCCAATGCCCTCGCATGTCTTCGTGCCATGTACTCGGATTGGAGCACCACGGTGGCACCCGACATCCCTTGTCCATCAGGGTCACCTCGCAGTCCTTTGGATGTCTTAGGGGCCATTTAGCAGAGCTCCTAGTGATCCTGATTCTCTGTTAGAAGTGATTATCTGAGAGAAGTGATTCTGTAGCTGAAAGTGATTCTCTAATAAAACCATATGATAAACTCCATGGAATGTCTGACTATCTGTTGAGAGTGAATCAGGAGAAGCAGCTTTTTTTAGCTCCCAACCCCTAGTTTATTTCGGAGAATCACTTCACAGAATTCACTCTGGGAGTGATTCTCAGAAATTTGCTGTTTGACATAGCTCTGCAGACTCACTCCACAGAATTTGGGAGTGGAGCTCTGCCAAACGGGGCCTTACTCCTGCCGTCGCCGTGCCGCTCCTCCGTGTACCAAACTCCCATGGCCGACTGACGCCAAGCATGCCTCTTGTCCTTCGGAGGACTTTCTTCTCCATCTACCTCGAGTCCATCAGAGGGCCTCCTGTCCATCAGAGGTCTTGTGCCGAAGTCCTTCTGGGTCTTGGTTTCCGTTGACAATCACTCATCACTCTAGAGGCAATGGAGCCGGTGCATTGGCTCTCAATCTCCCACTTGATGAGTGCATTGTCAACACCTTCTACCTGTAACCTGAAATATAGCAAAGACAAGAAAAACAAGCGTAAAACCGAAAAGAAAGAAGAAAAGAAGAAAGTTGCTCAAAATGCCCAAAAGCCAAACACAAGGAGAGAAGGGCAAATTGAGACAACAAAAACAAAGCCAAAGATCGACCCCCTAAGATATGGGAAACCACTCAATGCAGTTGATCAAACCAAAGCATGACCCCCTCAAGAAAGAGGCAAATCGGCTCAACACAGCCATGCTTAGGGAAAGCATCGGCTCCTTCAGAAAGAGGCAAAATGCTCAACGCATAGATGCAAGAGCATGCAAAGCTCAAACTCCCCCTGAAATGCATCCTAACAAATGCAAGATGAATACACAGCTCCCCCTCAACTAGTTCTCTCTAGAATTCTCCCCCTAGTCCATGAACTCCCCCTAGGAACAACAATCTCTCCCATAAGTCGACATCTCTCCCTCTTGTTGACAATGGACACATCAAGGGTTCATAGAATCTGACTCCCCTTGAACTACACAACTCCCCCTCAAAATATGCCATGAAATGCAGGAAGTGTACCATGAAGAGCTTAGCAGGGATGAAAAGCTAGTAAATATGAGTTCTAGCATACAGAACAAGTGAGGTCAAGGAAGCATGCAAACAAGCTCAATTGAATCTATCTTATATAGATCAGGAGCATGTTTTTCAGGGTAGTTGAAAAGAAAGCATCACCATCATGAATAGCATCTAGCAAGATAGGCATGTATAACAAGATGCTAGCAGAACATACAAGGGTGCTACTCTCAACTAAAGTCTATACAACAGGCCATAAGCAATTTAGAGACTTGCATATTTTAGAATTAGGAATATGAACTTTATGCAAGTGAGATTATGTGTCATGGGTTATTCACTTGTCTTAGCCACTTCTTACCAACCAATGCTAAGCCTAGGTTTAGGGAACCATCAGAAGCTTAAGATAAGGTTTTGGTCATACACAGCCTAGTCCAAGTTCATGCCAAAGTGAAAAGGCAAGCTATCTCAAACTAGAACCGTGTGACAATCCAGCAGGATTGAGATGAACTATGTCATACTCCATGTTGTAGCAAGTCCAAAAGAGCGAAAAGAACATGATTAACTCGTGGGCAAAGCAAATCACCAAAAGCCTTTGAGTTTCATCAAAAAACCAAACTAGAGGAGGGGGAAGGAGATGGCTGCACACATGTGCACGAATTGAGGATGAATCTTCCTTGTATTAGAAGTGGAAATTACTTCTTACAAGGTTCCTCACAGCCTATCACCCTTCGTCCTCCCACTAATGCAAAGTACTACCTCTAGGGGACTCTAAATCCTTGATCAGCACCCAATTTACTCTCTAAGCACTTGGCTGGTTGAAAGCTAAGCCTAGGGTTTCTAGAGGTGGAAGAATCACCTAAATGACCTGCCACTTAGGTATATATAGCCCAGGCCTAACTGACCCAGTTTACACTAAGACCCCTATATTACAGAAATGCCCGTATGGGCCAAACTGGAGAAGACTCAACATTCTCGTGGACGGACAACCGCGATGGAGTCTTGATCTTCTAATGTTGCATGCTAACTCCCGGATGATGTCCATGTGGCCAGTAGTCCAAATCCGCTGATCGACCTCCGGTTCTAAAGTCAGAAACCAGGAAACTTTAGGGTTTCCTTCCTAGGCCTAGAATGGCCCACTCCACTCTATCTCAGCGAGAATTGAGCCCATTCGCTAAGTCTTGGTAACTTGGTGGTAGGGTGGCGGATTTGAGCGAATCCGCCAATGCCCTCGCACATCTTCACGCCATGTACTCGGTTGGAGCACCGCGGTGGCACCCGGCATCCTCTGTCCATCAGGGTCGCCTCGCAGTCCTTCGAAGGTATTACTCCTGCCATTGCCGTGCCACTCCTCCGTGTACCGAACTCCCATGGCCGACTGACGCCAAGCATGCCTCCTGTCCTTCTGAGGACTTTCTTCTACATCTACCTCCAGTCCATCGGAGGGCCTCCTACCCATCGGAGGTCTTGTGCCCAAGTCCTTATGGGTCTTGGCTTCTGTTGACAATCACTCATCACTCCAGAGGCATTGGAGCAGGTTCATTGGCTCTCGTTGTATACCACTTTGAGAAATGGTTTTGTACTAAATCAAGCTATGTTTGTATGAAATGATGGGTTGCTATAATTGTTGTGGCTCTTTTGAGGGCTTAACGTGTGGCAGAACCGCGATTTAATCTGAGCTAAGCACACCTATCACCTTTGACTCGCAGAGCACTTAGATTGAAATAAACTCAGTAATTCGTCGAGCTACCCAAATGGGCACTCAGTGTAACCATCACCCAGGGATGCTAACATCATGCACGATAAGCCCTCGAAAGAGCCACAACAATCACAACAACCCATCATTTCATACAAACATAGTTTGATTTAGTACAACATAGTTGCTTAAAATGATTTTCAATCATATTGAAATAGAGTTTCAAAATAATGTCGCAGCAGAAAATATAATAATATACAAGTGCAAAGTAGCGGAAGTAAAACATCAAGGCATGACATCGAGCCCACCGTTATTATCCTTGATCACAAACTGCCATGTACCTAAAAAAATATCAACAACACACGATGAGTACATGGGGTACTCATAGGACTTACCCGAGGGCGGCATCAGCCTGACACTTTTGAGAGTATGCAAGGCTTTTTGTTGGACTTGACTTCTAACCCACATAAGCTTACTAAGAGTGAGTCCTTACTTTCAAATTTCATTCATTATTAAATCATAAGCCTCTTTTGATTCAACATTATTATCATCATGATCCATAATTCACATATCTCAGTATTCTCAACACGTATATCATCATAATGTAACTTGTAGGAATGTAAACATACAAGTACAAGCATGTAATATTAAAAACAAAATTAAATAAATAACATATTAAAGTTGTTACTATGTTACCCGTCAGTGATATTGGCATTCTCACACCTGGTGAGCATCAGTGATTCAAATCGATTTTAATTCCCGGGAATAACTATCATGCCAAGGGTATATGCTTACTAGCCTTCGCATTGCCACATATATCCCCCATCTCCACTTGTCCCATCCCATGTTTGATTCCAACCTGCCATTCCCAGGTTTAGCCCCCATGGAGCGATACCACGGCGTACTGGGTTAGCCCTCCCATGAGTCAAGCGCCCCTAGGCCCCATCGTAGCACCAAGTCTATGTTCTTCAGATGGCACATGTAAGACTTTCACTGATCCCATATCTCAGACGGACGAACGGGCCTTAAATGACTCACACGGAGTCCACCAAACCATCCACATCATTTTTCATCGTAATATACCCATATCTCCGCTCAGTCTCATCTTTTCATCACATCATATCATATTGCTTTCAAATTTAATTTTTAGTAAAACATTTTTTGAGTCATATCATCTCGCGAGTGATTATCTTCTCTCGCCTTCTACCGTCTAAGCATGGCTAAGCATAGACTTCGACCTATTCATACTATTTAGGATATCAGGAATTTATGCAAGAGGGTTCCATACAACTCCTAAACGTAATGCACAAACAAATATAGGGTGGTGGGACTCTCTAAATAGGTGTAGATGCCTAAGGGGCCTACCTTTGTTGTTGAATAACTTGAACAAACTAATCTAACATTAGTTTGCTGGGTTGTGAGGCTTTGCCCCAGGCAACCCCTTGATCACTTGGACTGCTTCTCCTTCGAAATACCACTTCAGGGGCCTCCAGGTG
Source organism: Paspalum vaginatum (assembly GCA_030272315.1). NCBI lineage: Eukaryota > Viridiplantae > Streptophyta > Magnoliopsida > Poales > Poaceae > Paspalum > Paspalum vaginatum. The sequence goes on from CM059020.1 coordinate 19,929,233, forward strand.
GTATTTGAGTCTTAGTTGGTCTTTTGGACACCATTGCTTGAAATAGCTCAGCGCACTTGCTTCTTGACCATATATCTGCAATAAGTGTCACTATATGAATGATACGCATGATGCAGTGGATGAGATGCATGAAGATCGAGCACGTACATAACAATTAATTCAAGGATAGACCAAAAGGTCATTTATAAGTAATTAAACATGGAATACCTTCGTGCACACAAAACAACATAGACTCATACAACTGTATATACACCCATCAAATTATCCATTATAAATGAAACATGTTAATGCGTGACTCGATAAGGACAACAATATTTATTTACTTAGGTTACTAAAATACATGCATGTGGCGTGATGTCCATTTTTGTACAGCAAGTTGAGCATATCATGTTGTTCATTTTTACACAGCAAGGTTGATCATATCATGTAGGGGACACAAGAGGAAATGCAAACTTCAATTTATCACAATAATATCCCTTCATCATTTTCCACACTTTTGACTCTATTTAAGTAACTACGTGTGAACCCCTCATGATACAGCTACCAAAATACCTGAAAAATTCACACAAGCATACTCTTACAGTAACAAGTCTATATGAATCTTGGTAGAATTTTTGGAACACATTAAATAGCACTTTTCAATTTTATTGTTTAAATCACCATATCATCTGTTATTTTCAAATCACATAGCAAACAACAACTATAAATTTCCTAAAAATACTTTTTGGAACTGGCACACAACCAACATGCTCCTGCAATATATTGTCTATTTCAAATCACCCACAAAACTCAACATGTAGAGCTTCAATCTTTTACAGTGAGCTACACATATCGCAAAAAGCATCAAAAAAATAGGGTGGAATATTTGGAGCACTTTTTATGTATCAAGTATTTCCATTCTGTTAAAATGCACAAAATACATGCATGAGGGCAAAACAGTAATTTTATAGTATATTCTAGGGTTGAAAAGGATCACACAGATCCTAGGTATCATTATAAATATATTATCCAAGTTTCACTATTTTTGGAGCTCATTTGCATCAATTTTGCTAATTAATTACCAAAACAAAGCATGCACAAAAGCAAGGGCAAAACAGTCATTTCACAGTACTAGGCCTAAATGATTTTATAGATTGACTCACAATCAATCCAATACAACAATTTCCATATTTTTATGATTTTTATACTAATTTCTAGAGCTTTCCAAAATTCATATGCCAAATTCATATAACCCTGAAATTGGACCTCTATGCAATTAAATCTAGTTTGGAGGGGGTAGCAACCAAAAGGCTTGAGACACAATAATAATGCATTGAATTCATTGTATCCTCAGGGTTAGATCTGCAGAAGCCCAAATACTTGGGTCAATATGCGAAATGGCCATAGATCCAGGGGGTTATGCATAAGAATTGCAACATGCATTAATCAGTGATTCGAATAGAGAAGAGAGGGAGGGTTTTTCTGTAAAGTGACGCTTCATCCACCGTTGGACAGGGCGCATGGCTGCCGAGCAGGGGTTGCAGGCCAGGCTTTGGCGGTGGCGTGGGGAAGGGGAATCGCTGGCGGCGAGTCGAGGTAGGTGTTCCCAAAGATGGGGTCGTGTTCCCCTAGGTATGGAGGCGTGAGGAGGCCGAAGTCAGTGAGGAACGCCACATGAACTGAGGCGGTGGTGATGCGGAGAGGGTGGCAGCATCAGCGTCGATTTGCTGACTCCAGTGTGGAGGGTGGACGAGGGTCCGCGTGGACTCTGGCGATGGATGCGCGCAGTGATGGGGAACCCAGAGGAGGCGGCGTTGTGGCGATGGGATGCCCCCACAATGGATATCCGCGAGGAGGGAAGGCTGGCAGTGAGATGCTCCGCGGAGAGGAGGGGAAGAGACTGTAGCTGGGGACGAGACCTTGGGGAAAACGGAGGTGATGACAGGGCGCTTGCGATGCGCGTGGCGGCTAGGCGAGCAGAGGTCGGTGGTGGTGGTGGCGTGAGCTCACTGAGCTCCTATCCATGGCGTCCGTGCTCCGCTCGGTGGAGGAGAGGCAGGGACAGGGAGGCATGGGCCAGAGAGCGAGAGTGAGGCTTTGGCCTCCTCTTGAAGCCTATGCAGGGGACCGGGTGAGGTATGGTCGGCGTGCCGGCGGCCTCAGCACGCACGGGCAGGAGGCTGGTGCAGCGGGGAAAGAGAAAGGTGTGCAGCGCGTGGAGTTGGTCCATGGACCGTGAGCCGATGATAGGTGGGACCGGGTGAGCGGAATTGATTACGGTCCAAAGACCAAGTGCGCGGAGTTGGAAAGTCTGGGGCCAACATGGGACCCACCCGTCCCGTGCTCTGATTTTTCCAGATTGGGAATCCAAGGGCTCTGCCACATGGGGCCCACGTGTCATTGAGACAAAAATGAAAATGAAATTCGAAAATGTAAAGAGCTGAGTTTGACCGGCTAAAGACATGTTTGAAATTCATCGATTTGCACTACTTAGAAGCAGATTTTGAGAAAGATCAAAATACAAGAAATGTTCACAATTTTCTTCTCTACAACTTTGTTATACACTTTTATATCATGTTTTGTACAAATTTTTGGTTTAAATTTAAATTCATTTAGCTGACCTAAGTTTGACCAAGTTGAGTCAGGCAATTTCAAAATTTGAAAAGTCCTTTTTGGGTGCATTTTCATGGAAACTGTTATATACCAAAGTTGTTCCATTATGTATGTCATACAACTTTCATATACAAAGTGTTGCATTATAAGGACTTTTGTTTCACAGAAATTTAAATTTCCTAGGTTGCTCAAGTTTTGGTAGATTCATCCGTTTAATAGAAACAACTCAATACACTATTCAAACCTTTCTGCATGTCACATATCAAAATACCAAAGTTGTTCAGCATCAATTCCTCTGCAAGTTTGGAATAGGAAGCTTTATCTAGATCACAACAGATTATGAAATACTAGCACAAACATGTTCAAAGGTTTGGTCAAACAACAGATTTACTTTGTGTAGAGTTTTTCTTGTTTCTAACTTTTGATGTATCAAATGGAGTTCAATCACATCAAGGACAAGTGCATTTAAAAGGTGATAAGTTTAATTTCATTTCATAGAAAGGAAGATTTGGAAGTTATATAATGAAATAAAAAGTAATTTCAGGTTTAAATTTGGGGAAGAGCTAAAAACCTAGATTTGAGAATTTTCTAAGTGTAGACAGACCTGGGCTACTCCCAAGAGGCCTTTGGGTGCAATTTAAAGTAGGTAAATGACAGTTTCAAATCATGTTTAGTGTAACAAGATGTAGTTCATGATATATAAAACAACTTTGATAAAGGAGCTAAGCACAGAAGCTTAATGACTTTAAGGGCCAAAATTTGGTCAAGGACACCTTTGTCACCTTTCAAAAGAACGTTGGCTGAAATCAATTCAAAATTTTGAACCTCTTGTCCTTGGATTTTGAACATGGTCACAATAGTAAAGCACAAGGATATTTCCTGAACTAGAACTTTCGTATTTCATGTTTTGCTCAAAAGCCAGTATAATTTGAACTACCCAACCAACCAACGCGAAGTTTTGTCTTTTGAAGAGAGAAATTTTGACTTAGTGATTTCTTCACCTAGGTCTTGTTGCTCTATCGACATGATTACATTATAAAAGTTCATTAACATGTGTCTAATTGTGTGTTAGGGCCTTTGAGATGTCAGGAGCATCACATAACGTGTATGATGTCGGCATCCCTGGGAGATGGTTACATCGAGTGCCCTCCTAGGTAGCTCGACAGATAACCGGATTTAGTTCGGTCTAAGTGCATTGCGAGCCATGTGGTGGCATGTGTGCATAGCTCAGATTAAGTCAACGGCTCCGCCACAGCTGGTATCAGATCCGATCAGACACTGACAACAATTAAACAACTTTATTTTGATTTCGAAAAGCTTATTTTCAAATCCTTTTGAAGTATTTGAAAAAAATGAGAGTATTGCATATATGCCCATTATAAGGATGTTAGCTTATATGTAGGTGGCATCAGTTACTTGTCTGACCTAGATAGCAATTCATGTGCATATTCGGCGCTTTGGGAAACAATGCTTCAGCCAAAGCAATCCCAGTACTAGTGGAGCATTATTGGGATTTGCGATCCATTGTGAAACTTGCATCCATGCTGCATAGGTAAAGCTCTTTAAGGGTGGCGGGCATGCTTTGAGAGCTTTCATGCCCACCACACTTACATTTAGTTTTGGGATCCATCTTCTTCTTGATAATCCCCAGTACTGGTGTAAAGTCAGGTCTTGAGAAGAAGGTGCAGCGGCACACTCAACATTGTCCACACAGCGTCACAAATCGCGTGGATACAACACTAGGTAGTAATGTATGAGCATGCATTTTTCTTGTAGGTACACTAACTGTGGTGGAACCACCGATTTAATCCGGGCTAAGCACACCTGCCACCTCTAGCTTGCAGTGTAATTAGACCGAACTAAACCCGGTCATCCGTCGAGAGTCATTCGGCTCCCGATATTACCCTTTCCCAGAGGAACCGACATCATACACATCCAGCCCTCGAGAGAGCCACAACAGTTACACCATCACAGACAGTTAAAATAGAGTATAAGTAGATTTACTTTACAAACCAGTTCGAAATAAAATACAAGTTTAAACGTAATGCCATACGAAAGGCAAGTTCGAATTAGATAGCAGAAGCGATTTCACAAACATCTCGTAGCGGAAACTAAATACTTTAGTAGTCTTCATGCAACGATGATCGAGGCGAGCAGCACCGAGCCCACCGGTACTACCCTCCTCCAAGGACCTGTGCAGATGTCGCCGGTACCTGTTCTCAAAAGGTGGGGGCAAACCCTGAGTACTAATTACTCAGTAGGACTTAATGGAATGGCTTACGGCTGACGCAAAGCTTGCTTACTATCACGTGGATCCTTAGCCATAGATTTTAAACAGAGACATAATATCATAAAGTAACAAGTCTCATCATTTGCATATAACTCCATAATAATAACTTGCAAAAATGTAAGCAATACAATACAAACATGTAGTATTTGAAAAAATGAGTAACAGAAATAATATATTCGAGTAGTTACTACGTTGTCCATGTGCATTATCAGCATTCCCACACCTGGTAGGCATCAGCGATTCGAATCGATTTTAATTACCGGGAATAACTATCATGCCAGGGGTATATGATTACTAGCCATCGCGTTCGCACATATAGTCCCGATCTTAACCTGCCTCGTCCCAAGTTCGATTCACTCCCGCCTAGCCCCCGGGCTGTGCCCCCACGATGAGCCTGCCGACATCTCGGTCTCCCTGCCATGAGTACCAAGCTCCCTCGGGCCACCTTCCTCTCAACCAGCGGGTAGGAACGTGTCTCTGTGCTTCGGACGAGCCCAGGAAAGACTTTACCTGTCCCATTTCCCGGTTAAGCACTCTAGCAATGTCATACCGAAGAGCAGGCGAACAGCGGACGAGCCTTAAATGACACGGGCGGAGCCAAATGATACAACAACGCACACCACAAAATAAGATTATTCTCCGCCCGGTCTCCATTTAAATCATGAGCATAATATTACTTTCCCAATAGTAAAAGTTTTGTAATCTTTGAAATACCTACACGACGAGTGACTCCTTTCACTCGTGTCTACTCGCACCTAGCAATTCTAGGCAACTCGTCCTACGAACTCTAGATATAGGTGCTAGGGCCAGGGCGGCCAGGGGATCTAATGCAATTGTTTTCAATCAACTCCTAATGCGGATGCGTAATCATCAGCCAAGATAATATTAGCTGGGAATTTCATGGTCCTGCCTACCTTCCTCACTAGGGTTAGTAGCTGCCTCCTGAGCGAAGTCGGGCCTCTACTGCTGGTCTTTCGGCTCCTGGTGCAGCTCCTCCTCGGGCTTTTCTACGATCGGTTGGTCCGGCGGGTGTCCTTTGCTTGCGGGATCTATATGCATGACATAGTGCAATTTGAGCATGTATTAGTGCAATGCTTGCTTATGATGCAGATGCGATGCGGTGAATCATGATTTATGGAATAGAGTTATGCATGTTGAGGCGAAATTTGTTTAGTACTAAGAAATTGCACAAGCCAACATCTAAAGTTAACTTCTACCACATATAATAACAAGGGGCACTTAGTGTTTTATCATTCATGCTCGTAAAACGACCAAAGCTTGTTTAGCGTAAGAAGACCAAGGTTTATTTAGACATCTATTTTCTATATAGCCGACTTAGCATTCCCATATGTATTCCAAAACAGTAGTTAAGAACTACATTGTACCCCAATTCAGTTGCTTAGACTCACTTACCCCTATGTATCAGATATGATCTATTGTGGCTTTTATTAAATATTCTGGTCTCACATTTTTCTATTATTCAATTAAATAGGCATTATTTCTACTATTTTCAAATCAGAGTCTACACTCGACATGCACAACCTCCTACCCTAACAGTGAGTTATGGTCATAACCTAGAGCTCATACCAAGCCCCTGAAGTCACCTGGAGCATTTTTCACCATAGCAACCTTTTCTTAAATTAAATATATGCTTAAATACAAGACAGGGGCAAATTAGTAATTAATCAGTCAATGCTAGGGCTACCAGAATTTATATAGAGCCTACACATGCTATGCCTCTGCCCAAATTTCATAATTTTTTGAAGCTCATTTAACCCACATTTCCTATTTATTAAGGTTTCTCATGCATGCACAATATAAGGGGCAAAAATGTCTTTTCATGCCCAACCATCATATCCATTCTGTAGATCTACTTAATAGGAGTACACTGCAACAAAGTTTGTATTTTTTTTATTTTTATTTGATTTTATATGATTTTTCAAAGTTTATGCCGAAAATATCAAATCTAAAAAGGAAAAACCCCAGATTCCGGACCTAACCATCATTATGCATAGATCACAGGGGCCTGCAGGGAAGAAAACCGAGACTCAGTGAATAGCGCGCTCAACGGAAGCATAAAATGGCGAAATCTCAGGGGCTAAATAGCAAAAACGGAGCCTTTCTTCAACCTCTCGACAGGGCGACGGACGCGCGGTGGACGGGCTTAGGCGACTTGCTCTGGCGCGGGGAGGCTGCGCCTTGGAGCCGAGCTGGTCCGGGGATGTGTTGCCGGTGTAGGGCTCCCTTTCCCCCAAGACGGCGTCGCGCGAGGAGTCCGGAGCGGGCGGGGAACGCCAGTGAACCAGACTTGGAGCCGGGCAACGCGGAAGACGGGGCGGCGGCTCGATCTGGTGGAGGAGTGGGGCAACGGCGCCCCGGGGCAGCGCGCGAGCAGCGCGGTGGCGTGACGAGTCTGGCGCAGGCGGTTGGAGGCGCGGGGAGGTGCTTGACGGTGGGTGTCCACGAGGAGGTGCGGCCGCGGCGACGATGAGCGATGGCGTTCGCGTGGGGAGGGGTGGTAGAGTGATTTCTGGCGCCGAGATCTTGGGGTAAAGATGGAGGAGGCAGTGGCGGCCACGGTGCTCGTGCTATCGGGACAGGAGGTGTACTGGAGAGGCGGCGCGGTGGAGCTCGATGTGGCGGAACCGCCGATTTAATCCGGACTAAGCACATTTGCCTCCTCTGGCTTGTAATGTGATTAGGCCAGACTAAACCCGGTCGTCCGTCGAGAGTCATTTGACTCCCGATATTAACTTTTCCCAGAGGAACCGACATCATACACATCTGACCCACGATGGAGCCACAACAGATACATCATCACAGGCAGTTGAATAGCATAATATTAGACTTAGTTACAAACCGGTTTTTAAATAAAATACTAGTCCAACATAGTGTTATAAGGTAGCAAGTTCGAAAGTTTCTCACAGCGGAATTATAAGTTCAGAGGTCACCATGATATCATCAAAAGATTTGCATTAGAGGTAACAACATCGAGCCCACCGATGTTGCCCTTGTGCCACTCATGTCGTTTCATCCTAAATGACGGCATGCTCCGCCTCCAACACAAGTGCAGACCATGAATTCCATACCTGCGCTCAAAATATGGGGGCAAACCCTGAGTACTAATTACTCAGTAGGTCTTAATGGATTTGGCTTACGGCTGACGCAAAGCAGCTTACTAGCAAGTGGATCCTTAGCCTTTAGTTTTAAACAGTAACATGTGTAACATAAGTAGCAAGTTTTCATCATTTGTATAACCTTCAACATAACAGTAACTTGCAGTAAGGTAAACAGTTCAATTCAAGCATGTGGTATTCCAAAAACCATGAGTATTAAATATCGAGAGTTTAAGTAGTTACTACGTTGCCCGTGTGCATTATCAGCATTCCCACACCTGGTGGGCATCAGCGATTCGTATCGATTTTAATTCCTGGGAATAACTATCATGCCAGGGGTATGTGCTTACTAGCCATCGCGTTCCCACATATAGCCCCAATCTTAACCTGCCTCGTCCCAAGTTCGATTCACTCCCGCCTAGCCCCCGGGTTGTGCCCCCATGACTGAGCCTGCCGACATCTCGGTCTCCCCGTCATGTGTACCAAGCTCCCCCAGGCCACCTTCCTCTCAACCAGCGGGTAGGAACGTGTCTCTGTGCTTCGGACGAGCCCAGGAAAGACTTTTCCGGTCCCATATCCCGGATAAGCACTCTAGCAATGTTATGCCGAACAGCAGGCGAACAGCGGACGGGCCTTATGCGACTCGGGCAGAGTCCAAAGTGCAACCTTACGAAAAAGTATATACTAAAATAAATCTCCGCCCGGTCTCCATTTAGTTCATGAGTAACAATAATAATTGATGTGATAGTGAGCTTTTGTAACTTTGAAAACACCTACGCGACGAGTCCACACACTCGTGTCTACTCGTACCTAGCAAAGTCTAGGCATACTCGTCCTACGAACTCTATGTATAGGTGCTAGGGCCAGGGCAGCCAGAGAGTCTAATGCAATTGGTTTCAAGCAACTCCTAATGCATATGCGTAATCATCAAGTATATTTTGTTTGCTGGGTTAAGTATGGTCCTGCCTACCTTCCTCGTTAGGGTCAGTAGCTTCGTCCGGAGCGTAGTCGTGTCCCTGCTGCTGGTCTTCCGGTTCCTGGTGTAGCTGCTCCTCTGGCTCCTCTACTACGGGTTGGTCCGGTGGTTGTCCTTCGCTCGCGGAATCTATATGCATGACATAGTGCAGTTGGAGCATGTATTAGTGCAATGCTTGCTTCATGATGCGAGTGCAATGCAAGAAATCAGGGTTTATGGAATAACATTATGCATTTTTCGTGATGAAACTTGTTTAACGTTAATAAATCGTACAAGCCATCACCTATGATAACTTAGCTTGTCACGTAAAACAACGTGGGGTGTGTGACTGAATAGCATCGATTTATGCAAGAAGGCCGATGCTTACTTAAACACCTATTTTCACCTAGTTAGCTTAGCATTCCTAGCGTGCATTTCTCAACAGTAGTGAAGACCTACGTGGCATTCCAACTTAGTGGCTAAGGCCTACATACTCCTAAGTTCCAAATGTGATTTAGGGTGGCATTTATGGATATATTAGCAATGTTGCTGCCCAAATTCCGAAGTTTTGACTTTCATTTAACCCACATTTTCTATTTATTAATTTAAACATGCATGAACTTATTAATTTCAAAACACTAACTATACTTGACATGCATGGAACCCCATTTCAACAGTGAGCTCTTTATACTATAGGGAGCACAAATAAAATGTGTAAAACTATTTAGAGCATAACTTCTATATAATTATCATTTCCTCATTTATTTCTATGCTAAAATCACATGTAGGGACAAAATGGTAATTAAAGAGTGAACCTTTGAGCTACCAAAAATCACAGTGAGCCTATATACCCTAACAACACTGCTGTCCAAGTTTGGCAATTTTTGGAGGCCAATTAGTCCACATTTCTTATTTATTAGGGTTTTACATGCTTGCACGAAATCCGGGGCAAACTGGTACTTTCCTACTCAACCATTATATTCACCAGATAGATCTATTCAAAAGGATTACAATGCAACTAGTTTGGTATTTTTTTGATTTTTATTGAATTTTCTATGATTTTTCAAAGATTTCTGCCGAAATAACTAATTAAAAAGGACAAATCATTAGATCCAGGGCTAGATCGTGATTGTTTCGAAACCCCAGGGGCTAGTACGTAAGACTTGAAAGACTCAGCATACAGCGCGGTGGACTAAAATGAAAAATCCTGATACCGCGGGGTCGGATCTGCAAATCTGCCGTCTCCTTCCTCCCGTCGTCTTCTTCCTCGCGACGGGAGGAACGGCGACGGTGGCGCGCGGCCAATCAGGCCCTGCGGGGCACGGAGGCTCACCGCGAAATGCCGGGGAGAGAGAGAGGAGGATGGGGAAGCTCACCCACAACCTCAAACGGTGGGGGAGACTGTGGGGAGGGACGGCGACGGGCACTTCTGGTCGGCGGGGTTCGGCGGGGCAACACGCCGGGGTGGAGGGGTCTCGGGCGACGAGGTCTAGGCGGAAAGGTGGAGTCGAGGGCGGCGAAGCTCGGTGTGGTGATGGTTGAGCTCGGGAGAGGGCGGAAGTGGCTGGGGGTGAGCTCGAGTGAGCTCTGTCAATGGCGGACGGCGCGAGGACGAGCGGGGAAGACGGAGAGGGCCGAGCGCGCGAATGGAGGCTCGGGGAAAGGAGGCCGGGGCCTCGCCCCCGCCTTGAAGGCGCGCCGAGCGCGCTGTCGGCGAGCGGCAGCGGCGCGTGGCCACGGCGGTCGGGGAGGCCGGCGCGTGGCCACGACGCCCAGAAGACCGGCGCCGCGTGGGCGCGGTCGGCGGGGAAGGAGGAGAGAGGCGCGCGGGTGGGCTGAGTCCATGGACCGGTGAGGCTGACAGGTGGGGCCAAGGCCGGGAATGACGAGAAAGGCGCATGGACCGGGTGCGTGGAGCGAGAGAGCCGGTGGGGCCCGCAGCCGCGGGTGTCGGGCGGGAACCCGCAGCCCTGCCAGGTGGGACCCACTTGTCATAGGCTCATGAGAAAAAGAAAATCCCGAAAAATGAAAAATGGGGTTTGACCACTAACCAGGTTTCTGAATTTTGCCAATTTGACCAATTTCAGAGCCGAATTTGAAAAGGACCCAATTTAATGAAATGTTGTACACTTTGAGATATACAACTTTGTCAAAAGCACCAAGTTCAAATTATGGATCTAAATTTGATTTAAATTTGAATTTAACTATCTGCCCTCAGTTTGGACTGAGAACTGTTTTCCTTAGATAATTCAAATGTCCTATTTCTAGCCATTTTCTCCCAAAAGCCTTTTTGACAAAGCTGTTCAAAATTTCATGGACTACAACTTTATCAATTGGACCTTTGCATGAAAAGGACTGTAGGATATAGAAAAATGAAGAATTCTAAATATTTCAGATTTGGAGTGTGTTTGTTTGCTGACACCAAAAGTCCCTTTACACTAAGTTAAACCCATTTTCCACCCAAGCTCTAATTGACAAAGTTGTTTACCACTTCAAGACCTACAAGTTTGGTATAAAAAGTTTCACCTAAAACTCCATAGGATTTAAGTTACGCTCACATTTATAGCGTCATTTTTGCAAAACTGAGTGTATCACTAAGCTATTTTCATCATGTTTGTTCATATGATTCAAATGTACACTACCATGAGATGAGATGATGCTTATGAGAAGTAATTAAACAAAGTATGCACATGATAAAGCTCGGGAGATGCCTAGGGCATCACAACCCACCCCCCTTAAAGAAATCTCGTCCCGAGATTTTTGATGTGACGTGGGTGGTTAAGTTGGTTGTAGTTAGTGTTGTGTGCATGTATTGAGTTTAGATCCTGAAATTAAACTGTTGTAACATACCGAGTTGAGGTGGATGGTAGAAAACCAGGGTACTTCGCGCGTAAATATTCCTCTTGTTCCCAAGTGGCTTCTTCTTCGGAGTGATTACTCCATTGAACTTTGTAAAAGTTAATTGTTTTTCGGCGGGTTGATCTCTGCTTTTGGTCAAGGATTTTTAAGGGGTGTTCTTCGTATGTGAGATCTAGTTCAATCTGAATTTGAGAGGTATCTACCACGCTCTCTGGCACTCTTAAGCACTTCTTTAGTTGTGAGACGTGAAACACGTCGTGAACCGCAGCCAGATGTGGGGGTAGCTCTAACCTGTAAGCGACGGCTCCGTACTTTCCAATGATTTTGAACGGACGGACATACCTTGGTGCTAACTTCCCTTTTACCCCAAACCGTTGCACCCCTTTCATCGGAGATACTTTAAGATACACATGATCCCCCTCATCAAAGACTAGTGGCCTCCTCCTTCTATCCGAGTAACTTTTTTGTCAAGATTGGGCTCTTTTGAGATGGTGGTGTATGAGTTTCACTTGTTCTTCAGCTTTGGTCACTAAATCAGGGCCAAACGTAACACGCTCTCCAGGTTCGGACCAATTTAGTGGTGTTCTGCATCTTCTACCATAGAGAGCTTTGAAAGGAGCCATTTCCAAGCTCTTTTGGTAGCTATTGTTATAAGCAAACTCTGCCAAGGGTAGACACTCATCCCACTTGGTGGAGTAAGTTAGTGCACAGGCCCTTAACATGTCTTCTAGGATTTGATTCACTCTTTCTACTTGACCACTGGTTTGGGGATGGTAAGCAGAACTGTGTACTAGAGTAGTTTCCAAGGCAGTCTGCAGTTGCTCCCAGAAACGGGAAACGAACAGAGAACCCCTATCTGAAGTGATAGTTCGCGGGACCCCGTGCAAGGACATAATCTTGGAAAGGTACAACTCAGTGTACTATTTTGCTCGATAGGTGGTCTTGACTGGAATGAAATGAGCAGATTTCGTGAGCCTGTCGATAATTACCCATATGGAGCCATATCCTTTTTGGGTACGAGGCAAACCCACAACAAAATCCATGTGTATATCCTCCCATTTCCACGCTGGAACATCAAGCGGTTGAAGCATTCCAGCGGGCTTTAGGTGATCAGCTTTTACTTTCTTACACACGTCGCACTCAGACACGTACTTGGCGATCTCTCGTTTCATGCGGGTCCACCAAAACTTTTGCTTTAAGTCTTGATACATCTTATTGCTGCCCGGATGTATTGTGAACATTGAAGTGTGCGCTTCTTCTAGTATTTTCTTCCTTAATTCCATGTCCTTAGGTACCACTAGACGATTCTTGAACCACAGAGCGCCTTGGTCATCAAGCGTGAAACACGCCTTCTTCTCTTCACTAATACCCTCACGAATATATGCCATACCTTTATCTTGCTTCTGAGCTTCTATGATTTGTGCCTTGATAGAGGGTTCAATGACGAGATTATAAAGTTCTACTTGTGGCTCATGAGGTGTTTCAATTTCATTTATTTCACAACAGATCACTCTTGCTGTAGGTCGGGCTTCTATCACATTGCAATGGGCTTTACGGCTTAGTGCATCTGCTACCACATTGGCCTTGCCTGGGTGGTAGTGTATCTCCAGATCATAGTCTTTTATCAACTCTAACCACCGTCTCTGCCTCATATTGATTTCGGGTTGTGTGAAAATGTATTTGAGACTCTTATGATCAGTGTAGATGTGACATGTGTTGCCTAACAGATAGTGTCTCCATATTTTTAGTGCATGAACGACTGCGGCTAACTCAAGGTCATGTGTCGGATAGTTTGCTTCATGTTTTCTCAATTCACGGGAGGCATAAGCAATTACTCTTCCTTCTTGCATCAAGACACAGCCAAGTCCATTGCCGGAGGCATCACAGTACACCTCAAATGGCTTGGTAATGTCTGGTTGAGCTAGCACTGGTGCTGAGGTTAACAATTTCTTCAATGTTTGGAAAGCTTCTTCATAATTCGGATTCCAAATGAACTTTGCATTTTTCTTGGTCAATGAGGTCATGTGTTTTGCGATTTTGGAGAAATCTTTGATAAAGCGGCGGTAGTAGCCCGCTAAACCAAGAAAACTCCAGATTTCAGTCACGGTCTCCGGTTGCTTCCAATTTAGCACATCTTCTACTTTGTTAGGGTCAACTGCGACTCCCTTCTCAGATAGTTTGTGACCCAAGAAACCCACTTCTTTCAGCCAGAACGCACACTTGCTAAACTTGGCATAATGCTTGTGCTCTCTAAGCCGAGTGAGTACGATCCTTAAGTGCTCTTCATGTTCTTTTTCATTTTTGGAGTAGATCAGTATGTCATCTATGAATACCACCACGAACTTATCGAGTTCATTCATGAACACCGAGTTCATCATATACATGAAGAAAGCCAGTGCGTTGGTTAGCCCAAACGACATGACCAAATACTCATACAACCCGTATCTGGTAGAGAATGTTGTCTTGGGTATATCCTCTTCTCTAATCTTTATCTGATAGTAGCCAGACCTTAGGTCAATCTTAGAAAAGACCTTAGCTCCAGCTAACTGATCAAATAGAATATCGATGTGTGGCAACGGGTATTTGTTTTTGACGGTCACTGCATTCAGTGGCCGATAGTCAACACACAGTCTTTTCCCACCATGATCCTTTTTCTCAACAAAGAGAGCTGGACAACCCCACGGTGATGAACTAGGCCTAATGAACCCTTTGTCTAATTGTTCTTGTAGCTGTGTTTTCAATTCTTTCAGATCATCAGGTGGCATTCTGTATGGCCTTTTTGACACAGGTGCCGTGCCTGGAACGAGTTCAATGGCAAATTCCACATCCCGATCTGGTGGAAGTCCAGGAAGTTCCTCCGGAAACACATCCGGGAAATCTCGCACTACGGGTATCTTTTTGATTTCTTGCAGTTCAGTTGCATTTACTGTGGGTGTCATGTGTTTTTGATTTGGCATGTGTATCTGCATAGCCCTGCCACTTACGCCTGACCTTAATTGTATTGTCCTGCTGCCAACGTCCAGGACTGCATCGTGCTCCTTCATCCAATTCATACCTAAAATAATATCAATCCCCTGGTGTGGCAGCACCACGGGGTTGATGATAAAACTTTCTGTGCCAATGCTCAGCTTAAGTTGTCTAACCCCCAAACTGGTTTCAATAGGTGAACCCGGTGCTGTAATTTGATAGTTTTCTTTCAACTTGTACATTTTTACCCCATGCCTCAATGCATACGTTTTACTGATAAAAGTGTGTGTGGCCCCAGAATCAAATAACACGACGGTCGGATGACCGTTGATCATGAACGTACCAGCAAGCACCGGTTCTCTGGCGGGAATCTGCTCCATGTGCACATAGTGCACACGACCCGTCTTGGGCGTGGGTCCTTTCGGCTTGCTTTCTGACTTCCACCCGCTGGGGTAGGACCCTGTATCTTGCGGGGTGCCCTACAGTCACGACTGAAGTGACCTACCTTGCCGCAGTTGAAGCACGGAGCACCCGGCCCCTGAACAATGGGAGCACGGGGAGCTGGCAGCTGTGCGGGTGCTCGATAGGTGGGGTACTGTTGCTGCGGCGTCGCCCTAGTGGATCCACCTTGGTTGGTTGGGTCGAACCACATAGCGAGGCTGTTGATAATTTTGCTGTTGGGGCTTGTATGCAATCTTCTGCTTCTGTGAAGGGCCAGTCGCTGATGTGTTGGCTAGCCTTTTGCGCTTCTGATCCTCATTAGCGGCACGGAGATGATTCTCCATGTCGAGAGCAGTGTCTACCAGCTCAGTGAAGCTCTGGTAGCGCCGTGCCAGGTGAGTCCGGAGGGTAGGGTCAAGGCCCTCTAGGAGTCTCTCGGCCCGCTCTGGCTCAGTAGCAACGTCTCTTGGAGCGTACTCAGAGAGGTGGATAAAGGTCTGCACATACTGCATAACGGACCTGTTACCTTGCCTGAGGTCTCAGAACTCACGACGCTTTTGTTCCATCAGACTTGCCGGGATGTAGTGGGCCCGGAAAGCCTGACGGAACTCCTTCCATGTGGGCTCATGGCCCTCCTCCTGCATGGCGAGGAAAGTGGCGTACCATGCCCCCGTAGGCCCATGGAGGAGCTGAGCAGCAAATCGAGCCTTCTCTTGCTCGGTGATCCCTGGCAGAAGGGTGAACTTGGACTGGATGGTGCGAAGCCAGTCGTCCGCCGCCAGTGGCTCGGGGCAGTTGGTGAAAACTGGGGGTCGCAGCCCCTCGAAATCCTGGTAGGTGATGCCACGTGGCCGGTACTCCCGCGGCTGCTGTTGCCCACGGGCCTGGCGGTCTTCTGCTAGTAAACGAATCAGCTCAGCCTGCTAGACCACCAAAGTGGCCAACTCCGGCGGGGGTGGAGCACCTTGCGCTGACTGCCCCGATGATTGACCATTGCGAGTGTTCACCATCTGCAAAATGGAGCCATATAGGTTCAGTCCAATAGCCCTTGCGCAAAGATGAGGTGATAGAAAGATCATAGGACTATAGGCATATTGTGAGTACAGGTAAACTTGTAACAAAACAGTTAGCTTCTATCTCGCAAGGCCAAACAATAGCACGTTGTCACCGGGTCATGCCGTTTCGCGTGTGTAAACAGCAGCTTCTGACTTTTAATAATTTGATTACCAAAACGACCGACTAGGTCTTATCATCATTAGAAGAGTCGTCCTGAATTTTTATGCTATGCACAATAGAAGCTGCTGAACTCCCGAGTTCCAAATTGCAACCAAGTTGAGATTCGGGTGCCATTTTCCAAGATTAAAGGCATTGCATCCTTCCACATTGTCCATGCGCGTCCAGCAACTACTACAACCATATTTATAGGGTCTCAACAAACTAAGGGTTTACTTAGTACACACGTGGGGCCATCTCGTCCATCACATCGAAACACCAACCTAAGGTTCTAACATCGGGTTACATGACGTACATAAATGAGTTCTCTCGACCTCACCAATGTTTAGTACAGTCATGGCAAATTGCACGGAGCGGCATAATACAAAACATCGCTCATAACGTGCACCATTTACAAAAAGCTTCATCATACATTGCTACCATCAAACTCTCTAACGCCCGTTACGCGTGTCAGACACCATGCTGTCCTCATCCTCCACCACAGGGGCAACTGAAGGGTCCTGCTCGTACTGCGCCAGGCGCTGCTGTGCCTCGGCCAACTCTGCTTCCAGCTCCTCAATACGGTCCTGCGCATACATATGGCTGGTCGCGGTAGTGGGAGACACGGTCCTCGGCACGGAGGTACATCCCGTGTACGCTGTGAGCAAACTGCATGGTTGCAGCATAGGGCCTGGTGTCAATCCGCTCCTCCAGCATGTTGTGACGACGGAGCCACTCGTCGTCGTAGCCGTCGGTGGGGAGGTAGCGCAGCACTGACATCCCTGCTGCACCTGAGGAGCTGAGTGAGGTGATGGCTGCCAAGGTGACCTTGTCGTAAGCGTCCTCCTCATTGGCCCCGTAGATGGTGATCGTCTGCCGGACCGCGGTGTGGCTCGAGGGGAGGACAACACTGGCCATGTAGTGTCCCTCCGCGTGCACTGTCTGCACGGAAAAGAAAGGGCACGTTCTGCGCCTCATCTCACGTAGAGCCCGACAAAGGATCTGCGCGAGGCCGTTCTCCTCACGGCAACGGGTGTGGACCATCCCGTTCTCAAGCTGAGGAGGGATGTGGGTCACTGGTGGAAGGGGAGCAGCCCTTCCTGTGGCGGAACCGCCGATTTAATCCGGACTAAGCACACCTGCCACCTCTGGCTTGCAGTGCGATTAGACCGAACTAAACCCGGTCGTCCGTCGAGAGTCATTCGGCTCCCGATATTACCTTTCCCCAGCGGAACCGACATCATACACATCCAGCCCACAATGGAGCCACAACAGATACATCATCTCGGGCAGTTGAATATAGCATATATAAACTTGTTTTACAAACCGATTCGAAATAATAATATAAGTTTCAACATATTACCATATGAAAGGCAAGTTTGAATCAGATAGCGGAAGCGAATTTGAAAACATCTCGCAGCGGAACGAAATACTTTACTAGTCTTCACGCATCGTTGACCGAGGCGAGCAGCACCGAGCCCACCGGTACTACCCTTCTCCAAGCAGTTGTCCAGATGTCGCCTGTACCTGTTCTCAAAAGGTGGGGGCAAACCCTGAGTACTAATTACTCAGTAGGTCTTAATGGAATTGGCTTACGGCTGACGCGAAGCGGCTTACTAGCAAGTGGATCCTTAGCCTTTAGTTTTAAATAGTAACATGTGTAACATAAATAGTAAGACTTCATCATTTGTATAACCTTCATTACAACTGTAACTTGCAGTAATGTAAACAATTCAATTCAAACATGTGGTATTCCAAAAACCATGAGTATTAAACACTGAGAGTTTAAGTAGTTACTACGTTGCCCGTGTGCATTATCAGCATTCCCACACCTGGTGGGCATCAGCGATTCGAATCGATTTTAATTCCCGGGAATAACTATCATGCCAGGGGTATATGCTTACTAGCCATCGCGTTCCCACATATAGCCCCAATCTTAACCTGCCTCGTCCCAAGTTCGATTCACTCCCGCCTAGCCCCCGGGTTGTGCCCCCATGACGAGCCTGCCGACATCTCGGTCTCCCCATCATGAGTACCAAGCTCCCCCGGGCCACCTTCCTCTCAACCAGCGGGTAGGAACGTGTCTTTGTGCTTCGGACCAGCCCAGGAAAGACTTCTCCGGTCCCATATCCCGGATAAGCACTCTAGCAATGTTATGCCGAACAGCAGGCGAACAGCGAACGGGCCTTATGCGACTCGGGCGGAGCCAAACGCACACCACATAATAAAATTATTCTCCGCCCGGTCTCCATTTAAATCAGGAGCATAGTATTACTTCCTCAATATTAAAAGTTTTGTAACCTTTGAAAACACCTACGCGACGAGTGACTCCTTTCACTCGTGTCTGCTCGCACCTAGTAGAGCCTAGGCAACTCGTCCTACGAACTCTATATATAGGTGCTAGGGCCAGGGCGGCCAGGAGATCTAATGCAATTGTTTTCATACAACTCCTAATGCGGATGCGTAATGAAACAATCATTCATCATATTAGCTGGGAGAATTCATGGTCCTGCCTACCTTTGCTTATTCTTACTCAGCCAACAAACTAAACTAGGTTAGTTTGCCGGGTTGTGAGGCTTTGCCCCAGGCAACCCCTTGATCACTTGGACAACTCCTCCTTCCAAACACGACTGATGGGCTCTCCAGGTCGTGTCTGGGGCTTACTTGATCTTCTGGAACACCATTGCTTAAAGTAGCTCCCGTACTTGTTTCTCAATCACGTATCTGCAATAAGCGTTGCTATATGAATGCTATGCATGACACAGTGAATGAGATGCACGATCATCAAGCATACAACTGGTTAAGTAAAATATAAGGCAAACCTCTAGTTACGCAGGTAATGGATTACTAGCTCAACCAAAATCTTCCGACTGACATTAGCATTAATACTACTTTGATGGACCCGAAGCAATCGTGTATTGTGCAATCTCACGAGAACACATATACCAAAGTTAAGTTGTCAATCATAAAGCTAACATGGTAAGTGTGGGGGTTTTTATTGAATATACTGGTCTCACATTTTCGATTACTTATGTAAAATTGCATTATTTCTACTATTTTCAAATCAGAGTCACAACCTTACATGCACCACCTCCTATTCTAGCAATGAGTCATGTTCATAACCTAGAGCTCATATCAAGCCCCTAGAGCATTTTTCTCCATAGCAATCTTTTTCTAAATTAATATATGCTTAAATATAAGACAAGGGCAAAATAGTAATTAAACAGTTAATGCTAGGGCTACCAAAATTTAGACAGAGCCTACACATGTTAATAAGGTCTCTGCCCAAATTTCATAATTTTTGAAGCTCATTTTACCCACTTTTGCCTATTTAATCAATTAAGCATGCATGCACAAAACCAAGGTCAAAATGGTACTTTCACAGATCCACATCATACCCACCCTGTAGATCTACTAGAGAGGAGTCCAACGAAACTGAGTTTGCATTTTTAGAATTTTTGTGTGATTTTTAATGAATTTCCAAAGTTTCAGCTGAAACAAAGAGTTGAAAATCGAAATCTGTAGATCCAGGGACTCAAACGCAATTAAACCTTATTTCCAGGGGCTGCTTCGTAAGAATATTTAGACTCATGTTACAGTACGCAAGGGGAACAATAAAAATGAAGATTTTCAGGGGCCTAAACGGAAAAAGGGGCTTCTTCCTCCCTGCTCATCTTCAACCTCGAGCAGGGAGGGGGCACGGCGACGGCGCGGCCTCAATCCGGTCCCTGCGGGGTTCGGGGAGCTCAACTCCGGCCACCAAGAGAGGGAGGAGAGCAAGGGGAACCTTACCCCCTACCTTGGGCGACGGGAAATGGCTCGGAGGAGCTCGGCGACGGTGATGCGCGGGCAAGGAGCTCCGGCGAAGAAATACGCGGTGGTGGAGCGATTTCGGCGGCCTAGACTTTGGGGATTCGGTGGAGGAGAGGGAGGGGAAGAGCGGCATGGCTCCAGTGGCTCGCGGGGACGCGCGTAGGGGACGGGGCACTGAGCTCGCGGTGTTGGCCGGTAATGGCGGCCCGGCGCTCGGTGCGCGAGAGCAGAGAGCAAGAGGGAGGGAGAGGAGAGCGGAGGGGCGAGTGGATGGGCAGTGACCGGAGTGAGAGCTGAGAGCGAGGGGGAGGCCGTGGCCACACCCTTTAGCCGGCGCGGGCAGCGGGCGGCGCGTGGCCGGCGGCGTGGCGTGCTCGCGAGCTGGGGCGCGGCACGTCACGGCGCGGCAGACGCGTGGGCGAGCCAGCGCAGGGAGGAAGAAGGGCGACGCGGTGCAAACCGAGTCCGTTGGACCAAGGGCCACTGACAGGTGGGACCGGGGTGAGGAGAAGGGTGAGAGGTCTACGGACCGGGTGCACGGAGCAAGGGAGTCGGTGGAATGCGCTGGCGCGGGCAGCCCGACAAGTGGGGCCCGCTCGTCAGCGACTCAGAAGAAAATAAATTCGGGAAAAATGCAAAATACTGTTTGACTGCTGAGACATGTTTTAGAAATTGTTGTTTTTGAACATCCTAGGTGCCGAATTTGACAAAACCCAAAATACAAAAGTTGTTCTACTCTTCCAGATCTATAACTTTGTCAAAAGGAGAAACATCAGATTCCAAGTTTAAATATGATTAAATTTGAATTGAACCTGCTGACTCCAGTTTGACCAAAGTTTAATACAAACTTAGAAATTCCTAAAGTCTATTTTATGCTCATTTTCAGAGAAAGAGTATTATACCAATGTTGTGTAGTTTTTAATTATCTACAACTTTCTTATATGATGTTTTGCATGATAGGGACTTTTGTTCCTTTGAAATTTGAATTTTCCTTACCGATCAAGTTTAGGCAGATTTCTGCTTTTTCATCAATCGACTTAAAACTCCACCTAAACCTTTGTGCATGTTATCACACTCAATAACAAAGTTGATCTACATAAAATTGTCTACAAGTTTGTTATAGAGAGTTTGGTCTAAATCACATTTTATTTTGAACTAAGGTCACAAGTGCACTCAGGGGTTTTGCATATTTCACTGAAAATTTTTGACTTCGTGATTTACTAACCTAGTTGTTGCTCTTCTCTAAACATTATTAAGCCAAATCCTTGACTACCACTAATCTAATCGCGTTTTAAGACTTTTGAGATGCCGGGGGCATCACACTTCCCTCCTGTAAGCGGAGTCCCCTCGCATTGGTGGCCTTGCGGGCGGTTTGCTTGGTCCTGGCCATCTGTTTTTACATAAGAGACTTTTAATCAGTGATAGGCATTAGTTGCATATAATTTAACGGTTAAGAGGGTGATGTGTGCAGGAAATATCTTTGGACTTTCGTTTTACTTTATTTGACTTTTAGCAATAATCCCCCAAGTATGAACAATGAAAGTAAACATGATGCATGACTCGTCCTATTCGATCTCACATCACACACCTTATGTATAATTTATATATCTAGCGAGCATCCGGTGACATATATGCACGGCACTCCCTAATGCAACTAGTCGTTCTCTACTCATTCTTAATTTCGCACGTGGTTAGTGTACCTGCAGAAAAATGCATGCTCATACCAACATCATCACCATCACCAAACATTACCACTCTAACCCTAAAAGTGGTATCCACGAATTTCTTTAAGCTACGTCTGGTGGACTGACGTAGTGGCGCCATTTCTCTCAACACACCCAATGTTCCTCCAGTACTGGGGAATTGTTGGGGAAAGAAACGGTGGCCAACAAGATCTAGCTATAATTTTGGTTGAAGGAAAAGTGGTCACGAAACACTCCAATGGCGTGACCACCCCCGTTAAAGAGTTCTGCCCTATCAGCATGAATTCAGGGTTCGCAACAGTCCGCAAATCCCAATAGCGCTCCACCAGTACTGGGGATAGCTATGGCCGAAATGTTGCTTCCCAAAGCGCCGAATATTCATATGAGTTCTATCTAGGTCAGAATATTAGCGATGTCACCTGGTAATTTCACTAACATCCTTAATATGGGCATATCGATACTCTCATTTTTCAAATACTTCAAAAAGGATTTTCGAAAATAGGTTTGCAAATCAAAACTGGATGATATGTCTGTTGTCTGTGTAAGATCGGCTCTGATACCAGCTGTGGCGGAACCGCCGATTTAATCCGGCCTAATCACATTACAAGCCAGAGGAGGCAAATGTGCTTAGTCCGGATTAAATCGGCGGTTCCGCCACACTCGAGCTCCATGGCCATGGCGGCCGGTGCTCCGCTCGGGCACCAGGGTAGGGAGCAGAGGCTAGGGAAGCAAGGGAGAGGAACGGGGAAGAGGGCGCGGACCTGGGGAGCCGACGTCTCCATTTCACGGGCGAGCGCGGAGCGAGCAGGCAGAGCAGGCCGGGCGAGGCGTGCTGGCGCCCATGGCACGGTGCGGGCAGGCTTCGCCCGCCGCGTGGTCGAGCGGGAGGGTAGGAGGAAGGACATGGCGCGCGGTGGACTAGATTCGTAGACCTGGTTCGAATGACAGGTGGGGGCGGGTGGGAAAGTTGGTACTACGTTTCGTGGACCGGTTTCATGGGTGCGCGGAACAGTGGGCCCCACGAGCGGATGTCGACATCTGGCCCACGCGGGAATCCGACGGGTGGGTCCCATTGTCAGTGACTCAGGCTAAAAAGAAAAGGAAAAGGAAAATCCGAAAATGGAAAAAGGGATGTTTGACCAACTAACTAGGTTTCTGAATTTTGCCAATTTGACCAATGTAGGAGCCGAATTTGAAAAGGACTCGATTGAATGAAATGTTTTTTCTTTTGAGATCTACAATTTTGTTTAAAGGACGAATACCAGATTCCAAGATTAACTATGAATAAATTTGAATTTGACCTGCTGACTCCAGTTTGACCAACAACACCTTCCAATTTGAAAATTCCATAAGTCTATTTTAGGTGCACTTTCACATAAATATTTATATACCAATGTTGGTAATAATTTCATTCCCTACAACTTTCATATACAAGGTTTTGCATGATCATGTCTTTTGTTTTCTCAAAATTTGAATTTTCCATTAAGGTCTATTTGGACAGAATTCATGTGTAGACAGAAAATGAGCTAAAACACCTTGTAAACCTTTATGAATGTCAACACACAAAATACCAAAGTTTTTAAGCGTGAAATTGTCTACAAGTTTGATATGGAAAGTTTGAGCTAGATCACATTACATTTTAAACTATGAGCACAATTGTATTCAAGGGTTTGATGAAACCGCAGTTTCAATTTATGTGGAGTATTTCTTTTTCCCAACTTTTGAATTACCAAATGAAGTCTAATTAGATCGAGGTCTAGTGCATTTGAAAGGTAATAAGTTTAATTTCATTTCATACAAAGGAAGATTTTGAAGTTGTATAGTCAAATCGAAAGTAATTTCAGAATGAAATTTGGGAAGGAGTGTCGACCCTAAACTTAGCAAAATTTCCTGAGTGTAGGTTAACTGAGCTTGGTTCAAACTTTTGAGCCCCTTAACATCTGATTTTGTAAACGGTCAAAATAGCATATTTGAAGGAAACATCTTGATCTAAAACTTTTGTATTTGATGTCTTGCATGAAAATGTATAAATGTCTAACTACTCGACCAAGTAACGTGCGACTTTCTATTTTGAATAGAAAAATTTTGACTTAGTGATTTCTCCACCAATCCTCATCACTCTCTAAGCATAATTAAATCCTAACTCACCATTAGTGTTCATGTAATCGTGTGTCAGGGATTTCGAGATGCCGGGGGCATCACACTAACCACAAAATGCGTACCATGAATGACTAGAACTCGACTAGTTGCATATAGGGAGAGTTCGTGCATATATGCCACCGGAATATCATTAGCTATAAAAATAAGGACTTGTGAGGACGTATAGGATGATCATGCATCATGTCATTCCATCTCATCTCATGTGCTTTACTACATGTTTGATTGAATGTGACTAGATTCATATTGTAATATGCATGTGTATGTTTGGAAGTAATGAGCTTCACAAGGGATTTATATCTGTGTTACTATTGTTTTGATGTGTAACCCAAATTGCAAATGAAAATAGTAGGAATGTTGTATATGAAACTGGTATAATACCTAATTTGTGACAACTTTTTTAATACATGACTCACTCTAAATATGAATGGTTCGACAACCGCAAACCAAATACATTAAACCGGTTGTTCAGCCAAAAATCGAACCCTTTACAAGGATTTCGGGTTTAGGACAGGTTCCACACTCCTTTAGTAGAAACATTATACATAGAAGTTGTGGGAAATGACTAGTTGAATATGTTTTGTATTCTGGACATAACAAGAAAATGTTTGTGTAAAGGGGTTATGGCTTGTCAAAGCAGGGATAGAAATCTGAATCAAAGGAAATCAGCATATAAAATTCAAACTTTGAGCATTTTTCACCATACAACCTATATGCACCTTGTATAACAAATTTGTAGGTTAAAAGATTTGTAATCACTTTGTTATAGCACCCTATCTCTGAAAATGTTTAGATTGTCATGTACCAACGAAAACGTGTCCAAGTTAAAAATCTACACCAATGTGACTGTGTGCTAAAGATTTGAGATCGTGTGTTGATCCACATGATTAAGCAAATGCTTTCTGTACAAAAGTTGTAGATAATAACTTCATTAACAACTTTTCTTTATTGATATTTTTGCAAAGATGCTCTTAGCACTGACTTGCAGTCACCTTAAGTTGAAATTTTAAATCTAAGCAGGGAGTACTAAGCTTGCGAATTCAAGTTTTGGGCATAGTTTAAACAGAACCAGCTAAAGCTCATTATACCAAAATTGTAGTACATGAAGTTTGCAACAGGTTTTCTATTTTGACCATGTCTTGAAAAGGCTTCTAACGGTACCAAACATCTGGATCTAAAACAGGACTCAAATCTGAACAGATTAGACCCCATCTTGGTAATATGAAGTTTTGCCTATTTTGATGTCACAACTAGTAGAAATGTTCTATACCAATGTTGTATGAAGCTTCAAAATGAATGGCTTTGGTATTCAACTCTTGGCCTAAAACACTTTGTATTTCGAACTATAACAGATTTAGTGCAGTGTTCAAGTCTGGACAGATTTTGACTAGCTAAACATTTGAATACCTGAACCATTTCAATGTAGAACCAACAAAGGATTTCTACACCAAGGATGTAGACCACAAAATTCCACACGACTTTCATACTCTGGTTTTCTGCAACATACATTGTTTTGCCTTCAAAAACCTATCCGCAAGCTATACACATTAGAAAAGAAAGCTGGAAATTTTGCCTCGGTATTCCGTGGTCTAATGTGAACCTTTTGGAAATCAAATTGCCATTTACCTAGACCTAGTTGTCTGCACCTAAGATGCCAAAACTAGTGAAACAGAAGTAAGCCAGAGCTGAAGTGTACTCCACAGATGCAACTTCAATTCAACATCTACGATCTAGGGTGATTCTATTGAGGGGATTCGTCAACCCTGAAGATTATCTCGAGAAAGCTTATGCACGTTGACAATTAGGTGTTGGTTCAATAGGATCCTATAGACCTACATATGAGACTAATGCAAGAGCCTCTGTAATTGCCAAAAGCATGCAAATAAGTTTCTCAACGCCTTATCACTGAAGCAGAAAGAGATTTCTCCAATCAACCTCGATGTACACAGCGTCAACTTTTACACCGACACACAAAGTTGGAGCTCCACCAAGACAAGAATGAGTTCAGAAGTTACCTCGGTTGAGAGTTAACCATCGCTTACATATCCCTAGCAATGCTCCCTAGCAACGTTGTAGAATTCCTAGTTGGTCATATGAGTGATAAAAAGAAAGCATCCCAAATCAACCTTGACTTCAGCAATGTTCTCAAATTTGGTGGTCAATCAAGATTGCGGCACCATGGTGTCTTCCACGTGAGGCTCAATACAACATCAACATGGTTGAAAGAAGAAACTAGTCTTTGACTTGGACGTTAGTTTATAATTGGGAAAAATGAAAGGGGTACCAGTTAGCATAGTATCCATGTTTAGCTTGGACCTTTACTATTTGGACTTCTGACTCGTATAGTTCATTGTGCCCTCATACTTGTAACTTCTTGGAATTGACCCTTGTGTTCCAATCTCCACTGTTCCATGCACTTTAAGCCTTGCACGCTGTTGAAATCTATGTGCTCTAACCAATCGGGTTATATGAAACTCCTTACTCATGTCTTGCTATGACTTTATATTGTTCATGTTCCCTGCAATTGGGTGGTCATGCTGCTCTTGATGCGGTGTATACCTGAGCAGTCTCTAGTGCCACGATGGAACCTAGGGTCCTGTGTGTACGGCCGTCACATGTTTATGCCACTAGGGGCGCGCTGGTATCAAGACATGCGAAGGTGTGACATCATTTCAGGTGTGGAACATTCACATCCACATTACCTTGCTGCAATCAACCTTGTTTTACTCATTTCATAGAAATACCCGCTTCCATTTCTACTACCTTGTTACATCCTTCCATTGCTTTGTTTCACCTTGCCTCTTGACCAGTGGGGATGATCCACCTCAATCCCATGACTTGTTCATATCTATTGATTACCTTGTTTAATCTTGCCTTCGATGATTGGTGGAAATAGTCAACTTCATTCCCACTGCCTCATTGGATATTTTCCCTTCATTTGTTGAACTTCATTCTCCGAGGGTGAATTTCACGAACATCTTTCGTACTAACTTTTTGTTCTCGTTTGGTGCTCTTGCCATATCGTAATTTCCATGAGTTGTTTTCTTCCCCTTGGAAATTATCCCCAGATGTGGGCTTACTAACATTGTCAATTGTTTCGTTAGTAAGCATGAGTCATCTACTTTCAATTTTTCGTCAGTCCTGATCAATGCTAAGAAATCATACAAACCATCACCTTGTTTATGCGAATATGACCTATCTCCTCCCCTTGTGCCTTTCTTATCGCGATGAGCCTGATGTGCTATGCTTTACCACATTTTACTGCTTGAAGACATTCAGATTTGATATCTTATATGTGTACACAATCCCTATCAAATAAAATGAAGGTATCTCTCAACAACACACCCGTTGCCGCTTCTATGAATCACAAGATTTCCACTTGGTCTAAATTTTTTACTGTGTGCACTTTGCCCCTATTGTCCTAATAAATCGAATGTTTATCATGTTTCTAATCTTGGTGTCAAAGTCAAGAAGTAACTCCTTTTCCTTGCTTGAACCAATCATTCTCACTCACTCCCTACCACCATATTCTCTTCATGGTTTGTCTATTTCTCTCTCACATATGTCATGACTTGTCGAGTACCATAGAAAGACCCCAAGCCCTACTTGATAGCGCTTTGTAACTACCTTGTGTTAAGGAGGTACTAACAATTCACATGATAGTTAGCAAAGCTGACATATGAAGATTTAGGTGTTACCACGTGCATTTAGAAAGACACGAACTGCGATTCCAAGACCATTTGCATTACGAGTAAGCACTAAAATCCAGCCTCATCCAAATCTTAGGACGAGATTTCTTTAAGGGGTGGGTTGTGATGCCCCCGGCATCTCAAGGGCACTAACACACAATTAGACATGTAGTAATGAAGTTTTATAACGTAATCAAGTCTATAGAGCAACAAGTCTTAGGTGACGAAATCACTAAGTAAAAATTTCCTATTCAAAATACAAAACCATGTGGTTTGGTTGAGTAAGTCAACACCCACAAGATTTTGTGCAAAACACCAAATGCAGAAGTTCTAGTTCAGGAAATATTCTTCTACTTTGCTATTGTGACCATATTAAAAATCTGAGGACAAAAGGTTTAAAAGTTTGAATTGATTCCAGCCAACGTTCTTTTTGAAAGGTGAAAAAGGTTTCCTTGACCAAACTTGCACCTTAGTTAAAATTTCAAAATCACTAAGCACCTGAGCTCAGCTCCATTATCAAAGTTGTTGTACATGCCATGAACTACACTATTGTTACAATGGGCATAGTTTAGAACAGTCATTTACTTATTTGAAATTGCACCCTAATATCTCTTGAAAGCAGTCCAAGTCAGCCTATACTTAGAATAATTCGCAAGTCTAGATTTTTAGCTCTTCCCCAAATTTCAATCTAAAATTACTTTTGATTTCACTATGGCACTTCAAAATCTACCTAACTATGAAATTAAATTATACTTATCACCTTTCAAATGCATCTGACGTTGAAGTGATTGGACCTCATTTGGTCACTCAAAAAGTTGAAACAAGAAGGAGCCTACATAAGTTGAAACTGCTATTTGACCCAAACCCTTGAACATGTTTGTTCTTGTATTTCAAAATCTGTTGTGATCTAGACAAAAGTCTCTATACAAAAGTTGTAGATGATTTCATAATTTACAACTTTACTATTGTGATGAGTGACATGCAGAAAGGTTTAAATGGTGTTTTAGATCAATATCTGTCAATCTGCCAAACCTAGACCTGTCTCGTAAATTCAAATTTCGTTGAAACAAAATTCCTCATCTTTCAAAACATTATATATGAAAGTTGTGTATTATGAAATTCTAAACAATATTGCTATATAACATTTCTCATAAAATGCCTACAAATATACAACTAGAATTTAGAAAACCTACAGTTCTGTTGGTTAAACTGGGATCATCAAATTAAATTTAAATTTAAACCAAATTTTACTACAAAACATGGTGCTAAAGTTTATAGGAGATTATAGATCATAAAGTTTGGAGTAGTTCTTGTATTTCAAGTTTCCTCGGATTCAACCGTTTTCATGTTAAAAACGTGAGATACAAATACATGCTCATACATTCAAACTGAGATTTTTCATTTTCGTAGTTATCTTCTTCCCGTGGTCTCTATGACCACCGGGCCCCAAGCGTCAGCGCGCTTAGGATCTGGCCGTTGGACAGCAGTCGTGGGCCCCACGTGCCTCTCCTTCCACAAACCCGGTCGATTAAATCGCCTGGGTTTTCTTCAACCGGACCCACTTGTCATTGGCATGTGGTCCACGGACCGTGTTCCACACAACTCTCCTCCTCCTTACCCGCTCCCCTAGTCACATGAAGCGAGCGTCCTGCCATACCCCTCCATGGCCGCCGGCTACCATAAACTGGACAAGGAGCCCTGTACGGCTCCGGCCCTAGTCGCCCCACCCCATCTTGCTCCCTCTTTGCCCTCCTCCCCTCGCTCCCTTGGCTCCTCTCTCTGTGCCTCCCTGCCCCTTGCACAGAGCATGCCACCACGCCATGAACGCCACCATGGGTGAGCTTGGATCTCCGGCACTCTGCCGCCCCTTCCTTTGACCTACGGTGAGCACCGACACCACGTGGTCCTCCTCCACCAACTCCCTAAGGCCCCGAAGCTGCAGCTGCCTCTACCACCACTACCGTCACCTTGAAGCCCACCGGCAAGCCTGACCCCACCGATGCGGGAAAACGTCTGGCCTCTCTCCCGCCCTGTACTCTTCACCATCGCGCTCACCATCACAATGCGAATCTCTTGCGGTCGACACTGTTGACGTCTCTTAGCGTAACAGATTTTACTCCGCATGCGCACGGAGATTCGTTGTAGCTTTTTCACCCAGAGTATTCTAGGTATCGTAAAAATCCACAGGGAAGCAAGGGCTAATAGGTGAAATGATATGTTCGAACTTCAAACAGTACTATAACTTAGATAAACACCAGCTATTCTTACAGCGGGGGTAAGATAAGCAAGATAGTGTATGGTGGGAAGAGTAAAAAGGGACCAAAGCTGTAAACAACTAGGTAGTTGCCTGGGAGGACAACGAGTGAGATTAACATATCCAAACTCTATTCCTTAACTACTGCATAGGAGTATTCGCGGATGAACTAAGTTTAACAAACACGAACTAGGATCTTGCGTCGAGCGAAATTCCAAACTACACCGACGAGGTGCGGCGGTAGATAGTTGGCCAACCGAACGGCAACTGGCTAACGCCTACGGGCTTACCGAACGACGGAGTCAGATTACAGAGGCTCCCTAATGCTGTTACCAAGAGGGGCTACCAACCAGATCTGCGTGGGTAAGACGGCACGCTAAACTAGTGATCAAGTGGAGAACTTGATCACTAAAGTCCATCCTTGATCAGAGGGTTCGGATTGACTTAACCTTAGATCAGAGCCTAAGGAAAGCCTATAGCACCGGCAAGTCTAGCCAGATTTAGATAATTCAAGAACAACACAAACCTAAGCCCACCCACACTAGGCAAGTGTAAGAAATAAAGTAAAGTATAACTGAAAGGATAGAGCAACAAAGTATATTATACTGAAGTAGCAAGAGTACAAAGATAGAAAGATACAAGAGCTTTACCAGACTCGAAGCTAACTTCGGAATCCCTGAGGCAAAGACTCAGACTCAATTCTAACTCCTAGGACTAGCCTAGTGCTATTAAACTAGACAATGGTGTGTTTCACTCAATTTCCACACTTTACAAATGAGAGCTTGGGGGTATTTATAGTCACCAAGTAAGTGGGGGTATTTATAGGGTAGGTAGGGCGGTTATGGGACAGGTGGCAGGCCGGGCGGCCTGGAGGAAGGCCGGGCGGCCCCACCTCAAGCCGAGCGGCCTGGCCAGCCGTCGGATCCACCGCCATACTGCATCTTGTGGTCCATCATCACTCCCCAAGTCGGTTGCATGGTGGTTAAGGCGGTTATCTTTGTGTTTGCTCCCAAACCATCGGATCTCACTTGTGTTTCTACCTTAGCCGCAGGATTGAAGTGCTGAGGATTGCTGACTTCACCAATCCAGGGGCTGGATTGATGATGTGGCAAGGCCTTTCGGTTGATTGCATGCAACTTTCGTGGATTTCACCATGGAGATGTGTTGACATGGCATGTGTGTGCATGCAGGTCGAAGTTGGTGCCAATTGGGCCCAGGCACAGGCCGGGCGGCTTTGAGGTGGGGCCGGGCGGCCTAGGGACTTAGCCATGTGGCCAGTCACCTCCTGGTTTGGCTTCAATTTACCATGTTTGAGTTTGTTTTGTCACCTGCATTCAAATATTTCAACACAACTCATGGAGATATGCTAGTAGCAAAGGTTTGCCCATACTTTGATGCATTTCCCTTCATATTCATGGATAGTTGATGGTCGTAGATAGTGCAATAACGACCGTCAACACCCCCCCAAGCTTAGACCTTTGCTCGTCCTCGAGTAAAGCCAAGATGGGTTATGGATCAGGAGTTGCTGCAAATATCAGTGTTCGAGAATTGAAACTATGCATAACCGACACTCATGCTCTAATTTCAAACCATAGTGTATGCAATGATTACCCTTTCCATACCTGTGGTGCATCTTTTGACTTACCATGTCTTGGGTGGTTGAGAGAAGGAACGACTCAGTTGCAGGCTTAGCTCAAAACACTTCTTTTGGGACTCCCATCTCAGATGTTTTTGCAGATTTTCAAAATAAAACAAGTTTCCCCAGAGGTACTCTTGATCGCTCATAAGTGTATCCTCACCTTTTTAAGGCCAAGAGCATGGACAAGAACTTCCTATACTAAAGCTTATGTGGAGCTCAGGGTGTGGAAGAACTTAGCTTACTTAGGTTGTTTATTTTGCAAAGCCAAAGATTGGACCAAAGAAATGTACTACATCAGTTAATCATGTTCATCATTGGAGCTTATTTGGTGGTTGTGGATGGATGGATCTCCTTGTTTCCTTTCCTTCTCCTTCTTTTGTATGATAGGTATGGATGTGGAGCCTTTTGTATTTTTCTCTCTTTTTGCCATGCTTGACTAGCATGCTTTTCTTTTTCATATTTTTGCCATGCTTAACTAGCATGCTTTATTTTCTTTTTGATGGCTCCACATCCTACCTCATTTTGCTTGGAAGGAGTAAGGTCAAAGGTGTTGATTTGGAGATATATGGATGCATACCCAGGGTAGGTAAATGCATATGTGGTGGTGGTATTTTGCTCCAGTAATTCACAAGATAGTGATGATTCCATTCAATGAGACTCAAAATTTGACAAAGCTCAAAACAACACTAACTAGCTTTAAACAAGCTAGGCTCAGATATTTCAGTGTATTTGGCTCTGGTAGGTGTTTCAAAACGAACGGGGGAACTTTATTTTCGTTTTTCAAGAGAATAACCTGAGATGTTCATCTTACTAAGAAAATGTAGAGCTGGCCTAGTACTTAGTCATATCACTTCTCACAACAACTTAGACAAAGTTTATGCAATGGCATCCACAAAGTAATAGGTCAGGCTTTCACTTTATACACACAAGCTTGAAATTAAGCTAAGCATGGTTTGTGCATAGATAAGAACATGATAGAGCAACTATTCATCATTTCCATAAATGAAGGTAATATATCAAAGTTGGGAATTTATTTGACTCATATTTATTTTTATTTTTATTTTTATTTTCATTCATTTTTTTAAAGAAATAGAATAAAGAGTTATTAATGCTTACTCTCGGTCAGACGGGTGTTGCTGCGGCTGCCGGTGAGACAGGTACTGTTGGACGGGTACTACTGATGACGGGTACTGCTGCTGACGGGTATTGCTGGACGGGTGCTGCTGCACAGGAGAGGACAAGGACGAGGAATGGGGGCCTTACTCTGAGGGCTGGGCACGAAGAAGCATGCTCATGTTGTACTACCATCCCCCCCAAGCTTCAATGAAGCTAGGAGTTTTGGTGGTAATAGCTGTGAAAGTCCTGAGCATTGATGAAGCTGGCTTCCACCATTTCGTTGAAGTTCTGAAGCAAGGTACTGTTCTCCTGGAGCTGTTGCCTCATCGCCCTGGTACGTCGGTGGATGTCGTCCACCTGCTGGTACAGCCTCTGGTTGTACCTGCCTATGTTCATCCCTTCCATGGCGGCGTTGAGGCCAGCCATGTTGTCGGTGTTGAACCGGGCTGATGCAGATGGACCTGCACTCCTGTCAAGGCCATGTGACGTACCTGCCCCATAGTACTCAGGAGCATATGGTGGTTGGTGGTATGAACCACTTCCATCCTTGCTGCTATTGTACCATGGCTCCGGTGGGCATAGCATTGGAGTCGTGATAACTCCGAGTCTGTGCCCGACGGGGTTGCCGTATGGGGTGCCCACGAGTGGTCTGCTTCTTCTTCTTCGGCTTCCTGTTGTGCCCTTTGGCGCTGTTCTGCTTGTCGTCACTGGGCCCTAGTCATGACGCCGCTAATGCTTTGGCGGGGTGCCTCCACGTCGAGCTGCATGGTTAGTTTTCTAACTCTATACATATCGAACTGCGGCGCGGGAAGCGGCAGCTCGACATTATGCCCAAACCATGTCATGACTAAGTTCTGGCCATCCCTCTTCATAAAATGTGGCTGGATAAAGTGTTGTTCCCCAATGATGTGTGATGAGTCATTCAGAATGTATTCAATCTGGGCATTCTCTAGATGGCCCAGGTTGCATGCAATCCGCGTGACAAAAGAAGTGATGTTTATGGGGGTGTTGGTCCTTGGCATATCCGCCCAGTGACGGAATATGTCTAGGACTGGTGCATATGGTTTCTTCTTGTACATGGCAAATAGGCACTTAAGGTCTTCGTTGGGTGCACAATGAACTTCACTACGTGGAAAAACCACGAGTGAGACCCAGCGAGCCAGAAGTCTCAGAGTAGGGTTGTGGATTTTAGTTGTGCTATGTTTCCCCTTAACATGTTCTCCGCATATTTCTATCCAAAAAGTTTTCATGCTGTAGCCCGTGGGCTCGTCTCCTACTGAGCAGTTGGAGGTGAAACCTAGGAGGTCAGCGAACCTCCTTGGACAAACAGCGAACTCAATATTGAACAGACGGAAGGAAATGGTCGTACCTGTTGAGCGTCTATCGAGGCGTAGAGTCATCAGGAATTCTTGAGTGAGAAGGATGGATCCTTCTTCCGTGATGTTTGAGAACTCCAGCCATCCCACGTTGTTGAATGCCTACGTGAACGATTCCAACATACCTATGGCGATGAGGAAGAAGGCGTCGAAGTACCTCGTCCTCCCAAAAGTCTTGGTGGTGAGGACCTGCAACTTCTGTGCTTCCTCGTCACTTTGGATGTTAATGTCCTGCAAGGTGATAAGACGGCGCGGTGGCTGTGATGACGTTCCTTCATCATGCTCCTGCTCCTGGTGGCTTCTGGCACCACTGATCGACATCCTGTCGGATGGCGCCGGAGTCCTAGAACTCCCGCTCTGCGAGTGAGAGCACGATCCTGACGAGGACGGGAATTTGAGGTGCAGCCCCTTCCCTGTGTTGCTCAGGGCCTTCTTAGCTTTCCTGAAGAATGAAGACATCCTGCAAAAAATACTAAGAGACACAAGAACACACAAAGAACAGCAACTAAAAATATTAGCATTAGCGGTTAGTCGTCCAAGAGTTAGTCGTTCAGAAAGTTAGTCGTCCTTGTGGGGCAGAGCCTCCACAAACCGTTCAAAAAGCGAGGGTGTAGCACTTATTTTATTTGGACAGAGATTTGACTAAGTGCTGGAATTTAAGCTGAGTGCTTAACTAGTGTTAAGAGAGTGCTTAGAGGGAGAGAGGGAGAGTGCTCACGCTGCTGAGCGGTGCGAGGATTGAGTGCTGCATGCATGCGTATTTATAGGCGCGTAGGGGAGCATGCATGCATGAAAGACAGGCCGAGCGGTGCATGCAGAGGCCGGGCGGCCTGAGCTAGGGGCCGGGCGGCCTGCAGGGTTGGCCGGGCGGCCAGCTAGGGGTCGTGCATGGCGATGGGACGCGAGCGGTGCGAGGAGCCTCCGCCGGTTGGCCTCTAGTGTTTAGGTGTTTTGTGATTAGAGGATCCACGAGATACACGAGGGAGCAGCAGGGGGCCGGGCGGCCTGACTTGTGCGTAGGAGGGGGCCGGGCGGCCTAGATTTTTCTTTTTTTTTGAGATATAAGAGATGAAAATATATACTTATGCAAAAGAAAAATTTAAACTAATGCAGAACTTTTAAATTCAAGCATGCAGTGGTATAACGAAAAAATTCTTGCGCGGAAATTAAATATGCAGCAAAGGGTAATGCCAGTTTACCTCCTGGTGAGGGCAAGTCATACCTTTTGCTCGGAGTCAGCACTTGACGGAGACTTAGCGGCCGTCTGTGCTGCAACTTTTGCTCGCCATACCTTCTTGGTTGTCTAGCCCTTTGTTTCTGAGTTTTATTTTGGGTATTTTCTGGCTTGGCTTTTGGCGATTCATCTTCTTTCTTCTGCCACTCTTTGGGTGTGTTCGTTGTTGTGGCGGCGACCTTTGTGACACGAGTCTTGCCTCCTGCTTCCTTTGTCGGCGGCTTGGCCATTGAGGCATGTCTTTGTGACTCGGCTCTGCGATCGGCTTTGAGCTTTCGGGCTTCTCCATCCAATAGGATCTTTTCCATTGTTAGGCTGAGAGAGTCCACTTTCGACTGACTTGGCAAAAGCTCGATCTTCTCTCTAGGCATCTCCCGCGGTGCCTGACACTTAAGTTTAAATTTTTTACCTGCCGGCACTGTTCTACCTTCAGCTTGAAGGCGAACGTTTCCCATCTGCCATTGATGTTGAGGTGGACTTGTCTAGCTCCAACGTCAATAGTGGCCTCAGCGATGCTTAAGAATGGTCGCCCAAGGATGAGCGTCGTTTTGCTATCAATCTCCTTGTCGAGCACCACAAAATCCACCGGGACGATGAAGTTCCGGATTTTGACCAGAATGTCTTCAACGATTCCGTCGGGGTAGCGAATCGACTGATCCACTAGCTGCAGGCACATAGCAGTAGGGGCAAGTGTAGCATGTGTGAGTTTATCAAAGACTACCTTTGGCATGACGCTCACACTTGCTCCCAGATCGCAGAGAGCTTGATCAAAATGTTGGGTCCCGATTGAGCATGAGATGGTTGGATTCCCTAGATCCTTCTTCTTCTGGGGCGGCTGGTTGAGTATAGCAGCGCTACACTCTTCTGTGAGGTGCACGACTTCTGTGGATGGCAGCGATTTTTTGTTGTTGAGGATGTCCTTCAGGTACTTAGCGTACATGGGTACCTGCATTGCATCTACAAATGAATGTTTACATATAATTTCTTAATTACCTCCACAAACTTGCCGAACTGGTCATCAACAGTGGTCTTTTTCTGCCTTTGAGGAAAAGGGAGTAGGGTGGTGTCGTAGAACTCGTGCGGAGCCAACTTTGGTGCTTCCTTAACCGGTTGTGGTTCAGCCACTTGATCTTCCTTTTCTGGTTCGGCTGGCTTCTCTTGTTCCTTCCTTGCTTTCCTAGAATGTGGGGGGTCTTGTGTAGACCTTCCACCCCTAGTTGTTACAGCATTGATATGTTCCTTCGGGGGTGCCTCAGGCTGACCCAGGAGCTTACCCGAAGTTGGACTCAGCAAAGCGGCAGCAAGCTGAGCTATCTGAGTTCCTAGCATTTTATTAAACCTTAGCTGGTTCTTCATGGCGCCATTAAGAGTTTCCATTTGAGGCGATAGGTTTTCTAGAATTCTATCGTTTGCATGGAATTTCTTACTTATACTATCGTTCACAGCTTTTTGATCGAAAGAATTTTTATTGAACTGCTGAGAACTGCCAGAAGACGTACCTTGACCAGAGGAAGGTAGGGGTGGTCGCGAGTTCCAACCTGGTTGAGGAAGAGGCCCGTTGTTGAAGCTATTGTTGTTGATGAAGTTAACGTCCTCCGATCCATTTCCGGGGCAGCTGTTCCCCATGTGGCCAAGTATTCCCGCAATGCTCACAAGTCATTCGAGAATCCAGTGCCTGGACCGGCATAGCTTCAGGAGTATCCTCCAGCTTCTTTAGCAAGAGGTCCATCTTGGCAGCCAACATGTCAGGTACTGTCAATATGGTGGACTCCGCGGGGCTTATTGTTCGCCCTCTCCTGTCTCCATCCTTGGTTGCTTGCCATCTTCTCTATGAGAGTGCATGCAACGGCAATGCTCAAGGATAAAAAGGATCCTCCAGCGGCTGCATCGAGGTGTTCTTGCGCGGTCCGGTGTAGACCGTGGAAGAAGTTCTGGATGATCAGCCACTCTTCCATACCGTGGTGGGGGAAGGCAGCGATGTACTCTTGAAGTCTTTCCCATGCCTCCGCCACTGTCTCATCAGCGAGCTGTTGAAAGCTCGAGATTCGGTTCCTCAATGAGCTTGTCTTTCCCAAGGGAAAGTACTTTGCAAGGAAAGCATTTGAGCATGCCTCCCAAGTTGCCAAGTTGTTGCAGTTCAGATAGAACCACTGTTTTGCCATCCCAATCAGTGAGAATGGGAAAAGGCGTAGTCGAACAGCATCGGCGGTTGCACCCTTGATAGTGAATGTACTGCATATCTCCAGGAATTGCTGGAGATGGTTGTTTGCATCCACCAACGCGAATCCGCATAATGGACTAGCTTGGACCATGTGAATGACACCTGGCTTGAGCTCAAAACCTTCTCCAACGACAACCTCAGGCCCAGTGGGAATGTTGTTGCTGGATGGGATGGAAAAGTCACGGATGGTCTTCTCGGGCACAACCATTGTTGGTGTCGGTTGCTTTGTGCTTGTGGATCCAAACTCCAGTGTTGATGGCACAGGCCTCTGCCCGTGGATTGTCTTTTGATGGACTCTCCTTCTGAGCAGCGACTCTGGATTGTTGTGAAAGTTTGCCGGTAGGTCGAAACCGGTCATACACCCCTCTGTCAACCGAACAATAAAGTAGACAGAGGCAAATGAGCCCGCTAAGAGATAGCGGTGTGTTATGAAGTTATAAGTACCTAGGTTCGAACAAATCAAACTTCTATTGCCAATTGCTTCCCCGGCAACGGCGCGAGAAAAAGCTTGTTGATGTCTCTTAGCGTAACAGATTTTACTCCGCAAGCGCACGGAGATTCGCTGTAGCTTTTTCACCCAGAGTATTCCAAGTATCGTAAAAATCCACAGGGAAGCAAGGGCTAATAGGTGGAATGATATGTTCGAACTTCAAATAGTACTATAACTTAGATAAACACCAGCTATTCTTACAGCGGGGGTAAGATAAGCAAGATAGTGTATGGTGGGAAGAGTAAAAAGGGACCAAAGCTATAAACAACTAGGTAGTTGCCTGGGAGGACAACGAGTGAGATTAACATATCCAAACTCTATTCCTTAACTACTGCATAGGAGTATTCACGGATGAACTAAGTTTAACAAACACGAACTAGGATCTTGCGTCGAGCGAAATTCCAAACTACACCGACGAGGTGCGGCGGTAGATAGTTGGCCAACCGAACGGCAACTGGCTAACGCCTACGGGCTTACCGAACGACGGAGTCAGATTACAGAGGCTCCCTAATGCTGTTACCAAGAGGGGCTACCAACTAGATCTGCGTGGGTAAGACGGCACGCTAAACTAGTGATCAAGTGGAGAACTTGATCACTAAAGTCCATCCTTGATCAGAGGGTTCGGATTGACTTAACCTTAGATCAGAGCCTAAGGAAAGCCTATAGCACCGGCAAGTCTAGCCAGATTTAGATAACTCAAGAACAACACAAACCTAAGCCCACCCACACTAGGCAAGTGTAAGAAATAAAGTAAAGTATAACTGAAAGGATAGAGCAACAAAGTATATTATACTGAAGTAGCAAGAGTACAAAGATAGAAAGATACAAGAGCTTTACCAGACTCGAAGCTAACTTCGGAATCCTTGAGGCAAAGACTCAGACTCAACTATAACTCCTAGGACTATCCTAGTGCTCCTAAACTAGACAATGGTGTGTTTCACTCAACTTCCTCTCTTTACAAATGAGAGCTTGGGGCTATTTATAGTCACCAAGTGAGTAGGGGTCTTTATAGGGTAGGTAGGGCAGTTATGGGACAAGTGGTAGGCCAGGCAGCCTGGTAAGAAGGCCGGGCGGCCTGGAGGGAGG
Organism: Paspalum vaginatum; assembly: GCA_030272315.1. Taxonomy (NCBI): domain Eukaryota; kingdom Viridiplantae; phylum Streptophyta; class Magnoliopsida; order Poales; family Poaceae; genus Paspalum; species Paspalum vaginatum. Next base: position 19,968,443 of record CM059020.1, read on the forward strand.
CCGGGTGGCCCCACCTCGGGCCGGGCGGCCTGGCCAGCCGTTGGATCCAACGCCATACTGCATCTTGTGGTCCATCTTCACTCCCCAAGTCGGTTGCATGGTGGTTAAGGCGGTTATCTTTGTGTTTTCTCCCGAACCATTGGATCTCACTTGTGTTTCTTCCTTAGCCGCAGGATTGAAGTGCTGCGAATTGCTGACTTCACGAATCCAGGGGCTGGATTGATGATGTGGCAAGGCCTTTCGGTTGATTGCATGCGACTTTCGTGTATTCCACCTTGGAGATGTGTTGACATGGCATTTGTGTGCATGCAGGTCGAAGTTGGTGCCAATTGGGCCTAGGCACAGGCCGGGCGGCCTCTTGTGAGGTTGGGCGGCCTAGGGACTTAGCCATGTGGCCAGTCACCTCCTGGTTTGGCTTCATTTTACCTTGTTTGAGTATGTTTTGTCACCTGCATTCAAATATTTCAACACAACTCGTGGAGATATGTTAGTAGCAAAGGTTTGCCCATACTTTGATGCATTTCCCTTCATATTCATGGATAGTTGATGGTCGTAGATAGTGCAATAACGACCGTCAATAGACACTAACATCGTTCCTCATCTCCTGGCCAGATCCGCGTCACCACGCCACCATCGCGTCAGGCCGCCGCCTCCCAGGTTCACGGTCGCGCTACGGCCTCTACTCTTCTCCCCGTCGGTCAGAGACTGGTGAATCCAGTAGCCCTTCACCTGGGACATGACCCCGTGCAACCCATGTTTGTACTAACTGTACTAGAAATGACAATAACATGCATGCTTTCTTTTTATTAGCAAGCTGATAAATTCATACAGGCTTATATTGGTGTTTGATTGCTCATGTGTGTGCTCGATATTCATGCATCTCATTCACTACATCATGCATACCATTCATATAGTGACGCTTATTGCAGATACGTGATTAAGAAGCAAGTGCATGGAGCTACTTCAAGCAACGGTGGTCCAGAAGAGCAACTAAGCCCCAAACCCGACCTAGAGGGCCCATCAATCGTGTTTGGATGGAGGAGTTGTCCATGTGATCAAGAGATTGCTTGGGGCAAAGCCTCATAACTCGACAAACTAACTTTAGATTAGTTTGTCCAAGTTATTTTAACAACAAAGGTAGGCCCCTTAGGCATCTACACCTATTTAGAGAGTCCACCACCGTATATTTGTTTGTGCATTACTGTTCAGGAGTTGTATCAAACCCCACATGCATAAATCCCTGATATTCTAAGTAGAATGAATAGGTCGAAGTCTATGCTTAGCCATGCTTAGACGGTAGAAGTCGAGTGAATATATTCACTCGCGAGATGATATGGCTCAAAAATGTTTTACAAAAATTTAAATTTGAAAGAAATATGATATGATGTGATGAAAAGATGAGATCGGGCGGACATATGGGTATATTATGATGAAAAATGATGTGGATGGTTTGGCGGACTCCACACGAGTCGTTTAAGGCCCATCTGTTGTTCGCCTGCTAATCAGCATCACATTGCTAGAATGCTTATCCGAGGTATGGGACCGGAGAAAGTCTTACTTGTGCCATCCGAAGAACAGAGACATGTTCCTACCATTCTTATCAAAGGGAGTTAGGCCTGGGGAAGCTCGTACTCGAGCGAAGGCTGACCCGGCACGCCATGGTATCACTCCTAAGGGGGCAAAACCTAGGGGAATGGTGGGATTGAATCGAACATGGGATGGGACAAGTGGAGATGGGGGATATATGTGGAAACGCGATGGCTAGTTATTCCTGGGAAATAAAATCGATTCGAATCGCTGATGCTCACTAGGTGTGAGAATGCTAATATCACTGACGAGCAATGTAGTAATAACTTTAATATGCTATTTATTTAATCATGCTTTTTATTACTACATGCATGTACTTGTATGTTTACATTTCTGCAGTTCACTAACGAGCAATGTAGTAATAACTTTAATATGCTATTTATTTAATCATGCTTTTTATTACTACATGCATGTACTTGTATGTTTACATTTTTGCAGTTTACTTTATGATGATATATGTGTTGAGAATATTGAGACATATGTATTATGGATCATGATGAAAATAATTGATGGATCGATTAAGTTTATGCGTAAAAATGAATGCAATATAAAAGAAGGGCTCACTCTTAGTAAGCTTATGTGGGATAGAGTCAAGTCCACAAAAAGCCTTGCATACTCTCAAATATGTCGGGCTGATACCGCCCATGGGTAAGTCCTACGAGTACCCCACGTACTCATCCTTTGTTGTTGATATTTTTTAGGTACATGTCAGTTTGTGATCGAGGATGACAACGGTGGGCTCAATGTCATGCCTTGGTGTTTTACTTCCATTGAATTGCACCTTTTTAATTATATGTATTCCGCTGCGAGTGCATTTCTGAAACTTTATTTTGATATAATTGTATACCATTTTGAGAAATGGTTTTGTACTAAATCAAGCTATGTTTGTATGAAATGATGTGTTGTTGTAATTGTTTTGGCTCTTTCGAGGGATTAATGTGTATGATGTTAGCATCCTTGGGAGATGGTTACATTGAGTGCCCTCCTGGGTAGCTCGACAGATAATTAGATTTAGTTCGATCTAAGTACATTGCGGGCCATGTGGTGGCAAGTGTGCTTAGCTCAGATTAAATCGGCGACTCCGCCACATGGGGGTAAGTAGAGATAGCAACAGTTGTGCTCAAAAGCTTGGGGGTAACAAAATTTTTATGAAGCAGTGTCCTAAGCAGAGGGAAGAAGCCAATGTGTTGCTATCGGCCCATAATGTGAAAGATGATGCATTGCCATCAACTTTAGTAAACAAAACAAAAAAATATAAGTCGATGCATTGCAATCACCTTCATGCGCATGTGCAGTATTTTGCCCGAGGAGCAAGGGATTTTCTAATCATTTTCATGCATTAAGAGGGTACAATTTGTTTGGATCAAACTTGAACTCCTCATGTGATAGGTGGCGCCACGGTCTCCATGATATGAAAGGCATAGTCAACTGTGGCATGAGGAGTCTTCACAACGGGATAGGGTAAGTCATTTGAGGATTTATTTTTATTCTAGCACCTAATCCTGTAGGCTTTGCAAGAACGGGTTTGATGATTCATTTGTACTCTGGGATTCTTATTGGCTTAACTTCTGATACACGAGGTATTATCCAATATTCAGGGTTTATCCCTAGACCTTCAAGACAGACCGAACGACGTCATTCCTTCTCATACCTGGTGTAGAGATTGTCACCATGGCAGTCAAGCATATCAGAAGAAAAGACTATATGAGGAATGTTAGTGTAACCTTCGGTCAGAAAGATACCGATGCATGATCTTGCTTCTCGCCTAGCTCTACTATCTCTCCAATTTCAACCAATGGAATTCTTGAGAAGAATCAGCATTTAAGGCGGTAGATCGATGACTTGGAGATTCCATTGTGAAGAAGTTTGACCCCAGAGGTTCTATTTATACATAAACATAAGGGGTGTATGGCCAGTAACCATGAAAGAGGAGGGTGAAACAACAAAAGAGCATTGCCATGAATGATCAAGCATGGAGAATTTGCATGCACACTGGAAAAGCAAAAGCCCTGTCCTCAGTCCTCATTCAACTTTTGGTGAGGTGACTACACAAAGAATACTTGCCAGAGGACAATCAACAAAAGCTGGAACAGCGTGAATGTATTACTTCGTGCATCCAAAAGCAATGGTGGGGTAGGGGACCTTGAGATTCACGACGTTAGGGCTGACATCATGTCCAGAATAAAGTGTAAAAGTGTCATTGCAAAAAGCCTGTCCCCTCTGTCGGTTGGTCTCCCAGGAATTTATAGGGGTCAACCGACAGTCTACTCCACAATGATTTTACAATACTGCCCTTTGGCGTACCCTTCTAACATTTACACCTCGTATTGTATAAATCTAGTAATTTTACAACTCCCATGGTGTACATTTCATAATTTCACATACGTGGCAAATCCTTCACGCAAGCTCCTTTCGGGTGTCTACATCTTGGTCACATATCATGCCTTGATCTCCCATGCTTTGAAACCTCAAACTTTGTACAATGCTTCTCGACATGCGAAGCTTCTCGACATCATCCACCTTGGCCTCGCGTTATTCTCCCTTGAGAGTTCAAGGATACCTTTGAACTTGCACCTCAGATTGGGAGCTGTGTCCTTTCTGGTGGACATGTAATATCTTCAAATCAAGCTACCTTCGAACTATGGCCTGAACCAAAAAAAGCACTCAGCCACCCTTTTCCTCTGAGACCTAATACACATAGTTAGGAAGCACCTAATACACATAGTTAGGAAGCAGACAAAGCAAAGGGCTAGGACCTTCAGCCCCAACAGTAGCCCCTCGCAGGATTAGTTCATTTTTCCAAGATGAACTCAAACCACGATCAAGTAAATAAGCCGAAGGTCCTTTTCATGCTTCAGGCCTACTAGATACACCCCCTATTTTGAGCTTGTTTTCGAAAAAAGAGAACCGGGGGTGATACGCGTCCGTTTTTTATTGACACACTTGTATTCACGGTGTCTCTTTTTGATTTCTGCACCGGGGTTACTATCTAAGCTAGAGGGAACCAAAAGCGAACTCCCCTTTTGGACGACACCTCGCTTCTGCTCCCGCTTTCACTGCTCTGAAGCTCTACTCTTTGCTCTTCACATTTTCTATTCTGCTTTTGTGATTTGGATTATTGTTGAGTTTCAGATATTCTTTGTTTTTGGCTTTCGCACTTCTTCTTTTGAGAGTCAATGGACTGGCCTCATTGCTCTCCTGGTGTGATGAGTCATTGTTAACAAGCTCAAGCCCTCTGATAGACAGGAGGTAGGAGATGAAGACTCAGATGGACTCGGGTAGAAGACCTCGATGGACAAAGGCAAAGGCTTGGCGTTTGTCAGTCATGGGAGCTCAATACATGGAGGGGCGGATTGGCAACGATGGTGTAAGTCCTTCGATGGACGGTGAGGTAGCTCCGATGGACAAGAGAAGCCAGGTGCATCCATAGTGCTCCAACCCGAGTGTGTGGCGCGAAGATGTGCAAGAGTGGTTTGGCAGCTTCGGCTCAAAACCGCCACCGAAGTTATCCAAGCCTTGGTGAGTTGGGCCACTACTCACCAAGATAGAAGAGATGGGCCAAATCCGGCCCAGGTGGAGACTTCCTAAGGTTTCCCAGTTTTTGACTTTAAAACCGGGGGCGGATTGGACTACTAGCCACGTGGAGAACATCCGAGGATTGCGTGGGACTTACGAAGATCAAGACTTCATCGTGGTCGTCCATCTCGAAATATCTTGTACTCTTTCGTTTCAGCCCCTCAGGGTATTTCTAGTTGTAGGGACCTAAGTGCAAAACTGTCTAAACAGCACTAGGGTATAAATAGGTCAAGGGCTGGTCATTAGAACCACTCTTGTTTGTGTCTTTATGTGATTTTCGTCCTCAAGCCTTGAGCTCAAAATTTAGAGAGGTTAGAGTAGGATTTAGCCTCCCAATCTTGAGGGAAGGTGAGGGTGGTTTCTTGGGAGGAAATCCTTCATTGTAATCTGATCTAAGACCTCTTTTGAGGCTTCTAATCGAAGTGATTTCGGCTGCAAGCTTGTGTGCCATGTTCCTCCCCTTTCCCTTTGGTTTTTGGCTCCAATCCTTGGCTTTTTGGGTGTTGCTTTGGACATGCTTGGATCCTTTCTATTATTGGTGTTTTGGACTTCATAGGACGTCGAGATTATGTCTAAAACATCTCAATCCTACAGGATTGCCATGAGCAAGTTGTTCTTGAGTTTTCCCCTTTTTTGCCCAAGTATTCCCCTCTTCAAGAAATCTGAAATTTCCACTAATCCCATGATCTTTTTCAGTAGATATTTTTGTAAAAGCTTGGGAATGGTGCTGGTATAGCCTATGCAAAATCACGTAAAGATTGGAGAAGGTTAGGTCAAGATTTGGGTTTGGGAGCTAAAGAACCGGGCTGTTTTCTGTTGTCCAGTTTTCCTGCAGATTCTGTCCGTTCTCTAGACTTGGTCGGTTCTGTGGTCAATCCCTCGAATTTTGGGCTAAAATTTTGAGGAGCTCTTGTCCTGTGAATCATAAATCTCCCATAAACATTTCAGAATTTTTGGAGATGTTTTGTCCAGGGTTTGGTATTTTTCCCTTGGGGTTGATTTGCCTGTTTTTGAGCCTCGGACGGTCCGATGGTCAGATGATCAGAGAGTCTGATGTGTTTTGGATTTCTGTTTCCTGGCAAATTGAGCTGAAATTCTGTGGAGTTGTTCCTTAGCCTCCTTTCTTCCTTTAGTAAAAGTTTCACAATTTTCAGAGCTTGTTTGATAGGGTTTTTGATCAAATATTTTCAGTGCGTCTCTCTGTGTACATCACACAGTCCGATGCTCAAATCATAAGACGGTCTGATGGTATAATATTTCTCCAATTGCTCTCAGTTTTTTAGAAGTTGTTCATGATTGTCTTGTGAGTGTGTGGTAATTTTTGGGGGATTTTTGGAGCTATGCTTGAATAGTTTTGGCAATTTTCTTTGCAGTTATGTTTGGCTGAAATCTGCTGTCTTTCCAAGGTTGGGTCGTTTTGCGTCTTGTCTCTTTGACATTTGAGTGTGTGCTTCTATTTTGTGTTTGGTACGTATCTGTTCAGTAGACGGTACCAAGGACACGTTGTGAGTTAGATACGTATCCTCTCAGTGGACGGTATCTACCTTCCTTTGGTTAAGTTTCGAGTCGGGGTTTGAATATGAGTTTTCAGTTGCTCCTATTCACGCCCCCTCTAGTCGCAGTCTTCAGTCCAACATCTTTTTCCTTTATTTGGTTTTTTAACATCTATACGGCATCGGCCTTCATAGTTTTGTAATGGCTAGAATTTGCTCTACCGCTGTTTTGGCCTCTCCCTCCGATGCTCTTCGGGGTCACCGGTGCACAAGGCAAAAAACGATGACGAAGCTTGTATCGAGGGAAAAGAGCCTACTGAGGAAGATGAAGGGGATGCTAATGATGATGATGATGACGATGTTCTTCGTCCCCGAAAACCCGGCCATCTTGTCTTTAGAAGATCAACTGTTGTTGAGAAACATTTTAACTATTATAAGAAGATGGGTTTTGTCAAAGATGTTAGTCGATGCCGATGCCCAACTTATGAAGAAACTCCTAATCCACAAATGGGTGAAATTGTTCTATTTGAATGTTTCTTCAACGCTGGGTTACGTTTACCCATGCACGCACTTGTACCGAAAGTGCTGGAGAGGTTTGAAATCTTCTTCCACCAGCTAATGCCCAAAACATTCGTTCGATTAAGTGTGTGTATATGGATAATGCTCAGTCAAGGCTTGGAGCCCGACCTTGAATGTTTTTGTCGCTCTCATGAGTTACATTATGAAGCTTGAGATGACAAGAAGCTAAACTTCATCCAAAGTTTGGATGTTATAACTTTCGGACCCGAAAAGATTCGGTCGGTACTGTGCTAGCTTAGCGGACCAAATGGACCAGTGGATAGACTCAGCAGTGGTTCTATTACACAGTTGAGGTGGAAGAGAACAATGACTTTGCTCCTTGCATTTTGAGCCCACTGAAACTCATGTTTGGTTTTAAGAGACCTCTTTGCCCTCAGTCCATGCTAACCGCTTTAGCTAACGCTGCATACAGAGTTGTATGCTCCGAAATTCATATGCGGTGTTTTTTTCAAGAATTTGTGATAGCGAAGGTACTACTGCTTCGACAGAATATTACAATGCCAAACCCCGATGGCCCTTTTGACTCGGCGAAGCTTGTTCGCTTGCCATATAAATTCAAAGCTTTTGATCATTACACCATCCCTTGGAAAGCATGACGAGAAGCTGTGGAAAATGTTGTTAATGTAATGTTGGGAAAGCAAGCGACTGGTCGATGCTTTTGGTCATCGGACGGAGCTTAGGCTTAACCAGGTGTTTGATGCCATCGGGGTCGACTACCCGGCTTATGAGAGACTTGTCACTGGCGCTACTGCTTTGAAAGGTAAAGGCATGAAGCGCAATCGTAAAGAAATCATTGGTGCAACCAATGAAGCTGTTGCCGAGAAGGCAAAGAAAGCAAGAAATGTAAAGGTTGTCATGAAGAAGTTGACCCATCGGAGTCCAAAAAGGATTGAGCAAATAATCGCTCCGAGGATGTTTGATAAGGATATTATGAACTTATCGAAAGGCTTGGCTCTGACTCCAACTATTGCTCCATCATCGCATGTATGTACTTCCGAAGTGAACAGGACAATGGGCTCAATAATTGGAAGTGGCGGTCCCTCACATATTTTAAGCCCTCTTGGTCTGCATATTACTAAGCAGGTGACCCGTGCTTCATCTCCCACTGCTTCTGTTATGAATTCTGAGGGAATTCCTTGGATCCCTAATCCTTTTGGTATGATTGATGATGAAGATTCAACAGGAACGTCACCTCATTACGAAGGTCACGCCTTTGAGAAGCCCTTGGACAAGGCCAAAGAAATTTCCACAGGAGCTACCAATGTTTCATAACCCGTAGCTGAAGATTCCCCTTCGAAAAATATAGCCCGATTGTTGACTACTCTATGCCAAGGGCATGCAGATATTAAAACACATCAGTCAACCGAGCGAGCATTACCTGATGTTCATGTTACTGAACGTTCTGATTTGCTCCGAGGTTTTGGTTCTGATGTTCTTGGAAAGGAAGAGTGTCAGCGGTTGAATGAACTTGCCACACGACTTGGTTATGAAGAAAACTGTATTATTTTTGGAGGTGAACCTTCGAAACCCTTGAACTGTCTAAGCTCCGATGTTGACATGACCACCGCAGAATAACTAGGGAGATCTTTTTGTTTTCCTGATATTGAAAATGACTTGCTTGCTACTTCGGCGAATTATCTTGCTTTCTATTTGTGTCAAGGTGCGCTTGATCTCTCTCTTTTCTTTGTTTTTTGTACCTTTATTACTTATTATATGTATATTTATTTATTTATTTATTTGCAGGGTCTTCTTCTTTCGAAAATTCTTTCTAAAAAAACAAGTGCTGGAAAACGAAAAGCAAATAATGGACATCAAAGATCTTCATAAGCATATTAACGAGATAGCTCGTCAACGTGAGGCTTATGAGAAAAATACGAAGGAGCTAGATGACGAAATTGTTGCCCAGCGGACCAAAGCCAAAAAGTTCGAAGATGAGAATTCTGTGCCGATTGCCGCCCTTGAAAAAGAAAAAATTGCAGCTTCGGAAGCAACCGACCTTTTGAACCGCAAAAAAGAGCTACGGCAAACTGTCGAGGGCATGATTGATGTTCTCAAAAGGGATTTTGAAATGAAAGATCAGTAAATAAAAGAACTTCGTGCTAGTGCTTGCCTAAAGGACAAGGAAATTCGAACTTTGAAAGCCGAACTGGAGCTTTTAAAGTCCAAGAGCTCCGAAAATGACGCACTTATTTTTTATAAAATATCTTCATGCACACCCACTGTCAGCTCCGTTATATCCAATACTGGAGCTTGCCCTCAGACCCAAAGATTTGAGAAAGGAGACTCTCACGGGGCTGCGATTACTAATCTTATACTTTCTTATAGTGGCTACTGTGCCATGGCTGGAGCTAAAGCTGTTGCTGCATCTCTCGAAGAACAAGGCTACAAACACGTTGAAAGAGCTGGGACCCCATCCTTTCCTCTTTGCAAACTTGATGTCATTGTCTAAAGTTCTGCAGATTGTGAGAACGTGTCTTCCACTGGTTGGTTGCATGTTTGGTCCCTCGGATTCTCGACGTCACCGATCTTTGTTTTGGTGCTCTTTTGACCCTTGGATGTATTGGATACCATTTTGTATGGTTGGATCTTCATTGTCTTGTGTTTGTTTGCTTGTAGGACCGAAGACGTGGCAAGTGAGGTGGGCGGGCAGCCATGCCACATGGCCGGGCGGCCACTGTTGGGCTAGAGGTTGGCCGGGCGGCCATGGACTATGGCTGGGCAGCCATGGCCCTTTTGCCATTGTTACCCATCTTTGGTCCTTGACGTGTTTGCAACCATTTTGTGTACATTTTTGGTACCTACATCCAAATATTCATGTACATCTTGTGGAACTCATTAGTAGCAAGGGTTAGTCCAATAAAGTTACATGTTTCACTTTATTTCAAGGATAGTTGATGGTCAAAATCATCAAGTAACGATCGCCAACAGTACTCTTTAAGATCCTCGAATTCCTTTTGCTGTTTCTCCCCCCCATATGAATGGGTTTGTTCCATGTAGTACTTCATATAATGGCAAACTTCGCTCTGTCAATCTAGAAATGAACCTATTTAGCGATGCGAATGTTCCTATTAGCTTCTGAATGGATTTCTTTGAGCTTGGTGGCTGCATCCGCAGAATAGCTTCAATTTTTGTGGAATTTCTTTGATCCCTTTTGCAGAAACAAGACATCCCAGAAACTTTCCCTTCAAAATACAAAAAATGCTTTTTCCGGGTAGAGCATGAGTCCCGCTTTTCTGAAGCTGACAAAAGTATCCCAAAGATCCAAGACATGATCTTCCCTTTTTATGCTTCATACAATGATGTCATCCACATATATTAGTACATTTCTGCCTAGCTGAGTTCCCACTACTTTTGCTATCATCCTGTTGAAACTGCCACTTGTGTTTTTAGGCCTTTGGGCATTCTGATGAACCAATATGTTCCTGATGGAGTAATAAAGCTTGTCTTTCGTTCATCTTCTTTTTGAAGCCAAATTTGATGGTACCCAGAATAACCATCCAATAGACTCATCATTTCGAAACTTGCAGCTGCATCCACAAGGCTATCAATATGTGGAACGGGAAATTCATCGTTCGGAGAGGCCTTGTTGAGGTCAGTGAAATATATACACATTTGTCATTTGCCACTTGGCCTTTTTACCATGACCCATTCACCAACCATTCTAGGTATTCGATAGGCTTGATGACCCCAGTTTTGAGCAATCTATTTACTTTGGACTTTGCTCCTTCAGCCCTATCTTCTGACATTTTCCTCAGCTTTTGTTTTTTCAGACTTATGGATGGGTTCACATTTAATGCATGTTCTATGATGCTTCGATTAATACCACAAAGATCCTTTGCAGACCCAGCAAATACATCTTTGTTGTACTCGGGGAACAATGTCAACTCACACTCTTCTGACTCTGAAAGCTGAGTTCCCACCAAGACTTTTTGATTTGGCCTGTCCTTGTCAAGAACAACTCGCTTCGGCTGTTTGACTGGTTCTGCCTTCCCTTTGACAATTGGCTCTTGCTGAACTTCGACACTTTGTTTGCCAATGTTGTGCACCTTTTTGTCCCCCGGATACCAATTTCCTTCGTCTCTTCTGGCGTCTTCCGACTTCTGTGGACCGAAATTACACCCTTGTACACATGTATCTTCATGATCAAATATGCTGGGTGCAAGACAACTTCAAAATTATTGAGGGTTCCTCTCCTGAGGTTTGCGTTATGAGTGTAATTGACAGCAACAACATCAAAAGTGATACATTCTGTCCTTGGGTTACTGATTTCTCTGAAAGACACTTGCAGAGTGATTTCCCTCAATGCTTCCACCTTTCTTCCTCTGAAATCGCACAGCGGGTTAGTGGCTGGCTCCAAAGCCAGATCTCCAAGACTCATCTGTCTGAATACTTTAGCCATTAATATGTCAGCTGCACTGCCATTATCCACTAGAACATCATGGATGACATATTCTCCAATATTACAGTTTATGACCATTGCATCTTTGTGTGGGTAATCTTTTAATCAAAGATCTCGTTGGTCAAATATGATTGGCATATGTGACCATTTTGTTTTGATGTATGGGCCTTGTACTCTGATATGCTGCACTCTTCTCTGGGCTTCTTTCTTCTGCTTTTTTATTCGGGTTCATAACTTGACCCCCCCCCCCAAGATGGGGAATATGTGTTTCGCAGCGAACACTATGATGTTGACAGTTTGTGCTTCGGCCACTTCTTCCTCTTTTGGCTTCTCCTATAATGATTGTTGCTGTAAAGGCATGATGGTGTAATTGTGCGAAGTTTGTGACTGCTACTAGTGTGAAGAATTCACAGACCACTGCTGTTGTGGTGGCGGCCCTAATGGTGGAGGGGATAGGCCTTGATGCTGACCATATGTCAAAGCCGGTGATGGTCTCGAACGTATGGGAGGAAGGGCTTGTTGTTGTCCATAGGATAGAGCATGGATGTTTGGGATTTGCATAATTGAGTGGACAATATTGCCGTACATGGTTTGCTTATTTCCAGGTAGACTGTAATGCTGTATCACATAGCTCCTTTTTCTTCTAAACGATAATCTCACAATACTTTCTGGTGTGACCCTGAGAGCTAATGGACCGACTCCATTGCCTCTAGAGTGATGAGTGATTGTCAACAGAAGTCAAGACCTAGAAGGACTTGGGTATAAGCCCTCCAATGGACTAGAGGTAGATGGTGAAGAAAGTCCTCCAAAGGACAAGAGGCATGCTCGGCGTCGGTCAGCCATGGGAGTTCGGTACATGGAGGAGCAGCACGTCGACAGCAAGTGTAAGACCTTAAGAGGACTATGAGGTGACTCCGATGGATAGGGGATGCTGGGTGCCACCGCGATGCTCCAATCCGAGTGCATGGCGCGAAGATGTGCGAGAGCGTTGGTGGATTCGCTCAAATCTGCCACCCTACCACCAAGTTACCAAGACTCAGCGAATGGGCTCAATTCTCGCCGAGATAGAGTGGAGTGGGCTGCTCCAGGCCTAGGAAGGAAATCCTGAAGTTTCCCTGTTTCTGACTTCAAAACCAGGGGTCAGTCGGCGGATTTGGACTACTGGCCACGTGGACGCCATCCGAAAGATTGAGTGCAACCGAAGAAGATCAAGACTCCATCACGGTCGTCCGTCCCCGAGAAAGTTGGGTCTTTTCTAGTTTAGCCCCTATGGGCATTTCTGTAATATAGGGGTCTTAGTGTAAACTGAGTCAGTTAGGCCTGGGCTATAAATACCTAAGTGGCTGGTCATTTAGGTGACTCTTCCACCTCTAGAAACCCTAGGCGTAGCTTTCCAACTAGCCAAGTGCTTAGAGTGAAAACTGGGTGCTAACTAGGACTTGGACTCCCCTAGAGCTAGTACTTTGCATTAGTGGGAGGATGAAGGGTGGTAGGCTGTGAGAACCTTGTAAGAACTGATTTCCACTTCTAAATCAAGGAAGATTCATCCCCACTTCGTATTCTTGTGTGCAACCATCTCCTTCCTCCCTTTCTAGTTTGGATTTTGGATCAAACTCAAAGGCTTTTGGTGATTTTCATTGCCTACAATTTAATCCTATTGTTTTGGTTCTTTGGGACTTGCTAGGACGTGGAGATTATGACATAGATCATTTCAATCCCACAGGATTGCCACGAGCAAGAAATTCTTGAGTTTCTCCCTTTCTTGCCCAAAGATTGCCTTCTCATGAGATCTAAAATTCCCACTAATCCCTTGGTCATTTTGAGTTGATCTTTTGGGAATAACTTTAGAAAAGAGTCCAGATAGCCTGTGCAAAATCTCATGAAGTTTGGACAAGATTTGGTCAGATTTAGGGTTCGAGAACTCAATTTCTGTGACTGTACCGGACTATCCGATACAACCAATGGACTATCTGGTTCCACTGGACAGTCCGGTAGTGCGTACCGGATAGTCCGGCGTCGGCCCTGCCCGAAGCTTTCGACCGGACAGTCCGACAGCCGCCACCGGACTATCCGGAGTGCTCCCATTCACCCCCCTCTAGTCGCATGTCTCGGTCCTACAAGTGGTATCAGAGCCGATTAGGTTTCTTCATACCTTTACCGGTGAGAAAACAGTAGCGACTATGGCGCACTCCAGGAAGGTTCCGATTCTTGGCTCGGATGTCTATCCGTACTGGAAGGGTAGGATGAGAGCTTTCTTACTTAGCCAGATTGAGGACATATGGAATGCTACTCAGAGTATGACTTTTGCGGTGCTCCCCGTTGCTGAGCGTACCACACTAGCGCTCGTTGCTCAGCACGAGGAGAACTAAAAGGTGGTGAACTTTCTCTTCTTTGGACCTGGTCCAGCAGACTATGAGAGGGTGAGCCATCTTGATACCACCCGTGAGATTTAGTCCCTGCTCAGTGCACACCATGAGGGGACGGTGACAGTTAAGGGTCGTCATGTGGAGACTTACCAGCGTGAATATGAGAATTTCGCCCAGAAGCCGGGAGAGCTTGTGGATGCCTTGTTTTGTCATTTTCAGTCGATCATCAATAAGCTCTATGTCAACTCTGCCCCCGCTGATCTCCCATACACTGACCATCGGCAAGCTATCAAGTTGCTGTATTCCTTGGATAGGAAAGTGTGGGAGATCAAGAAGAACTCCATTTTTGAGTCGGCAGGGTATGACACCTTGGGCATAGAGGAGCTCTATAGCAAGCTTAAGGCCACAAAGGTGGATTACCAGATGATAGATATTCTCGATCGTACTGGCTCCAAGAGCCTGGCCTTGGCTTCTAGCTCCAAGGAAGCTGCTACTAACCCCCCCACTTCACAGTTTTTTGTTTTCTGCTTTGATGTCAGTGACAAAGGAGTAGTTGGCATCACTTGGGGATGAAGAGCTTTGTCTAGTGTCTAGTCGCTTTCAGCGCACCTATGACAACCTGATGTAAAAGAAGAGGGGTGAGAGGCCCAAATGCTTTGAGTGTGGAGAGGTCGGCCACTTCATTGCCGAGTACCCGAACAAGCAGAACGACTACTACAAGAAGGGCAAGAGCCAGTACCATGACTCCAACAAGTACCACTTTGGCAAGCACAACTACAGCAAGCATGACCACGCCAAGCATCGCTCTGGCAAGATCAAGAACTTCAGGAAGGCTTTCAAGAGCTACCAAAAGGAAAACCAGAAGCAGGACAAGGCCTTCTTCGCCAAGCTTGGTGGTGTTTGTAGCGGAACGTCCTCCTCCTCCTCGTCCTCATCAAGTTCAAGCAATGAGAAGATCATCACCAAGCGGGACAAGAGGAGGGATCAAGGTGATCCAGCTGGTCTCTACTTCGTCTCCACCAAGTCCAAACGCAAGCACAAGATGAACTGGAGATCGTTTTGCTCCATGGCGCTTGAGGACAAGGACGACAAGGGCAACGACAACGACTGCTCCAATGATGAGGTAACTCCCGAGCAAGCAGAGATGCATGAGATGTTGGAGAAGAATAGTCGTGAGTTGAAAGCCCAGGATAAGATGTTGGTGAAGGCAGCCAAGAAGCTACAGAAGCAGAAAGCTAAGCTTGCTGATGCTTTGGCTGAGATTGAGAGTTTGAAGAGTGTGCAAGTCTAGGCTAGTGAGTTTGAGTGTCCTACCTATGAGTCCTTGATGAGTGGCCTTTGTAAGCAGAAGAGCAAGTATGCTCATCAGGTAGAGGAGATGGATAGGCTAAAGGTTGAGATAGGCAAGCTCCAGTCTAAACTGGATGAGCCCACTTTGAGTAAGGAGCCTGAGTGTGAGTCTTGTCCCCACCTAGCTGCTGACATAGCTGACCTGAAGGTGAAGTGCGAGGGGCAGCTCAAGTAGTTGGAAGAGATTAGGGCTAGACCCACGCTTTTGGGTGCGTGCTAGTCTGTCCTACTTTGAGGAGTGAGCTAGAGGAGTTGAGAGATGACTTTGAGGTGCTTTCAGCACCCCTTGACACGTGTGAGAACTGTCTCACTTTGAGCTTGCAGTTGGTGGAGAAGGATACAACCATTAGGAAGCTTGAGAAGTCTGCTCCCGTGATTCCCTCTCTAGACTGTAACAGTTGTGCTACCCAGACTTTAGTTCTGGAGGATCTAAGAGAGGAGAAGTTGATCCTTGAAGAGGACAACTGTAGGTTGAGAGAGGTGCTGAACTGGACGTATGCCAGAGAGCCTCAGCTTAGGATGATCATAGAGGGAAACAAGCATGCTAAAGGTGACACGAGTGGACTTGGGTTAGGAGAGTGTAGTATCTTGTGTGAGAAGAAGAGTGCCCCAATCAAGCTTAACACTGCCTCTCTCCAGCCTGGTTCTACTATTGATGGGGTTTACCATGAGCCTCCCAAGGCTACCCCAAAAAAGTCATACTGGACACCCAAACCAGCATAGGCCAAGCTGGATAAGATAGTGGAAGAAGTGCTTAAGCCTTCAGGCAAGAAGCAAGTCTAGCAACCTGCACCACCCAAAACTAGGCAACCACCACACCTGAAGCCTAAGGTTTAGCCTCAACCTATGCCCAAGAGACCTGTCTACCACTGTGAGTTTTGCCAGCGGAATGGTGACTTGGAGGAGTTTTGCTTCAGGAGGAAGTGGGTTGAGAGGTAGGAGAGAGCTTGGGGGAACTAGGATCAGTTCTACTAGGGTGGTAGGCAGGATCCCCCCGTCGCGGTGAGATGAGAGATCGCTTTGCTCGTGGTGAGAGAGGAGGCGTTTTTCAAGTCGGTGCTCCTGGTGGTGAGAGACGCTTTGCCGGCTGAGCTCCTAGTTGTTTTCAGCACGGCTATGGACCTCGTGACTGAGGCTTTGGAGGTAGAGGGTTTGTGAGTACACGCTTTGGAGGTTGTGGTTACCTAGATCGTTGTGATGCTTACTTTGACTGTGCTTACCCCACTTTTGAGCAGATGGCTCGGCACTAGTTCAGCAGTTTCACTAACCCCAGTGCCAGACCGTTTGCTCACTCTCGCTTCCCTTGATTTTGCAGCATCGAGGCCTGGAGAACATATGGATCATGGACTCTGGCAGCCCACCATAGATGGTTCTCCAGCCTCAGCCCCGTGAGCACCAAGGAGTACATCACATTCAGGGAGAATGGTCAAGGTAGAGTGTTGGTTGTTGGTGGTGTTTTGCTTTCTACCAAACTTGTCCGGAGAGAAGTTGCTTTGGTGAGGAGTTTGGGGTTCAATTTGGTTTCTGTCTCGCAACTTCTTAAGGAAGGGTTCGAGGTTCGCTTTAAGTAGGGTTCTTCTTGTGTGCTTGATGCTAAGGAGAACCTTGTTTATCGGATTTTTCCCTATGGGAAGGTTCCTAAGGTTAACCTTGCATCTGTTTCTGGCCCTCCTCGGTGTTTGGTAGCAGGTCCTTCTTCTGATATCTAGAAGTGGCATAGGAGGCTAGGCCATTTGAGTTTTGGTCTACTAGCCGGGTTGAGCTTGATGGGTCTGATCCGAGGATTGCCCAATTTGAAAGCAGAGAAGGATTTAGTGTGCCACCCTTGTTGTCATGAGAAGATGGTTGCTGCTTCTCATGCTCCTGTCAATGAGGTTATGACCTCTTACCCAGGC
Organism: Paspalum vaginatum; assembly: GCA_030272315.1. Taxonomy (NCBI): domain Eukaryota; kingdom Viridiplantae; phylum Streptophyta; class Magnoliopsida; order Poales; family Poaceae; genus Paspalum; species Paspalum vaginatum. Next base: position 19,985,688 of record CM059020.1, read on the forward strand.
GAGTTGTTGTATTTGGACATTGTTGGTCTCGCTCGGGTACAGTCGGTCAGTGGGAAGTGGTATGCCCTTGTCATGGTAGATGACTTTTCTCGCTTTTCGTGAGTGTTCTTCATGGAGTTCAAAGACGATGCCTTCAGTTTTGTTCGAGATCTGGTCTTGTGGTTAAGAAATGAGAGTCATAAGGCCATAAGGGCTATCCGCAGCGACAATGGAGGAGAATTTCAAAACTCTTGATTTGAAACCTTCTGTCATGACCTAGGTCTCGAATACCAATTCTCCTCTCCTTATACCCCACCTCAGAACGGTGTTGTGGAATGAAAGAACTGCACACTTGTTGAGATGGCACGGACGATGCTCGATGAGCATAGGACTCCGCGACGCTTTTGGGCTGAGGCTTTGACTATGGCCTGTTACATTGCCAACCACATCTTTCTACGAGCATTCTTAGGGAAGACCTCATACGAGCTACAGTTTGGCAGGCAGCCCAGCGTCAAGCACCTGCATGCGTTTGGCTGTAGACGCTTTGTGCTCAAGAAAGGGGGCATTTGGACAAATTTGAATCTTGCTGCTTGGATGGTATTTTCCTTGGGTACGCCTCTAGTTCTAGAGCATATAGAGTGTGGATCCTTGATACCAAACAAGTGGTAGAGACCTGTGAGGCTTCCTTCGATGAATCTATGCCTTGCACAACCCCTGCATTTGAGCTTTCAGGTGATGATGAGGAAGGCGCCCCCATCTTTGAAGATGAGGAAGGTCAAGTAGATACTGGTGATGCAGGAGCCACTGCACTGGCTGCAGCTCCTGCCCCCACTGCTACGAGCTCTGAAGACAAAGGAGGACCCTTGCCTACAGCTTCCTCCTCGCTCCCCCGATTGCAAGCTCAAGCAGAGGCTGGCCACGCTGAGGATGTAAGGGAGGTGACCTCCAAGATTGTTCCATCTCGATAGGTCCAACGGGATCACCGTCCACATAGGATCATTGGTGATTTGCATGCGAGGACCTTGAGGTCCCAGACAGGTTCTATCGCTTTCTTTGCTCATGCTACATTTGTTTCCTCTTTTGAGCCTAAGGATGTTGGACACGCTCTTTCTGACGATAATTGGGTTAATGCCATGCATGAGGAGTTAGAAAACTTTGAGATGAATGAAGTTTGGGTTTTAGTAGAGCCACCACCACAATGCAATCCTATTGGTACAAAATGGGTTTTCAAAAATAATTAAGGGTAGGATGGCATTGTTGTGCGGAACAAGGCTAGACTTGTGGCTCAAGGTTTTTGCCAAAATGTGGGGATAGACTATGAGGAAACGTTTGCTCCAGTTGCACGCCTGGAAGCTATACGTAGTCTCTTAGCCTTTGCAGCTTCCATGGGCTTTATGCTTTTTCAAATGGATGTGAAGTCTGCTTTTCTAAATGGTTTCATTTAAAAAGAAGTTTATGTAAAACAACCCCCTAGATTTGAAAATGCTTGTGATGCCCCTGGCATCTCAAGTGCACTACATTGGCATCATTAGCTTAATTGCATCATTTCATGGACATTTCATGTACAGGGCATGAGTGAGATAAGTGATTTGAAGCAAATTAAACCTAGTTGTTCTGAAACTACATTGGTATTTGGTGCAATTTCATGATGAACAACTTTTGTAATTGGTGCTTTGACATGCATAAATGTTTGCTTAGAGTTTAGGGCCTTTTTCTATCAACATGTAAAATCTGTTCAAACTAGGCGTGTCAAGCAAATTCAAATTTTTGGGAGATCCCACTTTCATACAAAACTTCATATAAGAAAGCTGTAGCTTATGAAATTCTAAACAACATTGGTATTTCACTTTACATGAAAATGGCCCTAAAATGGACATATGGAATTTCTAATCTGGTGAGTGCTGTCGGTCAAAGTTGAGTCAGATTGTTCAAATTCAAATTTCTCCAAAAATTTCAATAGAACTTGGTACCAAGCTTTTTGAAAAAAAATGTAGATCATGAAGAGAGCTTCAATTCATCCAATTGGAGTTTTCCCCGATTCAGACTTTAAATGGGTCAAATTCATGATTTTCAGAGGCAAACAAAACCACTCAAAATGTATTTTCCTTTTTCTCTCCTTTTCTCTCACCGACACGTGGGCCCGCTGATCCGACCGGCACGGCACTGCCGAGCCGGCAGCCGCCGCGTGGATGCCTGCTTGCCATTGACAGAGAGCTCGAACTGCCGCTTCCGCTCGATCCCGTCACCACGCCGGCCATTTCCGCACCTTCCCGTCACCATGCCGGCCATCCTCGACCTCCACTCCACCATTCCCCTCAATCCTAGGCCAACATTCGCCCTCCTTCGAGTCGCATTTTGCCAGCCAAAGTGTCCACTGAACAGAGCTCCGTCGCCGGCCATTTCCGCCCCTCTTCCTGTTGCCCGAGGTAGGGGGTAAGCTTCCCCACCTTCTCCTCTCCCTCCCCGACCTCCTGCGGCGAGCCGCCGTGCCCCGTAGGGCCGGATCCCGGCGCGCGCCGCCACCCCCTCTCTTTGCCGAGAGGAGGAAGAAGGCAGGGAGGAAGAAGATCATTTTGTGATCGAACCCCTGCTTTTTCATGTTTTTATGATCTAATCCCGTGCACTGTTTCTAGAGTCTTGCGGATCTCTCAATCTAGCCCCAGAAAACTATGAACAATTGCGAATAGGTCCTAGATCGGTTGTTTTTCGATTTAAAATCTATTTTTCTAGCCGAAACTTTGAAAAATCACTAAAAATCATACAAAAATGCTAAAAATGCAAAATCAGTTGCATTGTACTCCTATTGAGTAGATCTATCAGAGGAGCATGATGGTGAGGTGGTAAATGATGGTTTTGCCCCTAGAATGTTGCATGCATGCTAAAACTAAATAAATAGCAAAAGTGGGTTAAATGGATTCCAAAAATTTTGAAATCTTGTTGGTAGTGCATATGTGACATTTGAATCTGTTGAGGAATTTTGTGGCCCTAGCATTGGCTGCCAAATGGCAGATCTGCCCTTAGGGTTGAATTTTTACAATAAAAATGCATGGGAAATACTTGCATTTGAAACTTGTTCTAAAACTTATGCAAGATTTTATGGGAACACCTTGTGGTATATTTAGCTGGTAGAAAAAGTTGGGGAGTCTGCATGTAAGGTTTGACGGGCGATTTGGAATTTACAATATAATGCTTGTTTGAATGAATAATAGGAAAAAGTGACCTTAAACTACAAAATAAATTCTAGGAAAAATCATGATGCTTTATAGTTAATTTTAGGTTCTAGAAAACATTTTTGAGAATTTTATTGCTACTATTTTCTACTGCAAGCTAAATAAGCTAAAATAAATATATGGAAAATAGATGTCCTATCAGATCTCAGATATTTTGATTGCTGATTTTTGTACACGAAATTTATGCCCTGTTAGGCTTGCTGTCAAAATGGGAAGGTCAGAAACATTTCTTGCTAATTATAACAAATCTAAGAATTTAATTGGTATGGAAAATTGCTGAAATCTTAGTAATTTATCTACAACACCTTTGCGGCTGAAATATGGCTAGAGACGTTTTACTACAACTGCCTTCATGTCAAAAATTGTTAAAGTGCATTTGGAACTGGTTAACATCCAAAACTCAACTTGAGGGATTAAAACTAAGGGTGAATAAAAATTTGGTTAAGTGAGATGAGGTAGACTGTCATGTATGCTTAGTGTTGCTTAATTAGGGTTTGTCGACTTGATGTGAGTCCTTGTGTTGTCACATGCAATGTGTTAACCTACATTAGATGATGGTTTCTATGATTTCTTAGTATTGAATAAGATTTGACACGAAAATGCATAACTCCACATGTTGCTTACGGTTGATTACATTTCATCTGCACCATATGCAAGCATTTGCATTTTCTTGCACTCATATTGCATTATGTCCTGCATATAGATCCCGTGAACGAGGAGCACCCGCAGGAGCAGCCGATCGTAGAGGAGCAAGAAGAAGAGCAGAACCAAGAGCATGAAGGCCAGCAGCTAGTGCCCGACTTCGCTCTGGAGGCAGCTACTGACCCGAGTGAGGAAGGTAGGCAGGACCATAATTCACCCAACTAATACAATGTTAATTGCTTGATATTTACGCATCCGCATTAGGAGTTGACTGAAAACACTTGCATTAGATTCCCTGGCCGCCCTAGCCCTAGCACCTATACATAGGGTTTGTAGGACGAGCCTGCCTAGAATTTACTAGGTACGAGTAGACACGGGTGAATGGAGTCACTCGTCGCGTTGGTGATTTCAAAATCACAGAGATATTACTATTATGGCAATTATTACTTATGCTCATGATTAAATGAAGACCGAGCGGAGATTTTATTTTAGTATTTACTTTTCATGATGTCGCACTATGGACTCCGCTCGAGTCACTTAAGCTCCGTTCGTTGTTCGCCTATTGGTCGGCATAACATTGCTAGAGTGCTTAACTAGGTCATGGGACTGGTGAAAGTCTTACCTGGGCTCATCCAAAGTTTTCGAGGTGCCACCCATGCACTTGTAGGAGGCCGACGGGCCCAGGGGCGTTTGTACTTGAGGGAGGGCTGACCCATTGCGCTGTGGTAACGCTCCTGAGGGGGCACAACCTGGGGGTTAGGTGGGGGCGCTTTGAATCTTCAGACAAGACAGGTGGAGATGGGGGCTATATGTAGGAACGCGAAGGCTAGTAAGCATATACCTGTGGCATGATAGTTATTCCCGGGAATTAAAATCGATTCGAATCGCTGATGCCCACCAGATGTGGGAATGCCAATACCTTTGACGTTCATCGTAGTAACTATTTAAATATGATATAACTATACTCATGATTTCAAATATCACATGCTTGATTTGTACCTGCTTACATTTCTGCAATTTGTTATTATATTGATGATTATATGCAAATGATGAAAACTTGTTATTTTATGCTGATTATATCACTGCTTAAAATCAATGGCTAAGGATCCACTTGTTAGGAAGCAAGCTTTGTGTCAGCCGTAAGCCAATCCATTAACTCCTACTGAGTAATTAGTACTCAGGGTTTGCCCCCACATTCGTGTGCACCTGTGTTGGAGGCAGTGCATGCATGCATCAGGGTTGAAAGTACTCATGTGTGGCACAGGAATAACATCAGTTGATTCAATGTTGTTTCTTTCAATGCAAGTCTTTTGGATGTTATCATGAATTCTGAACTTTAAATTTCCGCTGCAAGATACTTTTAAACTTGCCATGCGACGGCTCTATGTTAGAACTTGTATTTTATTTCGAACTGGTTTGGAAAACTAAGTCTATTTATGCTATATTCAACTGCCTGTGATGATATAACTATTGTGGCTCCATCGAGGGTTGGATGTGTATAATGTCGATTCCTCTGGGTTAAGGTAATATCTGGAGCCTTTTTGACTCTCGACGGACGACCGGGTTTAGTTCAGTCTAATTATACTGCAAGCTAGAGGTGGCAAGTGTACTTAGCCCAGGTTAAAATGGCAATTCTGCCACAGCTGGTATCAGAGCCAATCAAACACGGACAATAGTCATATCATCCAGATTTGATTTACAAACGTATTTTCAAAAACCCTTTTCAAGTAATTCAAAAATGAGAGTATACGATATGCCCATATTAAGGATGTTAGTATATTACCAGGTGACATCGCTAACATTCTGACCTAAATAGAACTCATATGCATATTCAGCACTTTAGGAAGCAACATTTCGGCCATAGTCCATCCCTAGTACTAGTGGAACGCTATTGGGATTTGCGGACTGTTGTGAACCCCGTATTCATGCTGGTAGGATAGATCTTTTTTTGGGGGGTGGTCACGCCATTGTAGTGTTTCATGATCATCGTTCCTTCGACCAAAATTGTAATTAGATCTTGTTGGCCACCATTTCTCTCTCCAGCAATTCCCCAGTACTAGAGGAACGTTGGGTGTGTTGAGAAAAATGGCGCCACTACGTCGTCCACCAGATGTACCTTAACAAAAATCGTGGATGCCACTTTTAGGATTAGAGTGGTAATGTATGATGATGGTGATTATGTTGGGGTGAGCATGCATTTTTCTGCAGGTACACTAATCGCGTGTGAAATTAAGAACGAGTAGAGAACGATTAGATGCATTAGGGAGTGCCGTGCATGTGTCACCGAAATATCGGTAGTTATAATTACTGAATATAGAACGCGTGATGTGAGACCGAATAGGACGAATCATACCATTGTTCTATTCATTCCGGGGTTATTGTTAAAAGTCAAATAAGATAAATCGTGATCTAAGAATATGCTTTCTGCTCGCTCCTTTAATTAAATTCTTTGAAATAATGCAACTCACTGACTAAAAGTCTTTCTTATTTAAAACATATGGCTAGGACCAAGCAGACTGCAGGTAAGGCCGTGAGCAGGAGGGGTCTTCGCAGGGTCGGGCAGAAGGCTGCCCCTCTTCCACCCGTGACCCACATTCCCCTTTACGTTAAGGGTGGGAGACTTCACACTCACTGCCGCAACGAGTGCGACCTCTCTCAGATCCTTGCAGGGCCATGAGGGAGATGAGGCGTCGACCTTGTCCCTACTACTCCATGCAAATAGAGCACGATGAGGGGAGCTGCCTTGCCAGTGTTGTCCTTCCCACTGGTCCTTTTGCGGGGGAGCAGAGGCTCTCCGTCTATTGGGCCAACGAGAAGGAGGCTCTTCAGAAGGTAGCCCTGGCGGCTATCACTGAGCTGACTAGCTCGGGGACGGCAAGTGCCTTTGTGCTGCGCTACCTTTCCATTGACGACTACGATGATGAGTGGGTCCGTCGTCACGAGTTGCTGCAGGAGCGGATCGACACCAGGCCGCATGCCGCGAGCATGGAGTTCTCCCAAAGCGTGCACGGGATGTACATTCGCTCTGCGGACCGTGCCCAGCACTACCTTGACCTGCGCCTGGAGTCTCGAGCCCGTGTACAGGAGCTGGAGGCACAACTGGCTGCCCGTGTAGCTTAGGACGAGCAGCATCAGCTTGCTCTAGCTCAGGTCCAGCAGCAGGTCGGAGAGCTACAGCAGGACTTGCAGGCGCACCACGCGCACCTCCACGAGCTTCAGGGCATGTTGGGGGCTGCGGCTCAGTTCACAGGACAGCTGCAGCAGTGCATCACGGAGTTTGAGCAACAGCACCCCACCTTGGGTAGGATCCTCCGGTTGTGCTTTCCTCTGGACAGGCGGCAGATGCCCCAGTGCCTAACGCTCACTCTGCTGCTTGAGTGATGTGTGAGGCGTGATAGTTGGTGACCCATCTTTTGTACATGTGGTATGTTATGAGCGATGTTTTGTACTATGCCGCTCCGTGCGTATTATCATGGCTGTACTGAACAATGGTGAGGTCGAGAGAACTCATTTGTGTAAGCCAAGTTGATGCCCGAACTCTAGGATGATGCATCATTTTAGGGTGGGTGTGACAACCCCACGTATGTAATGGTAGACCTTTTAACCATGCTAATACCCTCTAATATGTATGTAGTGGCTGCTGGATGCTTATGGGTGATTTGGAATGATGTAGTGCGCCATGAGTTTGAAAATTGCACCTGAGTCTTGTTTTGGTTGCAATCTGAAAATCTGGACTGCAGCAGCTTAATCTGAGCGTAGTGTGAGATCTGGAGGGTGTTGGACCAAATTTTGTATACCAAACTTGTTGAGAACTTCTGGTTTCCCAACTTTGTCAATTGGAGCTTCTTCTGAATGTGTTTTGTTTTCAAGTTACGGTCAGATTTCTTTAAATCTGAATTCTGGACTGAAACAGCCATCACGGAAGAAGCGCATGTTCCAACCAGATGTTGGGGGATTTAAGCTGGGATTTATATACAAAACTTGTAGAATGTGAAGTCCAGAACAATTTTGTTATATAAATTTTCCTCTAAAACCGTTTGGTTGGAGAGATATAGTCGAAAACATTTAAGTTCAGAATCTGGACAGAGTTGACAGGCATTGATAAATGATGAAATTCGACCAAGAATAGAAAGGAAATGATCAAAACTTTACATAACAAAGTTATAGACCACAAGATAAGGAAAAACTTTTCTAAGGGTGTCATCGGTTGAAAATGCACGGATTGTGTTCAGTTTGCTTTAAACCTTTAACCGTCCCAGATTTGGGCTGAAAACCTAAGAGGAGCTGGTAATCCAAATTTTTCTTCATAGTCCAAATCTGATCACTCAAAATGGTATATAAGAAAGATGTAAGAAATTAAGTTTTGAGCAACTTTCATATTCTGAATTTTACCAAAATCAACAGTTTAGGCACTCAGATCGTTGAAATTCAGAGACCATACCCTGCACATCAAAACTGCATATTTACTTTAGGCTATGACATGCGATTGTCCAACCATGCGAGATGTAGGCTAATGCCTTATGTGTGATAAAGCGATTCTGTTGTATTACATGTTTCCATGTATTTATAACGTGTCTCTGATGCTATGATCTTTTGTCACCGCATCTATTGCACTAAGGATTTTTGGACTAAACATTATTTGGCCTCATTCTTACAGATGGTGAACACTCGCAATGGTCAGTCCTCGGGGCAGCAAGCGCAAGGCGCTCCACCCCTGCCGGAGTTGGCCACGTTGGTGGTACAGTAGGCTGAGCTGATCCACATTCTAGCGGAAGATCGCTAGGCCCGTGGGCAGCAACAACTGCGGGAGCATCGGCTTCGTGGCATCACCTATCAGGACTTCGAGGGGCTGCGGCCACCTGTTTTCACCAACTGTCATGAGCCACTTGTAGCCGATGACCGGCTTCGCAACATCCAATCCAAGTTTACCTTTCTGCTAGGGATCACCGAGCAAGAGAAGGCTCACTTTGCAGGTCAGCTTCTCCAGGGACCTCCAGGGGTGTGGTATGCCACCTTCCTCACCATGCAGCAAGAGGGCCATGAGCCCACTTTGGAGGAGTTTCTTCAGGCTTTCCGGGCTCACTACATCCCGGCGAGCTTGATGGAACAGAAACACTGAGAGTTCCGGGAACTCAAGCAAGGCAACAAGACAGTGATGCAATATGTGCAGTCTTTCATCCACCTCTCCCAGTATGCCCCTAGGGATGTTGCTACCAATCCTGAGCGAGCAGAGAGGCTCTTGGATCACCTTGACCCCACTCTCCGGACGCATTTGGCCCAATGCTACCAGAGCTTTACTGAGTTGGTGGACACGGCACTCGACATGGAGAATCATCTACGTGCCGCTAATGAGGACTAGAAGCACAAGAGGCTAGCCAACACCATAGATTTTGGCTCTTCCCAAAAGCAGAAGACGACCTACAAGCCACCACAGCAGTACTATCAGCAGCATCACTTTGTGGTCTGGCCCAATTAGCCAGGGTGGATCCACAGGGCGACACAGCAGCAGCAGAACACTTGCACAGCTGCCGACTCCTCGTGCTCCCAGTGTCCCGGGGCCTAGTGCTCCTTGCTTCAACTGTGGCAAGATCAGCCACTTCAGCAAGGACTGCAGGGCTCCTCGTAGGATCTAGGGTCCTACCCCTACCGATGGCAGTCAGTAGGGTAGACAGAAGGGACCTGCACCCAAGACAGGTCGGGTGCACTACGTGCACATGGAGCAGATCCCCACTGGAGAGCCTGTACTCGCTGGTACGTTCATGGTCAACGGTCAACCGACCGTCGTGTTGTTCGATTCAGGCGACACTCATACTTTTATTAGTCAATCATATACATCTAGGCATGGGATAAAAACTTCCTGCATAAAAGAGAAATATCAAATCACTGCTCCCGGGAATCCGATTAATCAAATCTGATAGTGAAGAGGCTGAAATTGAGCATAGGAGAGGAGGAATTTATTATTAACCCTGCGGTGCTGCCACACCAAGGGATTGATATCATCTTAGGTATGAATTGGATGACAGAGAATAATGTGGTCCTAGATATTGGCAGCAGGACAGTGCAGTTAAGGTCTAATGTTAGTGGTAAGATTTTATGAGTACACATGCCAAATCAGAAACACTTGTCACCCACAGTGAATGCAACTCAATTGCAAGAGATTAAGAAGATACCAGTAGTGTGTGAATTCCCGGATGTGTTTTCGAAGGAGCTTCCTGGTTTCCCACCAGAACAAGATGTGGAGTTTGCCATTGAGCTCGTTCCAGGCACTGCACCTGTGTCAAAAAGGCCACACAGAATGCCGCCTAATGACTTGAAAGAACAGAAAACACAGCTACAAGAACAGTTAGACAAAAGGTTCATTCGGCCTAGCTCATCACCATGGGGTTGTCTAGCTCTCTTTGTTGAGAAGAAGGATCATGGTGGAAAAAGGCTATGTGTTGATTATCGGCCACTAAATGCAGTGACCGTCAAAAACAAATACCCATTGCCACACATTAACATTTTGTTCGATCAATTAGCTGGGGCAAAGGTCTTCTCTAAGATCAACCTAAGGTCTGGCTACTATCAGATAAAGATCAGGGAAGAGGATATACCAAAGATAGCATTCTCCACCAGATACGGCTTATATGAATATTTGGTTATGTCTTTTGGGTTAACCAATGCACCGGCTTTCTTCATGTATATGATGAAGTCGGTGTTCATGAATGAACTTGACAAATTTGTAGTGGTGTTCATTGATGATATATTGGTCTACTCCAAAAATGAAGAAGAACACAAACAGCACCTAACGATTGTACTCACCCGGCTTAGAGAAAACAAGCTCTATGCCAAGTTCAGCAAGTGTGCATTCTGGCTAAAAGAAGTGGGTTTCTTATGTCACATTCTGTCTAAAAAAAGGAGTCGCAGTTGACCCTAGCAAAGTCGAGGATGTACTAAATTGGAAGCAACCCAAAACCGTGACTGAGATCTAGAGTTTTCTTGGTTTAGTGGGCTACTACCGCCGCTTTATCAAGGACTTCTCTAAGATTGCAAAGCCAATGACCTCATTGACTAAGAAAAATGCAAAGTTTGCTTGGAGCCCGAAATGTCAGGAAGCCTTTCAAACACTGAAGAAATTGTTAACCTCTGCACCAGTACTAGCACAACCGGACATCACTAAACCTTTTGATGTGTATTGTGATGCCTCTAGCAATGGGCTTGGCTATGTATTAATGCAAGAAGGAAGAGTAATTCCTTACGCCTCCCGCCAACTGAGAAAGCATGAAGCAAACTGCCCAACACATGACCTTGAGCTAGCAGCAGTTGTACACGCACTGAAGATATGGAGAAACTTGAGAGCCAATGGGTCGGCTCCATTGCCTCTGGAGTGATGAGTGATTGTTAATAGAAGCCAAAGACCCATAAGGACTTCGGCACAAGAACTCTGATGGACAGGAGGCCCTTCAATGGATTGGAGGTAGACGAAACCCCTTCGAAGGACTGGAGGCATGCTCGACGTCAGTCGGCCATGGGAGTTCGGTACACGGAGGAGCGGCATGGCGACGGCACGAGTAAGAGCTCCGAAGGACTACGAGGCGACCCCGATGGACTAAGGATGCCGGGTGCCACCGCGGTGCTCCAGCCTGAGTACATGGTGCGAAGATGGGCGAGGGCATTGGCGGATTCGCTCAAATCCATCACCCTACCACCAAGTTACCAAACTCGGTGAATGGACTCATTCTCACTGAGATAGAGTGGAGTGGGCCGTTCCAGGCCCAGGAAGGAAACCCTATGTTTCCCGGTTTCTGACTTCAAAACCGGGGGTCGATCAGCGGATTTGGACTACTGGCCACGTGCATGTCATCCGTGAGTTAGCTTGCAAGCGAAGAAGATCAAGACTCCATCATGGTCATCCATCCCCGAGAAAGTCGAGTCTTTTCCGTTTTGGCCCCTACGAGCGTTTCTGTAATATATGGGGTCTTAGTGTAAAATGTGTCAATTAGGCCAGGGCTATAAATACCTAAGTGGCTAGTCATTTAGACGACTCTTCCACCTCTAGAAACCCTAGGCTTAGTCTCCAACCAGCCAAGTGCTTAGAGAGCAAATCGGGTGCTTAGCTTAGGATTTGAGAGTCCCCTAGGCTAGTACTTTGCATTAGTGGGAGGATGAAGGGTGGTAAGCTGAGTTGAGCCTTGTAAGAACTGATTTCCTCATCTAATCAAGGCAAGATTTGTCCTAATTTCGTGCTCATGTGTGCAGCCATCTTTCTCCCCCTTTCTAGTTCGTTTTTGGATGTAACTCACGGGCTTTTGGTGATTTGTGTTGCCCATGAGTTAATCCTGTTCTATTGGCTCTTTTGGACTTGATAGGACGTGGAGATTATGACTTAGTTCATGTCAATCCTGTTGGATTGCCACGAGCAAGTTTCTCTTGAGTTTTCCCCCTTCTTGCCCAAAGATTGCCATCTCATGAGATCTGAAATCCCCGCTGATCTCTTAGTCATTTTGCATTGATCTTTTAGGAAAAGCTTTGGAATAGGGTCCAGATAGCCTGTGCAAAATCTCGTGAAGTTTGGATAAGATTTGGTCAAGTTTGGGTTTGAAACCCCGTGTCTACGACTCTACCGAACAGTCCGGCAAAGGCCGCCAGACAATCCGGTCTCACCGGACAGTCCGGCAGTGCCCACCGGACAATCCGGTGCTGGGGTCTCTCCGGGACCTCCCACTAGACAGTTTGGCAAAAGAGACCGGACTATCCGGTGACACCGGATAGTCTGGACCCTGTTACCGAATAGTCCGGTCCAGGTAGGGAAGCTGATGTGTTTTCTCTGATTGCTTCTTCCGCTGTGTTTTTGCTTCGAATTTTTGCATTCCCCACTTCCAGACTATTCTCTTTGCGTGCTGTGAGTCAGTGAGATGCACTTTGGTGCGGTGAGTGTCGTGTGGTGGATTTTGCAAGGTTCGTTGCCTCGGTGCCCTTTTGAGTCGGATTTCAGTTTTTCTCGCATTAGTGCGTATCCTCTCAGTGGACGGGCACTCTTGGGCTTCTAGACATGTATCTGTTCAGTGGATGGTGTCTAGTTCTTCTTTCAAGCACCAGTTTTAGGAGGGGTGTGATTTTGAGTCTTCAAGTGCTCCTATTCACCCCCCTATAGTCGCACGTCGCGATCCTACAATTGGTATCAGAGCCGGTTAGGTTTCTTCATACCTTTACTGGTGAAAAACCAATAGCGACTATGGCGCACTCTGGGAATGTTCCGGTTCTCAGCTCGGATGCCTATCCCAATTGGAAGGGTAGGATGAAAGCTTTCTTGCTAAGCCAGAGTGAGGACATATGGAATGCTACATAGTGTACGACTTTCACGGTGCTCCCCATTGCGGAGCGTTCCACACCGACGCTCATTGCTCAGCACGAGGCTGAACTACAAGGCAGTGAACTTTCTCTTCTCTGGACTTGGTCCGGCAGACTATGAGAGGTTGAGCCACCTTAGTACTGCCCGTGAGATCTAGTCCCTGCTCAGTGCACACCAAGAGGGGACGGTGACAGTTAAGGGTCGGCTTGTTGAGACTTACCGGCGCGAGTATGAGAACTTTATTCAGAAACCAGGAGAGTGTATCGATGCCTTGTTTGGTTGTTTTCGGTCGATCATCAACAAGCTTCGTGTAGACTCTGCTCCTAATCCTCTCCCATACTCTGACCATCAGCAGGCTGTAAAGCTGTTGTATTCCTTGGATAGGAATGTGTGGGAGATCAAGAAGAACTCCATTCTTGAGTCGGTAGGGTATGACACCTTGGGAGTTGAGGAGCTTTACAGCAAGCTCAAGGCCACAGAGGTTGATTACCAGATGATAGATATGGTCACTGGTACTGGCTCCAAGAGCCTGGCCTTAGCTTCCAGCTCCAAGGAAGTTGCTACTAACCCCCCCACTTCACGGTTTTTTCGTTCTCTACTTTGATGTCTGTGACAGAGGAAGCAGTTGGTGTCACTTGGGGATGATGAGCTTTGCCTGGTGTCTAGTGGCTTTTAGTGCACCTATGACAACCGGATGAGCAAGAAGAGGGGCGAGAAGCCCAAGTGCTTTGACTATGGAGAGTTCAGCCACTTCATCGCCGAGTCACCGAAGAAGCAGAACGACTACTACAAGAAGGGCAAGAACCACTACCGCGACTTCGGCAAGCACCACTCTAGCAAGCACGACTACGGCAAGTGCGAACACACCAAGCACCACTCCGGCAAGATCAAGAACTTTAGGAAGGCTTTCAAGAGCTACCAGAAGGACAACCGGAAACGGGACAAGGCTTTCTTCGCTGAGCTTGGTGGTCTTTGCAGCGGATTGTCCTCTTCCTCCTCCTCGTCTTCGTCAAGCTCAAGCGATGAGGAGATCGTCACCAAGAGGGACAAGAGGAGGGACCAAGGTGGACTAGCTGGTCTCTGCTTCGTCTCCACTATGTCCAAGCACAAGCACAAGATGAACCAGAGATTGTTTTGCTCTGTGGTGCTTGAGGATAAGGACGACAAGGGCAACGACAATGACTCCTCTGATGAAGAGGTAACTCCTGAGCAAGCTGAGATCCTTGATATGCTGGAGAGGAATAGTCGTGAGTTGAAAGCCCAGGATAAGTTGTTGGAGAAGGCAGCCAAGAAGCTGCAGAAGCAGAAAGCCAAGCTTGCTGATGCTTTGGCTGAAATTGAGAGGCTGTAGAGTGTGCAAGCCTAGCCTAATGACTTTGAGTGCCCTACCTATGAGTCCCTCATGAGTGAGCTTTGTGAGTAGAAGAGCAAGTATGCTCATCAGGTAGAGGAGATGGATAGGTTCAAGGTTGAGTTTGGCAAGCTCCAGTCTAAACTAGATGAGCCTACCTTGAGTGAGGTGCTTGAGTGTGAGTCTTGCCTCCACCTAACTGTAGACATAGCTAAGCTGAAGGTCAAGTGTGAGGGGTAGCTCAAGGAGTTGGAGGAGCTTAGGGCTAGACCTATGCTTTTGGTTGCATGCACGGTCTGTCCTACCTTGAGGAGTGAGCTTGACCAGGTGAGAGCTGACTTTGAGGTGCTTTCAGCACGTCCTGATACGTGTGAGAGTTGTCTCACTTTGAGGCTGCAGTTGGTGGAGAAGGATGCTACCATTAGGAAGCTTGAGAACTTCGCTCATTTGATTCCCTCTATAGACTGTCCCACTTGTGCTGCCTAGACTTTAGTTCTGGAGAATCTAAGAGAGGCAAAAACTGACCTTGGTTGATGAGAACAACCATTTGAGAGACGTGCTCAGTTGGATGTATGCTAGAGAGCCCTAACTAAGGATGATTTTAGAGAGCACCAAGAGAGCTGAGGGTGATATGGGTGGACTTGGGTTAGGAGAGTGCAGTACTTCGGGTAAGAAGAAGAGTGCCCCAGTTAAGCATAAGACTGCTTCTCCTCAGCCTAGTCCTACTGTTGTTGGGGTTTACCACGAGCCTCCCAAGGCTGCCCCAAAGAAGCAGTTATGGACTCCCAAGCCCTCACCGGCTAAGTTGGACAGGGTAGTGATTGAGATCCTCCAGCCTCCTGTGAGCGAGGAGAGACTCCAACAGCCTGCTCCACCCAAGGCTACTCTACCTAAGCCCAAGACTCAGCCTAACTCCACTCCCAAGAGGCTTGTCTACCACTGTGATTTTTGCCAGTGGAATGGCCACTTGGAGGAGTTCTGCTTCAGGAGGAAGTGAGCTGAGAGGCAGGAGAGAGCCTAGGGGAACCAAGATCAGTTCTACAAGGGTAGTAGGCAGGTTCCCCCCCGTAGCGGTGAGATGAGAGACCACTTTGCTAGTGGTGAGAGAGGAGGCGGCTTTCAGGCCCGTGCTCCTAGTGGTGAGAGACACTTTGCCCACCGTGCTCCTAGTCGTTTTCAGCGTGGCTATGAACCTCGTGACCGAGGCTTTGGTAGAGGGTTTGAGAGCTCACGCTTTGGAGGTCATGAGTACCCAGATCATCGTGATGCTTACTTTGGCTATGCTTTTCCCACCGTTGAGCAGATGGCTCAACACTGGTTCAGCAGTTTCACTAACCCCAGTGCCGGACCATTTCCTCAATCTCGCTTTCCTTGATTTTGCAGGATCGAGGCCTAGAGGACATATGGATTATGGACTCCAGCTGCTCTAGGCACATGATAGGGTACCGCAGATGGTTCTCTAGCCTCAACCCCGTGAGCACCAAAGAATACATCACATTCGGGGATAGTGGTCAAGGTAAATTGTTGGGTGTTGTTTCTGTTGCACTTTCTAGCAAGCTTTCCCTGCGAGAAGTTGCTTTGGTGAGGAATTTGAAGTTCAATTTGGTTTCTGTCTCGCAACTTCTCAAGGAAGGGTATGAGGTTCGCTTTAAGGAGGGTTCTTCTCGTGTGCTTGATGCTCAGAAAAACCTTGTTTGTCGGATTTTGCCCTATGGGCGGGTTTTTAAGGTTGACCTTGCATCTGTTTCTGGCCCTCCTCGGTGTTTGGTAGCTGGTCCTTCTGCTGATATTTGGAAGTGGCATAGGAGGCTAGGCCATTTGAGTTTTGATCTGCTTGTCAGGTTGAGCTCGATGGGTCTAATCTGAGGATTGCCCAATTTGAAAGCAGAAAAGGACTTAGTGTGCCACCCCTGTCGTCATGGCAAGATGGTTGCCACTTCTCATGCACCTGTGAATTAGGTGATGACCTCTTACTAGTGTCAGCTGCTGCATATGGACACGGTTGGTCCTGCTCGGGTACAGTCGGTCAGTGGGAAGTGGTATGTGCTTGTTGTTGTAGACGACTTTTCTCGCTTTTCGTGGGTGTTCTTCATGGAATTCAAAGATGAGGCTTTCGGTTTTGTTTGGGATCTAGTCTTGAAGTTAAGAAATGAGAGTCATAAGGCCATGAGGGCTATCCGTAGCGACAATGGCCGAGAATTTCGTAACTCTCATTTCAAAACCTTCTGTCGTGACCTAGGTCTTGATCATCGATTCTCATCTCCTTATACCCCACCTCAGAACGGTGTTGTGGAACGAAAGAACCGCACACTTGTAGAGATGGAGCGGACGATGCTTGATGAGCATAGGACTCCATGACGCTTTTGGGCTGAGGCTATGAACATGGCCTGTTATATTGCCAACCGCATCTTCCTATGAGCTTCCTTAGGGAAGACTTCATACGAGCTACGGTTTGGTAGGTAGCCCAGCATCAAGCACCAGCGTGCATTTGGCTGCAGATGCTTTGTGCTAAAAAATGGGGGTGCGTTTGGACAAATTTTAATCTCAATGCTTGGATGGTATTTTCCTTGGGTACGCCTCTAGCTCTACGGCATATAGAGTATGGATCCTTGATACCAAACAAGTGGTTGAGACTTGTGAAGTTTCCTTTGATGAATCTATGCCTTGCACAACCCCTGCATTTGAGCTTTCAGGTGATGATGAAGAAGGAGCTCCCATATTTGAAGATGAGGAAGTTCAGGTAGATGCTGGTGATGCAGGAGCCACTGCACCGGCCGCAGCTCCTGCCCTCTCTGCTACAAGCTTAGAAGATGAAGGAGGACCTTTGCCGACGGCTTCCTCCTCACTCCGCCGACCGCAAGCTCGAGCAGAGGCTGGCCCCGCTGAGGACACAGGGGAGGTGACCTCTGAGATTATTCCATCTTGGCATGTCCAGCGGGATCACCCTCCACATGGGATCATCGGTAACTTGCATGCGAGGATCTTGAGGTCCCAAACAGGTTCTATCGCTTTCTTTGCTCATGCTGCTTTTGTTGCCTCCTTTGAGCCCAAGGATGTTGGACACGCACTTTCTGATGGTAATTGTGTTAATGCCATTCATGAGGAGCTAGAAAATTTTGAGAGGAATGAGGTTTGGGTTTTGGTAGAGCCACCGCCACAATGCAATCCTATTGGTACAAAATGGGTTTTCAAAAATAAACAAGGGGAGGATGGCATTATTGTGCGGAACAAGGCTAGACTTGTGGCTAAGGGTTTTTGTCAAAAAGAGGGGATAGACTATGAGGAAATGTTTGCTCTAGTTGCATGCCTAGAAGCTATATGTATTCTCTAAGCCTTTGCAGCTTCCATGGGTTTCAAGCTTTTTCAAATGGATGTGAAGTCTGCTTTTCTAAATGGTTTCATACAAGAAGTTTATGTCAAACAACCCCCTAGATTTGAAAATGCTAAATACCCTAACCCTGTTTACAAATTGCAAAAAGCCTTGTATGGTTTGAAACAAGCCCCTAGAGCCTGGTATGAGAGATTGAAAACCATTTTGCTAAACCAGGGTTTCAAAATGGGGAGTGTTGATAAGACCTTGTTTCTCCTCAAGCATGGTTGTGATCTTCATTGTCCAGATATACATGGATGATATCATCTTTGGTGGCTCGTCTCACTCTCGAAGGAGTTTGAGATGAGCATGATGGGAGAGTTGCAGTTTTTCCTTGGACTGCAAATCAAGCAAGGGCGTGAAGGAACCTTCATCCATCAAGCCAAGTACACGAAGGACATTCTGAAGAGGTTTGGCAAGGGAGACCTCAAGCCTATGGCTACTCCCATGTCAACACAAACAGCGCTTGATGCAGATGAAGAAGGGGAGGTTGTGGACTAGAGAGAGTACTGAGGGATGATCGGCTCACTTCTGTACCTAACGGTGACTAGGCCAGACATCCAGTTCGCGGTTTGCCTTTGTGCACATTTTCAGGCCTCACCGAGCACATCACACCGTCAAGTAGTGAAGCGCATCTTCAGGTACCTGAAATACACTCCTGAGCTTGGTCTTTGGTTCTCTTCAGCTTCTATGCTCTCTCTCAGAGAGTATTCAGATGCTAACTTTGCAGGTTGCCAGCTGGAGCGCAAGTCTACTTCCGGCACCTACCAGTTTCTCGGCTCTTCTCTTGTCTCTTGGTCCTCACACAAGCAATCTAGTGTAGCCACTTCCACCACAGAAGCTGAATACATTGCTGCTGCTAGTTGCTGCTCCCAGCTGCCTTGGATGAAGTCCACCTTGAGTGACTTTGGACTCAGCTTCAGGAAGATCCCTCTCCTGGCAGACTCTACTTCTGCTATTTCTGTAGCTAAGAACCCCGTCTTGCACTCTAGAACCAAACACATAGACGTGAGGTTTTCACTTTCTGAGAGATCACTATGAGAAGGGAGATATAGACTTGATCCATGTGGAGACCGAGAACTAGTTGGCAGATATCTTCACCAAGCCCTTAGAGCTTAGCGCGTTTGCTCCCTTGCATGGGGAGCTTGGTGTTTGTGACCCCTTTTAGTTTGGGGTAACTTTGCTGTAGTTTAGGTCTTGTGTTGCTTTTTCTTTGCTTTTCTTTGCTTTTCTTGCATTTTGTATCATATCATATATTTCATTGTATCATATGCATTTTCATTTCACTAGCACTAGAGCTCATGTAGAATGATAAGTTAGTACTTGCTTGTGCTAGATTGTACAGTTACTTGCATGATCATGGTTGGCTAAGCTCCTTGAATCTGTCTAAGCTCTTTTACGGGCTAAGTCACTTTTATTTCTTGAAAATCAAAAACCATGATCACCACTTGACTTGGCTACCTAGCATGTGTAGGAATGTTGAATGCTATGTTATCTTCTCATGCTTGGATATGCTAGTTGTATGCCTTTGTTGAGTTTATGCCTAAGCATTTATGACACCTTGCCTAACTCTGAAATCTGAATTAAATCTGTGCTTTTTATGTGTCTTTTGAGCTGAAAAGAAAAGATCCAGGTGGGTTCACTTGTCACACGGATCTAGTTTGAGATAGCTTGCCTTTGCACTTTGGCATGAATTTGGACTAGGCTGTGTATAACAAAAACCTTGTCTTAAGCTGATTCGCGATTTTTAGAGGCAAACAAAACCAGTCAAAATGTGTTTTCCTTTTTCTCTCACTGACGCGTGGGCCCGCCGATCCGACCGGCACGGCGCTGTCGAGCCAACAGCCGCTGCATGGATGCCAGCGTATGGTGTCTCCCCTCGCACCACAGATCGCCCCTCCACCAACCGTGCCTTAAGTGGAGGGTTGCGCCCTCCCTCTTCTCTTTCTCTTCCTCTCCAGCTCGTCCCTCTACTCCTTCCGGTCGCCATTGACAGAGAGCTCGGGGCCGAGCTCGAACCACCACCTCTGCTCAATCCCGTGCCTCTCCATCACCACACCGGCCATCCTTGACCTCCACTCCACCATTCCCCTCAATCCTATGCTGACATTCGCCCTCCTCCGAGCCGCATTTCGCCACAGAAGTGTCCACCGAACGGAGCTCCGTCGTCGGCCATTTCCGCCCCTCTTCCTATTGCCTGAGGTAGGGGGTAAGCTTCCCCACCTTCTCCTCTCCCTCCCCGACATCCTACAGTGAGCCACTATGCCCCCACAGGGCCAGATCCCGGTGCGCGCCGCCGCCCCCTCTCTCTGTCGAGATCAGGAAGAAGGCAGGGAGGAAGAAGATCATTTTGCGATCTAACCCCTGCTTTTTTATGTTTTTACAATCTAATCCCATGCACTGTTCCTAGAGCGAATCTCTCGATCTAGCCCCTAAAAACTATGAACAATTGCGAATAGGTCCTGAATCTGTTGTTTTTCGATTTAAAATCTATTTATTCTAGCAGAAACTTTGAAAAATCACTAAAAATCGCACAAAAATGCTAAAAATGCAAAATTAGTTGCATTGTACTCCTATTGAGTAGATCTATCAGATGAGCACAATGGTGAGTTGGTAAATGACATTTTTGCCCCTGGAATGTTGCATGCACGCTAAAGGTAAATAAATAGCAAAAGTGGGTTAAACGGATTGCAAAAATTATGAAATCTTGTTGGTAGTGCATATGTGACCTTTGGATCTGTTGAGGAATTTTGTCACCCTAGTATTGGCTGCCAATTGGCAAATCTACCCTTAGGGTTCAATTTTTGCAATAAAAATGCATGCGAAATACTTGCCATATGAAACTTGCTCTAAAAATTATGCTGGATTTTATGGGAACACCCTGTGGTATATTTAGCTGGTAGAAAAATTTTGGGAGTCTGCATGTAAGGTTTGAGGGGTGATTTGGAATTTACAAGATAATGCTTGTTTAAATAAATAATAGGAAAAAAGTGACCTTAAACTGCAAAATAAATTTCAGGAAGAATCATGGTGCTTTATAGTTAATTTTAGGTTCCAGAAAACATTTTTGTGAATTTTATTGTTACTGTTTGCTGCTGCAAGCTATATAAGCTAAAATAAATATATGGAAAATAGATGTCCTATCAGATCTCAGATATTTTGATTGCTGATTTTTGTACATGAAGTTTATGCCCTCTTAGGCTTGCTGTCAAAATGGGAAGGTCAAAAACATTTCCTGCTAGGAAAATTGCTGAAATCTTAGTAATTTATCTGCAACACCTTTGAGACCTTTTACTATAACTGCCTTCATGTCAAAAATTGTTAAAGTGCATTTGGAACTGGTTAACATCCAAAACTCAACTTGAGGGATTAAAACTAAGGGTGAATAAAAATTTACTTAAGTGAGATGAGGTAGACTGCCATGTATGCTTAGTGTTGCTTAATTAGGGTTTGTCCACTTGCTGCGAGTCCTTGTGTTGTCACATGTGATGTGTTAACCTACATTAGGTGCTGTTTTGTACGATTTCTTAGTATTGAATAAGATTTGACATGAAAATGCATAACTCCACCTGTTGCTTACAGTTGATTACATTTCATCTGCACCATATGCAAGCATTTGCATTTCCTTGCACTCATATTGCATTATGTCATGCATATAGATCCCGCAAACGAGGAGCACCCGCAGGAGCAGCTGATCATAGAGGAGCCAGAAGAAGAGCAGAACCAGGAGCAAGAAGGCCAGCAACCGGTGCCCAACTTGGCTCCGGAGGTAGCTACTTACCCGAGTGAGGAAGGTAGGCAGGACCATAATTCACCCAGCTAATACAATGTTAATTGCTTGATATTTACGCATCCACATTAGGAGTTGACTGAAAACACTTGCATTTGATTCACTGGCCGCCCTGGCCCTAGCACCTATACATAGGGTTCGTAGGATGAGTTTGCCTAGAATTTGCTAGGTACGAGTAGACACGGGTGAATGGAGTCAGTCGTCGCATAGGTGATTTCAAAATCACAAAGATATTACTATTACGGCAATTATTATTTATGCTCATGATTAAATGGAGACCGGGCGGAGATTTTATTTCAGTATTTACTTTTCATGATGTCGCACTATGGACTTTGCCCGAGTCACTTAAGGTCCATTCATTGTTCACCTACTGGTTGGCATAACATTGCAAGAGTGCTTAACCGAGTCATGGGACCAGTGAAAGTCTTACCTGGGCTCGTCTGAAGTTTTCGAGGTGCCGCCCATCCCCTTGCAGGAGGCCGATGGGCCCAAGGACGCTTGTACTCAAGGGAGGGCTGACCCAGTGCGCTGTGATAACGCTCCTGAGGGGGCACAACCTGGGGGTTAGGTGGGGGCGCTTTGAATCTTGGGACAAGACAGGTGGAGATGGGGGCTATATGTGGGAACGCAAAGGCTAGTTAGTATATAGCCCTGGCATGATAGTTATTCCCGGGAATTAAAATCGATTTGAATCGCTGATGCCCACCAGGTGTGGGAATGCCAAACCATCATAGTAACTATTTGAATATGATATAACTGTACTCATGATTTCAAATATCACATGCTTGATTTATGCTGCTTACATTTCTGCAATTTATTTTTATGTTGATGATTATATGCAAATGATGAAAACTTGTTACTTTATGTTGATTATATCACTGCTTAAAATCAATGGCTAAGGTCCACTTGTTAGTAAGCAAGCTTTGCGTCAGCCGTAAGCCAATCCATTAAGTCCTACTGAGTAATTAGTACTCAGGGTTTGCCCCCACATTTTGAGAGCAGGTATGGAGTTCCTCGTGTGCACCTATGTTGGAGGCGGTGCATGCATGCAATAGGGTTGAAAGTACTCATGTGTGGCACAGAAATAACATCGGTGGGCTCGATGTTGTTTCTTTCAATGCAAGTCTTTTGGACGTTATCATGTATTCAGAACTTTAAATTTCTGCTGCGAGATACTTTTGAACTTGCCATGCGACGGCTCTATGTTGGAACTTGTATTTTATTTCGAACTGGTTTGTAAACTAAGTCTACTTATGCCATATTCAACTGCATGTGATGATGTAACTATTGTGGCTCCGTCGAGGGCTGGATGTGTGTGATGTCGGTTCCTTTGGGTTAAGGTAATATCGGGAGCCTTTTTGACTCTCGGCGGGCGATCGGGTTTAGTTCGGTCTAATTACACTTCAAGCCAGAGGTGGCTGATGTACTCAGCCCGGGTTAAATCGGTGGTTCTGCCACAATGCTAAACACCCTAACCATGTTTACAAATTGCAAAAAGCCTTGCATGGTCTAAAACAAGCCCCTAGAGCCTGGTATGATAGATTGAAAACATTTTTGCTAAACTAGGGTTTCAAAATGGGGAGTTCTGATAAGACTTTGTTTCTTCTCAAGAATGGTAGTCATCTTCTTATTGTCTAGATGTACGTGGATGATATCATCTTTGCTGGCTCATCTGACTGTCTTGTTACCAAGTTTTCTGAGTAGATGTCGAAGGAGTTTGAGATGAGCATGATGGGAGAGCTGCAGTTTTTCCTTGGACTGCAAATCAAGCAAAGTCGTGAAGGAACCTTCATCCATCAAGCCAAGTACACGAAGGACATTTTGAGGAAGTTTGATATGGGAATACGCCAAGCCTATGTCGACTCCCTTGTCAACACAAACGACGCTTGATGTAGATGAAGAAGGGGAGGTGGTGGACCAAAGAGAGTACCGAGGGATGATCGGCTCACTTCTATACCTGACGGCGACCAGGTCGGACATCCAGTTTGCGGTTTGCCTTTGTGCACTTTCAGGCCTCACTGAGGACATCACACCGTCAAGTAGTGAAGCACATCTTCAGGTACCTGAAATACACTCCTAAGCTTGGTCTTTGGTTCTCTTCAGCTTCGACGCTCTCTCTTAGAGGGTTTCGGATGCTGACTTTGCGGGTTGTTGGCTAGAGCGCAAGTCTAATTCTGGCACCTACCAGTTCCTTTGTTCTTCTCTTGTCTCTTGGTCCTCACGGAAGCAATCTACCGTAGCCACTTCCACCACAGAAGCCGAATATGTTGCTGCTGCTAGTTGCTACCCCCAGCTACTTTGGATGAAAGCTACATTGAGTGACTTTAGCTTGAGTTTTAGAAAGATCCCTCTCCTAGTAGACTCTACTTCTGCTAATTCTGTAGCTAAGAACCCCGTCTTCCACTCTAGAACCAAACACATAGACGTGAGGTTTCACTTCCGGAGATATCACTATGAGAAGGGAGATATAGACTTGATCCATGTGGAAACTGAGAACTAGTTGGCCGATATCTTCACCAAGCCCTTAGAGCTTAGCATGTTTGCTCGCTTCCATGGGGAGCTTGGTGTTTGTTACCCATTTTAGGTTGGGGTAGCTTTGTTGCAGTTTAGGATTTTTATTTGCCTTCTCTTTGTTTTTCCTTGTATTTTGTATCATATCATGCATTGCATTATATCATATGCATTTCAACTTCACTAGCACTAGAGCTCTTCTGGAATGACTAGTTAGTACTTGCTTGTGCTGGATTGTACAGTGCTTGCATGATCATGGTTGGCTAAGCTCCTTGAATCTGTCTAGTATCATTTGTGAGCTAGGTCACTTTTATTTCATGAAAATCAAAAACTCATGATCACCACTTGACTTGGCTACCTAGATGTGTAGGAATGTTGAACATTATGCTATCTTTTTGTGCTTGGATATGCTAGTCGTATGCCTTTGATAAGTTGATGCCTAAGCTTTTATGACACCTTGCCTAAATCTGAAATCTGAACTAAAACTGTATACAAGTTGTGTCTTATGAGCTGAATTGAAAAGATCTAGGTGGGTTCGCTTGTCACACTGATCTAGTTTGAGATAGCTTGCCTTTGCACTTTGGCATGAACTTGGACTAGGCTGTGTATGACCAAAACCTTATCTTAAGTTTCTGACGGTTCTCTGAACCTAGGCTTGGCATTGGTTGGTAAGAAGTGGCTAAGACAAGTGAATAACCCCTAGCACACGCTCTAACTTGCATGAAGCTACAAGTTGCTAAATCTGAAATTTGCAAGTCTCTAAATTGCTTATGGCCTGTTGTATATGTTTTGGTTGATCGTAGCACACCATGTATGTTTTGCTAGCATCTTGCTCTTCATGCCTACCTTGCTAGATGCTATTCATGTTGGTGATGCTTTCTTTTCAACAACCCTAAAAAACATGCTCCTGATCTATATAAGATAGATTCAATTGAGCTTGTTTCCATGCTTCTTTACCCTCACTTGCCATGTATGCTAGAACTCATATTTACTAGCTCTTCATTCCTGCTGAGCTCTTCTTGGTACACTTCCTGCATTTCATGGCATATTTTGAGGGGGGGGTTTTCTATTTCTGGGGGAGTTGAGTTCTATGACCCTTGATGTGTCCATTGTCAACAAGGGGGAGAGATTGTTGCTCCCAGGGGGAGTTCATGGACCAAGGGGGAGAATTATGGAGAGAACTAGTTGAGCAGAGCTGTGCATCCATCTTGCATTTGTGAGGATACATTTCAAGGGGAGTTTGTGCTTTGCATGCTCTTGCATCGGTGTGTTGAGCCTTTTGCCTCTTCCTAGAGGAGCCGATGCTTTGCCTAAGTATGACAGTGTTGAGCCAGTTTGCCTCTTTCTTGAGGGGTCAAGCTTTAGTTTGATCGACTGCGTTGAGTGGTTTCCCATGTCTTAGGGGGTCGATCTTTGGCTTTGCTTTTGTTGTCTCAATTTGCCCTTCTCTGCTTGTGTTTGGTTTTTGGGCATCTTGAGCAACTGGTTCTTTTCTTCTTTATTTTCGGTTTTACGCTTTTCTTCTTATCTTTGTTCTATTTTAGGTTACAGGTTGAAGGTGTTGACAATGCACTCATCAAGGGGGAGATTGAGAGCCAATGGACCAGCTCCATTGCCTCTGGAGTGATGAGTGATTATCAACAGAAGTCAAGACCTAAAAAGACATGGGCACAAGCCCTCCAATGGACTGGAGGTAGATGGTGAAGAAAGTCCTTCAAAGGACAGGAGGCATGCTCGGCATCGGTCGGCCATGGGAGTTCGGTACACGGACGAGCGGCACAACGACGGCAAGTGTAAGACCTCTAAAGGACTGCGAGGTGACCCCGATGGACAGGGGATGCTGGATGCACCACGGTGCTCCAATCCGAGTGCATGGTGCAAAGACATGCGAGGGCATTGGCGGATTCTCTCAACTCCGCCGCCCTACCACCAAGTTACTAAGACTTGGCAAATGGGCTCAATTCTCGCTGAGATAGAGTGGAGTGGGCTGCCCGGTTCTGATGTCAAAACCAGGGGTCGATCGGTGGATTTGGACTACTAGCCATGTGGACGTCATCCAAAAGATTGCGTGCAACTGAAGAAGATCAAGACTCCAGCGCGGTTGTCCGTCCTAGAGAAAGTTGGGTCTTTTCCAGTTTAGCCCCTACGGGCGTTTCTGTAATATAGGGGTCTTAGTGTAAACTGAGTCAGTTAAACCTGGGCTACAAATACCTAAGTGGCTGGTCATTTAGGTGACTCTTCCACCTCTAGAAACCCTATGCTTAGCTTTCCAACCAGCCAAGTGTTTCGAGTGAAAACCGGGTGCTAATCTAGGATTTGGAGTCCCCTAGAGCTAGTACTTTGCATTAGTGGGAGGATGAAGAGTGGTAGGCTGTGAGAAACCTTGTAAGAACAGATTTCCACTTCTAATTCAAGGAAGATTCATCCCCAATTCATGTTCTTGTGTGCAGTCATCTCCTTTCCCCCTTTCTAGTTTGGATTTTGGATGAAACTCAAAGGCTTTTGGTGATTTGCTTTGCCCGCGATTTAATCCTGTTGTTTCGGTTCTTTTGGACTAGCTAGGACGTGGAGATTATGACATAGATCATTTCAATCTTGAGTTTTCCTCTTTCTTGCCCAAAGATTGCCTTCTCATGAGATCTAAAATTTCCGCTAATCCCTTGGTCATTTTGAGTTGATCTTTTGGGAATAGCTTTGGAAAAGGGTCCAGATAGCCTGTGCAAAATCTTGTGGAGTTTGGACAAGATTTAGTCAGATTTAGGGTTCAAAGAATCAATTTCTGCGACTGTACCGGACTATCCGATACAGCCACCGGACTTCCGGATCCACCGGACTTCCGGATCCACTGGACAGTCCAGCAGCGCGTATCGGATAGTTCCGCATCGGCCCTGCTCGTAGCTTTCCACCGGACAGTCTAGCAACTGCCACCGGACTATCCGGTGTCACCGAACAGTCTAGGCACGGGCATCGGACAGTCCGGTGAGGCAAGGGCTGCTGCCTCGTTTTCGCTATTTCGTTCTTCTGCTGTGTTTTTGCATCGGATTTGCTTTTCCTAATGTCTGGCCATAATCTTTGCTTACTGTGTTCTAGTAAGTTGCATTTCATTGCGGTGTGTGTCGAGTGGTGAACTTGCAAGTTGCGGTGCTTGGGGTGACTTGCGATCTTTGTGGACGTTGAGTTGCTTGCTCTTTCTCGCCTGGTGCGTATCCTTTCTGTGGACAGCACCTTGTGCTTGCTAGACACGTATCTGTTCAATGGTCGGTGTCTAGCGTGGTTTCTTGTGAGGTTTCAAAGCACCAAGTTTGGGGGTTGTGATTTTTAGTTTTCAAGTGCTCCTATTCACCCCCCTCTAGTCGCACGTCTCGGTCCTACAGACCCTTGTCCTCTCCACAGAATATGCAAAACAACTTTTTCTGACCTTGCCCTCCGAAGGTTTTCCATCCTCGGCCACCTCTATGCCCGTATCCCCCACGATACAGCCTTGCTTCTTGCTTGAATTCAGGTTTTAGTTCATCCCAAGCTTGGCCTATTCTGCCTATTCTGTTGATTTGTTTCTTTTGATCTCTGCTATTCTTATTGCCTTAGCCGCAGATCATTGTCTGCTCTACAAAACTGATTCATCTTTTCGCATAGCTCTGCCACTAAGCTGGGTGATTTTCATGCGAAATATTGAGCACATTGTCCGATCTGAAGCCTATTGATGGCAGCATCGATGACAACCTCATTGGAGACTCCTGTGGCCTGAGCCCTGATATTTAGAATATTCGGAAATAGTCTTGTAGTGGTTCACGTGGACCTTGCATGCATGCAAACAGTGTTTGAGATGTGACAGTTTGAGTGCGGAACCCTTGAAAGCTTGAGATAAGCGCTTCTTTCAATTGCTGTCATGAGTGCATTGATCCTGGCCTTAATGATGAATACCATGTATGTGCAACTCCTGTAACGCCATGACTAAAGACTTTTCCAGAACAGATGTATCTCCTTCGATGGAGACTACTGTGGCCTCATAGCTTAGAAGAAACTGGTTCGGATTGGACTCACCATTGTAATTGGGCAGCATGGTTGGTCTGTAATCAATTGGCCAAAGTATAGCTTGCAGGGCTTATGACAGAGGTGATGTAGCATCGAATATGTAGTTGCTTGATGAATCTTGGCATTGTGCTACTTGCCTTCTGACTGAATGTTTTTTATGAAATCTGAAGCTGCTGCTATCTGCTTCTTCAGCTGATTTAATCTGGCTAGCTTTTGCCTTTTTGCTTGCAATGCCTCATTGATTTGTTCCAGTTCTTCAAGATCTTTATCATTTATATCTAGAAGAGCTGCCAGCTCATTAGTTGATCTTCTTTTTTGCTCTTCAATCTGTTGGTGCAGGATTTCCCCCTCTTCTTGTGCCTCAACTTCGGTTTCATTTTCACCATCCCTAGGGGAATCTTCGGCATGTTGTTGTTGTTGTTCCAAAGTCCCCCCCCCAAAGGAGTCGCTTCACCTTTGCAGTAGCTTTCATTTTGTCGTGGTGAGGGTACATCATGGGTAGGCGCCAAATATTGGGGACCTTCGGATTCACTCGTTAGGGCTGACGCCATGTCCCGAATAAAGTATACAAGTGTCACTGCAAAAAGCCTGTCCCCTCTATCGGTTGGTCTCCTAGGTATTTATAGGGGTCAACCGACAGTCTACTCCACAACGATTTTACAATACTACCCTTTGGCATAACCTTCTAACATTTACACCTCGTATTGTATACATCTGGTAATTTTACAGCTCCCAAGGTGTACATTTTGTAATTTCACATATGTGGGCAAATCCTTCACTCAAGCTCCTTTCGGGTGTCAACATCTTGGTCACATCTCACGCCTTGATCTCCCATGCTTTGAAGCCTCGAACTTAGTACGAAGCTTCTCGACATGCGAAGCTTCTCGACATCATCCACCTTGGCCTTGCATTATCCCCCCTTGAGAGTTCAAGGATACCTTCAAACTTGCACCCTAGATTGGGAGCTGTGTTTTTTCTTGAGGACATGTAATATCTTCAAATCAAGCTACCTTCGAACTATGACTTGAGCCAAAAGATGCACTCAACCACCCTTTTCCTTCGAGACCTAAAACACATAGTCAGGAAGCAGACGAAGCAAAGGGCTTGGCCCCAATAGGTGGCTCTTGTAATTTGATTCTCGGTGAAGGAAGAGATGCTGCCCAAGGAAGGCAACAATAGAAGACTTGCTATGTGCTACTTCCAATTAGTTTTGTGATAAATAAATTATCGCCAAAACTAGGGGGCATGTGTTGCCGCCAAATCCTAGCCGATTTAGGGTCACCGTCGGATCAACTGATGGGCTTCATGGGCCACCCACTCAGAGGCCATGCTTAGCTAGATGGTCGTGCCATCCAAGTCTCCAGACTATAAATATGTATCTTCTATTCAATAATAAGCATGACATACATTCCTAGCTGTGCGTGTCTCGCCACCAACCCTCAGCGCATTGCCACCCCTATTCTTAATGTTTTCTCAAGTAAGTGTCATGCTGCCCTAATGTTTTCTGTCGTACATCGCCGGCAATGCACCATGGGATGTATCACGAGGTGCTTTTTGTGGTTCGTGAGATCGATTGTGTTGGTGGTTCTTAGCCTAACAGATTTTACTCCGCAAGCGTACGGAACCCGCTATAGCTTTCACCTGGGAGTATTCCAAGGTATCGTATTTATCCACACGGAAGCATTGAGAAAGAATACAAACTCATCGATCACCTAGCTACAACCAACTCATTCATTCAAAAAGATAACAAGAAAAGGTAAAGACCAAACACCACGGGATACAAACCAAACACCGTTGGCACAAACTCAACTTTAAGCTAGGAGGACAATGAGTCGAGGGCTAAGGTTTGGTCTACCATCTCTACTAGCATACAACAGCGATCTGTACTAAGGTCAAATGGATCGAGAAGAGCTATGGTCTTACGTCGACCCAAATTCCAGACTTCACCGAGGAGGCACGGGGGTAGATAGTTGGCCAACCGAACGACAACTGGCTAACACCTACGAGCTTACCGAATGACGGGATTAGAATACAAAGGCTCCCTAATGCTTCCACCAAAAGGGGCTACCAACCAGAGCTGCATGGGTAAAATGGCACGCTATACTAGTGCTCAAGCGACGTGTTGCATCTGTCACCTTAAAAGAGCTTGAGCACTAAAACTCGTCCTCCGCGGTAAAGGGTGAGAGCTAACCTGACTCCTAGATCTATGTCTAGGAAAGGCTTATAGCACCGGCAAGTATAACAAATCTCAATCAATTCTAACTTAGCAAAACTTAGGCCTCGAACTTGGCATGCCCAAAGGGAAAAGGTGCTAGCAAATAAATGCAGCCCCATACATACCAACATACGAGTAACTAACTAGAGATGAAGATAAGTGCATAAGGTAGAAAGATAAAGTGCTCGCACTTGTCATATGTCAGAAAGTAATGCATAAGAAAGGAGTCACAAAGTACATTACCGAAGATTCTGACTGACTCCAGAACAGTAGAGCCTGCTCTAACTCCTAGCTAAACAATGAGTTCTAGAGTAAAGGCACCACCCGAGGTGCGCCTCCTAGAGAGGGAGAGAATGATTACATGGTGAGGTGCAAGTGAAGTGAGGGGGGTGCCTCTCTGTTTATAGGTGGAGGAGGTGGAATATTCTATGTGCCTACATGCAAGATTCCTCCCTAAACCTCTCCTTGGGCGCCATCTGTCCTCTAACCGACTTAGTTAAGTCGGTAACTCTGTTGTGCACATGTCGGTGTCAAAAACCGGTGGAGAACCGGTCATAAAAGCCCTGAACCGGCCATTGAAGTGAAGAACCAGAGCTTTGCAGTATTTCTAGGTCAAAGACCGATGCAGCGGTCAGCTGGACACGGCTGCTTCCTCTCCAGGCGTGCCATGTGCTCCTGCCGGCCGGGTGAACCGTGCCTAGTGGCCTCCGCCGTTGCCATGTGTCCGGCTCGGCTAGGCAAGCCGCACCGCCCCTACCGCATGCTAGCGCGCGCCGTCCCCTGCCTGCCATGCGTCGTCGCACCGTTGGCTGGGACGAGCCGAGCCACCGAGCGTGCAGCGCGCGGGCGCACTTGCCCTGGGTTGCCACGCGTCGGGTCCTGGTTGGCGCGGGCGGTGGGAAGCGGATAGCGATCCGTGGCTCTGTCGTGCCACCAGTGGCCGCTTGCCACTTGGCGCTTTCCCGCTTGCAGGCGGTACTGGGGGGGTGCTCACGTCAGCGATGACGTCAGCATTCCCCTTTATTTTTGTATTTTGAATATCTTTTCCATGCGAGCTCCAAATGATGCAAATAATATGTCCGCTAGAATCATCTTGATGAGCTCTGCGCAACGGTGTTATCCTTTAGGGCATTTGAGATACTTTTTGGTGATGGTATTTGTGGTTTTATCTCAAGCCCTTTTGTGCATAAATCCTCTCTTGCTCCAGATGATATTGTCTTTGTGAAATTTGAGCATCTCTCTGTGAAACACCGAAAACCAACAAAGCTTGTGGAATTCGTTAGTGTTAGGTAAATAATGCATAGACTTTGGCTTATACCCCATTTATTCAACGAGGAATTGGCGATCAAAATGGTGAAATAATGACCACCAACAGACTATAGCTCAATGGTTCGTGTGAGACGCGACGAAGAACAATATTTATATAGGTTCAGGCCGCAAAGTGCGTAAAACCCTATGTCCTGTTTGTGGCAAGTTGTATTGCTTTGAGTTCTTGAGATTATAATGAGGGTTTTGATGGCTAAAGCTATGATGATTGAGCTAAAACGTAGGGGTCCCTAACCCGCCTTATATAGGCCGACGGGTCCTAGGGTTACAAGTCGGTTTCTTTCCTTCGGAGTCCACTTCTTAGTCGCGTGTGTCTTGGTGTTTTTCTTAACTAAATTACCACTTCCTTGTCTTGATTGCCAAGTTCTCCTTGCCATCCTCGGGCTCAAGCCAGCCGGTCGGCCCATGAAATAAGCCGTCCAGCCTTCTTGGGCCCTTCAGTGGCCCACAAATAGAATCCACGTTATGAGGACCCAGGGGATATCTATCCCCCACAAGCCCCTGAGGCTCGAGTTAATTCTAAAAATAATTAGCTCGAGACTCCAAAGAAAACCATCGTTCCTTGCACAGGTTCCATCGAAACCCGCTCGCTCTACCGAATTAACTGAACTTCTATTTTGTCGATGATTAAGCTTCGAGTTGACTTGAGTAACAATCAACTAGAAGGTCTAGAAATCAAGAGGTCTCTTCTGAGTTATCTTCCCAATCGCCTTCGAGTTAACTCAATTCAGAGCATCTTCCAAGCCATTGAGGACAATGCCTGATTGAACTATCCAGATTTAACTCGAGAGAATTTTTTTGAAAATTCCTCACCCAATGGGAGTAAATAAATGAAGAACATTTGTCACAAAAAATAGCACTTGACTTCTTAGATTTCCACGATGTGAATGACTACGTCTTTGGTGCACAGGCCAATGCCCACGCGCGCTGCTTTGGTAACTGAACCGCCATCAAATTCCTTCTTCGAACCGCCGCGATGCCTTACTTCCTTGCACCTGTACTTCCGAGAATACGAAGCGACGTGCTACCCAGTATATAACTACACCATGAGATCTCTGCATCGCCACATTGCTATCTTCCCCCGCAGACATCTCCATTTGAAAACTCTCCCTCTTCACACCACAAGCACCATGGCCAGCAGCGGTGACAAGGGAAAAAAGTCTGCCAACCCCCTAAAGCCAGCAAAGGATGACCCCTTCCAGGATGACTTCGACAGCGACGACGAGGCATTCTTCGATGACTACGGCGGCGAAAAGCCCACCATCCCTGCTAGTGACAATGAGGAAGGCAGCGAGGAGGCCCTACTAGAGGAACAGCCTTCATCCGACAGTGACGCGTACAACACAAATGAGAGGGCCATCCTAAGGGGCCTCCACCTTCCTGGGCTCACGAGCCTTGATAATGACGATGACGACGACGAAGACGACGACAACGACGACGATGATGATGCCGCAAGTCTTCCTCCGGCAAAGCACCGCTGCTTTGTCATAGTAGTCATAGTGGTAGTCGTAGTGGTAGTCGTAGTAGTGGTAGTCGTAGTAGTGGTAGTCGTGGCAGTGGTAGTCGTGGCAGTGGTAGTCGTGGCCGTGGTAGTCGTGGCCGTGGTAGTCGTGGCAGTAGTAGTCGTGGCAGTAGGAGAAGTAGTAGTAGTAGCTTAGGGATGGTTCTTCGTTGAAGAACTGCTTGTAATCTCTGAATTCTGTTAATCAAATCCTCTTTGCTTCCTTATTATCTACTTGTTGATGTCTTGACGACTGTTATTGGTTCTGGGTCAACAATCTTGACTGAACAGAATTGTATGCATCCAGCACTGTTGTGTATGCGATCAGGAGCAACTTCTATTGACAAATGATCTCAACCGACTGAACAGGGCCCGAGTCAAGATATTAACTGCCGCTTGTCAAGATCTCCACAGATGACAACCCAGACTAGCACTTGATGTAGTACACGTTAGATCTCATGTCAACTGAATCTTTGAGGAACAACCAAAGTGCTCGACTCAAAAACAATATGCATTAATCATTGTGTAAAAATGACAAATCGTAACACACATGACCCCCCAGCTATTCAATTTAACAGCGTCTCCGTTACTATGCAAAGCAACATCTCTTCACTTGACGTCGTTAGAGTTTTTAAGAAGGCAACACCCTAACGGTTCATTCCACTTGAAGTCCTTATTCCCCAGTTCATTCATTTCCTTCATTGCCGCAATTTGTGAGTTTGAAACCCTCAACTCCATTCGCCTTCATTCTCACCCACACTTCTTCCGCCATCAGGGATGGCCCCCAAGAAGAGAACTTTGACCGAACGCGGGAACACCCGCGAGGGGCTGCCGTATAGCGAAGATTCCTGAATTCCATTCCCTTTTGCTGCACTCCATAAGTCCACTGTATCTCAAGCTGATCTCCTCTGATTGGTAGAAACGAGAGTACTTCCCCCACAGGAGTTAGGTGGGTGGAAAGGTTGCAAGGGAGAAGGAGCTCCCACTGAGGATACACATGAAGCAGTAGTGTTCGCTTCATTCTTTATTCGTGGGCTAGGGTTACCAATCTGTTCTTTTTTTTGAGGTCTCCTCAATGTCTATTCCATTGACCTCACACACTTGAACCCTAATTTCTTACAGCAAAATGACATCTTCATTCATCTGTGTGAAGCCTTCCTAGGAATTGTTCCCCACTTTGGCTTATGGAAGTACCTTTACCATTGCAAACCCGGTATGAGAGACGGGGTCTTGTAGGTTGTTGGCAGTGTGAGTCTCGAACTGTGTCGCAGACGAAAATCTGTATATCTAGATATCCCCCTCAAGGATAGCAATAGAGGCTGGCATGCCGAGTGGTTTACCATAGAAAATCATGGAAACTCACTGTTAGCTCGGTCGGGACAACAACCCAACACCAAACATCCTAGTTGAGAAGAGGCACCAACTCAGGAGGAAACTGCTGAAGCTAATATTCTGGTGAAGGAGATTGCTGATCTGAAAGAGAAGGGATTGACTGCTGACACCATGGTTATTGATTTTGCTTTTCGCGGCATTCAACTTCTGAAGGACCAAGTGTATCCAGCATATTTATATCTTGGGGCGAGTGACCCCACTAGGGAGATTAGCCATGTAATCACCGAGCAAGAAATCAAGGCTTATGTCAGTTCAATGTTAAAGGGTGAAATCCATAACGAGGGTTCTCCACAGCCCTACTCCACCTAGCATCCTTCTCCTTCAGTAAGTATTTTCTTGTTTGATCAAGTCAGTTTGCAAAATTGGTTGATGTGAGCTGAGCTAAACTTTCATTTTGACTTGTGCTTGCAGAGTAATATAACCAGATTTCTTTCCGACCTGCCTCAGCAAGGTGGAAATCAAGCGCTGAAGCGGACCTCCAATCTTACTCCGCAAGAGATGGAAGCTGTTGTTGTAGCTACTCAAGGTGAGGACAATAACGACGCACTAACTTTCATTGTGATTCAATGCACTGCTATAGATTCTGAGGATACTGTTGATGGTCGTAATCTCATGATATCAACCAACATTTATCCACCAAATGAAGCGAAACATGTGAAATATTTGAACTTACCCTTACTACTAATGAGTTCCACAAGATGTACATGACTATTTGGGTGCAGGTACAAAATTACACATAAAAATGGATGAAACAAGGCCTAAAAGTGAAGATGGGCTGAAATGGGGAAAAACCCATGGCTGCCCGACCATATCCCATGGTCGGCCGGTCA
Organism: Paspalum vaginatum; assembly: GCA_030272315.1. NCBI lineage: Eukaryota > Viridiplantae > Streptophyta > Magnoliopsida > Poales > Poaceae > Paspalum > Paspalum vaginatum. The sequence continues at coordinate 20,021,188 of CM059020.1, forward strand.
CCTGTTATGGCCACTCGGCCACCCGCCAGGCCACCCGACCATGTGGCATGGTCAGCCGACCACCCCTCCGATTTGGTTTGCCCCCACTTCACTATTGCATGCAGAGAAACACAAGGCAGTGTCAATCCAACTGTTTTATCAAGCATCCAAAGAATCCAAGAGCCAAAAGACCATCAAACCATGGATCGGTGATGTCACCAATCTGAGGAAAGAGCCACGCTGCAAATCAGAGAAAAACAAATGGCCGCTCAGCCACATTTCGTGGCCGCCCGGCTCTTGACGGTCGTAATCTCACGATATCAACCGTCAATTATCCACGAAATGAGGCAAAACAAGTGAAATAATAGGACTAACCCTTGCTACTAATGAGTTCCACAAGATGTACATGAATACTTGGATGCAGGTACCAAAATATATGCAAAATGGTTGAAAACAAGCCAAAGATCAAAGATGCGCAACAGAGGCAAAAAGGCCATGGCCGCCCGGTCATGACCCATGGCCGCGCGGCCATGATCCAGCCCACCAATCACCGCCCGACCACTGGTCACGGTCCTGCATGGCCGTCTGGCCATGTGGCATGGCCGCCTAGCCACCTCACTTGCACAACTTTGATCCTACATGCAAACAAACACAAGGCAATGAAGATCCAACCATACAAAAGAGTATCCCATATATCTAAGGGTCGAAAGGACATCAAAACATGGATCGGTGACGTCATCAATCCGGGGGAACCAACATGCAACCAACCACTGGAAGACAAGTGGCCACCCAGCCACTATTCTTGGCCGCCCGGCCACCTTCGGACATGTTTTGCACGTGCACCAACTGTCAACCGACTTGGGGGAGCAAGATCAAGTGTTGGATCACGGAAGTCAGTGGATCCTTTGGCCGCCCGGCCATAGGGGTGGCCGCTCGGCCATGTGTCATGGTTGCTCAGCCATGTAGGTGGCCACCCGGCCACTGACCTACCCCCTAACCGACCTAGTGTGTCTAAAATACCCCCTCACTCGGTTGTACTATAAATAGACCCCAAGAGCTCATTTGTAAGGTGTGGAGTTGAGTTCAAGTTCTACCTTAGAGTGCTACACTATTTCCTTAGTAGTTAGGATAGTCCTGGGAGTTAGAGTAGAGTCGAGCTTTGCCTCTGAGTCTCCGGAGTTATCTTCGAGTCTGCGGTAAAAGCTTTGTATCTTTGTGTTCATATTATCTCCAATATAATTTCATTTATATTTTACTCTAAGTTCTATCGCTTGCGAGTGTGGTGTACCTTTCTTTGCACACTAGCTAGGCTTATGTTGTGTTTTACTCAGTTATTCAATTCTTGTTATTCTTGCCGGTGTTATAACTCAACCCTAGACTTAGACGCTAGGCTCTGGCTAGACCCTCTCCTCTGATCAAGGATGGTCTGTCATTGTTCAAGCTTCGCTTGAACACATTTATAGCATGCCATCCTCTCCACGCAGCTTTGTCTGGTAGCCCCACTCGGTGACAGCGTGTGGTGTGCCTGTGTAGTCTAGGCCCATCGTTTGGGAGGCCCGTAGGTGTTAGCTAGACTCTCTTTTCGGACCAACTATCTACCCCTGGTACCCACGAGACTCCAAAATTTTGCTCGATGCAAGACCCTGACTTGTTTATTTGAATATCTTGGTTAGGCACGGATAATCTTTGCAGCCGATTAGAAATAGAGTTTGGTGACTTTATCTCATTCGTTGTCCACCTAGGCAGCTATACCTTTCTATGGATAGCTACTATACACTTACCTCTCGACCAATACATCTATCTTTGTCACGTTTACCCTTGTTTGACTTCTAGTTGGCATAACTTATCCAAGTATTACATTCCATTCGATTTGAGTATTTTCAATTACACTCTCTCGCCTACCGCTTCCCTGTGGAAATTTACGACACTCGAAATACTCTAAGTGAAAGGCTACAGTGGTCTCCGTGCACTTGCGGAGTAAAACCTGTTAAGGCTAAGAGACACCAACACCGGCCACCCTTCAAAGGCATTTTACACGTGCATCAACCGTTTCAACCTCCAACCGACATGGGGAAGCAAGATCAACCACTGGATTGCCTAAGTCGTTGAATCGGATGGCCGCCCGACCATTGTGCATGGCCGCCCGGCCATCGACCTACCCCCATAACCGACCTAGGCCACCTACAAATACCCCCCTTACATGTATGGACTATAAATAGGCCCCGAGAGCTCATTTGCAAAGTGTGGAGTTGAGTTCAAGTTCTATCTTAGAGTGCTACACTATTCCCTTAGTAGTTAGGATAGTCCTGGGAGTTAGAGTTTAGTCGAGCTTTGCCTCGGAGTCTCTGGAGTTATCTTCGAGTCTATGGTAAAGCTTTGTACCTTTTGGATTCAGATTTTCTTCAATATAATTTCAGTTATATTTTACTCTAACTTCTATCCCCTGCGAGTGTGGTGTACCTTTGTTTGCACACTTGCTAGGCTTAGGTTGTGTTTAACTTTGTTATTCAATTCTTGTTATTCTTGCAGGTGCTATAACTCAACGCTAGACCTAGACGCTAGGCTCTGGCTAGACCGTCTCCTCTGATCAAGGATGGTCTATCGTTGTTCAAGCAAATGAACATGTTTGTAGCATGCCATCCTCTCCACACAGCTTTGCTTCGTAGCCCCACTTGGTGACAGCATGTGGTGTGCCTGTGTAGTCCAAGCCCGTCGTTCGGGAGGCCCGTAGGTGTTAGCTAGACTCTCTTTCGGGACCAACTATCTACCCCTGGTACCCTCGAGACTCTAGAATTTCACTCGACGCACGACCCTGACTTGTTGATTGAGTTTCTTAGTTAGTCACGGATAACCTTTGCAGACGATTAGAAATAGAGTTTGGTGACATTATCTCACTCGTTGTCCTCCCAGACGACTATACCTTTCTACGGATAGCTTTGATAGACTTATCATCCCACCATACACCTATCTTTGTCACGTTTACCCCTGTTACTACTAGTTGGTATAATTTATCCAAGTTACAGTTACTTCGACTTGAGTATATTGAATTACACTCTCTCGCCCGCTGCTTCCCTATGGAAATTTACGATACTCGGAATACTCTAAGTGAAAGGCTACAGCGGTATCCGTGCGCTTGCAGAGTAAAACCTGTTAAGGCTAAGTGACGCCAACAAGCTTTTCTGGCGCCGTTACCAAGGAAGCAGTAGGCAGTGAGACAATTGATATCTCATTTCTAGCCCTGTATACTTGATAAGTTTACCGCTAGTTGTTAACAGGTTCACTTTGCTCAGTTGTTTTGTTGTGGTTGCAACAGAGAGGTGTATGACCGGTTTCGACCTACTAGAAAACTACCACAATAATCCAGAGTGACTGCTCAGGAGAGTCCATCCAAAGACTATCCATGGGAAGAGACCTGTACCAAGGGAGCTAGAACCAAGCACTTCAACCCGTCCTCCAATTACCACCACCATGGCTGAGAAGACCATTCTTGAGTTCTCCATCCCCTCGAGCAACAACATTCCTATGGGATCTGATGTTCAAGTGGGGGAGAACTTTGAACTCAAGCCAGTCGTGATCCATATGGTTCAAGCTATCCCATTCTCTGGACTGGCTATGGAAGATGCCAACAATCACTTGCAGCAGTTTCTGGAGATCTGCAGCACGTTCAACATGAAAGGAGCATCACCGGACGCCAGTCAAACTTCGTCTCTTCCCTTTGTCTCTTGTTGGGAAGGCAAAACAGTGGTTCTACCTCAACCTACAACACTAACATCGTGGAACTCATGTTCGGATGCATTTCTTGCGAAGTATTTCCCGCTGGGGAAAACTAACGCATTGAGGAACAAAATTTTGAGCTTCCAACAGCTTGCTAATGAAACCGTGGCAGAGGCGTGGGAAAGACTCCAGGAGTACATCGTAGCTTGCCCCCACCAAAGAATGCAAGAGTGGTTGATTATTCAGAGCTTCTTCCATGGGCTTCACCGCTCAGAACAAGAACACCTAGATGCAACCGCTAGAGGATCCTTCCTATCCTCTAGCTTCACTGCAGCCAAAGGGGTAATTGAAAAAATGGCCACCAATCAAGGATGGAGAGAAGAGAGGTCTAGCACCCGATCCCGTGGCATCCATCAGATAGAGAGCACTGACATGCTAGCTGTGAAAATGGACTTGCTATTGAAAAAGCTAAACGATACTCCGGAAGCCGCTCTAGTCCAAGCTCTCGATACTCACATGACTTGTGAAGTCTAGTGGGAACACAAGGCACTCAGGGAACAGCTGCCTCGAGATGCGAACTTCGTAGGGAGCAATAACTTCAACAATGGGAATCATCCTCATCTACGATGGAATACACGACCATATCTCTCTTTCTCCGGACAAGGTAACTCTTCAGGAAGTTCACAGCAATTTCCTAAAAATAACTTTGATCAGAAAGCTATGAATAATAGCATTAGTAAAAAGTTCCATGCTAATGATAGAATGTTTGAATCAATTTCTTTGCAAATGGAAACTTTGAACAGTGCTATAAAGAACCAACTTAGCTTTACTAAAATGTTGGAAACCCAAATAGCATCAGGTGGCTACTGCCTTACCTAACCCAAATGCAGGTAAGCTGCCTAGGCAACCTGAAGCTCCTCCCAAGGAGCACATAAGTGCAGTAACCACTAGGGGTGGAAAGTCCACAAAGGACCCCCCGTCTCCTAGTCATGCAGGTAAAGAGCAGAGGAAGACAACCGACTCCGAAGACAAGGTCACAGAGGAAGATACACCTGGCAAGGAGGACAAACCAGCATCTAAGCATCTACCCCATGAGTTCTATGATACTACTAATGGGGACCAAGGGGTTCCGATCTTCCGTCAGGTGGAGGGCAAGTCGATTTGGTGGCACGAGACACTCACGATCTAGCTCCCGATCGGCACGATCAAGCCCCTGCAATCGCAGCACCACGCGTCCTATGATATCAACCGTGCGCTGCCCAGTTGACCTCACCACGAAGGCTAATCCTTACCAGTGAATCGAGAACATGAGCAAGAACAAGAAATATTGCAAATAAACTTGCAGGTGAATGATTAAACTCACAAAGTTGGGGACTCACAAATTGGAGTGTTCTCAAACGGCAAAACTGTTCAACGATAGAGTAATCTAAGCAAATCCCAAAACCCTAACCTGGGCGGCGGCTAAGGTTTTATAGACCTTAGGGTCATCCAAGGACTCCTAGATGCAAACTCAAAAGACTCTCACACGATACATGGCCCAATGGCCCAAAGGGGTGGAACAACACCCTGGACAGATTCTGTCCGTCGACTTCCAATGCGATTTCCCATCGACTACAAACTCCAATAGACCTGAAACTGGTGGCATTGGAAAGCTTATGTTTTTATCTTTCCAAGCATTTGTGGATTGCTGAAAACGGAGCCCGTTTGTGGCCTGGGCGATGATTTTGGTGCAGACTATCCCAAGGCCTTCATGTTCCTCTCCGAAGTTCCTAAGTTCAATATAATCAATAGAAACATTAGGTACCATACTATCCTCACAAGTATATGCACGTGCACAAAGAAACGAGCTCACATGTTGATCCAATTCCCATGCACGTGCTCTTGTGATAGGTCCATGCATCACCACTGTAGTAGAATCATCAAGTGTATGAATAGGAGAGATGTCCCCATCATCCTCCCCCTCTTGAAGTGGAATCGCCCTTGACTCAAGCTCATCTTCTTCTCCCAAGTACGGCTGCAAATCTGCAATGTTAAATGTGGGACTAACCCCAAACTCGGGAGGCAACTCAAACTTATATGCATTGTCATTTATTTTCTCAATTATCTTGAAAGGACCATCAACTCTAGGCATCAATTTAGACGTCCTCAAATCTAGAAAATGATCCTTTCTCAAGTGCAACCATACTAAGTCACCCGGTTCAAGTTTTATTTCCTTTCTACCTTTACTACCAGCAGCCCTATACCTTTCATTCATCCTTTCAATATTTTCTTTAGTAGTTTCATGCAATTTCAGAATAAATTCAACATGCTTCTTAGCATCATCATGAACCCTCTCAGTAGTAGGTAAAGGTAAAAGATCGATCAATAGGAGCACGGGGGCTAAAACCATACACTACCTAGAAAGGACTTACCTTGGTGGTGGAGTGCACCGCCCTATTATATGCAAACTCAACATGCGGCAAACACTCTTCCCACATCTTCAAATTTTTCTTCAAAATAGCCCTCAACATGGTAGATAAAGTTTGATTCACTACCTCAATTTGACCATCAGTTTGAGGATGACAGGTTGTAGAAAACAGCAGCTTTGTTCCCAATTTATTCCATAGCATTCTTCAAAAGTGGCTCAAAAATTTGGCATCACAATATGAAACAAAAGTAGAAGGCATACCATGCAAGCGAACAATTTCTTGAAAGAATAAGCTAGCAATATTAACAGCATCGTCGCTTTTATGACAAGGAATAAAGTGAGCCATCTTAGAAAATCTATCAACCACCACAAAAATACTATCCCTCCCCCTCTTTGTCCTAGGCAATCCTAAAATGAAGTCCATAGATATATCTTCCCATGGGGTACTAGGAACAGGAAGATGCATATATAAACCATGTGGATTCAATCGTGACTTAGCCTTTTGACACGTAGTGCAGTGGGATACAAACCTCTCAACATCTCGCCTCATCTTAGGCTAAAAGAAGTGCGTGGACAGCACGGCTTCCGTTTTCTTGGTACCAAAATGACCCATCAATCCGCCTCCATGAGCCTCCTGTAACAAAAGAAGACGTACAGATCCAACTGGAATCCATAGGCTGTTAGCTCTAAACATAAATCCATCATTTATGACATATTTGTCCCATGTTCTTCCCTGTTTGCACTGCAACATGACATCTTTAAAATCTTCATCATTGACATATTGTTCTTTAATCAATTCCAATCCAAAAATACGGCAATCAAGTTGGGACAACATAGCATATCTCCTAGACAAGGCATCAGCAATCACATTATCCTTCCCTTTCTTTTGTTTAATAACATAATGAAAAGATTCAATAAATTCAACCCACTTAGCATATCTACGGTTCAGTTTCACTTGGCTTCTAATATGTTTTGGCGATTCATGGTCAGAATGAATAACAAATTCTTTAGGCCATAGATAATGTTGCCACGTTTCTAAAGATCGAACAAGAGCATACAATTCTTTATCATACGGGGAATAATTCAAAACAGGACCACTCAATTTTTCGCTAAAGTAAGCAACGGGTTTATTTTCTTGCATCAAAACACCACCAATGCCTACCCCACTAGCATCACATTCAAGCTCTAAGGCCTTACCACAATCAGGAAGTTGCAGTAATGGAGCATGAGTAAGCTTGTCCTTCAAAAGATTAAAGGCATCCTCCTGTGACTTATCCCAACGGAATGCTACTCCCTTCTTTGTCAACTCATTTAATGGGGCAGCTATGGTGCTGAAATTTGGCACAAAGCGACGGTAGAATCCAGCAAGTCCATAGAAGCTTCGCACTTATGAGACTGTCATGGGCATAGGCCAACTTCTAATAGCTTGCACCTTGGCTTCATCCACCTCAATTCCCTGCAGTGTCACAACATAGCCAAGAAAAGAGACTCGATCGGTGCAAAAAGTGCACTTCTCGATGTTACCAAATAAGCGTGCAGTGCGCAAAGCATCAAAAATAGCACGTAGATGGTCCATATGTTCATGCAAAGACTTGTTGTAAATCAATATATCATCAAAATATACCACCACAAATTTTCCAATGAAAGCTCATAAAACCACATTCATTAAACGCATGAAGGTGCTAGGTGCATTAGTTAACCCAAAAGGCATAACTAACCACTCATACAATCCAAAGTTGGTTTTAAAAGCTGTTTTCCATTCATTCCCCAATTTCATCCTTATTTGGTAGTATCCACAACGCAAGTCAACCTTAGAAAATATTATAGAACCACTTAACTCATCAAGCATGTCGTCCAGCCTAGGAATAGGATGGAGGTACCTTATGGTAATGTTGTTAATGGCTCTGCAATCTACGCACATGCACCAACTTCTATCTTTCTTAGGAACCAAAAGAACAGGAACTGGCACAAGGACTAAGGCTTTCATGTACATACCCGCGGTCCAAAAGATCTTGGACTTAGTGCTGAATTTCCTTAGTCTCCTCCGGATTGGTCCTATAAGCAGCTCAGTTTGGCAAACTCGCTCCAAGTATCAAATCAATTTGGTGTTCAATCCCTCGAATAGGTGGCAACCTTGGAGGTATTTCGGCGGGAAAAACATCCGCATACTCCTGTAAAAGGTTAGTGACCGCAGGAGGCAAAGTGTGGTGCATATCTTTAAAAGAAAACAAAGCATCTTTGCATATGAAAGCATAGCGCAACAGCATCATGAATTTCAGCAAGGTCACATTTTGTAGCAAGCAAGATAGGATTCCTCAATTTTGTTTTGTTTGTGACATGCTGAATTCCAGATTTAGTTTCAACAGTTTTGCTATCAGTAGCAAGCCTCTCTCTATCAAACTTAATAATTTCAGCAGGGGTCAAAGGTAGAAGCGTAATTTTCTTTCCCTTATGCATGAAGGTATATTTATTACTTCTACCATGGTGAAGTGCATCAGTGTCATATTCCCATGGATTACCCAATAAAAGAGAGCAAGCTTGCATAGGTACCACATCACAATCGGCAAAATCAGCATAAAAACCAATGCAAAAATGAACCCAAACTGTTTGTGTTACCTTAGTTTTGCTGGAATCATTCAACCACTGAATATGATACGGATGTGGATGCGGCCGTGTGGTTAAGCCAAGCTTCTTGACCAAATCAGTACTCACCAAATTATTGCTGCTGCCGAAATAAATAATAACGCGCGCTCGTCGGTTGTTGATGATGAAGAAAATCTGAAACAAGTTGTGGTGCTGCTGCAGCTTGGCTTGCTCCATCCGTGCACTAAGAACGCGCTAGACAATAATGGACCAGTATGCAGCAGTGTCCTTAGAACCAAAGGTGGCACCCTCAATGTCTTCGTCATCATTGTTGGTTTCAGTGTCGTCGATATCTTCCTCGACGTCGAAGGCGCTGATGTAGCCACCGTCTTTAGTTGCAATGTATGTCCATTTGCTGGGGCACTCCCTCTGGACGTGGCCAATACCTTGGCACTTGTGGCAGCCTCCGTCAATGTACAGCCTGTGGAAGCGACGGAGGAGGAGCTCTTGGCAGGTGCGGGAGGCAACACTTTGCTACTGCCCGAGGCACGTGCGGAGGGTGTTGTTGTCGCTGAAGGAGGTGGTGCAGCTGGTTGAGAGGTGGAAGAAGGTACTATCCTTGCTTGTCCCATCGACGCCCGGGGCGTGAAGGTGGTGCCGGCGTTGCCCCTGCTCCTAGATTGGCATCCCTGCAACTCCTTTTCTGCTAACATGGCAAGATGAAACAAGCGATTGACAGTAGAAAATTCTTTATAGTCAACAATGTCTTGAATTTCTCGCCGTAGCCCACCATAAAAATGGCAAATTTTATCCTCAGTTTCCTCTTTAACCCCACAACGAATCATGCCCTTTTCTAAGCATTGTAATTTCTTACGCAAGTCACGTTTATATGAGGAAGGAATAAACCGTTCACGCATAGCCTCTTTTAACCTATCCCATCTATCAGGTTGTAAACAAAGGGTGCCTAGTTTAGTCCACCAAATAATAGCAAAATCTTTAAATTCACTAGTGGCTTGCCTAACTCGATGTTGTTGAGGAACTAGATGGGAATTAAAATTTTGCTCAACGGTCATTTCCCAATCTAAAAAGACTCAGCATCATAAGCTCCAGAAAAGGAGGGATGCTGAATTTTACCTTGGTGAAGGGATCATCATTGTTACTAGGGTTACCTCCCTACGTACCTCTCATACCTTTTATGTTGCGATGAAGACGATTACGAAGTCGATGTTGCATCTTAGTTTCGTTTTCCTCTTCTTCCTCAAAATCCTTGTCTTCATCATCGCCATCATTGGCATCGTTGTCCTGGTCATTGCCTTTGTCGTTATAGTTGACAACGCTCTTGACGGATGCATCTCCCTTGGCACTAGCTTCAGGACGATGTTTTTCGATGGCATCCACCCTAAGCGTGAGGGAGGATACGCTGCGAGCCAGGGTGTCGAGTTACTTGTTCGTTGCCTTATTGCCCTCTGTGATCATTGTTGTGATCTTGGCTACCATGTCTGCCAATTTAGAATGTAGAACACAATCTTCGAAGGAAATTTCGTCATCACCCGTATTGCCTTTCTTGCCACCTGCCATGGTCAGTGCAGAAAGGCAAAAAGAAAACAAGCACAAGTTATGAGCCCTATGAACTACTGGGTTGGTGGTGTCTCACACTCTCAAGCAAACTTACCAAGTTCTTACCCGATTCTTACCAACACAGCAAAGGACGGTGCAACCGGTGGCTGGTTTGTGACACCGTGAGGGCGTGATGAAGCGATTGCAAGGGCTCAAACCTGTACTGATCAAGAGATAGTATCTGTGGAGCTGTAGGAAGGCTATATGTATATGTCAGTGGTACACAATTCTGCAACAGATAGTAATGCTGAATAAATGTCCAAAGACCTTGCCCTAGTTGCTAGTCTAAATGTGTCCTTGTTCTTGCTGCAAAGCACACAAGTAAGAAAGGTGGAGAAATACAACCAAGGCTATAAAGGAGGAACAGATATCAGCTTAGCACCACATCAAAACAACCACCTTTGCTTACTGTTTTGCACTCTTTTTCTTTTCTTTTTTTGCTCACTGTTTTTTTCTTTTTTTCACACTTTTTGTTTTCACTATACTTTTTTTACTCAAACACACGCCAGGAAGTGTCACACAAAATTTCAGGACAAATGGAAATAAGACGTGGTCGGTGGAGCATAAACTGTGGAAGGAAGCACATCTTACATAAGGGTGCAAAAACTTCAGGGCCCGATATCTCGGTCTTCCGGGAATAACGAGATTCAAAATTTTCTACAGATTTCTGAAATGCATATTTTTGCCCTATTTCGAGTTCCGAGCGAAAAGTTACGGCCGTTTTACTACAGGGGTCCCGAATTATGGTTTTCTAGGTGCCACCTCTTCGGAAACAAGGATGTATGGCATGAATATGGATGGCAAAGGTTGGTGGTGGATGTCTGTATGGCTAGGGAAGATAGTATCAAAAGTGGAAAGGTGGCGGCTTAGGGTTTGATGAGGGGAAAACCCTAAACAGTGGTGACGAAGACTAACCCTAACTCGACTAGGACTGAAACGGTGGTCTGGATCGGTGTAGGATATGAGATGCAGCGGAGATGGAACGCAACTAAAACAAAAACACAATCTAAACCAACAACACGACTTGACCTTGGACACAAACTCAGTACTACGGACTCTGAAACCGAAATTGTGCAAAGGCTAACAGTCGTGATTGTAGGTATGGATTTTTTTGGCTTTTTCGTGGACTGTGGGACGAAACGAAACTAATCTACTAAGGATCAATGTGGGCAAACCTGATGGTAAACCTTGCTCTGAATACCACTTAATGGGAACCAAGGGGTTCTGATATTCCATCAGGTGGTGGGTAAGTCGATTTGGCGGCATGAGACACTCATGATCCGGCTCCCAATCGGCACGATCAAGCCCCTACAATCGCAGCACCACGAGTCCTCTAGTTATCAGCCATGCACTGGCCAGTTAAGCTTGCCACGAAGGCTAATCCCTGCCAGTGAATCGATAACACGAGCAAGAACAATAAAGATTGCAACTAAACTTGCAGATGAATGATTAAACTCACAAAGTTGGGGACTCACAAATCGGAGTGTTCTCAAATGGCGAAACTGTTCAACGATAGAGTAATCTAAGCAAATCTTGAAACTCTAACTTGGGCGGTGGTTAAGGTTTTATAGACCTTAGGGTCGTCCAAGGACTCCTAGATGCAAACTCAAAAGACTCTCACACGATACATGGCCCAATGGCCCAAAGGGGTGGAACAACACCTTGGACAGATTCTGTCTGTCGACTTCCAATGCGATTTCCTATTGACTCCAAACTCTAATAGACTTAAAACTGGTGGCATTGGAAAGCTTATGTTTTTATCTTTCCAGGCATATGTGGATCGCTGAAAATGGTGCTGTTTGTGGCCTGGGCGATGATTTTGGTGCAGACTATCCCTGGAGGCTGAGGTGGCCTACTTAGAGATGAATTGGGCCTCCAACATGACTTGGACGCCCCTCTTGCTTCCTCCCTCACCCTTACTGGTTCCCAAGGCCTTCATATTCCTCTCTGAAGTTCCTAAGTACAATACAATCAATAGAAACATTAGGTAGCATACTATCCTCACAAGTATATGCACGTGCACAAAGAAACGAGCTCACCAGTTGATCCAATTGCCGTGTGCGTGCTATTGTGATAGGTCCTTGCATCACTACTGGAGGAGTATCATCAAGTGTATGAATAGGAGAGATGTCCTCATCAACTATAGTGCGGCCATTCCCTCCATGAAACAAGAAGGCTGCCGCTGACGAACAATACAGTAACTTCGTTGAGGTCATTAAGAAGGAGACATTCGCCATCAAACCAAAAGTTGAGCATTGCTATAAGGTGCACACTTTCAAATGCCAGGCACAAAAGAATGCACCACCCAAGGTCAAGACCAGGACCAATAAGCCAAATTCAAATGTTGATAGCCTCATTACAATTATGCTAAACAAATTGAGAAGCGAGGCCGACACCCAACAAAAAGAGTATGAAGCTGCCATGAAAAGCAGCAAATTGAGACAACAAGAGAAGAGACATGGCATGCCTGGTCCCGCACCAGAAGGCAAAGCTCCTATGAACAAGGTCTGCGCTGAAAGCCAATTGCAAATGCCAATGAAGCGTAGAGAAGGCAAAATGCCTGAGAACAAGGTCGGCGCCGAGAACTAATTGCATAAGCTAAGGCGACGCAGCGCCGGGAGCCAATTGCATACGCCAAGCCGGTGCAAAGTTAATGAAGCACAGCGAAAAGAAGACCTCAACTTTGGTGCTTACATAACCCCGAGAGGAAAGAAATGGTCTGCCCTCGCCAACAGGTAAGTTGGCATTATCATTTCGACGGCATATTTATTTCCCGCCAAAAATTGAATTCCCGCACCACTGCATATTTAGATTTTCTCATCAAAATTTTTGCCTTGCACCAGTTGAATTTACCATTACATATCTCCATTTTGCAAATTTTATTTTTGCATTTTTGTAAAAAAAATAGTGGCCGGCCGACCAACTTTTTTTCTTTCCTTTTCTTTTCTTTCCCCTCCTTTCTCTTTCTCTTCACTTTTTTTCTTTCTCTTTTCCTTTCTCTTTTCTTTTTCTTTCTCTTTTCACTATTCTTTTCCTTTCCCTTTCTCTTTTCCTTGTTCTTTTCTTTTTCTTTCCCCTCTCTTTTCCTTTTACCTTTACTTTACCTTCTCCTGAAGCAAAACTTCAGAATTTGGAGGCAGCATGTGGCCGCCCGGCCGCCACATTTTTTTCCTTTCGGCACATGCAGCTCTCCTTTTCCTCACTCACCCTCTCAGTCACTCCCATGCGCGCTCGCAAGGTCACCCGACCAAGCATCATGGCCGCCCAGCCATGGGTGCAGGCTGCCCGACCAGGCAGCATGGCCACCCGGCCACCTGTGCTGGCTGCTTGGCCCCTCTGCTGCTCCATTTCACCTATAAATACAGCCCCTTGCCCTCCTAGCTCGATGCACCAAGTAGCAATGCACTGTACTCCCTCTGTCCCTCTCTTAATCTCTCACTTAGTATTTAATTAAGCTCTTTTGCTTAGTTAAAACTTGTACTTGAATAAAATTTGGTTAGCCAAATAAAATTTCGGCTATGCTCTCTCACATTTCTGCAGAAACGAGAACATTTTGTGAAGGCTCTGCCCCACAAGGACGTTGATTTTCAGACGACTACGCTAATATTATTTTGCCGTCTCTCCTTTGGGTATAGTGTGTTTTGTCATCACCTTTCAGGATGAAGCGAATACTCAAGAAGGCGAAGAAGGCCGTTGGCAAGGCAGGACAGCATGTCCGTTGGTCCTCCTCCAAGGAATCCACTCCGGATGAATAGGCATCCTGATTCTGAGAGGATGTCCATGAGCATGGAGGAGCCCGAGGAATTTCCGACATCCTCCACACACCGACCGGTGCTGCTTCTTGACTCCCAGGTTGTACCTTGCAGCAATGATGAGGGAAAGGCGTTAAGGCTTCTTCACTAGAAGTCTTACACCTTAACCAAGTGCTTCAATGAGGACCTCCTGATCAATACCGGCATGCGGAGTGAATTCGATGGGGTGTTCTGAGCCATGGGCTAGGAAAACTTCGTCGAAATCCTAGAAGGAGGAATTTTGCTCGTCACAAAAGAATTCCTCATGACACTGCACACCAAAACCCAACGGGAAGGTACGGTTATCTGGATCCGACTCTTTAATACTGATTATGAGCTTACGTTAGGACAATTTAGCAATTTACTAGACTTCTCACCACAATATTCTGTGGATGAAGACCCAATAGGCTTTAATTCAGTAGAGTTTTGGAAAGAGTTAGCTGGGGCTGACTCTTCCAAGAAAAAGAGCATCATGAACATCAAGCATCCCACCATGCAGTTTCTAGCTCGTTGGATTACTATGGTTGTTTTCCCGCGGGATGACACCCGCGGCGTCACAGTAGAAGATATGAAGTGCCTCTATGCCTTTTCGAAAAGGCAGAAATTTGCCCCCATTCTTTGCATGCTTTCTCATTGGATAGGGCTAGTCCACGATGGCAACATCATTTAGATCACGTCATTTGTGATGGGGATCGCTAATGGTTTAAGAGCATTAGCAAATGCTACTGTGTCACTTATGCCCAATGACCCGTCACACATAGTTAAGGAGTCGCACTTCATTCACACACACTTTCTGAGAAAGGACGCACAGGGAAACTTTATTATGATGTTTAGAGGCTATGAGTTTGAGCTGCCAGTTTCCGGCTCCGCAGCTCAAATTATACTCTTTGAGATCACTAACCAGGCAGCTAGAACCTGAGCCAGCAAGAAACAATATATCTGGAGTCATGACTCATGCCCAGCGACGCCGAGCTGAAGAAAGAATCCGCAAGACTTACGAAGATGCATAGGAACCAGGTGCCGAGCCTGCATGGGCTCACCCAGGTGTAGGACCCTCCACCTAGGAGAACCAGGGAGACACATGGCACAGCTCTTGGAACTCCGTCGTACCCTTAGTACATTCGACACCATCAACCCACTACGGCGGAGGTCAGCAGTCTTATGGTCATGGTGTAGGCCCATCTAGCTTGGCATAGTACACCGACGAAGGCTATGGAGGAAACTTTGACGCCCTCTTCGGAGCTCTAACCTTCCAAGAGCACCGCACACTGGGGATAATAGACAGCCTCAACCAAATACAGGAGACACAAGTAGTCGACCACAATATGATCATGGAAACAAGAGCAACTGTGGATGGCATGCAAGAGTAGAACCTCATGTACTACAACTGGAAAGGGTTCTATCCCGACTGAGCTTCATTGAAGTTTGGGGGGATCTGACAAATGGAAGGTACGTGTGCCACACCACTTCTTTGTGCATCCCTGTGTTTTTCTCTAAAAGCCTACTGTTCTGCCCCATCATGAGAGTAGTAGTTTGTATCTTTGTTTTCGGCTTGTTTATTGTCCGTTTGCTTAGTTTAAAGTTAAAGAAAACTCCCATGCTTAAATGATAAATTCACATGCTAGCTTCATTTTGGAAATGATGAATAGTTGCTCTATCAAGTGAATGGTCTAATTCTTGCATGACAACTTATGCTTAACTTAGTCCCATGATGGTGAATAAAAAGAAGTGAACCTAAAGTGTTACCTTGTGGATGCCATTTGTGATAACAAGCCTAAGTTGTTGGGAGAAAATGATATGACATAAATGAGGGAAGATTCTTTCATGTTCCTAATAAGATGAATATCTCAGGTCTTTATTTTGAAAATGACAAAATCGAGCTCCCCTTGGTTGAGATTTCTACCAGAGCCAAAATTGCTTCAAATGTTTAACCCCGCTACAAAGAGCTACTTGGAAATGTTTTGAGCTTTGCCAAATTTTGAGTCTCATTGAGTAGAAACATCACCTTCTGTTGATAGCTGGAGTATAAACAAATGCAAGCGATCCATTCCGGACTTTGCATCCACCAAAAAGTCTCCAAATACTTCTCATATCCTTTTAGCCTTCAAATCTCAAGGAGGAAGGGTATGCAGCTAAAAAAAGCGTGCAAGGTCACCGCAAAAAGAAAAAAAAGCGTGCAAAAGCATGACAAAATGAAAAGCATGCAAGTTCAAGCATGGCAAAAATAAATAAAGGCTCCATATACCCTCCAAATCCATAAAATGCTACAAGGGATGAAAATCAAGAGAAGGAGACATTTTATTCCACCTCTCATACTCCAGTAATCAAATAGAAGAAGTGATAAAGTACACTTTTTGTTCCAATCTTTGACTTAGTAAAATAAACATTCTAAGTGTGCCACATTCTGCCCCACCAAAAGCACCACAAAGGCCTTAGTGTAGAAAAATGATGGCCGAGATCATGGCCCTTGGTGAGGAAACACTTCTGAGCGATCAAGAGTACCATGGGGAAGCTTCTTTTATTTTGAAAAATCTTGAAAACACCTGAGAGGGACATCTAAAAAGAATAAGTTAGAAACACTCCTGCAATAAAGTTGTTCTGTCTCCAACTACTCAAGGCAAGGTAAGTAAAAAGATGCACCATAGGTATTATCTAAGGTGAGCTTTGATTATTTCACTGCTTCGGGTAAAAGCTTGAGTGTGAGTTGCTTATAACAATTCTCCTTCATCTTAGATATTGCAACAACTGCTGATCCACTTTCAGTCTTAGCTTTGCTCGAGGACGAGCAAAAGTTTAAGCTTGGGGGGGTGTTGACGGTCGTAATCTCATGATATCAACCGTCAATTATCAACCAAATGAAGCGAAACATGTGAAATATTTGGACTAACCCTTAGTACTAATGAGTTCCACAAGATGTACATGAATATTTGGGTGCAGGTACAAAATTACATGTAAAAATGGATGAAACAAGGCCCAGAAGTGAAGATGGGCCGAAATGGGGAAAAACCCATGGCCGCTCGACCATATCCAATGGTTGGCCGGTATGGCGGAACCGCCGATTTAATCTGGGCTAAGTACACCTGCCACCTCTGGCTTGCAGTGTATTTAGACCAAATCAAATCCGGTCGTCCGTCGAGCTACCCAAAAGGGCACTCGATGCAACCATCACCTAGGGATGCCGACATCACACACGTTAAGCCCTCGAAAGAGCCACAACAATTACAACAACCCATCATTTCATACAAACATAGATTGATTTGTTACAAAATATTTGCTCAAAATGAGGTACAATCATACTAAAATAGAGTTCCAAAATAATATCGCAGCGAAAATCGTAACGTAATACTGATATACTCTTGCAGTGGAAAATAAAACATCGAGCTATCACATTGAGCCCACCATTGTCATTCTCGATCATGAAGTTCCTGAAATAAAAATATCAACAACGTAGGGGTGAGTACGTGAGGTACTCGTAGGACTTACCCATGGGCGGTTTCAACCCGACACATTTGAGAGTATGCTAGGCTTTTTGTGGACTTGACTCTAACCCGCGCAAGCTTACTAAAAGTGAGTCCTTACTTTCAAGTGTCATCCATTTTTAAAGCATAAGTCTCATTTGATTCATTATAATTATCATCATGATCCATAATTCATATATCTCATCATCTCAACATATATGTCATCATAAAGTAGCTTGCAGAAATGTTAACATACAAGTACAAACATGTAATCTAAGAAGCAAGGTTAAATGAATAAGATATTAATGTGATTACTACGTTAGAACGACAGTGGCATTGGCATTCCCACACTTGGTGGGCATCAGCGATTCGAATCGATTTTAATTCCCGAGAACAACTATCATGCCAGGGGTATATGCTTACTAGCCTTCGCGTTCCCACATATATCCCCCATCTCCACTTGTTCCATCCCAAGTTCGATTCCAACCCGCCATTCCCCAGGTTTAGCCCCCATGGAGCGGTACCACGGCATCCCGGGTCAACCCTCCCATGAGTCAAGCGCCCCTAGGCCCCATGGTAGGACCAAGTCTCTGTTCTTCGGATAGTTCAAGTAAGACTTTCACCGGTCCCATATCCCAGTTAAGCACTCTAGCAATGTTATGCCGACCAATAGGCGAACCACGGACAGGACTTAACCGACTCGGGCGGAGTCCACCAAACCATCCACATCATTTTTCATCGTAATATACCAATATCTGCCCCTGGTCTCATCTTTTCATCACATCATATCATATTGCTTTCGCATTTAAATTTTTGTAAAACATTTTTGAGTCCTATCATCTCGCGAGTGAACATTTTCACTCGTCTTCTACCGTCTAAGCATGGCTAAGCATAGACTTCGACCTATCCACTCTACATAGGATAGCAGGTATTTATGCAGGTGGGGTTTCAAACAACTCCTGAACGTAATTGCACAATCAAGTAAAGGGTGGTGAGATTCCCTAGGTAGGTGTATATGCCTAAGGGGCCTACCTTTGTTGTTGAAATAACTTGAACAAACTAAACTAGAGTTAGTTTGCCAGGTTGTGAGGCTTTGCCCTAGGCAACCCCAGTGATCACTTAGACAATTCCTCCTTCCAAATACCACTTCAGGGCCCTCCAGGTGGTATTTGGGTCTTAGTTGGTCTTTGGGACCACCATTGCTTGATGTAGCTCCACGCGTTATCTTCTTGATCACGTATCTGGAGTAATCGTCACTATATGAATGATATGCACGATGCAGTACCTGCGGTGCATGAATAACAAACACACATACGAGCAATCATTTCATAGACAGATAGAATGGTGATTGATAAACTACTTAACTAGGGAGTGCTCTCATGGACATAGCAAGTTTGTAGATCTACAATCAACTAGGCACAAGGCAATGCGTGGAAGGAGCATATGAACAAGCATTAAGACAATAACACTAAATCCCCTTTTTATTCTTTTACCTTTAAGCGTATGAAAGTAACTATTTGTGGACCCATGAAGTAAAAGCAACCAAAAGGGCACGAAGAGTTCACACAAGCACCCTTTTACAGCGACATCGCTACAGAAATTTTAGTGGAATTTTTGGAGCAAACTAAGTGCCACCTTTATATTTTGTTATTTAAATCATTATAGTATTTGTCATTTTCAAATCACCTAGCAAACAGCGAGCAAAACACATGAAACTTTATTTCTGAGCTACATTGAGTCAAATGGGTACAATATAATTTCTATGGATTTTTCTGGACAAGTTTTATGTAGCATTTATTTTCATACTTCTAAAATACACTAAATTCACTCATAGGGGTAAAACAGTAATTTTGCAGTGCATGCTAGGGTTGTAAAAACTCTTGACAGAGCCTAAATATCATGCAATAGCTGAAGTCCAAGTTTCATGATTTTTGTAGTTCATTTTACTTCACGTTTTCTATTTATCTTAGTTTAGCATACATGCAAGGAAACAAGAGCAAAACAGTCATTTTATACATGCACAACCTACTCATGCTGCAGATATACTCAATACCAGCGCAACAAAACAAATTTCATATTTTTATCATTTTTATTCTATTTGTTATGGGTTTTTAAAGTTCACTAATCAAGAAATATGCATTTAAATAGAAAATCCGCAGCCGAGGACTAAACCAAAGTTAACCGTAGTCTCTAGGGGTCTGCATAGAATATTTCACTAACTCAGCGCACAGTACATAAAGTCGAGAGAGAAAAGGGTAAACGAGCAGGGGGTTTTCGGCGAAGTCACCCTTCTTCTTCCTCCTCCAGCCAGGTCCGAGCTGCTCGACAGACTCGCGTTCCCTCGCGCGGCGCGGCGCGTAGGGGCGACGGAATGGCCAGCTGCAGATCTGGGAAGGTGTTCCCAGCCGTGGGGCTTCTTTTCCCCCAAGTTTCGCCGTGCGGGGTGGTCTGTGCAGCTGAGG
This sequence comes from Paspalum vaginatum, assembly GCA_030272315.1. Taxonomy (NCBI): domain Eukaryota; kingdom Viridiplantae; phylum Streptophyta; class Magnoliopsida; order Poales; family Poaceae; genus Paspalum; species Paspalum vaginatum. Next base: position 20,041,199 of record CM059020.1, read on the forward strand.
AATGAGCGCGAACCGGAGGTGAACTGGAGACGTCGACGTAGCAGTGCGGTTGCTCGATCCGGTGGCACAGGCGGAGGAGCGGACAGAGGACGGACGTCCCGGTTGCGCGAGGAGGTGGCGAATCCGGTGGTGGCAGTCTGGTGGGGCGAGGAAGGCACTAGGTGGGGCGTCCATGGTGAGGTGGTGTGCCGCGTGGCCATGGCAGACGGCGCGGATGAGAAGGGAGCTAGGGTTGATGGTGACGGGCTAGGGTTCGGGGATTTGGTGGAGGGAGGCGAGGAGGTGCTGATGCACACAACGGACGGAGGGGAGGTGGCCCGAGATGGCCGGCGCACAAGCTTGCTGTCCATGGTTGCCATGGCGGGCGCCTACGTTCGCGCGAGCAAGCATCAGCGGAGGGAGAGGGAGACCAGAGGGAGTGAGGTTCTGGCCTCCACTTGAAGACGAGCAGGGAGGGCGGTGCGGCGCTGCCCACCATTGGTGACCATGTGGCAACGCCGTCCAGAGCGCAGCGGCTGCTGGTTGGGGAAGAAAGGAGAGGGGGCGTGGCTGAACCAAGTCCATGGACCAAATCTCGTTGACGGGTGGGACCAGGAGACGGAAAAAGGAATTTGAGGGCGTGGACCGGGTGTACGAAAGAGAAAGACCATGTGGGGCCCACAGGGGTGCGCTGTCCACCCCCATCGGTGGGAATCCAAGGAGCCTGCCAGATGGGACCCACTCGTCATAGGGCCAAAAGAAAATGAAAATTCGAAAAATAGAAAAGAGGTTGTTTGACCTGGGAAATGAGTTTCTGAATTCTGCCATTTTGATCATCTAATTAGCCGATTTATGGGAAGATGAAAAAAAAAACATTCATAATTTCGTCTTCTACGACTTTGTTATAAACTTCAGTACCATGTTCCGTGAAAGAATTTGGTTTAAATTTGAATTGAATGATCTGACCCCGGTTTGACCAAGGTTTAATGCAAGCTTAGAAATTCCTAAAGTCCATTTTATGCTCATTTTCAGAGAAAGAGTACTATACCAATGTTGTTTAGAATTTCATGATCTACAACTTTCATATATAATGTTTTTCATGATGCGAACTTTTGTATGCTCAAAATTTGAATTTTCCATTCAGGTCTATTTTTACAGATTTCACTAGAAGACATAAAATGAGCTAAAACACCATGCAAACCTTTATGCATGTCAAAACACAAAATACCAACGTTGTAAAGCATGAAATTGTCTACAAGTTTTCTATAGAGAGTTTGGTCTATATAAAATTATATTTTGAACTACAAGCACATATGTATTCAAAGGTTTGGTAAAATTGCAGCATAACCTTTGAGTGACCAATTGGGGTCCAAATACTTTAAGGTCAAGTGAATTTGAAAGGTGATAAGTTTAGATTCATCTCATAGACAGGAAGATTTTGAAATTCTATAGTGAAATCAAAAGTAATTTCAGATTGAAATTTGGGGAAGGGCTGAAAATTTTTGACTTAGTGATTTTTCTACCTAGTTTCCATCCTTCTCTAAACATGCTTAAGTCTAAAACCATCATTATCATTTATCTAATTGTGTGTTAAGGATTTTAAGATGCCGAGGGCATCACAGCCGGCCACCTACCAAGCCGCCCTACCATGGGGCATGGTCGGCCAACCACCCCTCTGAGTCGGTTTGCCCCCACTTCACTCCTGCATGCCGAGAAACACATGGCAATGTCAATCCAACTGTTTTATCAAGCATCCAAAGAATCCACGGGCCAAAAGACCATCCAACCATGGATCGGTGATGCCACTAATCTGAGGGAAGAGCCATGCAGCAAATCAGAGAAAAACACGTGGCCACCCCACCACCCTTCGGAGGCATTTTACACGTGCTTCAACCGTTTCAACCTCCAACTGGCATGGGGAAGCAAGATCAACCACTGGATTGCCCAAGTCGGTGATTCGGATGGCCGCCCAGCCATGGTGCATGGCCGCTCGGCCATCGACCTACCCCCATAACGGACCTAGGCCAGCTACAACTACCCCCTTACATGTGTGGACTATAAATAGGCCCCGAGAGCTCATTTGCAAAGTGTGGAGTTGAGTTCAAGTTCTATCTTAGAGTGCTACACTATTACCTTAGTACTTAGGATACTCCTAGAAGTTAGAGTTCAGTCGAGCTTTGCCTCGGAGTCTTCGAAGTTATCTTCGAGTCTGTGGTAAAGCTTTGTAACTTTTGGATTTAGATTTTCTTCAATATAATTTCAGTTATATTTTACTCTAAGTTCTATCCCCTGCGAGTGTGGTGTGCCTTTCTTTGCACACTTGCTAGGCTTAGGTTGTGTTTAACTTTGTTATTCAATTCTTGTTATTCTTGTTGGTGCTATAACTCAACCCTAGACTTAGTCGCTTGGCTCTGGCTAGACCCTCTCCTTTGATCAAGGACGGTCTGTCGTTGTTCAAGCTTCTCTTGAACACGTTTATAGCGTACCATCCTCTCGACACAGCTTTGCCTGGTAGCCCCACTCGGTGACAGCGTGTGGTGTGCCTTTGTAGTCCAAGCCCGTCGTTCGGGAGGCCCGTAGGTGTTAGCTAGACTCTCTTTTGGGACCAACTATCTACACCTGGTACCCTCGTGACTCTAGAATTTCACTCGACTCAATACCCTGACTTGTTGACTCTAGAATTTCACTCGATGCAAGACCCTGACTTGATAATTGAGTTTTTTAGTTAGTCACGAATAACCTTTGCAGCCGATTAGAAATAGAGCTTGGTGACTTTATCTCACTCGTTGTCCTCCCAAGCAACTATACCTTTCTACGTATAGCTTTGATAGACTTATCATCCCACCATACACCTATCTTTGTCACGTTTACCCTTGTTATTACTAGTTGGTATAATTTATCCAAGTTACAGTTATTTCGACTTGAGTATATTCAATTACACTCTCTTGCCTGCCGCTTCCCTGTGGAAATTTACGATACTCGGAATACTCTAAGTGAAAGGCTACAGCGGTCTTCGTGCGCTTGTGGAGTAAAACATGTTAAGGCTAAGAGACGCCAACAAATACTGCCAAGGTTGACATCCATGAGGGCAAAGCCCCCGAGCGTGAAGATATTGAGCCCACTGACAAAGCCCCTAAGCATTCGAATACTGCTAGGCAAAGTATGCTGACTCAACAGATTCCCAAATGGACTCGTACCAAGATGGCTGCTCTGAAGCCCGAGTTACCATAGAGGAAGAAAGCCGCTGAACAATAGGTGGCCAATAAGAGATTCGCTGCTAATATGCCCAACTCAACCTTGCTTCCCAAGAGACTGAGCAAAAAGACCAAGCTTGAGAAAACAGCAGGAAGTGGGACTGCTAGCTCACTTTCTGATATTGATTGGAACAACTTGATGAACGAGGACAAGGAGGAAGAAGAAGAAACTCCACTCATACGTTGTGAGAGGAGGTTAAAGAGACAACAGGATCTCGGGATCTCCTCACCCCAAGCCTAGAAGTTGAATATTGTGGAGGAAGAGCTAGATTCATCATTGCTTGATGTCGATTTCGATGAGTGCATTAAGTCAATTCCTCAATGGCCTTTTGACTTGATGACTGGCGACGGATCCGAGCTACCAAGGTGTGTGTTTTTGTCTTTGCATCAATTGCTCCATTATATCTCCCTTGAACTGATGTTGAATGATAATTGTATAGGCTGTCCCCAATATAGCCATCTAACAAACCATCTAATTCATCCAATCCAAAAGCAAATCTGACTCAAAACGGTGCTCGCTCGAGCCCTTGAGACTCTCCACGTCCTACGGGCGAGCAAGGAAAAGGGACCACAATAGAGCAAGGAACAACGAAAGGCGAGCCAAAGACCATTCTGACTAATAAGACCGAGCTAATAACTAGAGTTAGGAAGGAAGCCATTGATGGCTGCGACCAGGACCTCGGTACTGGCACAAGAGTGGGCTGGCAAGATGCCCTGACCAACGCAAGAGCTGAAGCTGCCCAAGGAAGCCAACTTCGCCCTACGGTTGATTCATGTCCTGAGCCCGAGTCAGTGGTTGAGCCGGAGGTCACATGTATTGACCGAGCCCAAGATCAGTTGGGCGACCCCTTGGTCGATACTACCTTGCTAAGTTCATTAGGAGATGTCAAGCAATAACATGAAGAAGGTTCTATTGATAAAATCCCTCTAGCTGATGTGGAAGCCACAGCAAAGACCTTTACAAGTATCGCCAGCCCCCGTGCTTCTGCTATAATGCCATCTAGCACCAGCATAGCACCTGCTGGGACATTAACTCTGGATGTTGTTAATGCTAATCTTTGGATGGCTGAAATTCCTTCTAAATCAAGTCCACTCGCAACCTTTGAGGTAAGCTCTGCACCCATCATTACTGTAAATTCTTGAGAATTGATACTGACATGGTAAAATGTCGTACAGGATTAGCTGAAGCAAGCAGCACAGCTGTACGATGGGATGCATGGGTGGATGAACCAATCTGCCTAAGTTCACGAGAAGATCGCTCTGTTGCTTGAATCCGACGTTTCTGTGTTACGGCAACAATTTGCCGATTCAGAAACAGCTCGTGCTGCCGAGGCCGCTGGTATGTAAATGGCATTGAAGTAAAACCTTGAGCTGTATCAGTTCCTTTCTGACTTATGTTCAATGATTCTCTGTCTGACAACTGGTGCCAAAAGAATTGCCGAACTAGAAGATGCGGCGGCTCATCGCCAGACGGCATATCGCAATGTGATATCCGAACGCGACGAATCCTAGGATACTGCTGCCAACTTGTAGAGAAAGCTTGACATTGAGAAGAAAGAGCATGAGGTAACCCACGAAGAAATCCGACTGCATACACTTTACTCACAGAAGCATATAAGGTGCACCGATTCACAGGATGAAGCACTGTGGCATAAGGAAGAATGCTCCACTCTGAAGGATGAGGTCCAGAAACTTCGAGAGTCTAGGGATGGTTTCAAGAAGTCATTCCATGAGACAGTCAGTACCTTGAGTTCTCTTGAAGCAAGCCACAAGTTGACTCGAGAAGATCTTGAGAAAAAGAATGCCGAGTTAATCAAGACTGACAGCGTCTGAGTCAATGTCCAGAAGAAAAATATGGAGCTTGAGAAAGTGCTAGGCTCCACAAGAGAGGTCCACAAGAGAGCTGGAACTCATGAAGCGTAATTATGAGGTCACCAAGAAGAATTGTGAAAAACTGAAGACTTCCCTTGAGAAGGCAAAGGATCTTGTTAAAGTTGCAGGTGCCTCCATGACAATGGTTTTGAACATCAGCACTCCAAAGACAGGAACTTTGCGATCACTAGAAGACCGGTTGTGAACTGTAGCCAGTGATATAAAGACCCATCTTCAGAGTAAGCTTAATTCAATACTCAAGCAAGCTTTGATCGCCCTCAAGGTGACTAAGCCTGATTTAGAATTGTCCGACCTAATTAGAGTGGTTGTCACGGACCCTGAGAATGTTGTCCTCGCCAGCTATGCCGCTGAGGCCTAGAATGTGGCTGAAGAACTTGTTCACAAACTTGAGATGTAACTGAACACCTTGTAGTTATCACACTGAGCTATGTTTTACCCGACTGAATCCGTCAACATCTGCATGCTCTATTTAGTTCTTTGACCTATGCGTCTCGTGCATATATTCCAACCTTTCCACCATGACCCTTAGGCCAGCTGATATATGATTTGAGAAACCTTCTAGCTGTTATGTGATATAACTTTGTACTGGACATACGGCCAAAACATTGTACGCATGTGAACCCTACGGTAATGCCAATCACCGCTTGTATAAAGTTGGGAATACTGTGCGCACGTCCACCAACCATTGTGTGCCTTTATTCAGCGTCTCTTTTTATCACGCCTTGACTGTTTCTAAGTCCTTTTTTCATGCTGGTCTATGAACATTATGGTCCAAAAAATGCCAAATTCTTACTCCATGCTCGTGACCCTGGGAATCCGCCAAAGTACACTACTAGCCTATGACCATCCCCCACTCCTCGAGCCTATAAAAGGCGAGGGTCATGGCACAACACCCATCTACCATCTCTTTTCTCCTCCTCTGTGTTCTAAAGCATGCAGTAGTCATGGAGAGGTCTGATCATCGCTTAGCCCTTGACATCCACTCTCTTGTTCTTGTTCCAAGATATGAGAAAACCTTAAGTTTCCATTGTGCAAAATCCCTGTGCAGTGGATACCAAGATAGGAGAAGACCCTAAGGTCTCTACCTTATCCTGTGAGCTGGAGCACAACTGCCCACCAAACTGATGTGAAGGGTAGGATCTTCAATGATGGTAGGAGCCCTCAGGCTCTTAATGTCGAAGGAAGCCCTCATGTCAGCCTGCTTGTGCGTAGTGCTTCAAGAACTTCCAGATGAGGTGGCAAGGGCTCTCTAACAAGGAGAAGGGTGAAGCTCCCTTTTCGGGTAAAGCCTTGCTGACCTCACTCAGAATGGCTGTTTCTCCCCTGCACTGACAGTGTCTAGGCCCCCGTTGGTATTGTTTGACCAACCGTGGGCACCTAGATGCTACCTTTTGAGAAGACTAGAGGAATATCCTATAATGACCCCTATGCGCCTGATCTGTATCACCTGTAGTAGTTGTGTTGTGGGCCTTGGTATGGGCAGTAGGGAGGTAACCCCTTTTTTGTCGCTTTGAGTCATGGTTCTTGGGTCAAGCGCGCTCTTCTTGTAATGTTTGACGCGCCCGACCAAGCTCTTCTTGTAATGTCAGATGTATTCCCTTTGTAATGAGGCATTCCTGAATAAAGAATGAGAATTCCTACTGAGCGCCCGAGTTACGAAGTCTGTGTTGAAAATATGAGAAAAAAACTTTTTGACGATTGAATTCACCCGAGTCAGTAGCGTGGGCATGTGACATCAATTCTGGGTCAGACCTGGTGACCCAAACTGACTGCACAGAAGGAAGAATTTGCATGTACCCTTTGAACTGAGCATGGCCAAGTAACACTGGCTTCAAGCTGCCTCAGCAGCTCGAGTTGATTGCCCTAAGAAGAGGGTTTTGTGTTACCCTTTAGTGAACTAGCGCAGGCATGTAACAACGGTTGTAGGTTTACCACGACCGAATTCGATTGCCTCGTAAGGATGGTTTTCAGTTACCCTTTAATGTACTAGTGCAGGCATGTAACACCAGATGTTGGTCGGACCACAACCTAAGCCGATTGCCTGGTGACAAGGGTTTAGAGTTTACCCTTTTTCTGAATTTGCGAAGGCATGTAACACCGTTGTAGGTTGGACCATGACCTAAGCCGATTGCCCTATGCCGAGGGTTTAGAGTTTACCCTTTTTCCTGAATTTGCGAAGGCATGCAACACTGGTTGTAGGTCGGACCACGAGGTAAGCTGATTGCCTTGTGATGATATTAAGAATGAAAACAGAAAGTAGAACTGCCGTGATGCAACGCAACTATACAACAAAGGAAGCAATTGCACAAAGGTCATGCATTCTTTATTCATTGAGTATGACTGACTAGAGTACAAATGAGGACATGTCGCTTTGAGGTCACGGCGACTATGAAACCAAGAATAGTTTTTGTAGAGGTGCTCCACATTCCACGAGTTCCCAACTAGAGTACCTTCCATCTGAGACAGCCGATAGGATCCTAGACGAGTAACCTCCGTGACAATGTATGGGCCTTCCTAGGAGGTGATAGCTTGTGATGCCCTTCCCCTTTGAGGACTCTATGAAGTACTAGCTCGTCGACTAAAAAGGCCCTAGGGCGCATGTTACGCTCGTGATAACGTCGCACGGTCTACTGGCACTATGCTGGCTGGATTACTGTATTGAGTCGCTCTTATTCGACCATATCGACCTCTTCTAGCCAGGTTGCCTATGCTTCTGCTATATCCTTAAACATTAGTCAAGGTGCTCCAAAAGCTAGGTCAGTAGGTAACACCACTTCTGAGCCATAAACCATGAAGAAAGGAGTGTTCTCATTGAGCACCCGGCTGGGTTGAGTCCTGAGGCTCCAAACTATGTACGGGAGCTCTCTGATTCATTTACCAGTGTGCTTCTTGCTCTTGTCAAAGATCTTCTTCTTCAAGGTGTCAAGGATCATGCCGTTAGCACGTTCAACTTGACCGTTAGCCCTTGGATGTGCAACTGAGATGTACTGATGAGAATGGACTTGTTATGACAAAAGTCGAAGAAATCCGCGCCTGTGAAGTTGGAGCCCAAATCTGTGATGATGCTGTTGGGGATCCCGAAGCAAAATATGATCTCCTGAATTAACACGACCACCTTGGTAGCTGTTAAAGGAGCGATGGGCTTGAATTCTATCCATTTGGTGAACTTGTCGATGGCCACCAGCACGTGAGTATATCCGCCTTGAGCTTTCTTGAATGGCCCAATCATATCCAACCCCCAGCATGCGAAGGGCCAGGACACCGGAATATTTTGCAATTGCTGTGCTGGGAGATGATGCTGCTTTGCAAGATACTGACATGCCTCACAATGCTTGACCAAGTCAATCGCATCATGCTTCATTGTTGGCTAGTAGAATCAAGATCTGAATGCCAGTCCGACCAATGTTCTTGAAGTGGTGTGGTTGCCACACTGCCCTGCATGGATCTCAAGAAGCAAACTTTTGCTACGAGATGTGTTAATGCATTTCATGAGAACACCTGACGCTCCGCACCTGTATAGATCATCGCCAATCAATGTGTAGTTGGTAGTGCGCCTGACTAGCCGCTCGGCCGCTGCTTTGTCATCTGGCTCATCTCTGTCTCTGATGTATTTGATGATTGGGACCCTTAGTCAAAGCCTCTTCTAGGTTCAAGACTCACTGCTCTGGGAATGCATCCTCTACGCCTTGCTAAATGGATGGGCGAGAGAGCTCCTGCACAAAGATGCTTAGTACTTTAGCTCGGGAAGAGCCAAGCTTTAATAGTACGTTAGCTAGCACATTGCGATCATGATCCACGTGGTGAAATTCAACACCCTAGAATTTGTCTTCTAGCTTGCGAACTGCTACACAATATTTGTCCTTTGTCTCTGTAGAACAATCCCAGTCTTTGTTTACTTGGCTAATCGCAACCAAGGAATCCCCATAGACCATAAGGCGCTTGATCCCGAGTGAAATGGCTATGTGCAGCCCATGCAGCATGGATTCATATTAGCTGCGTTGTTGGATACCTGGAAGAGAATCTGCAGCATGTACTTGAGCTGTTCGCCTTTCAGGGAGATCAGGAGAACTCCTGCCCCTGCCCTCTCCAGCTTTAGAGATTTGTCGAAGTACATCCTCCAGACTTCCATGGGCTCTAGGTTTTTTGGAACTTGGTTTTCTGTCCACTCTGAAACAAAGTCCACCAGAGCTTGAGTCTTGATTGTGGTACGTGGGTGGAAGTCAATATCATGTGCTCCCAGCTCGCATGCCCACTTGGCAATCCTTCCTGTAGCTTCTCTATTGTGGACGATGTCGTCGATCGGAAACTCGGTGACTATTGGCGTTTCTTAGCCTTAACAGGTTTTACTCCGCAAGCACACGGAGACCGCTATAGCCTCCCACTCAGAGTATTCCAAGTATCGTAAATTTCCATAGGGAAGCAGTTGGTGAGAGAGTGCAATTGAATATACTCACATCGAATGGAATGTAATACTTGGATAAGTTATACCAACTAGAAGTCAAACAGGGGTAAACGTGACAAAGATAGGTGTATTTGTGGAGAGGTAAGTCTATAGTAGCTATCCGTAGAAAGGTATAGTTGCCAAGGAGGACAACGAGTGAGATAAAGTCACCAAACTCTATTTCTAATTGGCTGCAAAGGTTATCCCTGCCTAACCAAGATATTCAAATAAACAAGTCAGGGTCTTGCATCAAGCGAAATTCAAGAGTCTTGAGGGTACCAGGGGTAGATAGTTGGTCCCGAAAGAGAGTCTAGCTAACACCTATAGGCCTCCCGAACGACGGGCCTAGACTACACAAGCACACCACACGCTGTCACTGAGTGGGGCTACCAGACAAAGCTGCATGTAGAGGATGGCACGCTATAAACGTGTTCAAGCGAAGCTTGAACAACAATAGATCGTCCTTGATCAGAGGACAAGATCTAGCCAGAGCCTAGCGTCTAAGTCTAGGGTTGAGTTATACCACCGGCAAGAATAACAAGAATTGAATAACTGAGTAAAACACAACCTAAGCCTAGCAAGTGTGCAAAGAAAGGTACACCACACTCACAAGAGATAAAACTTAGAGTAAAATATAATTGAAATTATATTGGAGAAAATCTAAATACAAGATACAAAGCTTTTACCGCAAACTCGAAGATAACTCCGGAGACTCCGAGGCAAAGCTTGACTCAACTCTAACTCCCAGGACTATCCTAACTACTAAGGGAATAGTGTAGCACTCTAAGATAGAACTTGAACTCAACTCCACACCTTACAAATGAGCTCTCAGGGTCTATTTATAGTACAACAGAGTGAGGGGGTATTTATAGACACACTGGTCGGTTAGGAGGTAGGTCGGTAGTCGGGCGGCCAAGTTCGGTGGCCGAGCAACCACCTACATGGCCGGGCGGCCACCCCTATGGCCGGGCGGCCATAGGATCCACCGACTTCCGTTATCCAACGCTTGATATTGCTTCCCCAAGTCGGTTGACAGTTGATGCACGTGCAAAACATGTCCGAGGGTGGCTGGGCGGCCAAGAATAGTGGTCGTGCGGCCACTTGTATTCCTCTGGTTGGTTGCATGTTGGTTCACCTGGATTGATGACGTCACCGATCCATGTTTTGATGTCGTTTTGACCCTTAGATATATTGGATACTCTTTCGTAAGGTTGGATCTTCAATGCCTTGTGTTTGTTTGCATGTAGGGTCAAAGTTGTGCAAGTGAGGTGGCCGGGCGGCCATGCAGGACCCTGACTGGTGGCCGCGCAGCCACTGGTAGGCTGGATCATGGCCGGCCAGCCTTGGCCTTTTTGCCTCTGTCTCCCATCTTTGGTCTTTGGCTTGTTTTCAACCATTTTGCATATATTTTGGCACCTGCATCCAAATATCCATGTACATCTTGTGGAACTCATTAGTAGCTAGGGTTAGTCCTATTATTTCACATGTTTTGCTTCATTTGGTGGATAACTGACGGTAGAAATCGTGAGATTACGACTGTCAACACCCCCCCAATCTTAAACTTTTGCTCGTCCTTGAGCAAAGCTAAGACTAAAAGTGGATCATGAGTTGCTACAATATCAAAGATGAAGGGAAATTCTTATATGCAACTCAACACTCAAGCTTTTGCCCCGTGTAGTGAGATAATTGAAGTTTACCTCGTGTCATACCTGTGGTGCATCTTGTTGCTTACTTTGCCTTGGGTGGTTGAGAGACAGAACAACTTGATTGCAGGAGTGATTCTAACTCATTCTTTTTGAATGTCCTTCTCAGGTGTTTTCAAGATTTTCAAAACAAAAGAAGCTTCCCCAAGGATACTCTCGATCGCTCAGAAGTGTTTCCTCACCAAGTGCCATGATCTCGGCTGCCATTTTCCTACACTAAGGCTTTTGTGGAGCTTTAGGTGGGGGAGAATGTGGCGCACTTAGAATGTTTATTTTGCTAAGCCAAAGATTGGACCAAATAATGTACTCTATCGTTTCTTCTGTTTGATCACTGGAGTATGAGTGGTGGAGTAGTGTGTCTCCTTCTCGAGATTTTCATCCCTTGCAGCCTTTTGCATATTTGGAGGGGATATGGAGCATTTATTTATTTTTGCCATGCTTGAACTTGCATGCTTTTTATTTCTTTTTGGCTCCATACCCCTTCCTCCTTGAGATTTGAAGGCAAAAGGGGTATCAGAAGTATTTGGAGACTTTTTGGTGGATGCAAACTCCGGAATAGATCACTTGCATTATGTTTGAACTCCAGCTATCAACAGAAGATGATATTTCTACTCAATGAGACTCAAAATTTGACAAAGCTCAAAACATCTCTAAGCAGCTCTTTGTAGCTGTTTCAAATATTTGAAGCATTTTGGTTTTGGTAGGAATTTTAAACCAAGGGGAGCTTTGTTTTGTTATTTTCAAAATAAAAACCTGAGACATTCATCTTACTAGGAACATGAAAGAATCATCTTGCTTTTAAGTCATATCATATCTCTCAACAACTTAGGTTTGTTATCACAAATGGCATCCACAGGGTAAAACTTTTGGTTCACTTCTTTTTATTCACCAACATGGGACTAAGCTAAGCATAAGTTGTCATGCAAGAATTAAACCATTCACTTGATAGAGCAACTATTCATCATTTCCAGAATGAAGCTAGCAATTGAATTTGTCATCTAAGCATGGGAGTTATTTGACACATTTTTTTAGCAAATTAATTTAAACTAACTAAAACTAAGCAAGCTAGGAATTAAGGATACAATGGCATTACTCTCACAGAAGTGCAGAAACGATGGTTGGTGGGGCAAAGTTGACTTCAGGGAATCATATGGAGATGCACAAAGGAGTGGGCTGATATGCGTACCTCCCAATTGTGGGGTCTTACCTTCCCCAAGCTTCAATGATGCTTAGTCGGGGTAGAAACCTCGTCAGTTGTAATACATGAGGTTTTGCTCCTTCATGTGTTCAACAGCCGCCCTTGTCTCCGGTACCATGTTGTGGGTGGCTCCTTGTTGGTCCTGTATCTGGTGGAGGTCGTCTACTATCCCCAAGGTGCGGTGCTCTTGGAGATCCAATGCCTCGAAGAGGGCGTTGATGTTCCCCGCGAGCCCGTCGCTAGTGTAGCAGGCGGAGCTAGATGGACCTACACCATGACCATAAAATTGCTCACCTCCAGCGTGGTATGACAGCGTTGTATGTGCTGATGGTACCATGGAGTCCCACGAACTGTGCCATGATTCCCTCTGGCTTCCCCAGGTGGGTGTGCCTCCTTGATGAGAGGGTCCAACGCCTGGGTGAGCCCAGGAGGGTCCTGCAGCTGGGTGGGGCCATGCAGGTTCGGCACCTGGGTCTTGTGCATCTTCGTATGCCTTGCGGATTCTTTCCTAGCCTTGACGCCGTTAGGCACGAGTCATTACTCCGGAGACACTATTCCTTGCAGGCTCGGGTGCTCACTCGAGTGCTGGTTCGGGTGCTTGCTGCATTGTTAGTGATCTCATAGAATATAATTTGAACTGCGGCACTAGAAGCGGCAGCTCAAACTCATAGCCCTTGTATATCATGATATAATTTCCCTGTGTGTCTATCTTCTGGAAGTGCGCGTGAAAGAAGTGCGCATCTTTGACTATGTGAGAAGCGTCATTAGGCATATATGACACGGAAGCATTAGCTAACACTCCCAAACCATTGGCGATCCTTGTCACGAAATGACGTGATCGAAATGGTAGTGCCAACGTGAACCAACCCTTGCCAATGATTAATCATACTACACACAGGGGCAAACTTCTATTTCTTCCACATAGCATAGAGGCACCTAATATCATCTACTACGACACAGCGGGAGTCATCCCATGGGAAAACTACCATGGTGAGCCAACGAGCTAGAATCCGCATGGTAGGATGTTTAGTTTTTATGATGCTCTTTTTCCCTCGAGAGTCAGCCCCAGCTAACTCTCTCCAAAACTCTACTGAGTTAAAGCCTATGGGGTCTTCCGCCATGGAGCATTGTGGCGAGAAGTCCAGCAATTTGCTAAATTGATGCAGTGTAAGCTCATAGTCAGTATTAAAGAGTTAGAACCAGACAAACGTACCTTCCCTTCGGGTGTCGCTGCGGAGCGTCATGAGGAATTCCTTAGTGAGGAGGATGATTCCTCCTTCTAGAGTTTCTGCAAAGGTCCCCCAGCCGATGGCTTGGAACACCTCATCGAACTTGCCTCGCATGCAGGTGTTGACAAGAAGGTCCTCGTCGAAGCATTTGGTCAAGGTGTAAGACTTTTGATGCAAAAGTCTTAAAGCCTTAGCCTTGTCCTGGCTGCGTGGTACGAGTTGCGAGTCGAGGAGTAGCACTGGTGGCCGGTTGGTGGAGGACGTTGGAATTTCCTCTGGTTCTTCTGTGCTAATGGACATCCTCTCGTAAGCAACATGTCTGCTTGCCAGACCAGAACCCTCGGTGGACGACCAGTGGATGTGCTTCCCGCCTTGCTAACGGCCTTCTTTGCCTTCTTGAATATGCGGTTCATCCTGCAAGACAGCAACAAAAACACGATACCCGAAGGATAGACGACAAGATAATATAAGCGTTAGCGAGTTAATCGTCCAAAAAAATAAACTGGTCCTTGTGGGACAGAGCCTCCACAAAACATTCTCGTTCTGCAGAAATTTGAGAGAGAGTGTGGCCCAGATTTTATTTGGCTAACCAAATTTTATTCGGGCATTATTTTAACTAAGCATGGAAGCTTAATTAAGCTACTAAGCGAGAGATTAAGAGAGGAAGAGGAGAGTTTGCAGCTTGCTGCGTGGTGCACTGAGCTAGGAAGCGAGGGGCAGTATTTATAGGTGATTAGGGGGTGAAGGGTGGCCGAGCGGCCAGGCAAGGTGGCTGGGTGGCCACTGCCCATGGCCGGGCGGCCATGCAAAAGGCACCAGGCAGCCATGCATGCTTGTAGTGTGCTGAGGGGATGTGATTGGTGCAGAAATTTTTTACGGTGGGTGCAGATAGGGGCCGGGCGGCCATGCAGAGGGCCCTTTTGCCCATCTGCGCGCATGCTGCCAGGCTTTGGTCCATAATTGACCTGGTTGATGAGGTATGGGCACGTGGTGGTGGCCGGGCGGCCGCAGGTGGTGGTCGGCCGGCCAGTGGTGCGGTCGGTCAGCCAGTCCCTGTGGTCAGGCGGCCATGCTTTTTTTTTTTGAAAATTTTAGAAAAGGGTAAAAATAGTGCACATAAAATAAAAATGTGCAAGGCATAATTTTAAATATGCAGTGGGGTGCGAGAATTGAATTAGGCGAAAAAATAAATATGCCATCAAATGATAATGCCAACTTACCTGTTGGCGAGGGCAGACCATTGTTTACCTCTCGGGGTGATGTAAGCATCAAAGTTAAGGTCTTCCTTTTTCTGTGCTTCATTAACTCTGCACCGTCCTGGCATATGCAATTGGCTTCTCGGCGCTAACTTTGCATTGTCTTGACGTATGCAATTGGCTCTCAGTGCTAACTCTGCACTGTCTTAACATATGCAATTGGTTTGCAATGCCAACCTTATTCATAGGTTGTTCGCCTTCTCTGTGCTGTCTTCTATGCAATTGGCTCTCAGCGCAGACCTTGTTCACAGGTGCTTTGCCTCCTATTACGGGACCAGGCTTGCCGTGTCTCTTCTCTTGTTGTGTCAATTTTTTGCTTTTCATGGCAGCTTCATACTCTTTTTGTTGGGTGTCGGCCTCGCTTTTCAATTTGCTCAGCATAATTGTAACAAGGCTATCAACCTTTTCATTTGGCTTCTTGGTTCCTATCTTGACCTTGGGTGCATTCTTTTGTGCCTGGCACTTGAAAGTGTGCACCTTGTTGCACTGCTCAACTTTTGACTTGAAGGCGAATGTCTCCTTGCCATTAATGTTGAGGTGAACCTCGCCTGCCCCAACATTGATGGTCGCTTCTGCGATGCTTAGAAAAGGTCGCCCAAGGATGAGTGGAGTTTTTGAGTCAATCTCTATGTCCAATACTACAAAATCCAAGGGGATGAGGAAATTCCTGATGTTCACCAGAACATTCTCCGAGATGCCTTCTAGGTAGCGAATGGATTGATCCGCAAGTTGTAGACACATGGCCGTGGGGGCAAGTGCAGCATGATTCAGCTTGTCAAATATGACCTTCAGCATTACACTAACACTGGCTCCAAGATCACACAATGCTTGGTTGAAGTGCTGGGTTCCAATCGAGCATGAGATGGTGGGGCTTCTAGGGTCCTTTTTCTTAAGTATAGCTGCGCTACACTCTTCTGTCAAATGCACTATCTCCGTTGACGGTAGGGGTCTCTTGTTGTTGAGGATATCCTTTAAGTACTTAGCATATGTCGGTACCTGTATTGCATCTAGCAGAGGTATGTTGACATAAAGCTTCTTAATGACCTCAATGAACTTACTATATTGTTCATCAGTGGCAACCTTCTTGTTTCATGGAGGGAATGGCAGCACCGTAGTGTCGTAAAACTCATGGGGTAAGTGCTTTGATGCTGGCTTCTCCTCCTTGCCAGGTGTATCTTCCTCTACGACCTTATCTTCGCACTCTGGTGTCCTATCCTACTCTTTACCTGCACGACTAGGAGATGGGGGTCCTGTGTGCACTTTCCACCCCTAGGGGTTACTGCATTTATGTGCTCTCAATCTGATGGACGCCACGGGGCTCACCTACCTTATTCTCAAAAAGTGAGGCAACGGGAGGGTGTCAAAATGCCTCAAAGCCTGTGAAGTAGTTCAGCAGCAAGCAGGGGAATGGGATGCCGTTCTAGTTTGAACTGATAATGCACCTGAGTAACAATAGAAGTTCTTTTCGAAGTAAACAGTTTGTGATTATCCTCCTTGATTGCAATTAAATTCGGCTCAATCTAAAAAAAGATTGAACTCAGGTACTAGACCTCTCTTCTCTCCATCCTTGATTAGTGGCCATTTTTTCAATTAGCCCTTTGGCCGCAGTGATGCTCAAGGACAGGAAGGATCCTCTAGCGGCTGCATCTAGGTGTTCTTGTGCTAAGCGGTGAAGCCCATGAAAGAAACTCTGAATAATGAGCCACTCTTGCATTCCATGGTGGGGGCAGGCTTCAATGTACTCCTGGAGTCTCTCCCAAGCCCCGCCACGGTTTCATCAGTGAGCTGTTGAAAGCTCAAGATCTTGTTCCTCAATGCGTTAGTCTTTCCCAGCAGGAAGTACTTCATAAGAAATGCATCAGAACATGCGTTCCACGATGTTAGTGTTGCTCAATTGAGGTAGAACCACTGTTTTGCCTTCCCAACAAGAGAGAACGGGAAGAGACAAAGTTTGACGGCGTTCGGTGATGCTCCTTTCATGTTGAACGTGCTGCAGATCTCCAGAAACTACTGCAAGTGATTGTTGGCATCCTCCATAACCAGTCCGCAGAATGGGATAGCTTGAACCATATGGATCACCCCTGGCTTGAGTTCGAAGTTCTCTCCCACTTGAACTTCAGGTCCCATAGGAACATTGTTGCTTGAGGGGATGGAGAACTCATGAATGGTCTTCTCAGCCATGGTGATGGTAACTGGAGTGCTGGTAGACGTGCTTGGTACTAGCTCCCTAGGTACAGGTCTTTGCCCATGGATAGACTTTGGATGGACTCTCCTGAGCAGTGACTCTGGGTTATTGTGGTAGTTTTCCGGTAGGTCAAAACCGGTCATACACCTCTCTGTTGCAACCACAACAAAACAACAGAGCAAAGTGAGCATGTTAACAACTAGCGTTAAACTTATCAAGTATATAGGGTTCGAAAGGAGATATCAATTATCTCTCTGCCTATTTCTTCCTCGGCAACGGCGCCAGAAAAGCTTGTTGGCGTCTCTTAGCCTTAACAGGTTTTACTCCGCAAGCGAATGGAGACCGCTGTGGCCTTTCACTCAGAGTATTCTGAGTATCGTAAATTTCCACAGGGAAGTAGTCGGCGAGAGAGTGTAATTGAATATACTCATAAGTTATACCAACTAGAACTCAAACAGGGGTAAACGTGACAAAGATAGGTGTATTGGTGGAGAGGTAAGTCTATAGTAGCTATCCGTAGAAAGGTATAGTTGCCTGGGAGAACAACGAGTGAGATAAAGTCACCAAACTCTATTTCTAATCGGCTGCAAAGGTTATCCGTGCCTAACGAAGATATTTAAAAAAACAAGTCAGGGTCTTGTGTTGAGTGAAATTCTAAAGTCTCGAGGGTACCAGGGGTAGATAGTTGGTCCCAAAGGAGAGTCTAGCTAACACCTACGGGCCTCCCGAATGACGGGCCTAGACTACACAGGCACACCACACGTAGTCGCCGAGTGGGGCTACCAGACAAAGCTGTGTGGAGAGGATGGCACGCTATAAACATGAACAACTATAGATCATCCTTGATCAGAGGAGAGGATCTAGACATAGCCTAGCGTCTAAGTCTAGGGTTGAGTTATACCACCGGCAAGAATAACAAGAATTGAATAACTGAGTAAAACACAACCTAAGCATAGCAAGTGTGCAAAGAAAGGTACACCACAATCGCAAGAGATAGAACTTAGAGTAAAAGATAACTGAAACTATATTGGAGGTAATCTAAACACAAAGATACAAAGGTTTTACCGCAGACTCGAAGATAACTCTGGAGACTCCGTGGCAAAGCTCCACTCAACTCTAACTCCCAGGACTATCCTAACTACTAAGGGAATAGTGTAGCACTCTAAGATAGAACTTGAACTCAACTCCACACCTTACAAATGAGCTCTCAGGGTCTATTTATAGTACAATCGAGTGAGGAGGTATTTATAGACACACTAGGTCGGTTAGGGGGTAGGTCGGGGCCGGACGGCCACCCCTATGGCCGGACGGCCATAGGATCTGCTGACTTCCATGATCCAATGCTTGATTTTGCTTCCCCAAGTCAGTTGACGGTTGGTGCACGTGAAAAACATGTCCGAGGGTCGCCGGGCGGCCAAGAATAGTGGCTGGGTGGCCACTTGTCTTCCATTGGTTGGTTGCATGTTGGTTCCCCTGGATTGATGACGTCACCGATCCATGTTTTGATGTCCTTTCGACCCTTAGATATATTGGATACTCTTTTGTATAGTTGGATCTTCATTGCCTTGTGTTTGTTTGCATGTTGGGTCAAAGTTGAGATCCAATGGACTGGCTCCATTGCCTCTGGAGTGATGAGTGATTGTCAACAGAAGCCAAAGATGCAGATGGACTTGGGCACAAGACCTCCGATGGACAGGAGGCCCTCCGATGGGCTAGAGGTAGATGTAGAAGAAAGTCCTCCGAAGGACTGGAGGCATCATCGGCGTCTGTCGGCCATGGCAGTTCGGTACACGGAAGAGCGGCACGGCAACGGCAGGAGTAAGTCCTCCGAAGGACTGTGAGGCTGCCCCGATGGACACGGGATGCCGGGCGCGCCAACCCGAATGCATGGCGCGAAGGCTGAGAGCCAATGGACCGGCTCCATTTCCTCTGGAGTGATGAGTGATTGTCAACAAAAGCCAAAGACCCAAATGGACTTGGGCACAAGACCTCCGATGGACTAGAGGTAGATGGACAAGAAAGTCCTCTCTGGAGGCCTGCTCGGCGTCTGTCGGCCATGGGAGTTCGGTACATGGAGGAGCGGCACGGTGACGGTAGGAGTAAGTCCTCTGAAGGATTGCAAGGCTGCCCCAATGGACAGGGGATGCCGGGCGCCACCACGGTGCTCCAACCCGAGTGCGTGGCGCGAAGACGTGCGAGGGAGGCTATGGCGGCTTCAGCTCAAAACCGTCAACCAAGCTACCCAAGCCTTGGTGAGTTGGGCCTTGACTCGCCAAGATTGAGAAAATGGGCCAAATCCGGCCCAGGCGGAGACTTCCTAAAGTTTCCCAGTTTCTGACTTCAAAACCAGGGGTGGATCGTGGATTGGACTACTTGCCACGTGGAGAACATCCAAGGATTATGTGGAACTTATGAAGATCAAGACTTCATCGTGGTCGTCTGTCCCGAAATATCCTGTAATCTTTCGTTTGAATCCTTAGGGTTTGTCTAGTTGTAGGGGACCTAAGTGCAAAACTGTCTCAACAGCACTCGGGTATAAATAGGTCCAAGGTAGGTCATTAGAGTGACTCTTGGCTGCTAGGATTAGGTTTTGCTTTAATATTTTCGTCCTCAAGCCTTGAGCTCCATTGTTAGGGAGGTTAGAGTAGGATTTAGCCTCCTAATCATGAGGGAAGGTGAGGGTGGTTGCTTGGGATGAATTCCTACTTGTATGCTGAATCTTTAGACCCATCTTGGGCACTTAATCGAAGCAAATTCGTGCAGCAACCTTGTGTTCTTCTCCTCCCCCTCCCTCTTTGGTTTTTGGGTTCAATACTTGGCTTTTGGGTGTTTGTGTTGGCCAAGCTTGAATCCCTTCTGTTGCTGATGTTTTGGACTTGCTAGGACATGGAGATCATGGCTTAGTTCATCTCAATCCTGCTAGATTGCCACGAGCAAGCTTTCTTTGTGTTTTCCCCTTTCTTGCCCAAAGATTGCCATCTCACGAGATCTGAAATTCCTGCTGATTCCTTGGTCACTATGAGTTGATCATTTGAGAAAAGCTTTGGAATAGGGTCTAGATAACCTATGCAAAATTTTGTGAAGATTGGACAAGATTTGGTCTAGTTTGTGTTTGAAAACGCCCTTTCTGCGACTCTACCAAACAATCCGGCAGAGGCCACCGGACAATCCGGTTCCACCGAATAGTCCGGCAGCGTCCACCGGATAGTCCGGTGTGTGGCGTTGTCCGGGCCGTGCCACCGGAC
Organism: Paspalum vaginatum; assembly: GCA_030272315.1. NCBI lineage: Eukaryota > Viridiplantae > Streptophyta > Magnoliopsida > Poales > Poaceae > Paspalum > Paspalum vaginatum. The sequence continues at coordinate 20,061,582 of CM059020.1, forward strand.
ACTCCGACAGCAGGCAGCGGATAGTCCGATTCCACCGGACCGTCCGGTGTTGGCCACCGGACAATCCGGTCCTGCCAGGGAGCTGCAGTGTTCTTCCCTCTTTGGTTTTTTCCGCTGTGTTTCTGCTTCGGATTTTTGCATTCCCCATTGTAATACCATTCTCCTAGCTTGCTGTGAGTCAGTGAGACGCACCTTGGTGCGGTGAGTGTCATGTGGCGGTTTTTGCAAAGTTTCGTTGCCTCGGTGCCATTCTTGGTTGGATCTTGAGTTTTCTTGCATTGGTGCGTATCCTTTCAGTGGACGGCACCCTTGCGCTGCTAGGCACGTATCTATTCAGTGGACGGTGCCTAGTTCTGTTTCTCTTGAGCTTTGCAGAGCACCATCTTGGGAGTTGTGATTTTGAGATTTAAAGTGCTCCTATTCACCCCCCCCCCCCCTCTAGTCGCACGTCTCGGTCCTACAAAAGTTGTGCAAGTGAGGTGGCCGAGTGGCCATGCAGGACCCTGACCAGTGGCCGGATGGCCACTGGTGGGCTGGATCATGGCCGGGTGGCCATGGGTCATGACCGGCCGGCCATGGCCTTTTTGCCTCTGTCGCCCATCTTTGGTCTTTGGCTTATTTTCAACCATTTTGCATATATTTTGGTACCTGCATCCAAATATTCATGTACATCTTGTGGAACTCATTAGTAGCAAGGGTTAATCCTATTATTTCACATGTTTTGCATCATTTGGTGGATAATTGGCGGTAGAAATCGTGAGATTACGACCGTCAACAGTGATCGCGACCACCTTGTGCTCTTCGAAGTAATGACGCAGTTTGCGAGCAGTGATAAGGACCGCATAAAGTAACTTCTAAACATGAGGGTACTATGGGGGATGAATATCCCCTGGCTCCTCACATCGTGGATCCAGGACATGGGCCGATGGTGGGCCTGAGTTAGGTGAACGGTTGGTTTCATGGCCCGGATGCCTAACTTAGGCCCAAATACGGTCGAAAAGACTTGGAGATCAAGGCAATGACGTCGCAATGTAGGGAGCAAAGAAGGAAGCTCAGCTTGGATTCAGGGTCCGAGATTCGTGGAGATCGGAGAAGATATGATGGAAACCAAGATTTTGTTTGATCTCATATAATCTAAACCGACTAGGAGATATAGATGGAACTCAACTTGTTACCCAAGACTCCATCAGATTATATAAGGCGGATGAGGGACCCCTATGTAGAACATCTAAACCCATCGCAATCCACCAAAACATGCTCTCGAGCAAAGCCTTAGCGCTCATTGTAACCTTGAGAACTCGAAGCAATACATCTCGCCAAAAGCAGGACATAGGGTGTTACGCATCTCGCGGCCCGAACCTGTATAAATCTTCGTGTCTCTATTGCTTTTTTTGGTGAACCATCGAGCTACGTCGATCTCACCAACCCTCAAAAGCACCTCGTGACCTATCCCGTGGTGCACTACCGGTACAAAACCCAGACAGTTGGCGTGCCAGGTAGGGGCTCGGCGACAACGACTTCAAGTTAGCTCCATGGCTAACCTCTCCAACGACATCATCAAGTTCGCTCCTAGCGAGATGATCTGCTTTGGATCTATCTCGTTCATCGCCGACAAAACCGGCGATCTGCACTGACTCATCGGTGCTGCGGAAGGAGGCGCATAGCTTCAAGGCTCCGTCATCAACTCCGAAGCTTTCCTCGACTCCCCCAGCTCATGGATCTATCTAGCGAGCGACTAGCCAGCGGTCAGCTGTCACGATGACTAGCGTCGAGCTAGCTCATCCTCGAGTGTCGATGCGCCAATCTGCCAGGACCACTCCGCCTCAATCTGTCCCACCTCAGGATAGGACATCGAAGCACTCCCCAACTCAATCTGGGTCGGGACCTCGATGGGCAGTCGTGGCACCGGCCGGGCACGGATCTGCTTCTGCTTCTTCGCCCTGACCGATGACCACGCCTTCGCCAACTCGACGCACTGCACTCTCCACCTCCCCAACCTGGGTCTGGACTCAAATTCAGTCGGGGAAGGAAACTTCCACACCAGCAACCACTCGTCGCCGGAGGGTCTTGATCCCGCTGCTGACTGATGGCCGAAGCAGTAGCACCACAGATCGCACGTGAGATCAGGCTCCTTCCAGGTTTCCTTACAGCCTTCGCAACGCCGCCGCGACTTACCAGTCAAGTCTGTCACACTTGTGGTTCGTTCCTCATGCCACGGCTCACCTCAAAAACGATGAGGATGCGCGACGGGAGACCGCTAGTCCTCGGCGTCAATAGCTACCTCAGCCACCTTGATCCAAAGAGGGGGCGGGGAAGCACTCGCAGGACCTACCTCAGGGTCAACGCCCATGTCACTCGTGGATGACAACGTCTACTACGCAGTAGAGGAGCCAGTGACCGGCCTTCGCCTGGGTCTTGCTCTTCTCCAAGCAGCAAAACCGCCATGTGGCATGGCTCGCACGTGGTGGCTAAGTCGAAGATCGCGCTTTCAAAGTTTCTGCAACAGTTGACTCAGCCACCTCTTCCCCAAAAGGGCGGCGAGCCTTCCTACCCGCATATGATCTGCAACCTAGAGTCTCCCACCGCACTCAGGGATGCGCCAGCCATGACGACGGCAATAGGGTCCTCGCCTTCCAACCCTGGGCTTCACTCGGAGGGATCGCTAACGCTCCTCGACGATCGAGCGAGCTCAAGGTTGCCAACACACTTCTCTGAGATACTCGTCATTGAGGGATAGCTGGAGGACAAACCTATCTCCAATGATGAGCCCTCTATGAATGGGGAAACTCCGTAGCAGCATGATAGAAGGTAGCATCACAACTGGCGCTGCATTATCCGTCATCATCATCGCACGAGAAATCAAGACCCGACCCTTCCCGTCTCACAGGATGAGGCATCCGAGGTAGGGGAGGTGCCTGAAGAAGTTGAGTCCCGTCATCAAAGGAACAGTCGGCGGTGAGATCGCCGACACATGCAGGCCCAGCAGTACGAGCGAGACCATAAGGGGAGGGGGCGTGACGGAGAAGATCATGCTCAACTCCAACTACCTCCACCACCAGGGCATAACCTACTGCTCGACTTCGATGCAGCCATGGGCACCCTGAGTCAAGCGGGGGGAGTTCTAGCGTGACTAGCGGACACTTTCCCTCGCACTCTGGATGGGTAAGCTCATCGTCGGATCTTCGCTCAAGCAGCTCATTATCTCCTTCCCGTCAATCCTCTAGCAACGCATGATGCCCGTCATGCCCTCAACGTGGGACAGGACGCGCGCAACAACATCGAGAGATCGCGCGCAGAGCGCCGCACAAAAGAAATCCGACGCCGCAATGACTACGTTCGTGACTACGGGGCACCTCATCAAGATGATAGGGGTAGAGCTAACTCGGCTGGGGCATCCGTCAATAGTCTGATGGCCCGTTCTGTCAACGACTGACTGGGAGGAGATCGCCCTTGGTCTCTGCAACGCCGCGATGGAGCAGCTCAAGACGGAGGTCGGAACGAATTAGCCCATCATGGCGTGGTCGGCATCCCGGCTTTCACCACTCGGCTTCGTGGAGTAGCATGGCCTCAGAACTTCAATGTCTCCAATGTCGACAAGTACGAGGCAAAGCTCGACCCCAGCGACTGGTTGGCGGTATACTCGACTGTAGCTAGCGCAGCCAGGGCAAGCAAAGATGTGATCACTACCTACATCCTGAACATCCTGGGACAAGATGCGCTACAGTGGCTGCGTCACCTCAGGCGCGACTGCATCGACAACTGGGACGACTTCTGTCGGCTGCTTCATCGCCAACTTCTAGTCACTATTGGATAAGCTGGCACAGCCCTGGGACCTTAAGTCCATCAAGCACAAGGACGGCGAGGGTCTCCGCTCATACCCCAAGCGTTTTCAGTCGATGCATAATCGAATTCCCAACATCGCCGACGTGGCGGTGATCAATGATTTCTTCCGTGGCTCCAATGATGAGGCTTTTGTGAAGGCCCTCTTGCAGAAGTCTCCAGTCACATCCGAGCAGCTCTTCCACGACGCTGATCGATAAATTACCATGAATGAGCGGGCTCGGGACCTAGTCGATGCGCGTCGAGAAGATCGGGGGAAGCGCAAAGAGCCTCCACGACAAGATCGCCAGCTGGGACAAGAGACCCCGGGAGGAAGTCCAGACTGTGGGGCCACCGCCCATGCATCCACGTGCCCCTCCACAGCAAGGGGGCGAGTGGTCATTCGACCAACTCCTCGACGCACCATGTCCTTACCACAAGGAGATGCACTACACCATGCGCGACTGCAGGGACTTCAAGGCTTCGATCGCTCATGGTAGACCTTTCATACCTTTGCCTCCGCCACCACCTCTGTCGCGTGATCAGGGACCTCTGCCTCAGCAAAATAGAGCCAACGGTGCCGGCTTCCCCAATGTCAACCGGCACGTCAACGTCATCATCGGGGGGCATGGCTCCTTGGAAAGCAAGAGGCAGCAGAAGCTGGACGACCACCGAGTCATGGCGGCCACTAAGGAACCTCTAGTGCCATACAACTGGTCGAACATGCCGATCTCAGTTCAATCAGGTGGACCATTGGCTCAAATACGATCACCTGGGCAAGTATCCCCTGTTGGCGAGCCCGATGGTCCATGAGAGCCGACTCATGAGGACGCTGATCGATGGAGGAAGAAGCATCAACGTCATGTTCCCCAAGACCTTGCTATCTCTCGTGCTCTACATCAGCGATCTGGAAGAGTCAGACAGTCCGTTCTTCGGAATCATGCCTGGCGAGGGAGAATACCCGCTGGGGCACATCAGCTTGCCCGTCACCTTCGGAACGGAGGACAACTTCCGTACAGAGACTCTTTGCCTTTGAGGTGGTGACTTTCGACTCCGCCTACAATGCCATCATTGGGCGGCCCGGGTTAACCAAGTTCATGGCTGTCCCCACTACTCGTACCTGGTCCTGAAGATGCCGGCCCCATGTGGAGTTCTCTCCGTGCGGGTGGACTTCAAGGGCTCTGCTCTCTGCGCTCGGGAGGCTTTTCAGATGGCCTTCACTACAACAACCACGGCATCTCATCACCGACTCATCGATGATGTAGCTCAGCTCTTGAAGGATGATCTGCCGATCTCAACTCATGAGTCGGTCCCTACCACAGCTATCCAAGCAACCGTGGCAACCAAGGACGTGAGCCTCAACCTTCCTGATGCCTCGAAGATGGTGACCATCAGTGCAGTCCTCCCTCCCAAATAGGAAGGCGTGCTCGTCCGGTTCTTCTGGGACAATTGGGACATGTTTGCATGGAAGCCTGCAGATATGCTGGGAGTCCTGAGAGAACTGCCGAGCACAAACTCAAGGTGTTTCCCCACGCAAAACCGATCAAGCAGAGGCTGCGCCGATTCACTCCAGACAAGAGAGAAGCAATCCGAGTGGAGTTAACCTAGCTCCAAGCTGTTGGGTTTATTAGAGAAGTCATGCATCCCGAGTGGCTTGCAAACTCTGTACTCGTTCTCAAAAAGAATAAAGTAGACTAGTGGATGTGTGTTGATTATACCGATCTCAACAAGCATTGCCCGAAGGATCCCTTTGGGCTACCTAGGATAGATCAAGTAGTTGACTCTATGGCCAGATGCTCCCTCCTTTGCTTCCTAGACTGTTACTCAGGCTACCATCAGATTAGCCTAGCGATGGAGGATCAGGAGAAGACCGCGTTTATCATGCCCTTTGGGGCGTTCTGCTACACCTCGACCTTTCAGGCTGAAAAATGCTGGAGCTACATACAAACGTGCGATCTAGACATGTCTAACTGAGCACTGGGGTAAGCATGTCGAAGCTTACATCGATGACGTAGTAATCAAGATGAAGGATCCGGAAGACTTCATCAGTGACATTCAGGAGGTCTTCAACAGTCTCTGAAGGTTCCGCTGGAAGCTTAACCCTGCCAAGTGTGTGTTCGGGGTCCCAGCTAGGCAATTACTCGGGTTCGTCATCAGCAAGAAGGGAATCGAAGCTAATCTAGAGAAGATCGATGCAATTCTTCGGATGCAGTCCCCTAAGTCGCAGAAGAAGGTCCAGAAGCTCACAGGGTGCGTGGCCGTGCTAAGCCGATTCATCTCACGGCTGGGTGAGTGCGGTATGCCATTCTATAAAATCCTAAAGAAGGTGGACAGATTTCAGTGGACACCAGAAGCTCAGGAAGCACTTGAGGCCCTCAAGAAATTCCTGATGACTCCCCCAGTGCTGAAATCACCAAACCGAGCCACAACAGACTGCACAGCCGAAGATTTGTTGTTGTACCTCTCTTGTATGACTCATGTGGTCAGTACAACTCTGGTGGTTGAAAGGGTGGAGGATGGACATATTCAGCCAGCTCAACACCCAGTCTATTTCATCAGCGAAGTACTCAGCCCATCCAAGATAAGGTACCCTCAGTTTTAGAAATTACTGTATGCGGTCCTTATCACAGCTCGTAAGCTTCTTCATTACTTCGAGGAGCACAAGATTGTGGTGGTCACCTCATTCCCCATCAGTGAGATTTTGCAAAACAGAGAGGCTACAAGAAGAATCGCCAAGTGGGCGTGTGAGCTGGGAGCACATGACATCGAATTCCGCCTATGCACCGCTATCAAGACCCAAGCTTTGGCTGACTTCATCTCTGAGTGGACAGAGAACCACGTACCAGATAACCTAGAGCCTCTAGAATTCTGGAAGATGTACTTCGATGGGTCACTGAAGATAGAAGGAGCCAGGGCAGGTGTCATCTTAACCTCCCCGAACGGTGACAAACTCAAGTATGTGCTGCAGATCCTCTTTACAGTTTCCAACAATGCAGCAAAGTACGAAGCTATGCTGCATGGTCTGCGCATCTCAATTTTACTCAGCATCAGGCGCCTCATGGTCTATGGGGATTCTCTAGTAGCGATTAGTCAAGTCAACAAGGACTGGGACTGTACCACGGAAGTGATGGACAAATACTATGCCGAAGTTCGCAAGCTGGAGGACAAGTTCGACGGACTGGAGTTTTATCATGTGGACCGCAACAACAATACAGACGCTGACTTACTGTCTAATCTTGGCTCTTCCCGAGCCAAAATTCCCCCAGGTGTGTTCGTCCAGGAGTTGTCTCATCCATCCATTGACCGCGACTTAGAACCCCCAGAGCAGCACGTTCTGAGCTTAGAGGAGGCTCCGGCTGACTGGCAGGTCCCAATCATCAAGTACATCAGGGGTGCTCGGCAATGCAGTAATCATGTTGCCTCTAAGACGTTGGTCGGGAAAGCATTCAGGGCCAGATTCTATTGGCCGATAGGCAAGCAAGATGCTCAGTTCTTCGCGAATCAACATCACTTGCCGCCTCAACAGCTACAGAACATTCCCGTCTCATGGCCCTTTGCTTGCTGGGGGCTTGACATGATTGGACTCCTCACGAGGGCTCAGGATGGCTACACTCATGTCTTGGTGGCTATTCACAAGTTCACTAAATGGATCGAGGTCAAACCGATTGCATCTCTGACTTCAGCAAAAGCGGTGGATTTCATCCAGGAGATTATATTTCGCTTTGGGATTCCGAACAGCATCCTCACAGATCTGGGCTCCAACTTCACAGGCTCGGAATTCTTCGACTTTTGCAATGAGAAATCTATACGTATCAAGTATGTCTCGATAGCACATCCTCGTGCTAATGGCCAAGTCGAGCTTGCCAATGGGACGATTCTGGATGCCCTAAAAAAAGTCTTCGACAAGGATGAGAGGTTGGCGGGCAAATGGATCAAGGAACTCCCATACATAGTCTGGAGTCTCAAAACGCAGCTAAGTAAAGCTCTCAATGGAAATACACCTTTCTTCATGGTGTATGGCTCAGAGGCGGTGTTGCCTGCTGACTTAGCACATGGGGCACCATGGCTAGCATTCAAGGACATTGTAGAGGTAGAGAGCACGCGGCTTGAGGAAGTCGACTTGTTGGAGGAAGAGTGACTCAACTCGGTGATTCAGTTGGCACACTATCAGCAGACTCGGCGGCATTATCATGAGCGTAATATGCATCCTCATGCCTTTTCAGTCGAGGAAATGGTTCTCCATAGGGTCCTCAAGGGGGCTGGGCACCACAAGCTATCCCCCCCTTGGGAAGGGCCTTACATCGCCATGGAAGTCACTCGTCCAGGGTCCTATCGCTTGTCTGAGATGGATGGTACACTAATTGGGAACTCCTGGAACGTCGAGCATCTACGCAAGTTTTATTCTTAGGCCTCTTGCAACCTTGGAAGTCATGTACTCTCGTCTATACTCTTGATTAGTCATGATTTCAAGCTGACTCGTCCTCACTCATGTTCGGTCGTATGTACACGGATAATGAATAAATGCATGATTTCTGTGCATACTTCTTCTCTCTGTGGCGTGAGTGCATGGGATCTCTAGTGGAAATGTCCTCGTCCTCAAATAATCAGGCAATCAGTCATGCGTTCTGACCTGACTCATGGCTAGTGTTACATGCCTACTCCTACTCAAGATAGGGTGCAGTCCGACCCTAATTATGGGGCAATCAGCCTAGGTCGTATGACCGACAGCTGGTGTTACGTGCCTTCGTGTCCTCATACAAGGGTGCAATCTGGCCCTCCTTACGGAGCAATCAGCCTAGGTCATGGACCGACACATGCCTTCGTATTATCATGCAAAGGGTGCAATCCGACCCTTACTACGCGGTAATCAGCCTAAGTCGTAGACCGACAGCTGGTGTTACATGCCTTCGCGTTCTCATGAAAAGGGTGCAACCCGACCCTTACTACATGGCAATTGGCTTAGGTCGTGGACCTACAGCCAGTGCTACATGCTCGCGTGTACTCGTAATAGAAGGATGCAATCCGACCCTATGCATCGCGTATTCGATAGTTTTCAATGCAAAAGTTCAAGACAGATACTCGTCTGCGTGTTTTGATCTCGAGATAATGCGCGTCTAGACTCTGTGTTTCATTGAGAGGCCGACTCAAGGGCCTGTTTTTCTCATAACATCATACACATGAACAAATAGTCAATCAGATTTCATATCATCTAAGAGTTCTAATCTTGTTTTCTTATAGATTAACATCCATAGCAGGTATCACTCAGTTACAAAGTTACAGTAAGCAAGGACTTCAGTTTACAGCTCAAATTCGGTGATAAGTTTTTCTGCTATAGACTGAATCTCGGAGGCATAATTGTCAATTGTTGTATCACTCAGGTCAACTGCAACCTTGGCTGTCAGCTTGGCCAAGTCTACCTCTGGCCGGGTTATCTTCATCATCAGCAGCACGTGCTGTAGAACTGACTTCAACCGTCCATGGAGATGATTCTTGGTGTCTTCTACCAAGGTTGACACCCGGTCTGATACCGGCCGTGAAGCTCCAACTTCTGGGGCGCATATGTTCAGCATGGTGTTCATCGCAGCCGTTGCAGACTTCATCAGTTCTTTGTTCTTCTCATAAGCTGCCTTCAGTTTCTTGCAGTTTTTTTTGGCAACTTCATAATTCCACACTGCAAGCTCCGAGTCTTGGCGATGTTTCTCTGACATCAACTGGGATTCTTTAAGAGCCTACCTTGTGGATTTCAACACCTTGTCCAAATCTCTGTTTTTGCTTTGGATTTCAACTCAGATTTTGTCAGCTTCAATTAGCTCGGATGTCTTCTATTCAAGTTCTGCCCGAGTTAACTTGTGGATTGTTTGAAGCACTGTCAAGGCGATGTATGTATTCTGGAAGGATCTCTCGAATCCGTCTCGCGACTCTCGAAGCTCCTGGATTTCCCTCATTAATCGCAGTGCCTCATACTGCGGACCGATTTAACTTATAGGCTTCTGTAAGTAAAGAATATGCTAATTGGGTTTCTTGGTGAGTTACCTCGTGTTGTTTCCTCTCCAGTTCAATCTTGCGCTACAAATTCTGCGCATTGTCTCGAGCTTCGTCATGCTCGAGTACAACATTACGGTATGCGACATCGCGCTGAGCTAGTGTATTTTCCAGATCAGCAATCCTCTTAGCAGCAACTGCACTCAAATGCATGAGTATATGAGAATATATCAGGAGATAGACTGCATGGAAACCAAAGAGGGCAGACACTCACCAGCGGTTTCAGCAGCGCGGGTGGCCTCAAACTCGAACAGCTATTGACGTAGCTCGACCACATCACCTCCAAGTACTAGAGCCAGTTGTTCACGCCATCGTGCAGCTTGATCAAACCAATTCTGTAGAAGGGGTTTTGGTTCATAAGTAATATTGATATTGGTGTCAAAGATCATTATGCTCAAAATAGTGACTTACCTCAAAAGCTGTGAATGGTCTCAGTTCAGTGGGACCAACATTGAGTTACAATTCCAAGGCATCCCGATCAAGTGAAGTAGCCCCTTCAGTGATGATGGTGTCACCTGTTGGCTCAGTGCCTTCGTCTTGGGGGCTTGCCACTGGCACTAAGATGTCTGGTATATCTTCAGCATTGATCGGTTCATCGCCAGTAGCTGTCTCGTCCTCATGCCTTATGTCACACCCATATATGGATGTTCTTGGCAGCTCGAAATGCTTCTTCCTTCAGGGTTGCTGAGTGTATCTTGCCAGTTGAACAGAGGCCTTGTGCTCATGTCGTCTTGCTAATCACTTGCACTCTTCAGCTCTGTTTCAGTCAGCCATTCTAGGACTTTAGGCTCGGGGGCTTCGGTGGTACCGGACCTAAGCTCGAGGGTTTCGGTTGCACTAAACCCATGCTCGGGGGCTTCGGTTGCACCTGATTTGGGCTCTAAGGCTTCTGTTGGGCCAGCATCAGGCCCGGGAGGCACCGTATCTTGTTCTGAGGAAGGCCTGCATAGAATTACGGTACAGTCGGGACATTGAAGATAGAAGTGGGAATAAGAGACAACAGTTAAAGGAATCGGGAGTACCGTGGTGGTGTGAGATTGCTTTCATCTAGCAGTGGGAAGACTTTACAAATTGATCTAACTTAGGATCAATTTGCGATAAGTTCAGCTCCTCTTCCATTGGCATGTCTTGATGAGTCAGAGGGGAGGCTGTGGCTTCAGCATCTTGCATTCTCTTAGACCTCCTCTCACAACGTTGAAGTGGGACTTCTTCTTCTTCCTCCTCTTCTTCGTCAATCAGCATTTTCCAATCAATGTAGCCAAGAGGAGAGCCTTCACTGTTGTCAGTTTTCTCTTGTACCTTGAGCTTCTTGCTCGGTCTCTTGGATGGTGACGCTAATTCAGGCACGGCGGAAGAGGCTTTCTGAATGTTAACTTGTTCCTTGATGGTTCTCTTTTTCTAGGGAACTTCGGCTTTTGTTGTCAACGCTTTGGCTCGGGTGCGTCTGGACACCTTTGAGGCAGAGTCGCCTTCTTTCATGGCTACTGTACGCTCAGGGGCTGGGCCTTCAGCGCCAGCTCCTTCATTCTCGGGGGCTTGTTTTTCTTGAACCCCAGCATCTTCTCCAGCATCGGTGTCTTCGGCTGGGCGTGGGATGACTATGTATGTGGCGGCTTCATCGTTGCCTTCGCCCTGTGTTGCTGCAACTACAGCTTCCATTTCTTCATAGGTCAATTCTGACCCCCGTTTCAGTATCTTGTCCGTGTTGTGCTGATGAGGATCAGACAGGAACTCAGCAATATTGCTCTGCGAAGATGGAATTAGCAAATATGTTCAGAGAAGTTTACATTATCAAGATACATAAGTAAGTCGGGCAGCAAGCTAAAAACTTACAGATGGAGTAGGGTGCCATACGGAGTTGGGTCATGGTGATCCTTCATTGTGGACTTCACCCCTCAGCATCAAGCCAACTCGAGCTTTGATCTCTTCTACAGTTATGGCTCGGCTGGTCTCTCGAGTAGTATCATTGGCTCCAACATACAGGTAGGCCGGATATACTCGGTCTTTCATTGGTTCAATGCTCTAGAAGACGAAATCTATGATTATGGCACGGGCAGTCAATCTGTTATCCTTCAAGTCGAAGATGTCTTTGAGCAGAATTTCTACTTCAGCATTCTCTTCTGCAGTTGGTGCCTCTTCCCAACTGCTGAGTTTGGAGTTTGGCTGACGGCCTGATCGTGGTGGCAATGAATTGGCATGGTTGCTCATGTAAAACCACTCAGTTATGCCATCCTCTATTGCTGTCTTTAAGTGGGATGTCTAGGTACACTGACCTACGCCCCCTACACAGTTCTAGGCAAGCTCCTCCAACTACTTGCAGGATCCTGTCTCGGGTACCAGGTTTGCAGTGATAAAGATATTTCCAAAGACCAAAGTGGGGTGCAATTCCAAGGAAAGCCTCGCACAAATGGATGAAGATTGAGATTTGGAGGATGGAGTTTGGGTTCAGATGCGACAAGTCAATAGAGTAGAAATTGAGCAAGCCTCGTGTGAAAGAACAGAGAGGCAATCCTAATCCACACACAAAGAAAGGGGCAAAAACCAAAGACTCGTGGGTATCTTTTGTGGGGACTTTTTCACCCTCACAATCTCTCCACCCACCCAACTCCTTGGGAGGAAGAATTCCCATTTCTACAAGGTGATTTAGATGAGATTCAGAGATGGAAGACATACAAAAAGTGAGAAATGGCGACTGGATTGGCCGGTTCTCGTCATGTGGAAGCCTTTGCGGGTGTTTCCGCATTCATTGATCGTCTTCTTCTTTGGAGCCATGGATGCGAAGGATTCTGGTGTAGTTCAAGAAGTTTTTTGGACAGGGGTTTCAAATTCATTGGCGCTGGTTGCAGAGTAAATGCGGAAGTTGGGGAATGAGGATTCGATTGGAAGGAACCGTTAGGGTATTGGTCCTCTTTTATACCTAACGGCGTTAAGTTGGGGAAGTTCTGTTTTTCCTTAAGGAAACTCACGGTGTTGGCATTTTTTCCATGATTTTGACGAGTTAGCAGATCCCAGTCGACGTGGCATCTATTTGGGTTATCTGGATTTCAATCGGACATTGTTCGGTCTAATAAGTTAAGTCGGATATTTTCATTCGTTTCGAAGGCATTTGATGGTAGTTATTTCTCAATCAACGCATTTGACTTGGAGGATCATGATTTTAATCAAGTCTTTGGATGATAGTGTTCTCGTCTGCTGATCTCGTTCTCAGTGGCTAACTATGGTTTAGTTGTACAAGCAAATCTGATAGTGCTTATTCACAGAAGGGAACAGATTCTATTGCTGTAAAGATGAACTCATGAACAGGAGAAACACAAGGCATTCATTAAAAAGACATAGTTCATTACAAGATTACTTCTACGGATACATGGGACTTCACTACGAAATACTACATTACTAGTTAACTACTCCTAGTCTAATTGCCGATGCAGTGGCGCTTCTTGGGGCGCAGGGCCGCGTCCTTATCACTGCTACCGTCGTTGTCCTCATCCTCATCGTCCTCCTCCTCGTCGCTGTCCTCATCATCGGTGCCGCCGAGGCCGGGGTGGTTGAGACCTCGGAGCATCGCCTTCTTCTTCTAGTTGTACTGGTCGGAGTCGTCGGAGGAGTCATCGCCAGCCTCCTCGAGCGGTTTCTTCCCCTTGTCGTCGTCACTGTTGCCATGGGGGTCAGCGTTGCTGGGTGGGTCCTGTTCGCCGGGGCCGCTGGCGAAGACCTCGTCTTCTGATTAGGAGAACTCAGGGCGGTTCTTGTGGTTGCCAGCCATGGTGTTTGCAAGAATGGTAGTGTTTGGCAGTGGATTCTGATGTGTGCACAAGGCAATGAAGGTGTGATTGATGCACGGGCTCAAGCCTTAGTTATATTGCGGGCGAAGCGCCGCTTCGGCTTCTGCAAGTACGCATACAGGGATGGCGTTTCATATTCAGGATGGACACGTGTCGTTGATCTACATGTGAGATGGTTCATGAAAGTTGGATCTGTGAGTGGTTCGGTTTTCAAGGTAAAGCATATACGACAAGGAGAGGAATGGCTCTTCATATTCTTGGCAGTTTCCCGGTTTACACCCAATGGGTAGGGAATTTTTTCTCAAAGTTTTCTGATTGGGACAAAGGCCTGGAAACTTCAGTTGGGCAATAATGGGTTGGGAGAGCTCTTTAGACCTTCAAGCTGATTGTTACTCAAGTCAACTTGAAGCTCGGGGACTACACCCATTGAGAAGATGCATTGATTGACTCGGGGGAAATATATACTTTGAAAATTTTAGATTATTTGGACCTTCAAGCTAATTGCTACGCAAGTCAACTTGAAGCTCAGAGGCTATACCCATTGGGTGCACCTGGTCGGTGCAACCAATTACATGAGTGAATGATTGATCTGGAAGCAGAGTTGTCAAAATATGTTATTCTTTTCGGATCTTTAAGCTGATCGTTGCTCAAGTCAGCTTAAAGCTCGGGGGCTACACCCAATGGGTGCACCTAGTTGGTGCAACCATTGGAGGGATATGAAAGTTAACTTAGCAGCATGTTTTACTCAGAGTTGAGGCAAGTTCTGGGAGTCTCGAGTCAATTGCCCTCTGAAATTGACTCGAGCCTCGGGAGCTTGTGGGGGATGAATATCCCCTGGCTCCTCACGACGTGGATCCAGGACATGGGCCGATGGTGGGCCTGAGTTAGGTGAACGGCTAGTTTCATGGCCTGGATGCCTAACTCAGGCCCAAATACGGTCAAAAATACTTGGAGATCAAGGCAACGACGTCGCAATCCTGGGAGCAAAGAAGGAAGCTCAGCTTGGATTCTAGGTCCGAGATTCGTGGAGATCAGAGAAGATACGATGGAAACCAAGATTCTGTTTGATCTCATGTAATCTAAACCTACAAGGAGATATAGATGGAACTCAACTTGTAACCCAAGACTCCGTTAGATTATATAAGGCGGATGATGGACCCCTACGTAGAACATCTCAACCCATCGCAATCCACCAAAACACGCTCTCGAGCAAAGCCCTAGCCCTCATTGTAACCTTGAGAACTCGAAGCAATACATCTCACCAAAAATAGGACATAGGGTGTTACGCATCTCGTGGCCCGAACCTGTATAAATCTTCGTGTCTCTATTGCTTTTCCGATAAACCATCGAGCTACGTCAATCTCACTGACCCTCAAAAGCACCTCGTGACTTATCCCATGGTGCACTGTCGGTACTAAACCCCGACAAGTACCTTATCTTGGATGGACTGAGGACTTCATTGATGAAGTAGACCAGGTGTTGGACCGGTTGCATGTGCCCCTCCTCCAGCATCTCAACCACCAGCATGATGCTGACAACATGAGTTGTGCAGGATATTTAGAGGAGCAGTTCTTTGGTTGGCTGATCTGAAGTGGCTCAGTTTGGCAACTTGAGTATGAGGGGCGTCGTCAAGAACCTCTTGAGGTCATCAAACACTACCTAGTGCTTCTAACGTCCACTGCAATATGTCCACCCTCTTAAGCAGCTTGAAGAATGGTATCCCCCTTTCACCTAGCCGCAAGATGAACTGGCTTATGGCCGCCATGCACCCAGTCAGCTTCTAGACCTTCTTCTGCGACTTAAGATGCTCCATGTGGAGGATGGCCCCAATCTTCTCAGGGTTTTCCTCGATCCCTCTGTTGTTGATGATAAAGCCAAGTAACTTCCCAGCTGGAACCCTGAACACACATTTGTTAGGGTTAAGTTTCCAATGGAACCCTTTGAGGCTATTGAAGACTTGTTGTATGTCATCGATGAAATCATCAGGATTCTTCATCTTGATCACGACATCGTCAACGTAGGCCTCCACACGCTTGCCCCAATGCTGGGAAACGGCATGTCTGGATGGTGCGTCCGTACATTGCCCCGACGTTTTTCAGCCCAAAGGACATAGAAGTGTAGCAGAATGCTCCAAAGGGCGTGATGAAAGCGGACTTCTCTTGATCTTCCTCCGCCAAGCTGATCTGATGATACCCTGAGTAACAGTCTAGGAAACAGAGCAAGGAGCACCCCACAGTGGAGTCTACGACTTGATCTATCCTACGTAGCCCGAAGGGATCCTTCGAGTAGTGTTTGTTGAGATCAGTATAATCAACACACATGCGCCAATCTACCTTATTCTTTTGAGTACAAGTACAGGGTTTGCAAGCCACTCGGGATGCATGACTTCTCTAATAAACCTGGCGGCTTAGAGCCGAGTAAGCTCTGCATGGATTGCCTCTCTCTCTTGTCAGGAGTGAATCAACGCAACTTCTGCTTGACTGGCTTCAAGTTGGACAAAGTTTGTGCTCGGCCAGTGCCCTTGGGACTCCGGGCATATCGGCAGGCTTCCACGCAAACATGTCCTAGTTGTCTTGCAAGAACCAGACGGGCGCGTCTTCCTATTTAGGAGGAAGGGTGGCGCTGACGATGATGCTCTTGGATGCATCCGGGAGGCTGAGGCTGACCCTCTTGGTTGCCTCGACCGGCCACAGAGCTGAAGCGGAGACTGCCTCTTGAGTCAGGATTGGAAGGTCGTCCTTCAGGAGTTGGGCTGCGTCTGCCATGAGCCACTATTGAATCGCTGACATGCTCACTGTGAGGACCATCTATAAGGATGGGATGCCCAAGAGGGGGTGAATTGGGATAATTTAAATTTCTAAAACACAAATCCTTAGCCTAATGATTCTACTAATTGGCCCTCTTCACCCTCTACACGAAAATAGTCCTAGAACTAGAGAAAAGCAAACCTACTCATGCTAGTGGAAATGAAAACCCTACACATGCTAGTAACCACAATAATGATCATATCAAGGGACATACTAGCCAAGAGGAGACTACGCATGGTGAGTACTAGATGCAATCCATGAAAGAAGGCAAGGTAGAGAAAGCATCAAGTAGGAGGACAAGGAGTAGAGAAAACCAGATTTTTTCTCGTGGTGTCAGAGGTTTGGCACCCTCCACTAGTCTACGTTGCGGCACACACTAGAGTGTTTTGCTGCCTCCCAAGCTTGTGGGTGCTCACTAAGAGTCTCTATTCGCCATCCCGGCAAGGTGGAGCTCAAGCCTTGTACACCTTTGTCCTTCGGGCTTCCACAACTCTTTAGGCAAGCTCCGAGAACGCACCCCGGTCACCAAGTCCACCTAGGTGCTGCCAGACACCAAGAGTAATAAGCCTCTAGCCTTCACTTGATCTTGATCCTCACCAAGATGGATGCACACAAGCCTTGACCTCGATCTTGCTCTCAAAGGTGTGAATATGTTAGTGGTTGTTGCAAAGATTGAAGCTCAAGTGGCTCTCTGAGTGTGTGAAGTGTCTGGAGTCTCAAAGAGCATGAAATGATCCCAAGTGACCAGTATATATAGCCCCCTAAGCTGATAGAGCCATTATAAAAGAGGTGGGCTACTGCAGGGTAGACTGTGTGGTACGGTCTAGCAATTTTAGACCAGGCCATACGGTCCTCTTACTTTTCCAACGATCACTGATTTTGTCACCTCACTATACTATTGTCCATGACTTGGTACGTTTTTAAGAGACCATACTATACGGTCCATAGTAGACTGCAGAACCTTCCAAAGCCAAACCCTCGAGTTTCTTAGGATGATCTATGGATGGTTTGGTAAAACATACCATCCTTGATCTAGTCCGAGGTTTAGGTACCCTCGAGTTATTATGTACTAGTCTAGGTACCGTCCACAGACGGTCTGTGCATTTCCCATCTTGGCTTCAATTTACTTAGCTGACTTTCTTGGTATGCAGAATGGTGCGTTTACACTCGATCGAACCTTCCTGTTATATGGATTTGCATGGAGGTCAAACCACCAAAGAAAGCTCTTAAGGTAAGATGATACGCTCAGTTCAAAGAGCTCCAGACAGTACCATCCGGTCCGTGCAATAATTTTCTGACTTTATCTTTCTTCAACCATTTCGATGTCTCCTTCATTCTTCTTGAGCCTTATGCCTTTCCATATTGTACCTTTGATGGTTTTGAGTCTTTTGGCTTGTGTGTGTGCATCCAAGACTTGGCAAATTGCTCTATCAAGCTACTAACCATTGACCCCCTTAATAGTGCGGACACTAGAGAACTAGAAAACCCTATCTACGCAAGGATCCTTCAACACCTTTGATCCTTGTCTCTAGAAGAGTCCTTAGCCTTCGAGATACGGATGAAAACCATGTCAGCTTCCATACAATGAGTCCTTGGTATTAGGGGCCATCATAGAAACTCAATGAGCAACTAAAATATTCATATTGTTTAACCTGCACTCATGAGCTCATTAGAACACAATTAAAGCTTGTCATTCAATCACCGAAACTCACCTTAGGACCTAGATGCTTACAATCTCCCCCTTTTTGGTGATTGATGACAAGTAAAAGTTGACAAGAGTAGACATGGTAATAGAATTAAGAGCAATGTCAACTACTCTAGCGTTAGACAAGGAATTAAATACAAATAAAGCATACAGAGCTCGAAGGCTCACCCATAGTGAATTAGACATGATAAAGAAGCATGCATACACAAGAACCAAATGTCATGTCCATCCACAACATCCAAAAGATGCAAATATCATACAAACCAAGACCTAAGAGCATGTCTCTCACAAAAGCCCACAAAGCAAAAGAACTACCTACCCTACCCCTACCATCTCACTCCCAACCTATATCTCCCTCTTTGTCATCAAGGACCAAAGAGGGGATCTAATCGCTCTGAGGAGGTGGAGGAGGGCGACGAGCTATGAACTTGAAGTGGTCAGTCATCGTAGTCGTCATTGTCATCCACACGGTTCTCAACGTCAGAGTCCGTCAGCTCTGCAGCGACTCTATCCACCACACTCAACGGAGACTCTGGAGTGACCTCTGTCTCTGTGGCCTCAGGTGCTGTGTATACCTATTGTATCATTTTGCTCTACCTCTGGTGGATTCTTAGGTACTGTAGCTATCACAGTCGAATCGGCCACTGAGCTCTGAGGCTGGGTGATCTGCTCTACAACTGTCGGTGCTGCCTGCTCAAGTATGTCTCGCCTGGAGAGTATAACAGTATATGTCTGGCTGGAGGAGGTCAGAGCAGTGGTAGTGATTGTAGTGTTCTAGATCGGTGACTGAAAAGTGAGTGCCGTCACAAGCAAAGGAGAGAGTACCGGTCTCAGATCTGTCCGCAGCAAGGTCTGAAAGAGGGAAAGTCCCTAGAGTGGTAGCACCTGCTAGAGGGGGTGGAGTGATCACGCGGGGTCCTTGGAATGGACCGGTTGGGTAGTGGCTGAGACTGTGGCCCTCCAAGCTGTCCCCTGACCTTAGCCCTCAAGGCATCGATCTCTTGCCTGTACTCCTGCCTCTGCTCCTAGAGTGACGTCCGGATCTCCTCGAGGATCACCATCTGCCTCTCAGTCATCTCACGCTGGAGGGCTATCTGTGCCTACTGGAGAGTGACTAGCTACTGAGTCTGCTCACACTGTGCTCTAGTCTGCTCTGCCTGCTACTACACTAAACTCTGTAAGATGGCCAAGAGAGCATCTGGCTGTGTGACCTAAGACTGTGAGACCTGCAGGGCCAGAGGTGGTGAAGGTGAGCATGGAACGATTGATCCTCTAGCCTCATCATCGTGTGCAGCAAGTGAGAAGTACCGTGTCTCCTCTTCTACCTCATCGAAATCTTAATCCACACTGGTGGAGAGGAAGAGGGTGTCCACAGCCTCCTCAACCCTATCTAGCTCCTCGTCCTCAGCCTGCTGTGCTTCCCTCTCCTCCTAAGTAAAATGCTCACGTATAGCTCTCGCAGCTCTGCCTCCTCGATGACTGTCATCCCTCAATGCTGGCCTGTAGTCTGGAAATCTGGTGTGGGTGTCACGGTACAGGCCACGTATGGGTGCATCCTGCTCTCCCAGCTGACTCAGCATCCTAGAGATCCAGTGAGCATAGGGCATCTGCCTCTTGGTCGGCATCCCATCGACAATCACATCCTCCATCTCTGCGAGAATCAAATCTACTAGATCAATATCATGCTCAAGTGTGATGCCAGTAAGTACAGCCTATTGCAAAGCTGTAAGTCCCTCCTTGTATCCCGCCTTGGGGATCAAGGTCCTCCTCAGCCACTATAGGAGCAAGTAAAACTCTAGCCTCAGCCTGTCTGGTGTCCTGGGAGTGTCAGCTGTCAACGTGCCTCGAAACATGTGTCGCACCATCTCAATATCTGGAGCCTATCCTGGGTGCCCTTTGTAGGGTGGAGTCACTGAGTCATATACCACTCTGTGAACTAAATGACCTCATCGCTCAAACCCAATTAACTCTGCTATCTAGTCGGGCTGGAGTCTATACTGGGTGCCCTCAAACATGAACTGAATGAAGGATCGCTCATACCCGATGTACAACCTGGCATAAAACACTCTCACCCAGTCCTCGACATAGGTGTGAGAAGTACGTAAGAGCTCATCCAGACCTCGGTAGCAAGCAAAGTAAGGCTTGAAGTCTCTGCCACTCACTGTTCCAAGCCTATCAAAGTCGAAAGCAGCATGTGGCATGATCTTGTGCCCGTCTCTCAGAGCACTCTCCTACAGACTAGCCAGTGCTAGTGTCCAGAACCTCCGGTCTATCCTAGGATCCTGGGGCTATGGGTAGAACTTGTAGGCTGTCATGTCATATCTGATCGCCTTGATCTACTTGGTGTTCTTCTCTCTCAGATCAATCAACTGCACCCTTGCCTCCCTTGTCACACAGCGAGGTCCGGTGTGAGGGGTGTCCTGCAGCTCCCTCTCCTCCTCTAACTCTGCCTGTCTCCCTAGCTATCCAGCAGAGGGAGTGGCACCTCACGGTGCTCGTGGGCGACCACCACGGCTCTGTGGTGTAGCCCCTCCTCGAGTGCGAGGTCAAGCTGCATGTGGCGGTGTCAAGGACTGTGGTGATGCTTGCTGCCTAGCATGAGTGGACATGTGCTGTCCTCCAATCTACAAGGTACCCCTGCACCCCTTGCCTCTGCTCACTCAGCAGCATCTGCCACTGCATGAGCTCTCTTAGCCTCCCTCTCGGCACTGGTCTTCTTCTTCTTCCTCGGTTCCTCAAGAGCTATCTCCTTA
This sequence comes from Paspalum vaginatum, assembly GCA_030272315.1. NCBI lineage: Eukaryota > Viridiplantae > Streptophyta > Magnoliopsida > Poales > Poaceae > Paspalum > Paspalum vaginatum. The sequence goes on from CM059020.1 coordinate 20,082,490, forward strand.
CCGTTCCTCTTCTCGTGCACCATCTGTCAATTTGGCAACAAAGATAGCCAAGGAGAAAATAGATAAGTATACAAGATAATCTAGACACAAGGTGAGACCTAAAGCAAAGAATTTAGAATTTTGATAGCCTAGCAAGTCATGTCAATTGTCAAATCTTAGAAACTTTAGCTAAAATTACGTGACCATCTCACAATTAGAGCCAAATTTCTTTGTCCGTGCTTAATTGACATGATAAATTTCCATCCGTATGATCTAAAACATGCTAGGGCTATGCAAAATGATCATAACTCCCCCTAAATCCAAACTTGTGAATGAAACTTGAAGAACTTGTGCAAATCATGCCTCAAACCCATCAATCTTAGTTCCAATTTCATGAATTTTGAATCAATTTCAATGATTAGGTCCTAGGGTTTCACAAATTTGAGGAACATAGAGCCAAACACTAGCCACTTTGGGGAAGTAGGAGCTCACCGCCAGTTAGAAGGAAAGGAAGGTCACCGGCGGTGAAGAGGAAGGATGGCGGCGGCGCTTGGACGAGCGGCGGTGCAAGCTGGAGCAGGGCGGAGCGGGGACCGGTGCGCACGAGAGGTAGCGGTGGAGCGGGTGCATGGTGGAGCAGGTGACACGGTGGAGCGGGAGCGAGAGCGGTGGCGCTGGGGACTGGCGGCGGTGCAGGCGTGCAACGGTACGAGGCGGAGCGGGCAGAGGCACTGTGCATGGGAGAAGGAGAGAGAGAGTACGGCGGCGGTGTACGGAATGCAGCAGATGATCAAGTTCATGATATTGGACCCACATGTCAGCAAACCCTAGGAGACTGTATGGTCCGGTCCAAAAGATCATACTGAACATCGCCCTTAAAAATCTCAGTTCTTTGAACAGTCTCTTTGCCATAGACCGTATGGTCCGCTTCGGCAATTTTGCTGGGACTGTACCAAGTTATTAGTTGTTTGTTCTTCAGTACACCTTGGCTTCTCCAAATGCTCAAACAGGATGGGACGGTCCCAAAGACCCTACTAAGAAACGTCCAAAGTTACTAGAGGATGACATTTTTCCATGAAAATTTTATCTTCCACAAACCGTACGGTCCGGTCTAGCATTTTTTGGCACAACCGTACCATTTTTCCATAATGTGCGGTCTATGTGCTCAGTGTGCTTCGCCAAATACAAGGACCGTATGGTACGGTCTCATCAGACTGTCCTTTCCTCCGTCCAAATATTCCCGAGACTTGTGTTCTCTGAGCCAACAGCCATGTTGAATGGAAGTATAGTCCGTTTCATTTATCCCTCTGTAGAGCGGACTATAGGTCTTAACAGAAATTGAGTTTTGGCTGAAAAACTCTCCCACTTGGCCTTTCACATATAAAATTCAACAAACACATGTGTTAGGCTAGCAGGAGCAAAACCCTCACCCCTCAAAATAGTTTGCATTCACAATGCATACAGTTTTGTTTTCGAAAGAGGCAAATGAGGATTCGATAAGAACCAAATAAAATGTATGAGGCTATTCCGAGGAGCTCTAGAGATTGATGACTCCTGTCCTTCGGGAACATAACTCAATTAAATGTTAAGCGCTTCAAATTACAGTGATTTGCCCACTCTTATGAGTTGAAAGTTTGCATTGCGAGCAAAAATTCATTCTCATTTAGTGGTTCCATTGTGACACTACCGCATGCAATGCCAAACAATCTACCATGCAGGACAAGAATTTAAACATGTGTGCACATCTATATGATAGGAATTATACATTGCAAGAATTTGAATCTAACTTGTCAAGTTTGAACCTCTCGCAAGCTTCCTCAGGGTAAGCCCAACAACAAGCCTTGAGAGAAACCAAGAACCACTGGCTCAAGCAACACCGTACTCACCCCTATCTAGAAAGAGTCTGACAAGCACTTACTCATGGCAAAATGCATGCAATGCAAGATTATATGGTATGGTTACATGATGTTGGACGAGTCCAACACGTTGAGCTCACTTCGCAACCTAACAAAGGTACTCTCATCTAAATGTTTTGTGAAGATATTCGCCAATTGCTCCACGAATCTCACTCCGGTTAGGATGGTATCACCATTGGCCTCATGATCATGCAAGAAGTAATGATGAATATCAATGTGCTTAGTGCGAGAGTGTTGAACCGAATTTTTAGCAATTTTAACGGCGCTCTCATTGTCACAAAGGAGAGGCACAGATCCACAAACAACACCAAAGTCCAAAAGGGATTGCTTCATATATAGCATTTGGGCACAACAAGCACCGGTTGCTATATATTCCGCCTCCACAGTGGACAAAGCCACACAATTTTGCTTCTTACTCGACCAAGAGACTAGGGACCGACCAAGCAAATGGCACCCCCTGGAAGTACTCTTGCGATCGACACGGTATCCGGCAAAGTTTGAATCTGAGTATCCCAAGAGTTCTAACTTAGCACCCTTGGGGTACCATAGGCCTATACTTGGGGTGTGCTTGAGATACTAAAGTATCCTCTTCACGGTCGTAAGGTAAGATTCCTTAGGAGCCGTTTGGAAGTGAGCGCACAAGTACAAACTAAACATCATATCCGGCCTAGATGCGGTGAGATAGAGTAGCGAACCAATCATGGAGCGGTAGGTGGATTGATCAACGGATTTCCCATCCACGTCGGCATCAAGATGTTCATTGGTAGACATTGGAGTGTTGATCGGCTTGCATTCATCCATCTTCAATTTCTTGAGTAGATCTTTGCAATATTTTTCTTGATGGATGAATATTCCTCCCTTCACTTGCTTGATTTAAAAACCAAGGAAGAAATTGAGCTCACCAATCATAGACATCTCAAATTCCCTAGACATCATATCACCAAACTCATGGCTTAGTTTCTTGTTAGTGCAACCAAAGATAATACCATCAACATAGATTTGACAAATGAATAGATCCCTGTTGACATCTTTGGTGAACAATGTCATGTCCACTTTGCTGATCTTGAATCCTTGCATGATGCGGAAGTCCCTTAGCCTTTCATACCATGCCCGTGGAGCTTGCTTGAGCCCATACAAGGCCTTGTTCAACCTATACACATGATTAGGCTTCCTCAGATCCTCAAATCCGGGCGGTTGGTCAACTTAAACAAGTTCATTAATGAAGCCATTAAGAAAGGCGCTCTTCACATCCATTTGATAAAGTTTTATCTTATGATGTGAAGAGTAAGCAAGAAGGATACGGATAGCTTCTAGTCTTGCAACCGGGGCCAAAGTTTTGCCAAAATCCAAACCTTCCACTTGTGCAAATCCCTTTGCCACAAGCCTTGCCTTGTTGCGTACCACCACACCATTCTCATCTTGTTTGTTGTGGAAGACCCACTTGGTGCCGATGATGTTCTTGTCCTTTGGACGCTCTTGAAGCTCCCACACTTGATTGTGAGTGAAGTTGTTCAACTCCTCTTGAATGGCAATGATCCAATTTGGGTCCTCAAGAGCTTCCTCTACACAAGTAGGCTCCACACAAGAAACAAACAAGTAATTCTTACAAAATCAGACAAGGTTACGAGATCGGGTTCTTACTCCCCTAGAAGGACTCCCTATGAATTGGTCGAGGGGATGATCCTTGGAGATGCATCCATGTCTCACTAGTCGCCTTCTTGGTGTAATGGATGGTGATGGCTCATCACTTGAAGCTTGTGCTTGCGGCATTTGTTCATCTTGATCGTTCGGCACTTCACCTACTTCACCTTGTTCATTTTCTTCTTGATCACCAACTTGAGGCGCCATGGAGGTGCTTGGTCTTGATGGAGAGTTACCTTCCCCAAGATCATGGTCTTCATGCACCTCTTCCAGCTTCACATCCCCTATGGTCATGTTCTTCATTGCTTCACGCAGGGGTTCATCACCTACATCATCATGAGAGAACACCTCCCTTTGGTAGCCATTAGTCTCATCAAACTCTACATCACACATTTCTTCAATCATTCTGGTGGTTTGATTGAATACACGATATGCCTTCGAGTTTGATGCATAACCTACAAAGAAACTAACATCGCAATGTTTCTCGAATTTACCGAGCCTTGTCTTTTGTAGATGAAGCACTTGCACCCAAAGACTCAGAAATAGGAGATGTTGGGTTTCCTCCCAATGAGGAGCTCATATGGGGTTTTGCCAAGTAGTCGGTGGAGGTAGATGTGGTTTGATGCATGGCACGCCGTGTTGATTGCTTCCGCCCAATAATCTTTCGGCGTGTCGTAGTCATCCAACATGGCTCTTGCAAGTGTGATCAACGTCTTGTTCCTCCTCTCAACAACTCTGTTTTGTTGAGGTGTGTGGGTGGCAGAGAACTCGTGCTTGATGCCTTCATCATCACACCACTCATTCACCTTGTAGCTCTTGAACTCAGAGCCGTTGTCACTCCGAACCTTCACAATTTTGAGGCCAAACTCATGTTGGGCCCTCTTGGCGAACGTCTTGAACTTGTCCAGAGTTTCCCCCTTATCACCTTGACATAAGGTCCAACTATACAGTGTAAAATCATCAACAATGACTAGGCAATAGAGGTTACCGCCAATGCTCTCATATGTGGTGGGACTAAAAAGGTCCATGTGTAGTAATTGGAGCGGCCTGGAGGTGGAAACGCAAGTCTTCATTGGATGGTGACTTGCAACTTGCTTGCCGGCTTGACAAGCACTACACAACTTGTCCTTCTCGAACATCACGTCCTTCACGCCGGTCACCATCCCTTTCTTGAAACCCTTCTTGAGTTGGCTCATTCCAATGTGCGCAATGCGATGGTGCCAAAGCCAACCCAAGGAAGACTTAGAGAAGAGGCATGCTGTTGATGATGTCTCCGTGTCGATGAAGTCCACAAGGTAGAGGTGGCCATGCCAGAACCCTTTGAAGATCATGGACTTGTCTTTCTCACTTCTAACTACAACACCATTCTTGTCAAAGTCACACGTTAGTCCAAGATCGTACAATTGTGCGATTGAGAGAAGATTAAAGCTCAAAGACTTAACAAAGAGAACGTTAGAAATTAACAAATCGTTAGAGATAGCAATTTTACCCAACCCAATAACATTGCCCTTAGAATTATCACCAAAGGTGACTTTCCCTTTGTCGCCGGGGTATTCTAGTGAGGTGAACATACCATCATTGCCGGTCATGTGTTGTGTGCAACCACTATTAAGTACCCAATGCTTTCCATCGGCTTTGTAGTTCACCTACACATAGAAAAGTCATTTTTGAGTTTTGGGCACCCACGCAAGCTTTGGTCCTTGCACATGAGTGACTAGAACTTTGGGGACCCAAAGTTGCTTGGGGAGCTTTCCCTTCTTCTCTTAATGTCCTTGCTAATGAACTTTGCTTTCATCTTGCCATTAACCTTGCTCAACAAGTAGATGTTATTGTCGTACATAGATTTGAAGTTAGAAGGCAATTTAGAAGGAGGGCGGTTAGGAATAGGGCACTCCATAGTATGACCGGTGATCATGCAATGATTGCAATAGGAGCCCACTGCCTTGATGAAGCTATCTTTGACCTCCGGTGAAAGAGTGTCATCAACTTTTGGTGGCTCGGGGTAGGACCCTAGCCCTCTTCCTTCAAAGTTGTGGAGATTGTAGAATAAAATCTCTTAGTGCTTCATCTTTCCTTTCATGAGCTTGGCTATCACACTCTTAAGACCTTCAATTTGATCTTCCAATTCTTTTACTTTTGTCCCTTCACACTTAGGCAAGTCATCAGTAGCACGGGGACTGGGAGCAAGATCCTCACAAGAGGTAGAGACATTGACCTTCACCACTTTTGGAGTGGTAGAGTGCTCAAGACTTGAGTCAATGATCTCATAGGCAATTTCAAGCTCTTGATACTTGTGAGACAAGTCTCTATGCTCTTGCACAAGCCTCTTGTACTTCTCCTCATTTGCCTTGCTAATTTCTTGATTTTTTGAATGAGTCTTAACAAGCTCATTGTGTTTAGCAAGTAAAGAGTTGTGATAAGCCTCGAGATCAATGTGCAACTTCTTTAGAGATGAGTTGCCCTCCTCGATTTGTTTGACATATGGCATTAGTCTTAACTTGCTCTTTAAGCAAGGCATTATGTTTCTCAAGCAAATCGTGGTAGGTCTCTTCTAACTTAGCAAGAGTACTCTCAAGATGCTTTACATTGCCATTTTCTCTCTTGATCACCGAAACATACTCATCGATCAAAGAAGCAAGATCATCGGGGGAAAGCTCATCATCACTATCATCTACTTCAATTTGCCATACCTTGGGACCCTTGGCCATAAGGCACATGGATGATGGAGGAAGTGATGGACCCTTGGTGGAGATAGCAAGCTCGGTGAAGTCATCATCATCTTCACTTGAGCCCTCACTTGTTTCTTCATCAGTCACCCACTCATTGGTTTTGCACATGAAGCTTCTTTGGGGGCCCTTTTTTTTCTTGTGGAAGAGCTTGGTCTTGCTTTCACTCTTCTTCTTGTTGAATGTCCTGCGCTTGGGCTTTTCTTCCTCCTCCTCATCGGATTCCTCCTTGTTCTTGCTCTTGCGCTTGTCCGGCTTAGGGCACTCATAGGAGATGTGGCCACTTTCACCACAATTATAGCATTTCTTCTTGTCATCTCTCCTTTGACAGAATGCCTTCCTCCTGAAGTCGAAGTTGAACCCCTTCTTGTTGATCTTGGCATGAAGGCTGTTGAACTTCTTCATCATGAGAGCATGCTCGGCATCCTCTTCATCATCACTTGAGTCATCACCTTACTCTTCTTGTTCTTCTTCACTTGACAAGCTTGGAGGTTCTCGCGGAACCACCGATTTAATCCGAGCTAAGCGCACCTGTCACCACATGACTCACAGTGCACTTAGACCGAATCAAACCCGGTTGTCCGTTGAGCTACCCAACAGGGCACTCGATCAAACCATCGCCCAAGGAGACCAACATCACACACATTCAGCTCTCGATGGAGCCACAACAGTTACATCATCACAGGCAATTAATAGTATTAATAAGATAAAGTTCTTAAAAACCATGTTTAAATCAAATACAAGTTCAAATTAGATAGCAGAAGCGATTTCAAAACATCTCGCAGCGGAAACAAAGTACTTAAGTGGCCTTCATGCAAGGATGAGCATGGCGAGCAGCACTGAGCCCACTAGTACTACCCTCCTCCAAGCAACTGTCCAAGTGTCATCGGTGCCTGCACTCAAAATATGGGGGCAAACCTTGAGTACTAATTACTCAGTAGGGCTTAATAGAAGGGCTTACGGCTGACGCAAGGCTTGCTTGCTAGCATTTGGATCCTTAGCCATTGATTTTAAACAGTGATATAATAACATAAGGTAAACAGTTTCATCACGAGCATATATCACCAGCATAATAATAACCTGCTGAAATGTAAACATACAAGTACAAACAGGTAGAATTTGAAAACATGAATTATAATATATCATATTTAGATAGTTACTACGTTGTCCGTGTGCGATATCTGGCATTATCACACCTGTTAAGCATCAGCGATTCGAATCGATTTTAAATTCCCGGGAATAACTATCATGCCAAGGGTATATGCTTACTAGCCATTGCGTTCCACATATATCCTCCATCTCCACTTGTTTCATCTCAAGTTCAATTCCAACCCACCATTCTCTAGGTTTAGCCCCCATGGAGCGATACCACGGCGCACCAGATCAGCCCTCCCATGAGTCAAGCACCCCTAGGCCCCATGATAGGACCAAGTCTCTGTTCTTCAGATGGTTCAAGTTAGACTTTCACCGGTCCCATGTCCCAGATAAGAAATCTAGCAATGTTATGCCGATCAACAGGCGAACAGCGAATGGGCCTTATACGACTCAGGTGGGGTCCATTGCACAATCACAAACAATAAATAACTCATAAAAATCTCCGCTCGGTCTCCATTTAAATCACAAGCATATATAACATATCTACTTTAACAATTTGATATTTTGAAATCACCTATACGACGAATGACTCCTATTTCACTCGTGTCTACTCGCACCTAGCATTACTAGGCATACTCGTCCTATGAATATTATTATAGGTGCTAGGACCAGGGCGGCTAGGAAGTCTAATGCAATTGGTTTCAATCAACTCCTAATGCGGATGCGTAATCATCAATCAAGACAATATTAGCTGGGAAATTCATAGTCCTACCTACTTTTGCTTATTCTTATCAAAACCAACGAACTGAACTATGTTAATTTGCCGGGTTGTGGGGCTTTGCCCCAGGCAACCTCTTGATCACTTGGACTGCTCCTTCCAAACACGACTGGTGGGCCCTACAGGTCGTGAGTGGGTCTTAGTTGGTCTTGTGGTCACCGTTTCTTGATGCAGCTCCTTGCGGCAATGCCTCGATCACGTTGCTACAATAAGCATCACTATATGAATGATCAAGCTCGAAATGGATGCAAAGAATGCACAAGATGCTTATATGGTATGATAATTACAATGCAGCAAGTAACAAATTGAAATTATGCAATCTTCATGCATTCATATGACATTCCCTAACCATGTCACGCAATAGGTTCTTTTAATGTAATAATTCACCCATGTTAAGTTTAGGTTGTTAGACATTGCCAAATGACTTGAAACTTTTAAGACATTTAGATATTTTTATCACCAGGCCAACACCCTAATTTCAGCAGCAAAGCATGTACAAATTAATTATAGAAACTCCAATAAGTTTCTTGGCACTTAAGTTCTCAGATTTATTATACTTCATAGAAAATGTTTCTGACTTCTAAATTTTAGCATCAGGCATAACATTTCATGAGAATCATGTATAAAATCTAGCAAGCAAAATAATCATGGTTTGATAGCACATCTATTTTCCATATATTTATTTTAACCTATTTTTCATGTAGCAAAAGACAATAGCAAATAAATTCATAAAAATACTTTTTGGAACCTAAACTTAACCATTAAGTACCATGATTTTTCTCAGAATTTATTTTGCACAATAAAGTCACTTTTTCCTATTATTTATTTTAACATGCAATTATTTGTCTATTTCAAAACAGCAAGAGAAACTTACATGTAGAACTTGAAATTTTAAAAGTGGACTAAATATGTAACATAGAGCATCTACAAATTACAGTGGAATATTTGGAGCACCTTTTATGTAGTAAGTATTTTTCACTCTTGTAAAATGCCCAAAATACATGCATGAGGGCAAAACAGTAATTTAACCATATATGCTAATGCGAACATATCAAAGATGCATAGGCATAAGGCCTAAGAGAAGATGGAGTTTGAAGCCCAATCCGATTTGAGGTCTAATTTACTCGCGAGGCCGGTTCAGACTGCAGCAGTAGGCCACACGAAAACGGACGCCCAGGCCACGTACGGACTCCGTTTTGGACGTTCTACGTTTAGTTGGAAAGCTAAGGAGATAACCTTTCCTAACTCATATAGTCCCACCTCTGAATTCAATCGGAGTTAACAGGAATCATCAAAATAAGATGACAGACAGAATCTGCCTGGGTGCCGCTGGACCGGTTTTTTGGGTCGCCTAGCCTTGTACGCCCTAGGGTTGCTTGGCCACCCCCAGACCTCTCTCTTGTATATGTTCTATAACCATCATTAGATTAAATGGGTTTTGCTTAGATTAGTCTGCCATTGAACAGTTTCGCCGTCACCGGTTTGTGAAACCCCAATTTGTGCACAAGATTAATCTTCATTGCGTTTATTCCTCGTTCTTGCTTGTGTTCTCTCGGTTGCATTGCAGGAATGATAGCCTTTTTGGCATGGTCTATTGCGCGCATCACGCGGTCGATAACCATCAAAGCAGTGGTGTAGTGATTGCAAAGATTCGATCGATTGCTCGGAGCTTTCTTCACCAAAGTCGAGTTCTCCACCCCTAAACTGACTTATCCATACCACTTGGAAGATTCAAGAACCCTATCCCCAATCCATCGTATGCTAGGGTTGCCAAAAATAACACAAACCCTAAATAACATGATAAAGTTACTGTCCAAGTTTCATAATTTTTGGAGTTCATTTACACCTATTTTTGGCATTTATTTTCTTGTATACTTCATGCTACAACCAAGGGCAAAACAGTCACTCACAGATCTACATCATACCTAGCCTGTAGATCTAGTAAATAGGAATACAATGAAACAAAGTTTGCATTTTTATCATTTCTCCCCTGATTTACTATGATTTTTCAAAGTTTCACATAAAAAATGCATTTTAACCTTAGATCTACACAGCGCAGGGACTTGTACGTAATTAACCCATAGATCCAGGGGCTAAAATGCGAGATCCACAAGACTCAGTGACCAGCGCGCTCGATGGAAGCGTAAAATGGCAAAATCTCAGGGGCTAAACAGCAAAAGCGGTGGCCTTTCTTCAACCTTCCGTCGGGGGGAGAAACCGGCGGCGGCGCGCTCGCCGTTCCGGCCGGGCGAAGCCCCTGGGCTCGCCAGCGAAGGCGGGTGAGGGAGACAAGAGGCCCAGGATCTTACCCCTGCTACCTATTTCTATGGGGAAGAGCCTTGGGAGGCTGGCGACAGAGGCGCACGGGCGGCGAACTTCGGCGACGAAATGCGTAGCGGAGAGGAGGGGATGGTGGCCTCGAGCAGGTGGAATCGGTGGAGAAGGGGGTGGCGCATCTCGGCGTGCCGATTGGAGGCACGAGGAGGGGCTGAGTGGCGCTAGAGCTTGAGTTCCCAAACCCTGTCAATGGTGGGAGCCGGAGAAAGCAGAGAAAGAGAGAGAGGAGCAAGCAGAGGGGAGCGGGAGGCGAGTGAATGGGAGTGTGAGGGGAGCCCACGCTTGGCCTCGGCTTTTGGCAAAGGGCACGGGCAGGCGGGCAACGGGCGCCGCGGCGTCGGCCGGCCACCGACGACCACGTGGTGTCTGGATACTGCGTGCGGTCGAGGTGGGACCCACTCGACAGTGACTCAAGGAGCGAAAATAAAATTCGAAATTGAAAAATCCTCTGTTGACTACAGGAAGCTCTGTTGGAAATTTGAGTTTTTGAATACCCTAGAGTCTGATTTAGACAAAGATCAAAATACAAAAAGTGTTGTAAACTTTGAGTTCTACAGCTTTGTTATAAACTTTGATGTCAAGTTCTTTTGAAATTTGAGTGAAATTTTGAATTCAAATTTATGCCCAAGGTTTGACCAACGAAGCCCACCAGTTTAGATATTCTAAAAATCCATTTTTTGACCATTTTCATGAAAAGAGTTTTATACTAAAATTGTTCAAAATTTCATGATCTACAACTTTCATATATAATGTTTTGCATGATAATGAATCTATTTCTCAGAAATTCGAATTTTCTTGACAGGCCTCATTTGGACAAAATTCACATGTTGACAGAAATTGACCCAAATCACTATGCAAAACTTTATGCATGTCAGAGTACTAAATACCAAAGGTGTTCATCATGAAATTTTCAAAAATTTTGGTATATAAGGTTTCATCTATTTCACAACAGATCTAAAGTTACAGTCGCAAATACAAAGGCAGTTTCAGTAAAACTGAGTTTAGTTGATTCAAATGACTTAGCTCATTCATGCACTTAATATGAAATGCTCATAAAATGACCCATTTGTGTAAATGATGCCAATGTAATGCACTTGAGATGCCAGGGGCATCACAGAGGTGGGAGAATCACCTTCTCGGGAGTGGAGGCTTTCTTGGATTTGGCCTTGAGTGCTACAGTCTTGCTTGGTGAAGCTTCCTCGGTGATACCAAGAACCCTATCTCATGAGCACAAATTTGTCTCACCGCCTCACTAACCTCGAGAGTGTTAAGGTTCTCCTTTTGGAGCATAGTGTTGACGATGTTGTATATGGGCTTGATGAGGATACGAAGAGTCTTCCGATTGATGGTGCCCTTGTTAAGTTTACAAACATCAAGAGCATTAATGTCCTCAATGATGACATTCAATCGAGAGTACATAGAATTGCAATTTTCATAAGAATGCATCTTGAAGTCATCATATTTAGCCTTAATAATGTGATACTTTTGCTCTCTAACTTTGGTGGTGTCCTCATGTATTTCAACTAGTCCAGCCTAAATATCACATGCATTAAGTTTGCTTGAAACCCTAGCAAACACCTCTTGGCCAATGCTCTCAAAGATAGCATTTCGGGCCGTAGCATTCCACTTGATTTGATCATTAGTATGCGGCGTGACAAACCCATGATCAGTAGCTTCCCACACTTCAGGGGCAATAGACTCAAGGTACACTCGCATGCGAACCTTCCAATAGCTAAAGTTGTTGCCCTCAAAGTAAGAAACCGAGCCACCCATCTTAGACATTTTGCTCTAAGCGGTGAAGCTTAGTGACCCAATGAGCAACGGGGCTCTAATACCACTGGTAAGGCATCCGATCCTTACAAGTCTTGTAAGGCATCCGATCCTTACAAGTCTTGGATGCACACACACAAGCCAAAAGACTTGTAAGCCAAAAGACTTGTGTGTGTGCATCCAAGACTTAGCAAATCTCTCTATCAACCTACTAACCATTGACCCCCTTAATAATGCGGACACTAGAGAACTAGAAAACCCTATCAACTCAAGGATCCTTCAACACCTTTGATCCTTGTCTCTAGAAGAGTCCTTAGCCTTCGAGATATGGATGAAAATCATGTCCACTTCCATACAATAAGTCCTTGATATTAGGGGCCATCGTAGAAACTCAATGAGCAACTAAAATATTCATATTGTTTAACCTGCACTCATGAGCTCATTAGAACACAATTAAAGCTTGTCATTCAATCATCGAAACTCACCTTAGGACCTAGATGCTTACAGCAGTCTAGAGCACCTCTCGGTTGTAATCCGCTGAGACTTTGAAGTTCGCCCTCAAGGAGATGACTCCCTGCGGGGCTGGCATCTTGAGGACCAGGTAAGAGTAGTGAGGGACGACCATGAATTTGGCCAACACATGCCGGTCGATGATGGCATTGTGGGCACAGTTGAAGCTGTCCACCTTGAAGCAAAGGAGCTCGGTGCAGAAGTTCTCCGGCATGCCAAAGGTGACTGGACGGTAGAGGTGCCCCAGTGGGTACTCTCCTTCACTCGACATAATCCCGAAAAAAGGGCTATCCGACTCCTAGAGATCGCCGAGGGAGATCCCTAGAGCCAGTAGGGTCTAGGGGAATGTCACGTTGATGTTGGTTCCACCGTCAATCAGCACTTTCTTGACTCAGCTTTCGCGGACCAACGGGCTTACAAGCAGCGGGTACTTGCCTCGGTGGTCGAAGTTAAGCCATTGATCCACCCGACTGATGGAGACATGAGTCTCTAACCATCTGTATGGCTCTGGAGGCTCCGTTGTGGCTACCATGACCTGGCCATCGGACAGCTCTTGCTGCCTCTTGCTCTCTTGGGAGTCGTGCCTACCAAAGATGATGTTGACCACCCTATTGACATCGGGGAAATTGGGGCCGTTGCCCCCATTCTGCGATGGTGAGCCATGGTCCCGTCGCGGAGGCGGGGGCGGAAGTACTTGCTAGAATGGCAACCCTTGACTGATCAGGGTCTTGAAGTCCCGACATTGACGTAGAGTATGGTGCATGTCCTTGTGATAAGGACATGGCCCATCAAGGATGTCATCCAGCGAGCGCATGTTGTTGGCGCGGGTGGTGGTCCCATGACGTGGACCTCCTCCTCCCGAGGTCTCTAGTCCTAGCAGCACTCCTGCCACTAGTGGTCTTCACGCTTCTCCTGCTTGTCTTTGCCTCTGTCGTCCCAGCGTCGGTCGACCAGGTCCCGAGCCAGCTCGTCCGCGGTGATGTACCAGTCGGCATCGTGGAAGAGCTGCTCGGAGGTGGTCGGAGCTTTGTGAAGGATGCTCCTCACGAACACCTCATCGTGAGACCCGCGCCAGAAATCTTCTATCACCACTGCCTCGGTGATGTTAGGGATGCGATTCCGCATCGACTGGAACCGCTTTAGGTATGATTTGAGGGACACATCGTCCTTCCACTTGATAGACTTGAGATCCTAGGGCTGCGCCAGTTTGTTAGAGAAGGATTAGAAGTTGGCGATGAACCTATCGCAGAAGTTGTTCCAGTTGTCAATGCAGCTGCTGGGAGGTGGCATAACCACTGCAGTGCATCCTGCCCTAACATGATTGAAAGATAGGCCATCATCACATCCTTGCTTGCTCTAGCGGCACTAGCTACAGTGGAGTACACAGCCAGCTAGCCGTTTAGGTCTTGTTGGCCTCATACTTGTCGATGTTGGAGACCTTGAAATTTGGCGGCCACATGACCGCGCAAAGCCGAAGGGTGAAGGCGGGAACACCAAACATGCCCCAAAGGACCAGTGCACCCGGGCCATAGTCCTGGACATTCTCAGCTTCCCCCACGGTGGATGAGGCCCTGGTTGGCATGGTGGTGACCGTGGGCGGGGACTCCCTAATCGCTCGTGGACCGGACGATGGCCCGCCGGACTATTTACTAAAGCTGCGGCTGAGCGGGCCCAAACGGCGGCGCCCTGCGGAGGGACATCGTGGTCCCGGTCGTACTTAGCTTGGTCCCTCAGCTCCTAGTTGTGTCGGCGCGTGTGTGTTCTTTAATGTTGCGACGCGCCTTGCGCCGATTGTTGATGTGATAGCGAGCGTCCCCAGCAGCAGGGGCATCCTAGGCCACCGGCAGGAGGTGGTTTGCCACCTGGGTAAGAATTTGACGGTAGATTTTCTCGTCCGAAGAGTTGGGGAGGGCATTCACGATCTGGGCCAGCACCCACCAGCTTGGCTTGGGATCTGCATGGCTTCGATGAACTCCGGCAGCAAGTTGCACCCCACCGGCAGCGGACTGCGAGGCAGTCCATGACCAGCGTTCTCCTGCTTGCGACCGCGTGTGGCCCCACATTGGTGAGCAGATCGCACATCTTGGCATGCGCGTTCTCGAGCATTCTGGCGATCCCTCCGCCGAGTGTTCCTTTGCCGACGAAACTCCGGTTCTTCCGGGGTCTCGCCGGTTGTGGATTCTTCATCGAGTGAGACTGGCTGAGTCGGGCCCTACTCACCATCATTGTGGTGGCACCGAATGTTGCGGTGCTGTCACACCTTGGTTTTCAATGGACAAAACCAGAGCTATTCCATATGTGTGCCAGGATCTAATCTCACACATATAGAGACAATAAACAGTGATATCGCATAATATGCTTTATTACATACTGTTAAACAACATATACATTAAGACATCAAGTCTTTAACACAGAGTAGCGAAAGCGTAACTATAACTTTGAGCCGCCCACAGGGAAACCAACTTGGGGTCGCACGCCCAGAACTCCACAACCTTCACTTGTATTCCTTTATGCACTTCATCTTTCTAAGCAGCGATTGGAATTCCCACCCCCAAAACGGAATAAAGTAAAGGAAACAAGCGACGAACTCGTACTCAACAAGTATAACAAAAACCAAGAGGCTCTAAGGTTGGCTAACTCGACTGCATTTGCTTTTAGTTGGTCAAATTTTATTAACAACTATTTACTAACATGAGTACAGAAACCATTAGCCCAAAATATATTGCATAAAGAATTAACCATCATTATTGATACAAGAAACAACTTTCCGAACCATAACCAAGATCCACTAATCAAAAAGAGGTCTGGGTTGCTCATGACCGTGAGCACGGCTGATATATCAGGTTTAAACACTCTCGAGAGGTCGTACACTTTACCCACCGATCATGATTCCCGTATGCCACAGGCGGCCAAACCCCTTTTTTATTCACTCCTTTGGTGAATCGGCAGGGTTTCACTACCAGGCCTTTACAAAGACTCTCCAATGAGAAGCAACACACTATAGGATTTATGGTTAGGGAGTGCACCTTTCCCCAAGGCGTGCATACCTCATAAAGAATACACCACCCTTGGTGGTCGAGTAACACAAGTACCTACCCTGCCCCCCTCTTGTGGTCTACACGTTGCTCCAAACTAGAGAAATCTAAATAAGTAGCCAAAGGACGTCTCCGTCCCATGTGGTTGTACCGAACTCCCAGATGATCACTTCAAGAACAGGTCCTTATGGAGAGTAGGCATAGCAAACGCACACACCACATTGCTCATGCCCCCCTAAACAAAGATTACAAACGAGACATGGACCACTCAAACACACATCACAAAGGGCCAGCTCAACAAGATAAGTTGCATAAAACCATTAATCATATTATTAACGAAAGGGACACAAGTTAGCGCAGCACCTAGCATAACTTAACCAACATGCATCTCAAAAGGTATTATATCAGATAAAAGTAGCTAACGTAGTGTCCTTATGGGCATACAAGATTAACTCATGCACATGCAATGATTAAAAGTTATAGGTGTTGTTCATGTTATACTAGCCTTCCTCAAATTAGACGCTGCTAAGAATCTTCTAGATGTTGATCTTGATCTTTCACTTCAGATCGTACGAAGAGATCGGCGCCTATACGTTCATCGGAGCACCACACATGCACACAAGTTCATACATGCAAGCAAACAAGTACAAATAAGCTAAAACAGTACACCATACATAGAAAACAGAAGCTAAGAGATTGACTAAACTGTTCTACTCGTCGCTACGAACTCATGGGCGCAAGAGTTATCCAAAACGGATTTAAAACGGAGAAGATATGAGCCTTTGAAGGTTGCAAGGGCCTATTTCTGAATATTTCTTTGAAAACTAACGTTTAAAATAATAAAACAAGGGCATGCTACTCTTGGAGCGGACTGCAAGTTAAATTCTGATGAGCGCAGGGGCCTCTTTGCAAAGATACGCTTGCAGAGGCTACGTGGCTACGTGGCAGGCTGCAGAGATGCGGCCGCAGAGAATCTGGCTGGATCCTATGTGGGCAGATCCGGATTCGTTGAGGGGCACCGCACGCGGGACGCCGGATCGGGCGACTAGGGCGGCAACACATGGTGAGGGTGAGCAGGGGAGACCACCGCGCTCTCTAGCGTAAGAGCCGGCAGGCGGGGTTGGGCGGGGCGCACTGGGGCATGCGGCGGCACTCAGCGCTCGGCTCCTTTCTAGCGCGGGGAGCAGGTGGGGACAGGAGCGATGCGCGGGAGCGCCTTGCACTCGCGCAGGAGCAGGGGCCTGCAGCACAGCAGTGCTCTGCGCTTGAGCGGGGGGGCGGAGCTAATGGGGCCTAAGCGGGCCGGAGGCTTGCGCGCAGTGCCCTTCCGTGCGTGGGCGAGGGCAGGCGGCGGTTCGGCTACGGGACCTATGTGTGGGGTCCAGGCACGGGGCGGGGAGCGCGTTTGCGCTCTGCGCACGTTGAACAGGAAGGTACGACCGGCTTGGGTGTGGTGGCGCCTGGTTGTCCGCAGGGAGCAGGCGGCTCACAAACCGAGATGACGAAGGGGGGAGAAGAAGGGGAAGAGAGCTCACCGGCGTTTTAGAAAAACTTAGACCTACGAGGAACGGAAAATCCCCTCTAAAATCCAAGACCACCACGGCGAAGGTCTCGACGAGACGAACATCGTGATATCCTCATATTTCGTTGGAGATGATTGGACACAGAGGAATTGGTTGCCGAAGGTTCGCCGGAGTTGGGACTTTAAAATAATTTCCGAAAACCCGAAATTATCATTCGTGCTCCGAAAAATACTTCGATGGCTCCAAAAATTTTAAGAAAATTCATAGAAATGTTTTGGCACCTGATGAACCCAAATAAAATATTTAGAGCTCATGAAATGATTCAGAAGAGCCTCCAATAAATGGAGTGGGCTCTTAGAAAAAATTAGAAAAGCTTCTAGATAAATCTGGAAAATTTCCCAGAGACAACCTGACGATAGCTACATGCATTTAGAAAAGTTTTCACACTCAAGAAATACAATGCATGTCAGCATGAATGCATCAATCCAGTTATTCCCTATGTTTTGTTTTAGTTAATTAATTGCATAAATTCAATAAAGCATTATTTCATGTACGCTAAATCACACAAACCCATAATAAATTGCATTTAAGTTGTCAAAAATTTACAGAGTGAAAATCAGGGTGTTACAATTCTACCGCCCTTAACAAGAATCTCATCCCCAAGATTCAGGGTTGGCTAGCAAAGAGAGGATAAGGGTATGTTGATCTCAACTCTTCTACTAGCTTCTCAATGACTTTATCATCTGCACCGTGGATCTACTTAACCCTGCACATTTTCATCACATTGCTTCTGGTAACTCTTCCTTCAGTCTCAAGTATCTAAGTTGGATGCTTTGTATAGGAGATCATCTTGCACATTGATATCATCAAGTGATAACTGCTCTTCTGGCACAGTGAGACATGAACACATATAATGCACACCTGACAATCTATATGGTGACTCAAGCTGATAAGCAACTTCGCATCTTTCTGCGAGGATCTTGAATGGCCCAAAGTATCTAGGCGCTAACTTTCCTTTTACCTTGAATTAGCAGTGACATTTGTTAGGTGACACCTTCAAAGAAACATAATTGCCCTACAATGTATCTGCCTCGACTGAGCTATTCTTTGATTCTCGGATGGTTTGCACTTGTCGTCCTGCATCTTCTATAACCCTTAACCCTATATTTCTCCAAGCTGGTCCTTCAATGCAACGATGTTCTGCACTATCTACCATATAATGCCTTGAATGGTAATTTGTTCCTTGATCCCATTGATATATTTTAAACCCTTTGACTAACCTTTTCTGATGTCTTGCTCCAAGGTAAGTTCTAACTCCATGGTAACTCCCTTGGTTTGATTGGAGAATCCCCAAAACTGATACTTTCAAACTCCATACGTAATGCCAAAAGCATCCAAACACAAAGCCATATTGGTGTAAATTTAAAAATATCCATAGTGTGAACAACAACTACTACCATACTCCACATCATGTGTTGGATAGTACTCTTCTTTTTCCATCAATGAACCTCGGATAATACCATGCCATACCAAGGAAACTTCTGAGTCCTTTATATCCTGAGGTGGGCACGGCTCCTTCCTTCTTCCGGTCCACTGCGACTCCTCCTTTTGAGATGACATACCACATACCTAAGAAAAGAAACCTCACTGATCCAAAACTTGCACTTGTTTATATTAGCGTGCAACTGATTGTCTTTGAACTTCTGCAATACTAGTCCCAAAGATCCCGTGTGTTCTTCATTCTTGGAGTGGACCAAAATATGAACACGACCACAGACTTATCAATCTAACCCATGAGCACATCATGGTGTTGTACCAAGCAATAGCTTGTTAGAAAAACTCAACATCTTATTCGAGTGGCACACCCGATAATTCATTAGGAACGACATAAAAAAAATCCACAAACAACTTTGATATTCTCTATGGAGGCTCCCTCCATTTGATTTACCATTCACTCCGTAGGTGATGGCGATGGTGCAACATACTCAAATGTGTCTCATGATGCAACTGTCAAGAGTACTGACCTCTCTGCATCACGGACTACTGCCTTTCTTGTTGCTAGCTAATTTATCCCAAGAATTACATCAATTCCTTTTGACTTCAAAACTACCAAGTCTGCAGGGAAGTCCACCCCCGTTAGTTTAAGACAAACCCTTGAACAGATGTGACTTGCTTTAACTTCACCTCCTGGGGTACTAACATGCATAGGCTTCCTCATCGGTCGTATAGACATCTTGTGTTCATTTGCATATTGTGCCGTGATGAAAGAATGTGAGGCTTTGGAATCAAACAGACCTGTAGCAGGGGTTGAATTAACTTCGCACGTACCTAACACAACATTCTGAGCACTCTGGGCATCCTCAGTTGTGGCATTGTTTATCTTAGCATAGACATAAATTGGCTTTCCTTTGTTGACTTTGTGCACTTGTTGTTGATTCTGCTAAGAGACACGGTCGTTGGCCTGTCGTTTCTCAGCAATTTTCTGCGGGCATTTCTTAGAAGCATGTCCAATCTCACCACAATGATGGTGTAGTTTTGGTGCAAGTTGTTAAGAACATTAGACTCCATCTGAGGCTTAACTGGGGGCAACTGGTGTAACACTTGAAAACTAGAGTTCTGGCATAGTTGTCCTGCATATCCAAGTTGATCCGTCAGGTGAGGCTGAAATACTGGTTGTTCTATGAGACAAGGGCGAATGTTACTTCTTGACTGTTGTTGAAGCATGGATTCCCTCTTCTTAGCCAGCATCCTTTTGCGCACATGCTCTGTCAAGATTGCATGTTCTACTACCTACGGAAAACTAGGGAATGTGTGGTTCATCAGTTGATAGTAGAGTCCATCATTGAGTCCATCTAGGAATTGTTCCTGCTTCTTCTCATCACCATCCACTTCACTAGGAGCATATCTTGACAACTGTATGAACTTGTCTTGATATTCTATCACAGACATAGAATCTTGCTTCAAGTCCATAAACTCCTTCTTCAATTTCATAACTCCAGAGGGAATATGATATGATCTGAAGTTTTCTTTGAACTCCTGCCAAGTGATGTTGTTCTGATCCACATGAGAAAGATGGCAAGACTCCCACCAATCCAAGGCTGCTCCTCAAAGTTGTCCTGAAGCATACAAGACCTTCTCCTTCTCAGTACATTGTGCTATGTCAAGTTGCATTTCCACTGCTCTAAGCCAATCATCATCTTCAATGGGATCTACAGAGTGGGAGTAAGTTGGTGGATGGCCCTTTAGGAACTCATGTCGTGCATTTCTCGGTGGAGTTTATATTTGAGCCTGGGCATGAGATTGTGACAAATTGGTCATAGCCTAATTCACTCCTTGCAATACTAGAGCACTCCATACAAACATTTGTTGCACGTCTGGTGAAAGCGATGCCTGACATTGTTCTTGGTTGTTGTTGGCATCATTGCTTCTAGCCTTACTCCTGGTATTAACCATCTGATGCAGGAGGAGATAACATGAGCAAAGGTTAAACGACCAAGAGGAGGATGCAAGGGTATAGGTAAGGTTGAGAACTAAACAGAAAAGAACCCAACCCACTAACTACATTTTCCTACAAGCTTGATGTAGCAGTGGACATGACTCCACCACACATCACAATCAAACAAAGATCCAAATCAATCATAATCATAATGACAAACATCACAAGCACACCACATCACATCGCATCAAGTCGATCTTACAACTATAAGGTTGAACCTCCAAGAAAGCACCAACTTAACAAAACCAACTATCGATTGAACATAAGAGAAGTAGGAACTGCTCTAAAAGAAAAGATCAACAAGATATAAGACAAGAGAGGTGAAAATATATTAGACAAAGGCGAGATAAGTAAGAAAAATATAAGGGGCATGGCAAGGATAGAAAGACCAAGGATTATATGTTTAGGAATTTTGACCTTAAAAATGACCAGTTCTAACTAGGCTTGCGTCCTACAGTCAGCACGGCTCTGATACCACTTTGTTACACCCTGGTTTTTAATGGACAAAACCAGAGCAATTCCATATGTGTGCCAGGATCTAATCTCACACATATAGAGACAATAAACAGTGATATCGCAGAACATGCTTTATTACATACCGTTAAACAACATATACATTAAGACATCAAGTCTTTAACACAGAGTAGCGGAAGCGTAACTATAACTTCGAGCCATCCACAAGGAAACTAACTGGGGATCGCATGCCTAGAATTCCAGAACCTTCACTTGTACTCTTTTAAGGCCTTCATCTTTCCGAGCAGTGGTTGGAATCCCCCCCTAACAAGGAATAAAGTAAAGGAAACAAGCGTGAGTACACCAACTCTGACTCAACAAGTATAACAACAACCATGAGGCTCTAAGGTTGGCTGACTCGAATGCATTTGCTTTTAGTTGGTCAAATTTTATTAACAGCTATTTACTAACCTGAGTACAGAAACCATTAGCCCAAAATATATTGCATAAAGAATTAACCATCATTATTGACACAAGAAACAACTCTCCGAACCATAACCAAGATCCACTAATCAAAAAGAGGTCTGGGTTGCTCATGACCGTGAGCACGGCTGATATATCAGATTTAAACCCTCTTGAGAGGTTGTACACTTTACCCACCGGTTGTGATTCCCATATGCCAGAGCCGGCCAAACCCCTTTTTTATTCACTCCTTTGGTGAATCGAAGGGTTTCACTACTAGGCCTTTACAAAGACTCTCCAATGAGAAGCAACACACTACAGGATTCATGGTTAGGGAGTGCACCTTTCCCTAAGGTATGAGTACCTCATAAAGAACACACCACCCTTGGTGGTCGAGTAACACAAGTACCTACCCTTCCCCCTCATGTGGTCGACACGTTGCTCCAAACAAGAAAAATCTAAATAAGTAGGCAAAGAACGTCTCCATCCCACGTGGTTGTACTGAACTCCTAGATGATCACTTCAAGAACAAGTCCTTATGGAGAGTAGGCATAGCAAAAGCACACACCATATTGCTCATGCCCCCCTAAACAAAGATTACAAACGAGACATTGACCACTCAAGCACACAGCACAGAGGGCCAGCTCAATAAGATAAGTTGCATAAAACCATTAATAATATTATTAACAAAAGGGACACAAGTTAGCGCAGCTCCTAGCATAACTTAACCAACATGCATCCCAAAAGGTATTATATCGGATAAAAGTAGGGTAGTGTCCTTATGGGCATACAAGATTAACTCATGCACATGCAATGATTAAAAGTTATAGGTGTTGTTCATGTTATACTTGCCTTCCTCAAATTAGACGCTACTCATAATCTTCTGGATGTTGATCTTGATGTTTCACTTGAGATCATACGAAGAGATCGGCGCCTATACGATCATCGGGGCACCACACATGCATGCAGGTTCACACATGCAAGCAAACAAGCACAAATAGGCTAAAACAGTACACCATACATAAAAAAACAGAAGCTAAAAGATTTACTAAACTGTTCTACTCGTCACTACGAATTATTGGGCGCAAGAGTCATCCAAAATAGATTTAAAACGGAGAAGATATGAGCCTTTGAAGATTAAAAGGGCCTATTTGTGAATACTTTTTGAAAACTAAGGTTTAAAACAATAAAACAGGGGCCTGTTACTCTTGGAACGGACTGCGATTTAAATTCCGATGAGTGCAAGGGCCTCTTTGCAAAGACGTGCTTGTAGAGGCTATGTGGCAGGTTCTGATTGGCTGGATGGAAGACACGCGAGGGGCTGCAGAGATGCGGTCGTACAGAATCTGGCTGGATCCGATGTGGGCAGATCGGGATCTGTTGCGGGGCCCTGCACGCGGGACGCCGGATCGGGCCACTAGGGCGGTGACACATGGCGAGAGAGAGTAAGGGAGACCGTTGCGCTCTCCAGTGCAGGAGCCGGCAGGTGGGGTCAAGCCGGGCCCACTGGAGCGAGTGGCGGCACTCCACGCTCAGCGCCTTTCTAGCGCGGGAAGCAGGTGGGGGCCAGAAGCGGTGCGCAGGAGCGCCTTGCTCTCGCGCGGGAGTAGGGGCCTGGGGCGCGCAGTGCTCTGAGCTCTTGCAGGGAGGCCGGAGGCGGTGGGACCTAGGCGGGGCCGGAGGCTTGTGCGCAGCGCGCTTTCGTGCGTGGGTGAGGGCAGGTGGGCGGTTCGGCTGCGGGACCCAGGTGCGGGGTCTAGGCGCGGGGCGGGGAGCGCGTTCGCGCTCTGCGCGCGTTGAACAGGGGAACAAGACCGGCTTGGGGCGCGGTGGCGCCTGGTTGGCCGCGGGGAGCAGGCAGCTCACAAACCGAGATGATGGAGAGGGGAGAAGAAGGGGAAGAGAGCTCACCGGCGTTTTAGAAAAACTTAAATCTACGAAGAACGGAAAGTCCCCTCTAAAATCCAAGACCACCACGGCCAAGGTCTCGACGAGACGAACGTCGTGATAGCCTCAGATTTCGCTGGAGATGACCGGACACAGAGGAATTGGTCGCCGAAGGTTCGCCGGAGTTGGGGCTTTAAAATAATTTCAGAAAACCCGAAATTATCATTCGTCCTCCGAAAAATACTCTGATGGCTCTAAAAATTCTAAGAAAATTCATAGAAATGTTTTGGCACCTGATGAACTCAAATAAAATATTTAGAGCTCATGAAAAGATTTAGAAGAGCCCCCAATAAATGGAGTGGGCTCTTAGAAAAAATGAGAAAAGCTTCCAGATAAATCTAGAAAATTTCCCGGAGACAACCTGACGATAGCTACACGTTTAGAAAAGTTTTCACACTCAAGAAACACAATGCATGTCAGCATGAATGCATCAATCAAGTTTTTTCCTATGTTTTGTTTTTGTTAATTAATTGCATAAATTCAATAAAACGTTATTTCATGTATACTAAATCACACAAACCCTTAATAAATTGCATTTAAGTTGTCAAAAATTTACAGAGTGAAAATCAGGGTGTCAGAGGTGTCGGTTCCTATGTCAGCGCTCGTCGTGCCTCAGCAGGTCTTGTCAGTTGGCTCATCGTCGGAGACTTGGTCTTCCTCCATCCTACCGTCGATACAGAGGACTTCGGAAAAACAAGCGGATGAGTTCAGGACTGGATCAACCTGAGTTACCTGATCGTCAACGGTTGTAGACAGTTCCACAGAGCGATGATCAGGAGTTGATGTCGTAGGTCCCGCGGTTGCTGTAGCGGATGGTCCGGCCTCGGTTAGGTCTGGGGACTTGAGGTGGCAGACCATACGATGACATGGCCCCACGTGTCCCGCAGTGTCCCTGGTGCCGATGACACACCGCCACTTAACCGAGCGTCCTTCTGGGGCATAGGTGATGACGAGCCCTAGTCGGAGCCTAGTCAAGGAGACGTCTTCTTCGCTGTCCTCCCGAGGTTGCTGCTGATGCCGATCTGGAGCGGGCGCTCCCCGTGCACGCTCATCATCTTTGAGGGGAACCAAGGCATGGGAGAGGAGCCCCTGGTACGTCGTGGCAGCGTTGCGAAGCCCATGGGAGAGTCAGGACGGGGTCCGGCCCTTCCCAGAGCTTGAGTTTGGGCACGGCTGACACCTAATAGGGGACGGGGATGAGGCCACTCGATCCGAAGCGGCTACGAGTACCGAAACTTGAGAGACCTAGGGACACGCATTGTAGCACTCTGAATTTTACTTTCAGCAGTTTAAATAAAATTAATATGCTTTATTTAATTTTCTAAGGATAATGCCTAGCTTTGCATGCCATGATTTAATTTATTTGGACAAGTGATTAAAATATATCATAAGTCAACCTTGTTGATGCATACATGTCGAAATGCATATTTTTATTTGTGTATGAAAAACTGTTCTAAATGCGTTTAGTTATCGTCGAGTTGTTTCTGGGAATTTTCCAGATTTATCTGGAGGCTTTTCCTATTTTTCCTAAGCAAACTCCTCTTATTCGAAGCTCTTCTAATCCTTTTCTTAAGTTCTAAATATTTTATTTGAGTTCATTAGGTGCCAAAATATTTCTGGGAATTTTTCTGGAATTTTTGGAGCCATCGGAGTATTTTTCGGGACACGAATAACGATTCTAGATTTTCTGGAATTATTTTATTCTCCGAAATTGAATATTCCAAAAAGAGGTCGAATTTAACTCGTCCCAAACCGATGCATATATATATTCATCGGAATCCTCTCGTCGCGCTCTCTCACAAACCGGTCTCCGTTTTTCAATCCGGCAACCCTAACTCCCTAGATATAAGGAAGAAGTTCGGAAGTTTTTCCAACTCCGACGAACTTTCGGCATAGATTTTCTCCGCGCACGGGCGTCTCCGGCAAGATCTGAGGGTACCACGACGTTCGTCCCGTCGAGCTCTTCGTCAGAGTGGTCTCCGTTTCGCGACGGCCTCTCTGTTTTGTCCTAAATCTACGTTTTTTCTCGACTCCAGTGAGAACACAAACACCGGTGAGCTCTTCCTCCCTCGGGTCACCTTGTTTCGCGTGCCCTCTGAACGAACCGCAGGTGGAAGTGCCCTGCACCTCCGCCTGGGCCCCGCGCCACCTGGTGCCTACGCGCGCGACCAGCAGGAGCGAGCCACGCGCCAGCTGTGTCCCAGAGCGCGACGCGCTCCCACGCCAGCACCTGGGCCCCGCACCGCCCGCGCGATGACACGAAGGCCAGTCGACCGTTCGTCCTGGACCCCGCTTGCTCCCGTACGGCGCCAGGGCCCCACCGCCCGCTCCGCCTGCACGATCGCTGCGTGCTCCCGCTCTGAACCGCCCACGCGCAGAAGCACCGAGCGCCGCCGCACGCCCTGCAGGCCCCACGTGACCCCGAGCCTCCTCGCTCTGCGGGCGAGAGCGCCCCGAGCGCTGTACCGCCTGCTTCCTGCACGCGCCCAGTACCCCAGCGCCCACTGCCTTTCCCAAACCACATGTCAGCGCCCCAGTGGCTGATCTCTGCTGTTCCGCGTTCCACCACCCCGCGCAGGATCCAGATCTTGCCACACCAGATCTCGGCCGATCCTCTGTGGCTGTATCTCTGCAGTCCACCGTGTGTCAGCCAATCCAACCAATCCCAAAGTGCCACATAGCCGCAGCCGCACCTTTTTGTAAAACAGTCCCTGCGCACTTCGTGATTTAACCCGCAGCTCTCTCCAACAGCAGCAGGCCTATGTTTTAACAGTTTAAACACCGGTTTTCGAAAATAATTTACAGCCAAGTCCTGCAACCTTCAAAACTCTATATCTTCTCCGTTTTAAATCTATTTTCGGTGATTTTCGCTTCGCAACGACACGTAGAATAATTTTATAATTGTTTTATTCTGTTTTTATGTAATGGTGTACTGTTTCTTATCTTTTGCCTTGTTTGCTCGCATGTGTGAATATGTGGATACTTGTATGGCGCTATGATCGTGCGTAGACGTTGATCCGCCTGTTGAGTTTGAAGAACCGCCTCCATAAGCCTCTGAGCAGCAACAAGGAAATTTTGAAGAAGGCAAGTATAATATAAATAACACCCAATAACTCTTGCTAATCACTGCATTTGTATTTAATTTTGTATGACTATAAGGATATTACCTTAGCTATTTTTTATCCTGATATTCACCCTCGGTAATGCATTTGGTTATGTTGTGCTAGTTGCAAGCGCTAACTCGTGTCCTTTTGGTTAATTAATTTTGACTAATGGTTCTATGCAATTAATTGTCGGGCTTGACCATGAAGCGGTTTATGTCCATTTTAATAATATGCTTTTTAGCAACATGGTTTAGGGATGTCTGAGCAATGCGCTCGTGTGCTTTTGCGGCTTCTCTCCTTAAGGACCGGTTCACAAATCGACCACCTGAGACAACAGTGCTACCATAAGACCGGAATGGGACGGACTTAGCTGATTAATTAGATTGTTTTAGTTTATTGTAACTTACCTGCGGGGCAAGAGAGGATGCTAGCTTCTATGGTCGCTGCTCTGCCTTAGGTTGAGTGTGGTTTACGTGATGTATGTGCTTCTTCCTTTGTGAGGCGGACACCACCGTTGCGACCCTGAAATCTTAGCGGTTACATCTTACTAAACTAATCTTTGTAAAGGCTTCGTAGTGTGCTAGCTAGTCATCTCATCTAAGGTGTGTGATGAACCCCTAGCGTAGCGCATGACTTGTGGGTAAAGATGTATAACCTCTCGAGAGTGTAAAACTGACATGTCAGCCGTGCTAACGGTTATGAGCGGCCTAGACCCTTCCCAGTGATTAGCGGTGTTCAAAGGTTTTGGTTATGGTGATGGCTATATCAACTAAACGTTATTTACTTCTGTATGCAATATCTTTGGGTTAATTGTTCTTTAATCAATAATATTAGACAGGCTTTCAATAAAGATGTTTAATTTAAAAGCTCATGCAGTCCATCAACTAAACCTAGAGCCTCATGGTTTATGTTATATTTGTTGAGTACGAGTTGCTGTACTCACGCTTGTTTCTTTATATTTATTCCTTGTTGGAGGGGAAAATCCAACCGCTGCTCAGTTGATGGAGATGCTGAAGATTATGTGCAAGACTACGACGAGTATTAGGCGCTTCGTTCACCGGTCGACGTCCCTGTGGCACCCTAGTTATATTTTGTTTTACGCTTCCGCAATGCTACGTTATACTCTGAGTTAAAGACTTATATCACTATATAATAATGAGATGTTTTAATGTTATATACGCTTTTATCTTTGACATGTGTCTGTGGTACCTATATAATTTGTCATGTATATGCAAGACTTGATCCTAGCGCATATATATTTTGCACGGTTTTGTTCGTTGGAAACCGGGCGTGACACGCATTGCGACAATCCTCGTGGCCCCCTCAGGGCTGGCGAGCCTCCGACTGATGTCTCTCCTTCTCCCAACTGACCTGTGTCTAGGTCAGGGTTGGGGAGGTAGGGAGTGGAGTGCGCCGAGTCAGAGACATCGTAGTCGTCGATCGGTCTAGGGACTTCTTGATGCAAATCCGCGTCCAGCCGGCGTTGTGGTGGACTGCTGTGAGCCCAAGCCAAATTGGCCCAAAACACTCTAAGATGGGCCTCCACGTGATGAAGCAGATGGGGCTGGAGCGGACCTGGCAGTAGGTCGGGGCACCGGAACTCGAGGGTGAGTCGGCGCAGCATGTGTCGACGCGGTGGCCGACTGAAGCTTAACTGCAGACGAGGCGGATCCTCCCACGGCATGGACGAAGGACACCTCTGGGTTGGTGCAGCGGCCTTCTGACCCCGCATCTCCTCCGTCGTGCAGTAGATGCGGTGTAGGTCACCGTTGTTGTCGACGATAAATGAGTTAGATCCAAAGCGGAGCATCTCGCAGAGAGCGAACTTGACGGCGCTGGAGACAGCCATGGAGCTAACGGTGATGTCGCTGTCGCCTCCCCTACCTGGCGCACCAACTGTCGGTGTTTGGTATCGGCAGTGCATCACGGGATGTATCACGAGGTGCTTTTTGTGGATGGCGAGATTGACTGTAGCTCGATGGTTCGCTTGAGATGCGACGAAGAACAAGATTTATACAAGTTCGGGCCACGAAGTGTATAAAACCCTACGTCTTGTTTGCGGCGAGTTGTATTGCTTTGAGTTCTCGAGATTACAATGAGGGTTTTGATGTCCAAAGCTATGATGATTGATCTGAAACGTAGGGGTCCCTAACCCGCCTTATATAGCCTGACGGGTCCTAGGGTTACTTTCCTATCTTACGAGTCCCATGTCCTTCGGAGTCCGCTTCTTAGTCACGCGTGTCTTCGCGCTTTCCTTAACTGAATTACCACTTCCTTGTCTTGATCGCCTGTAAGTGCAATCAAAGTTTATGAGGGTTTTAGTGATTGTCGACGAAGGATTAAAAGTGACTAATGGTTTTCATGAGCATGGTTATAGTGATAATTCGAATGAAAAGAGCTACACAATTCTATATGAAGCAAGTGAAAGTGAACTTCAACTATACATCAAGCAATCAAGTGCTTAGGTGTCATTGCAAAACGAAAAGAGACCCCTCATTTGTTTGGAGAATTTTCAAAGCGGTTCGCACTCAAGTTACAAGCTCTAATAGATTTGCTAATTTATTTATTGAGTATAGGAACCGTCGTACTATCAAGGGGGGGTCTAACCTGCGGTGCTTCTAGTGTCATCAAGCTCACAAAGGTCAAATTCTTTCAAGCAAAATTCAAGTCAAATTCAAATAGGTTTCAACACCTTTTCTTGGTGCCCATCGGTTGGACCCATAGGTGCCACATATGGGTAACTCTTCCACCGATGAGCCCAATCTGCTGGTTTACTTAGCGCCCATCGGTTGGATCCATCGGTGCCACCGATGGGTAGTTCTTCCACCGATGAGTCATCCTGTTGCCTTGGTGCTATTCTCTCCGTGCCTCACTGGTTCAACCTATGCCCCATCGGTTCAACTGATGAGCCCCGTTTTCAGCTGTAACGGTATAGTAAATGGCTAGTTGGTGGGTGGGAGTATTTATACCCCTTCACTCCCTTCTTTCTCTCTCTCTCTTGGCACTCCACCAACTCTGAGACAAAAGCTCCTTGTGCGTTCACTCCTCTTTCTCCCTCTCCACTCTCTTGAGCAAGATTCAACCTTGATTTGTGAGTGTGATTGTGAGATCTTGAGAGAGCATTCAAGACTCTGTGTTCTTCGTCTCTCTCTCTTGTTCTTTGTGAGCTTTGGTGACCCTTGAAGCAATATTGGTGGACTTGTTACTCTTGGAGCCTTAGTACTCATATACGGCTAGGCGTTGCCCGTTGAAGCATCTATTTCGTGTGGACTGCTCCGGGAAGTTTGTATTACCCGCTCTTTGAGCCCTCATAGTAAGTACTCTCCGATGGTCTTTGTGACTGGGGAGAAGACGATAGGGTTGCGAGCCCAAACCCTTTGTGGGTTCCTCAGCAACGAGGATGTAGGGACACCCTTGTGGTGTGCCCGAACCTCGGGATAAATCCTTGTCTTATGTGCTTGCTTGTGGTGCTTTGAGTTCTTCTTGCTGTTATTGTTCTTGACCCTCTTACCTTGTATTGGAGAGTTTTGCTAGGATCTCTTAATTGTGCAAGTATCAAGGATATCCCCTCTCAGATCTACAAGAGATAGTCCGAACAAAGGTCTAGGAACTTACGGTATCAAATTTGGTCAAGTAGATTTAGGGATCAATTCAATTATTGGTTGATTATTTATCTGCCCATAGGTGGCACCGGTGAGCATAGGTTCAACTGGTCTAGACAAGTTGAACCTATCCACACCGGTTTGCTACTGACCTTTTGTTTTGAGTTCGCTTTAGATTGTAGATTAGCCTATTCACCCCCTCTGGGCTACTTTCACCGCCAAGTTCTCCTTGCCATCCTCGGGCCTAAACCAGTCGGTCGGCCCATGAAATAAGCCGTCCAGCCTTCTTGGGCCCTCAATGGCCTATGAATAGAATCCACGTCATGAGGACTCAGGGGATATCTATGCCCCACAGATCGTGTTAGGGCTGTTTGGTCTTACGACTATAGTAGACCTTACACTAAAGCGTTTTTAATGTCAATGTTTGCTAGTTATCTCGCGTGTTATCGATTATCTGTGCTTCATGATATAGATCGATATCATGCGGCTAGGTGTAAATAGCTCATCCGGTTGCTACAATCCATGATATGCGCTGCAACATATGTATACAGCAACTCGAGAGATCGATATGCACCTAACACCCTATCTTTGCATGTCCTAGATGTGTTTTCTATTCTGGATTTCTTTGGAGGTTCACCAATCTAGGGTGGTAAATCATCTAGATCATGATTGTAGATAGGTTTACATTATCCTCTTGTCATGCTTTACCGTTTGCATATACTAACTCGCAAGAAGACATCTGATCCAGATGATCCGATTGGCTCAGGCTGTCGGAAGCCGATCCTAATGATATAGTTGGAATTTAATGTTTTAGTTGTTTTGTGCATTTGTAGGGCTACGCTCATCGCACTATTCTTTCTTGGCTGGCAGGTCAAGCTAGGTAGCACACCTGCATCCACCACAAGCTGGGTCGACCCCCGCACCGCGGGATTGGTCGAGCCATATCCCAAGAGAGACGACCACATCAGTACTGCATCTCCCTAATCATCATGTGTTGCTGTTATACCATCGCTGGAACATATAAATGTTGCAGCCGGCCTTAGGCTGTGCTCACTAGAGAGCCCAAATAAAGGTGCAAAACACTGTACATGCATGGTAGACCGAGAGAGTTTGAAATATATACGGTTCGATGGGTTCTGTGGTGAGGATGGCCTAAGGCTATGCTCACTGTATGGCTACGTACATTGCAGAGATAAATTTGAAATATGGACTGTTGGATGGACGGGCCGGTAGGCCTCGGCAAAAATAATCGAATCGAAGAACCGAACCGAAGTAACCGGAACCAAAACCGTAAAAACCGTTATTGAGTTCGGTTCTAGCCCACAGATAATGGAAATAAACCGAGGAAATTTCGGTTCTAGGCTCCAGATAACCGAAATGACCGAAGTGACTGATATATTCTAGGGCCCACGAAGTGATTGATATATTCTATGACCTATGAAAATGAATTTGGCCTAGCCCAATGCAACACACAAAAACACTAAGTATATAAATTCTCGTTTGTCCATGTTCCCTCCCCTCCCCAGCTCGCAGCCCGCCTTCAAGGCACCAACCGGCCCTATTCCCTCGTCCCCATCGCAATCGCCACGAAGGCCCTACCGCCGTTGCCATGCCTTACGCATCCCCTCCGAGCATCGCTTCCTCAGTCCCATCGCGGGCTCGCGGTGTGGCCGGCTTGCAAGTCGCGGCGGAGGTGCAAATCCGCTGCCCTCTAGCCTCCAGCGTGGCGGCCAACAGTAACACTCGGATGCTCCCCTCTCCCCGACGGTAGCCAGCAGTGGCGCACGATCGCTCCCCTCTCCCCTGCGGCGGCCAATAACAGCGCTCAATGCTCTCTTCTCCCCAACCGCGCCGATGTCCCTCATTCTCCGGTCGGCTTGCCCCTGCATTGGTTAGTTCTGTCAGAACCGGAATCGTACCGAAGGAACCGAGAACCGAAATCCTCGGTTCTGCCCTCTTCTATCGATTCTCTTTCTAGATAACCGAAATTTTCAAATAACCAAGAACCGGACCGGACCAAACCGAAGATCCGAATGCCCATGACCGGTGAGCAAACCCTACCGCGCAGTGCAGGCTATATTCACCGGTTAATCCAAAATGGATTCCTAAACGCTGTGCGCACACCGTAGAAAAAGATAGTTGGAATAGAACACTTGCGTGTTTAATAAGCTCCTTAGGCTAGGGTCACCAGAGAATGGAAATGTGTGTGAAAAACGCTGTTTGCGCACTGTACACAGAGTGAAAAAGCAATGATTGCGCATTGTGTACAGTACGGATGCACGTACTATGACCATAGTCTTGGGCTATCCCCAATAGAGTGCCTCAAATGGGTTCATCAAAACACTGTTTGGCACTGTTTGACATAAATAAATGCTGGATTGTAGACGAAGAGGGAGATAGTTGGAATAGTGATAGGAAATAGTATTTAAGAAAGTTGGAATAGTGATACGGAACATGATCTGAGGAGTGCCTTAGAACCATAGTGTGACTGCACCAGGTCTCTTCTCTCCACCTCCGCTGCAACCCCCAATGTCCGTTTCGTGAGCGCTCGCTCTGAGCGAATCGGGCGAGCGCCTCTCCCGCACCCGAGGGGAAGTTCGGGGGCCCCACGTGAGACGGCGACAGCGGCGGATCTAGCGGACTCACGTGGGCCGGTTCCTTCCACCCGTCCCCCACGGTAAGTGCAAGTCCTTTCCCTTTTTCTTCTTTTTCTGTTATATTTTCTTCTTTTTCTATTTTATTTTCTTTTTTTCTTAATAATATAAGTTTATAATTATTATTAAGACATAACTGTATGACATAAAATTGTGCTAACATAAATTTATCATAACTGTATGACATAAAATTATGCTAACATAATTTTATTTTCTTTATTTTTTCCTCATAATAATTTTATGATGATCATAACTGTATGATATAAAATTATGCTAACATAATTTTATCATAATTGTATGACATAAAATTATGCTAACATAATTTGTGCTAGCATAATTTTATTTTCTTTATTATTTTCTTTCTTTTTTCTTCATAATTTATGATGATCATAATTATATGACATAAATTTATGCTAACATATTTATCATAACTGTATGACATAAAATTATGCTAACATATTTTTGCTAGCATAATTTTATTTTCTTTATTTTTCCTTTCTTTTTTCTTCATAATAATTTTATGATGATCATAACTGTATGGTAAAAATTATGACAACATAATTTATGCTAACATAAATTTATCATAACTGTATGACATAAAATTATACTAACATAATTTATGCTAATATAATTTTATCATAACTGCATGACATAAAATTATACTAATATAAATTTATCATGGCATAAAATTATATTTTTATTACAACTTATATATAAATGCGGTCTTGTTTTGTTTATAAAAATAAGAGAATCGTAAGTATGAAATCGGTTTGGTTAGTAGATATCTTAATTACAAGGTACGTAGAAAAAAGAAATTGAAAGATCTTCGTTTCCATGTATGCAAGTAGCGGCCGAACTGAATGAAGGAGCCGATGGCACCTGCAACAACGACGTGAGGGAGAAAAAACGGCATGGCGCTCGCTTGGGGTTGGAGCTGACCGGAGCCCGCACAGCAACCTCAGGGTGGCGCGCTGTGACCATGTGCACGTGGGCGGCCGGTCTGATCGCTAGCGCGGTTCGAGCCCGGCGAGCCCTCGCGGAACAGTCGCCCCCGCTGCAACCGGCTACCGCAGCACCCCAGCGGCACGTCCATTTCAGGTGCTCTCCTTCACTTTCCCCTTCCCCCACGCCACCTCCCGCCCTTCTTCGCCGCCGCCAGCCGACCAGCTCGCCCGCCGCGCCAGCTATGGCAACGACGGCGGGGCTCGTGCCCATAACGCGGGCCTACCTGGCGCGCTACTACGACAAGTACCCGTTGGCCCCGTTGCCTGACGCCGCAACGGACCTCGCCGCCCGGCTGCGCGTTCTCTCCGCCGACCTCAACGCCGTTGCTCCCATCGCCCCCGGTGAGCGTCGCGCCTTCCCTCGCTGATTTCACCCGCGATCCGCCTCTCCCTTCCCTGAGGCGGCCTAAAGTCTCGATCTCTCGGCGGATTGTTTCGAACTGTTCAATCGGGTGCTCAGTTTCTCCCCTACGGCCTGCGGGATGTTGTTAGACAGACTTGCTTGCTTCTTACGAGGGGTGGGTAGCTCTGTGAAATCTGGTGGCAATTTAGCTAGAATCTTTTGCTCATGTTGCTTAAACGAGTTAAATTTTGCTTCTTGACGAAGCGTAGGGTTATGATGGTGGTGGGGAGAGCGCCTCCCAGTTGGGTTATAATTTCTTTTTACTTTTCTTTCTATTTGGGTATTTTTACTGTGCTATCCGCTCTAGAGTCTAGACTAATAAAGTTATAGTTTGAATTCAATGGATTACCTAGTAAATGGTTTGAAAAGTACTAGTTAATATACATGCACGGCACGCTCGTATAAATTTTTTATATGTCTAAATAATCCATAAAAGAATATTTATTGAAGAGGAATGCAATAATTATTTGAGAAGTCAGCTATATATAATTGAGTTTGATGTAGTTAATAAGTTACATAAAAGTTTAAAATAAACATATTTATCTAGGGAGTGATTTTTGCTTTCTTAAAACTCAGCGCTTACTGGAAGTTTTTACTTTCTCCCTTCACCTTAATTCGGCACAAAGGAGAACAAAATGATAGAGTCATGATACGTCATTGATCACTTTCACTTAGATAGAACAAAAATTTCAGCATTGAGTACAACATGCTAGAAAAAGTGGTTTCCCACATATAAGATAGTAGCAATTAAGTAGCAACAAATATCTTTTCTTATTAGTAAACAACATAAATTCCGATTGAAAATGAGAACACAACTAAAAGAACACAATTAGAAATTACTTTGCATAGGCTGTAATACCAAGATCTTGTGTGCTTCTTTGCTTACTATCATATTCGTAGCTACGACCCAATTTAGAAAACATGCATGGGAGCATGTCAGACTTGAAATAGATTGGCAGCGATGTTGAAGCCACGGGACATCAGGGTGCCTGTTCCTGATTTGTGAGCAAGAAACATGTCCTCAACGTCGGACTTTCCTCAGCCTGTTATCAATAAAGGATTACATATTAGTTTAACTCCATTTTAATAAGAAAATATTCCTTGTTGCCATTCATAGACTCATCAATTTTCACCACAGCTAGAAGCAACATGAATACCTTAACGTTTTATTAAACCACAGTTCATTTCTACTAAAGAAATCTGCACATCAAATTTGTTAGTCTTGTTCACTTAAAATTCCAACCAATCATAGCCAATGTTTAAATCATAATCACAGAATATAGTTTTAGTTAGTTCACTTATAAAGAAAAATTACATAATAAAATAAACAATCCTGTGATTATCTAAAAATAGCACAATTTGAAAATCACAATTGCGTTACCATAGAAATCTTGATTGTAATCAGAATTGGCATCTGTATTGCAGAGCTATCTGGAAATGGAAGAAAAAGCTGCAGCCAAACTACATTGTTTTAAGTTTCATATTTCGTATCAAGTTCTTGCCACATAAAAGTGAAACTTTTGATCACTCATTGGCTCTATTCACTAATATTAGACAACCTTGATTTGACATACCTGTGTCAATTCAAAGGCCCAGTAACTTGTTGCCAGCTAATTCAGAAAGATGTTGACAATGATACAGTATACTCTCTCTGATCGTAACTGTTTGACGTTTCAGACAGCTAATTAGTACCACTTGTAAAGTCATTTTGGTTGTCTGAAAGAGCAAACATTTCCATCCGGAGGTAGTATATGACTCAGAAGTCTGAACAAAATGCCTAACTCTGTAATTTCTCATAAGGCTCGATCACTATCAATATTTTTTAAATTTACATAGAATATATACTATGTTAACGGTACCTGGGGAGACACAAAATGCATATGCCAGCTCCTTTGCGTAGTTGTTGGAACCAGTGTTTTGACAAGTAAAAAAGTATCAATTATTAATATTTTAAGACCATGAAAAACTGACCCTGCAGTATATTTTGATTTTTTTTCTAACTCTTATCTGAGTGAGAGCAAAGGAACCACATATATTACTTTGAGCCATTGGTTCCAAAACATAATTTAACATGATTTGCCAAGCTGTGAAATAAAAGTAAGCTAATTTTTACAAGTAAACCATGAAGTCCTTGAGCGCTAATAGCTATAATACCCATGTAAAAAGCGCCAAGAATACTAATCAATGCATATGATTATTTTGATGCACAAAACTCCAATTATGAGAACTTCTAGAATGATATACATGTGGCTAATTTAAGAGAATGAATATTGTCCATTTTGACATTTTGTGTTCCTCACAACTGATAATATGTCATTAAATCGCTAACCAAGTATTGAAATACAAAAACAATAACAATACAAAGGCTAATTAAATGTTATACCTAGTGCTTGCTTGCTTCATACCCTGAACGTGGGCACCTCTAGACTTTTCTGAAGATTATCCATTTAGTAGCATTTATCCATGTTTATTCTGGCTGGTGCTCTGCTGGTGGCCTAAATTCTCGTCCTCTTTGCACTCGACTGTCCGGTCAAGGGCTGCATACCAACATGTCATCAGGGAACTTAGGAGAGCCATCAGGAATGATGTCAGGCGAGCCCTTGCCGACCGAACCCGGCGACAGCGTCGTTGCCGAGTCCTGGTAAGACTGCTCCAGCTTGGCAGCCGCCTCTAGGGCTTCGATGGCCTTTAGCAGTAGGACCTTGGCCTTGTAAGTTTTGAGGTCGCTGGAGTATCGCGCAGATGCTGGGAAGTCCTTCTCTGAGAGGAACCGGTCTGCTGCTGCAGCTGCGAAAGCGATAGCAGGTAGAGCCGAGCGCAGGGAAGATGCGCGCACTTGAGCGGTGAGGATACTACCAGCACCGGCTGGCAGTAGTGAGGATCATCGTCGGTTGGGAGTCTTCTTGCTGGGACATGATGGATCATCGGAGCCTGGTGCCCTTCAAGGCAGCCGTCGGTAACGGCGTGGAAGTATAGGGAGTGCACAACCACAGCGGACAGGTCTTCGACGTGTGCGGCGAGTACATGTTGTCGTCGCCGGACTCGCTCAAATACGCTGCCTGCGAGTGCCATCACCGCCTTGGCTGGGACGGGCTCGTGCGCGCCGCCGCCGCTGCAGCACTTCCACCACCACCAGGCCACGCTGCAGGCGTTCTTGCCGGCGGGGGTTGCGGCACCGCACCTCGCACTGCCATACCACGCCGTGCCCAGTGCCGCCGCGGTGCCCTGGCTTGCTCGCGCGGGCTCTGAGACGCTGCCGCACGCGGACGACTTCGGTGTCGTCGGCCTCGCTGGTGGCATCGGCGCTGTCGTGGCCTCGCGGGGCAAGGGGTCAGCGGCGGGGACGACAACTTCGAGCGGAAGCGGTTTCGGACCAAGTTCACACCAGAGTAGAAGCAGACCTGGCGCATCCAGTGGAACGACGACGACGCGTGGAGCGCTTCTGCGACGAGATCAGGTGAAGCACCGGCCGCAAGGTGCTCAAGGTGTTGATGCACAACCTCTACTCGGGGCGGCGCAGGTCCTCAGACAGTGGGTAGCCGGGGCAGCACAGGTCGCCCGAGCTGGATGCTGTACAGATCGCCAGAGTCTTCTTCATGGAATGTTTCTCTCATGATTGATACAATCTAGTTTCCTGTAAGGAGAAAAAAATTACAGAAGGTGAGTTTAAGGAAAGGCTAATTAAGGTGGCAAATTAAGGAGAGAGAGGAATCAACGTAGTTGGGTATAGGGTAGGAATTAGGTGAGAAAAAAAGAGAGAAAGCGGCAGAAACATTTTGCATCTACGGGTTTTGAGCCTTTCCACCCATTTCCTAACTGCGCAGTGGGGCCAGCGTGACGGGTATAACTTGGCTATCTCAGGTAAAAAAGATTTTCAGAAAACTCGCTCTTTTATAGCGTAGACTAAAGTAGTTTCAAGCTGAAACAGTGAACAAGCTATGATGCTGTGCAACTACTGTTTGGTGAGTTCATTATTTGCACGATCCACTCCTTTTCATTTGTTTCAGGTAGTACAACTATTTTAGATCCACCTGCTGCTAGGCATGTACAGCTCATCCTGGCCGCATATGGTTAGGCTGCATAAGGCCTTCTCTCTGCGCAAGTTTGGGCTGCATAAGCTCATGGGCTGCACAACGAAACACCGTTTTCTGCACAAGTTTATGCTGGCTAGGGCTTTATGCAGGCAACCAAACAGCCCTCAAGGATGTCTCATATTTGCCGATTCAATCATGGCATGGCATTGTTGCCACCTTTCCTTTTAAGAGATGGGTGATGAATTTATAATGTGTCTATATAACCTATGTAAGTACAATCCTTTGGCGCTAAGGGTCATTAACTTCAATTCTCTCAACATGCAAACTATCTACGTCATCTATGAGTCCACTAAGGCTATCTCCAATGATGTTACTTATTTTAAGGAATCTGGCACTGTTCGGCACTGTTTTGCACTGTAGAGAGTGGAGTGGGATTTAAGGAATGGGGATGAGGAACACCATTGGAGATAGCCTAAGTTAAAATGCATGTCCCCATCCACTATGACCCTCTATTGAAGTCTTCTATCATTTTTTTTTTGGCTAATAGCATTCATGCATGCAACTATTAGTCCATATATGTACTACGCTACAAAACTCCTAACACATAGAGGATCAATGATTTAAGTTTAAGAGTCGATCTCTCTCGAGTCTCAACCAAGATGAGCAGGCTATCAAGCATAATGTCTTTGTAGAAAACGTTCCTTGCAATCACTTCAATGTTTCCACTTTCAAATTTCATTTTAAAAATTAGTTTAAGAATTCCCGCAGCATTGCGCGGCATCTAGTTTCTTATATTTGTTGTGCCACAATGCTACTCATGGCTGAGTTTACATGTTCCTCCTCATTACCCTTGATATGTCTGCCACCCTCAACTGCTATCCATTTCTGGCAGTGCTACTTCCCTTGTGAAAAATGTTAATTTAGGAGAGAAACGAGTACTGTGTTAGTCGCATTTGGTTGGTAGACTGGTGTTCTAATAACGCATCATCATCTTTTAATTGCTATAGCTGAATCATGGGAAGAGTAAATTGTTCTCATGGGTTGTGTGTGGGTTTAAATTCTATGTTCTCTGGAACTATGTGAAAAGTGGAATTTCCCAGAATGGTTTCAAGAAGTTTGTCTGGATCACATAATTATACAACAGTTGGTCTATTCTCGTAGTTTTAGTCATTCACGCTGGAAAAATTAACTACCATGATTGTCACCGGAACTATATGTAATTTCATAAGGTATGTGCTATTCAAGAAAATGTTTACTGATGGGAAAATAGGGTTTACCAGAATTTGAAGCTATAAGGGACACTTTAAAAGTGCTCATATATTTTTAATTTTTGAAAAACAAAGGGAGAAAATACATGACAGGAAAAGATGAAGACAAATCATTGTTTCATGAAAAATCCGTAGACTGCTGGGAGCAGGAATTGTAGAAACACTGTGGAACTTATTATTTCTAGGTAGTTCAAAAATAAGAGATGCCTGACTGCATATGTAAGCAAAGGCCGCTCTCTGGAGCTTTAGAAATTCTGCCATGTTGTTTAGAGAAAAATGTTTTTGATATAGTAATTGTAATTCTTTCATCCATCTTGCATGTGAAAGACGAGGAACTCTTGGAACAAGAAGCAGCTGGCATACCTGCCCATAAAATTGATGAGAATTTGTGGAAGAACAGAGAACAAATGGAAGAAATTCTGTTCTTGATCAACACATCCCATCGTCCTGCGGCCGTAAGTTTAGCTTTTTACCTACATCAAAGTATGTGTTCTGCCTTTTATTTGTTGGAAGTCAATATTTGCCATCTACATGCAAGCAGCTTCAACAGAAGTCCACCCCAGAAGATTCTGATATAGCTTCTGCACTTGATGATATAGAAGCTAAATTGAAAGAAATGTTAAAGAAGTTGGAACAATTTCAGCTGAAAAATGCAGACAATGTTTTCAACACAGGTTAATTTTTTGTTACTTTGATTTGTCTTTTCCTGTGTTGCACTTCGTTAATAGTAAAAATTGTGAATGCCTAGTGGTGAATATTAATTCTTGTATCGTGACTAAGCTATGGAATATTTGTACAATTAAGCAGCTTATGGTTTGTTACAGTATAGATGATTTGGATATCTTCTGATAAATTGCTGGACTGATCAATATTATTTCTGCAATGCATTTTGTGGTTCTTATGAATGATGTTCCTACTTCCTAGATGCCACTCAATACAATTTATGATATGATATGTTTCATACTTTCATTATATACTGAATACATAATGAAAAACATGAAATGAGTCCTTGCCATTTCAGTTCAGCTGATTATTTGTAAGTATTGGATGTTTTATTATATCATGGCTAAAAGTTCGATGATTATAACAATGTTTTGCTTAATCTTAGATGGTTCATCTCTAAACCCCCAATTCTACATTTGAGTACAGTTGTCTTCGAAGTAATTGAAATTCAATCATTCATTTATATTTTCACGCAGTTATGACATACATGCCCCAAGATTTTCGGGGTACTCTAATAAGGCAGCAGCGAGAACGCTCAGAGAGAAATAAGCAAGCGGAGGTAGATGCTTTAGTTAATGCTGGTGGAAGCATTCATGATCGATATGCATTGTTATGGAAACAGCAAATGGAAAGGTTGCTTATGTGCTATCTTTCATTTCCAAGCCTACACTACCTTTGTTATCAATAATTTTTGATACTTTTGTTTTTACTAATTTTAATCTGTAGGAGGGTGCAATTAGCGCAGCTTGGTTCCGCGACTGGTGTATATAAGACTCTTGTTAGGTATTTGGTTGGTGTTCCACAGGTTAGTGGAATTAAAGTTATCTTTCACCATCTCAGTCATGCAGTTGTTGTTTTTATTTGCTTGAGACTTATGTTATTATATTAGGTTCGGTACCTAGATTGCTGAAACTTATTTATTTTAATACATATATCAAAATAAGATACTTTCTTCAGTAGCAAGCTATGGCATAATCTAACGTTTAGTTCCCTCTACCTCAGGTTTTATTGGATTTTATTCGGCAAATAAATGATGACAATGGGTATGTATGCATGTATTTTCACTGAAAATTTGAAATGAATGTTATCAAATAGTTCCCTTCATATTTAAATTTTATAATGGTTTAGGTGAAGTAACTGCATGCATAATGTTGATGATGCGGTTGCCTTATTTTGCAATCTGGAATTTCTTTTCAGGCCTATGGAAGAACAAAGAGAACGGTATGGTCCAGCACTGTACACCCTTACAAAACTGGTGCTCGCAATTCGGTTGTATCTGCATGTCTCTTTGGTTCGATATGGACAAAGGAAAATGTGAGAAGTTCTGCCTGCAATAATTTGGAATGCTCTATTTTGGAGCTATAGAAAATATTATAGGGACTAGCTCTGTTTTTTTGCTGCAAGCAACAAGATCTTTCTAATTCTTAATTATTTGCCACTAAAATTAACAGAGAGAAGGATGACATTGCATTGTTGCAACAAGCTGTAGATATCTACACTGAGGAGTTTTTGAAGTTCACTGAATTCATTGGGTAATTATACTTTAAGCATCAATTGGATAATTTTCATTTATTTTTAGATCTTTCTTTTGCTAAAAAATGTCTTAAATAGCAGGCTATGACATTTAGTGGTGACCTCTAAAGGCTATATCAAGCTATAGCGTGATATAGTGTAAGCTATTTCATTTAGCGGTTTCATAATGAATGATGAAAATTTTCAACCACATGTGTCAAAACATAGAACTAAGAAATTTTTGTAAACACAAATACTCAAATATATGTGTGAAGGATCGGAAAGACGACCTAGTGGGGGTGAATAGGTCTAGCTAAAAATTCGACCCTACGAAACCTCTCCTTGCACCATGCAAGATCACCTAGCAACTAGAGTATTAGTGACCTTTGGACCCGTCATGGAAACCAAGGCGAAAGCACTCAAATCAACACCCAAAAAACGGATGCAAAATGAGTCAATCCCGCAGCACGCACCACACAGACACACCGGACTGTCTGACATAACGCACTGGACGGTCTGACGACATGCACCATACAGTCCAACGTGAACACCGGACCCGCACACACCGGACGGTCCGGAGTGACCTCAAACCCACAAAGCGGCTAGGCCTCGAATTCTCCGCCCATGGCCACGATGAGCACGGGCGGTCCAGTGTCTTGCTGTGCACACCACCGGACGGTCTAATGTGTACTAAAACTCAACCCGAGTCTGGGATGAAGCAAAACAGCCTGCAAATCCGCCAC
Source organism: Paspalum vaginatum (assembly GCA_030272315.1). Taxonomy (NCBI): domain Eukaryota; kingdom Viridiplantae; phylum Streptophyta; class Magnoliopsida; order Poales; family Poaceae; genus Paspalum; species Paspalum vaginatum. The sequence goes on from CM059020.1 coordinate 20,125,205, forward strand.
CACTGGACGGTCTAGTGTGTACAAAAACTCAACGAAGCAAAACAGCCCGCAAATCCGCCAAACCTGATCAAACTCGCACAAATAAGCTCCAAACTTCACGAAACTTTGCATAGGCCTTGTCTAATCCATGGAGAAGTTATTCCCACAAGATCATCTCAAAATATCGTGGATTCTCCACGAAATCGACCACCCAAGAAGTGAAGCTCACTAGCAAGAACAAGGCTCCAGGGCTGCTCGCGGATTAAAATGATTTAGCACTTGAAAAGCTCAAATCCACCGCGCCATAGCAAGTCAAAACCACAACAAAAGAAGGATCCAACTCCCGGCAAAACAAAACACCAAAAAGCCATGCGTTTTCACCAAGATCCAAAGCTAGAAGTGGGAAGAGTACATGGATTACAGATGAGATAAGCCTCAGCTTGCCACCCTCTCGGCCTCTCCTACCCTCTTAGAAGCAAGCACCTATCTGTATTAACTCAACTCTGCCACACCATCAAAACATCATTATTCATTAGTTCGTAGTTTAAGAATAACATTTGGACTAAGGTAACCCACTATCTTTTACCCCCCCTCCCCCCCCACCCCAGAAAAAAACAACACATTCTAGTTTTGTCCTAAGTCAAACATTTTAAACTTTGACCAAGTTTATAGAGAAAAGTGTCAACATTCGTGACACCAAATAAATATATTATAAAAATACTCCCTCCATTCCATAATATAAGGCATATAATTTTTTGGCATGGTCTTTAAAGTGCAACTTTGACCATTTATTTCTTTCAAAATATGTCATCAATAGATACTTGTTGAGTGAAGCAACATGGAACACATTATGAATTCAAGTATTAGTAGGAAGCTAAGAGACGTAGGCAACATTGCCGAGGCGCTCAAGCACTTTGTACCAGTAATGAGGAACCAGCTTGGAACGAGGATTAGCGGTAATCAGTGTTTTTAAGGTGCCGCCTAGGCGTCCAGGCGGTGCCTGGTCGCCATGGAATTTTTTTGCCTAGGCGTCGCCTAATGGCCGGGCGTCTGGGCGGTTCCCGCTCGCCATGTCTCGCCTTACTGCCTTAAAAACCATGGCGGTAATGCCCACTGCCGTGCAATGGTGAAGACGAACCCAGACCCAATCATCAACCTCGAAGGAAAGCTCGTGCAGCCTTAGATCATGGCGAGACTTCATGACGTCCTGGGCAAGGAGGAGACAATCCCGAATTTCGGCCAAGAACTCATCTCTACTTTTGAACTGTGCATCCACTGCAGCCGCACGGGCGCCAGACCAGTTGGTACTGAAGCAGTGTCGGCGGCGCCCGGCCATAAACCGCTTGGAACGGGGTGGTACGGAGTGATGACTGATACGAGGTATTTTAGCAATACTAGCTAAATACCCGTGCGTTGCTACGGGCAACAAAATTTGTTGAAAAAAATCTACGATATAAAAACAAAAACTTTACTTCATACTCCATCAACAAAGGGCATAATGAAGAATAGGCGAATAGCTCTCGCGCAATTGAAAGCCATGGTTTATGGTCCATTGATAGAGTATGTTATCATTGATGTGACATACAGAAAATATATCTAATCTTTCAAGGATACATTTGTACTGACTAATAAAAAAACAAGAACAGCATACCTGCCAATCCCTGCTACACAAAAGATTGAAAGAAAAGAGTGTGAATTACAGGGTATAAGTTGCCAAACTGCCGACTATTAAAGTATATAACATGCACTTGGTCATTGCAACGAGTACTATACTACCTGCCCAGATAGTGGTTGTTGCTCACTTATTTCCATGCATGCACCAACCATCTGCAATCTGCATCGGTAGAATATATATAGGTTTTCTCACGAAACTGTTGCTCACTTATTTCCATGCCTGCACCAACCATCTGCAATCTGCATCGGTAGAATATATATAGGTTTTCTCACGAAATACTCTGGTAACTTTTATCAGTATATAAAAGGTTGGTGATTCATAGATTAATAGAGCGTGCCCTTGAGATGCTAGAAACCAATAGAAAACTTATATGTGGTACTGAAAGGGCATAGCTAGTTAAACCCTTGAACATGAACCTTTGAAGCATAGTCATCTGAAAGAAAGGTTGTGCCAAACTGAACATTTTTTTTTGTTAAACAAGCAGCTTCAAGCGAGTCTGTTCGGTTATGGAACACCTAGATACAATAGATAGAAATCCATTGAGGCACTTGGACACTCTTTTTTTCTTTTTGAAAGAGAATGTCTCTGTTTTTTTACTGAAAGCCAATCAAGTTTGCAAGGTAACTGCTGGGACAACAGCTTACAGTTCAAATTTCAACCAAATCAGTACAAGCCACACTGCTAGGGTTAAACTCTTGAATCCACACCATGGTCATGTTCCAACTCTGTCTGCACAAAAGCAACACCGACACACTTCAGATGGGCAACAAATCATTTTTTTTCAATCTCCAACTTGTATTGTATGAGAATACAAAAGCTTGAATTATCCAATTTGATTGTATGAGAATTATAAAGCTGAACCTTGACAGCAAGATTGTGTAGTCAGTACCTGAGCTATGATCTCTCATCTTCCTGTGAGTGCATAAAAGATCCGTATGCAAACTCCTTGGATTCAATCATTCCTGTAGCATTAGATTCTAAAACGAATTTCAGAATAATAGTGCATTCATTTAGAACTATAATCACTCTCTAAAATCAGATAAGTGTTAATTTAACCAATGGTTTTTAGTTAGTGAAATGCGGAGCTCACCAATGCATGACATTGCATGTCAAGTAGACCTGATCAAACGTCGGGTCGGGTTGAGGTTGAGCCGCGGGTCGTGTATGATGGCCCGTACCCGACCCGCGCCTAACGCCGGGTTGGGTCGGGTTGGCCCGTGCACGTTCTCCGGACGTGTCGGGTCGGGTTTTTCCTGGGTCAAAAATCATGGCCCGCGCCTGACCTGTCGATTGTTGCGGGTCAAAAAATACAGCCCACGCCCGCCCGTCGTGTTGCTCGGGTCGGGTTTTTTTCGGGCAGGTTGGGTCGGGTTGCTCGGGTCAGGTGACCCATGCCCAGGTCTAGTGTCAAGGGATAGTTGGTCAAACCACATCTTCACCTCAACCAAGTGTCGCCACTCACCACAGATTTGGTTCAGGATGTATTTTACCTTTTAAATGGTCAAAGCATGAATCCACACCTTGTAGCACCGGTAATTGTAAGATTGCTGCGCATAAAATCCTCTCAAACAAAATAAATGGAACAATGGGAGGGGATACATGGAGAAAAACTCATAATTGATAAAGACAAGCCTTCCAGGTCAAGGCAGGAAGATGGGTCCTCCTAGAACTCCATGTCATCATCAGGAACCACTTATTTTCCTTTTGCAGTACATAGTAGCAGGCTAAGGTCCACTTGTTTGCCTCCTTTTATATTCCTAGCGTTAAAGGTTTAGATAATTGTGACAACTAATCTGCTTTAATGTGAAAATGATGTCGTGCATTGCAAGGTACGAATATTGTGAGTCTGAAACAGATGTTAGTACAAAGCATTGCATGCATGATGCATCTGATAATTTAACCACCTAAGAAAGATAGGCAATGATAAAACTGGAAAGGCTGCTCCAACTGTTATAACTTGTAGAATTCCCACCTCCTAGATTCAAGATAAGTGATTCCATGTGTTCATAATCTAAAAGGATAGTAGTATGACTTAATAACTCTTGTAATAATACGCCCATTAATTTTTTCTGAAAGACTTATCTCATCAATCTTTTTGTCAATATAAGTAGCCAATACAGGAACAAATATAAGCAATCATCTATCATTTTTCCCTGATCAACAGATATAAGTTCTTCCTTGATTGAACCATCAGCGTATTACGCCCATGGATTTCCATTCTTTATCCCACTTTCCATGCATGTTGCCAGGAAGCTGTAAACAGAACAAAACCACGAAAAAGCCCTGCCGTAGATTTTATGCATCAACGATTCAATTCGACATACCTTACCACTGCATTTCTTCATCCTGGACAATTACCCTGCATTCAATGCTACACAATTCAAATTCAGTAGAAATGCCTGAGCTTGTTTGTGCTGGTGCCCAGCAGAGCAACCACCTTGCAGTTGGCCAGTTGCCCTTTGCCATCATCAGAGTCCGCCTGTTCATCAGCCTCGGCTTTGCTGCCGTGGGCAGAGGCATCTAGTCGCGTGTGGATGCATACCATATATGCTGGAATGTGCGGCGCACCTGTGTGGCGAGGCAGACTTGATAGAGGAATGGGGTAAGGTATGCGCGGAGCCCACTTCTCAGCGGAGAAAACGCGAGGGGCAGCAGACCAACACGGCATATTGCGTCATCCCTTCCTCCCTAACACCAAGGACGCCGATGAACCTGCGTGCCCGTTCGTGCGGGTGCTGGTGGGCAACTTGGCTCTGAACGGCGTCGTCCCCGTGCTGTGCGGGCACGCAGGTGCACCCAACAACCGGCGCAGTGCTATTGCCGGACCGCCACGACGCTGCTGCTACTGTCCATCGATGGCTGCGCCAGCCTCCTGAACGGGCGCCTTCGTCGCCGCCTTTCACCTATCCAAGCCCTACCTCGACCGTGTCGGCGCCACTTGCTCCTGCTCCTACCATGGCGGCAGATCCACGGGCGGGGGCGATGGCTGTGGAGTACGAGGCTGGCGGAACAAGTGACGATGGCGGCGGCCACTTCCTCGTCCTCAACGTGGCGCTAGCGTCCTCCGACCAGTTGGCCGGCCCACGCCTTCTTCTTCCCTGAGATCTGGCCGGGACGCCGTCGGCGGGGCTGCATCCGAGCGGTGCCGGCCAGGCCTCCTTGTTGGCCTTGCTTCCTGCCTTCTCTCGCTCGCCTCGCTTCTTCCCCCTCCAGCTTGGCCTGCTGGCGGTAGCCTCAGCCTCCGCACGATGCCCGCCTCCTCCGACCGGTTGGCCGGCCCGTGCCCTCTTCCTCGAGATCTGGCTGGGACTCTGCCGCTGGGTTGGCTAGCGGGGCTGCATCTGCGCGGCGCTGTGGTTGGCAGGAAGGAGGAAGAGGGAAGGGAGGGCACGACGACGACCCGTAGCGGATCCGACCTCCATGCGGGAGGCGGGGCTCCAACGGAAGAACGCGGCGGGGGCCATGGAAGAGAGCGACGCGGGGAGAACCCGTGCCTGGCCTGGCCCGGTGGCGATGGTGTAGATCCGTGAGGTAGGTGTGCGGGCCGCTGCCCTTGGCCACCGGATCCACCGAACTGACGAGTGGCGAGGCGGGGAGGAGGCGGGCCATAAGTAAGGGAGGCTCGATGGTGGAGGAGGGAGAAAGGCGTGGTGATGCGGGCAGACGGGAGGCGCGGGGGCGGGTGGCCGACGGACCGCGGGGGCAGAGGGGTAGAGATGGTGCTGTGTTCATGGATTCCGTAGGCCGGCACGCCGCCTCTGCGCCGTGACGCTGAGCCTCCAACGCCCCGCCCGAGCGCCTCCTCCATGCTGACGCAGGCGTGGGCGGCGCGGCGGCCGGCGGGTGGTAAAGGTGCGGCGGCGTTCGTCGAGAGGTGAGGAGCGACGCGGGGGAGCAGCGTGGTGGTTCTCGATGATGACGGTGGGGGAGTCCACCACGGCGCCTCCGGCAGTGTGGGCGAGGGCACTGGGGGCGGGGCGCCGGGTGGGCGTGCGTGTGGACGGCAGAGCAGAGGGAGGACGGGGTGAGCGGGCGGACGACGGGGAGCAAGGCGGCTGCGGGGCCACGAGGCGGTGGGACGTGGGAGCCCGAGGCGGTGCGGGAGCAGGAGGCGACGGACGAAACGGACGGTGGACTCACTACGAACTTTTCAGGAGTAGAGATTCTGCCCAAGGTAGCCACTGCACTACTGCAGCCCCGAGCGCGGACAACCCCTGGCGAGGCAGCGCGAGTACATGACAATGAAGCGATTAGTGACTTGCCGTCCGTTTGATGGTGGAAGGCGTAGCTGAGCAATAACTTGACACCAGCAAGGCGGAGCAGTTCCGTCCAAAAGGCAGTGGTGAAGACGGGATCCCAATCACTCACGATGGAGCATGGTAAACCATGGAGGCACACAATGATGTCGAAGAACGCCCTGGTGACAGAGCAAGCCGAGTACGGATGGCCCAAGGTGATGAAGTAAGCACTTCGAGAACTGATCCACCACGGTAAGAACAACAGACTTGGCGCCAACCTTGGGAAAACCTTCAACGAAGTCCATGGAATGTTGCTCCACACGACGGTACCGGCAGGGCTGCAGCAACCCGGCGGGGTGCAGGTGCTCTATCTTGTTGTGCTAACAGGTTTCGCAACCGTGGAAGAATTATGGCCCTGCCCCGCTCTCACTCCTCACAGTGCTGCACTCTTGTTGGCCTAGCCCTCTCATACTCTTGGCTTTTGGTGGACGAACACTCAATGCTCTCACGAACTGGAAGTGAAACAAGAGAACAACAAGTACAAGACACACACTAGAGTTCTTTCACGGCGCTGCACACCAGCGCCACACACACTAGCACTTGTATTGATCACTTCTCTCATGGTATTCATAAGCTTTTACAAACTATCACTCATAGATGCTTCACGCACACTATCTTGGTCTTCCCAAGCAAGCACTACTCACTCCTCTTCACCTTAGCACACACCACACCTCTCTCGGCGCTGCACACCAGCGCTACACACTAGCACACCAGAACAACACAGCGCTGCACACCAGTGCTTCAAGCTTCAACACTATAATCTTTACACTACTCACTTGATCTCCACAATCAAGCACTATATTACCTATTTATACCACGTAGCACTTCTACCCCTACGTGGTACTCCAACTTCTATGCCATATACTACATCTCCCTATATGACTTAGCACACACAACACATGAGCAACTCACAAAGAAAGGGTTACACGTACTTTTATAGGACTTTTAGGTCGGTTGCTACAGTAGCTGCCATGCTACAGTACCGATCTAAACACAACAGCTCATGCCCTATTGTTTACAACTCAAAAACAAATCCAATTTTGCTTCTAATTCTCTACATCATGCATGAAACATCTAGGGCTTTTCATGCATGCAAACACTAACTAGCCAAACTCAAATTGGCTTCAATCTCAACACAACATTGCACCTAGACGTGTGTTTTGCCACCACTATCCATATGAAAAGATTAGTCCTAACAAAGAAGGCACGAACAAGGCGATGTGCATGCTCATTGTAGAAGCACACTCGCAATTGGTGGAGTCTTCTTGGAGCCTTAGGGTGGAGTCGTTCGGAACGATGACCTTGCCATGGAAGAGGAGACCATCTGCCAAGGACCAGCCAACAGACGCCATGCCGGCGTACAGCTGTGTGTGAAGCTCCACAACGTGAGGGTGTCTCGCCAGCTCGGCACGGAGTTCCGCGAACACATCAAAGGAGGGCCTGGACAAGGCGCACGCCGACAGTGGGACGTCCTCATCGCGCCGCGAGAGAGCGTCCCGAATCTTGATGTCATTCCCTCTTTTTCATGCCGACCCGAGGGGCAAAGCAACTCACAGACCAACGAACATCTCTATTCCGAACTGGTGCAAATGAATACCTCTTTGTGATGTGTTGAGCCTCTTTCCATCGGAAGAAAACTCTCGGAGCAAAGCATCCTGGTTTCTGAGCTCAAGAATGCCACCACATTCTGTTTGCCGGGGCGGTACTCGACGCAGAGGTCATAGTTGAAGAGCTTGCTCACCCATGTGTGTTGGGGTATCGTGGTTGCCCTTTGGTCTAGGATGGATTTCAGGGCCTAATGGTCTGTGCGAATAGTGAACGCACGTCCCCATAGGTAGGGCCGCTAGTGACGAACGACCTTCACCAACCCAATGAGCTCTCGCTCATAGGTCGGCAGTTTGGCATGGTGGGTGGCGACAATGCGGCTGAACAAGGCGATGGTATCATCGCCTTAATGCAGGACGACCCCAAAACTGGAGCCAGACGCGTCACAATTGGCAACGGAACACTTGGCGAAGTTTCGAAGTTGCAACTGTGGCGCCGTCATGAGTGCGTGCTTGAGGGTGACGAAGCCTGCGTCGGCCTTTGTTGTTTAGATCAGGTTTCAATTTCACAGTGAAATGTTTCTGAAATTTCAAGTTTCTCACTTTGATAAATTTCGTTACTAGCCAGCATTTTCAAAAATTTTAAAATTACCCCACCCAGAAGAGCCTGTCCAATTAGAAATAGTTCTCCCGTTGTCGTTTTTGTCTATGTGCTTTTGGGCATCTATGATTTTTTATTTGCTTATGATCAATATGTACAAGATTGTAGTTTTACTAGTGAAGTAAATTTTTTACCGGTAAGTTGAACCCTAGTCCAAATGAAGGCGTCGCCCTTGAGGAGGGTCGTGAGAGGGCGAGCCATGGTGCTGTATCCTGCAATGAACTTGCCATCATACCCTATGAGGCTGAGGAAGCCACGGAGGGCGCAAATCGTGGCGGCCGCGGCTAAGCTTCCACTACGGCGACCTTGGCCGGGTCCATTGCGAAGCCCGCGACGGAGATGATGTGGCCTAGATAGGAGATGAAGGTGGCCTCAAAGAAACACTTGCAGCGCTTGACAAAGAGGGTGTTCTAGCGCAGCAGCTGCAACAAGGCATTAACATTATAAGTGTTCAACCCACAAGGGGCAGTATGGCAAATAACATAAGGACAAAACGCCGGAGGTACGATTGAAGAATGTCGTTCATTATAGCCTGGAAGGCTGAACAGCATAACTAGGAACTCGAAGTGACTATGGTGTGTATGGAATGCCATCTTTGCGATGTCGTCGGGGTGCATGCACACCTGATGGTAGCCGCTGCACAGGTGGAGCTTGGTGAAGAACCGGATGCCTTTGAGCTCGTCCAAGAGCTCATCTACGACCGGGATAGGAAACTTGTCCTTGATAGTGCGGTCGTTGAGGCCGCAGTAGTCGATGCAAAAATGCCAGGACTCTAGGAGTCGCTGTGCTTCTTAACAAGGACGGCGATGAATAGGGCGAGGTGGACTCACGGATGATGCCCTGTTGAAGCATGTCGGTGCACTATCATTCGATCTTGTCCTTCAAAAGCTGGGGGTAGCAATAGGGCCGGATGGCGACCGGTGCCGTGTTAGGGAGTAGGTGGATGCAGTGGTCTTGGCGTGGGTCGGCGGTAGTTCACGCGGTCACTCGAAGATGTCGGCAAAGCCCCCGAGCAGGGTATCCATCAGGTGGTTGTTGGTGGGGATGAAAACGGTCGGAAACGATTGGAAGAAGGCTAAATTGTTTTCAGTTTCATATTTTTTCTCGGAACCGGAATCGAAAACGATATTGCCGGAAACGAGTACGGTGCCGGAATTATAGGAACTTCGGGAATGAAACTATCCGACCGGGAATAGCTCGATATCGGTCGGTAATCGAAAATTTATAAATTGAAAAACGGTCCGTGAATACCATATATAGGTTTAATAAATCAAGATTGTAAAATAAATACAATAGCTTTGTTTTAACTCAATGGCATGCCAAATTACAAATATTGCACAAACTGATAAGAATCACCACATATTACATACAAATCCCATAGTACAGAACTCAAGACAATTGAACAATTTAAATTCACAAATATGATTATTGATTCACCATTCCTATATTTTTTTGAGAAACACAGTACAACGCAGGCGCTTACACGCGCTACACCCTACCCCTTATGGACGCAGACACGCACAGCCTACCCCTTATGGATGCACACACGCACAACCTACCCCTTGAGCACCTTCATAGGACTGGTCTTCTCACATTTAGATGGCAAAGTAAATAAAATATAGGCTAAAGGGAGGCGGTAAAAGTGTGCATGATGGATGATGATGGATAGCCTCGTGTTGCATATAGACGCTTAGACTAAACTGTTAAAAATGGTATAATATTGACGGTAATTACCACAAAAATACGGTAAACCCCGAAACTGTCGGAAGCAGGAAAAATCGTTTTTGTTTCCGTTTCCGTATTTTTTTTACTGTTATCTTTTCTATTTTTCTGGTTACCGTTACCGTTTCCGTTTCACCTAAAATCGCGGTAAAACCTCGAAAAGGAGCCCCAGTAAACGGAATTTTTGGTTACGGCTTTCATCCCTAGTTGTTGGTTGTTATGGCTAGATTGGCGAGGTAGTATTGGTAGATGAATAGCAGATAGATCTGTGACTCGCCCTCCCTCAGGAGGCTCTGAGCTGCACTCTATATGATCTATTTTCTGCTTAACCTAAACTGATACAATGGTCCATCTTTTATAGAGGATTGACTTACCCCTAAGCAAGACAGACTTGACCCCTAAGAAATATCTAACCGAATCTATCTTATCTCTTCCCTAATCTTATCCTATCTAATCTAATCTATCCGTGGTACTGTTCACGCGTGAACAATACCCGCCCAGTACTATTGCCATAACACTTCACCACCCCTCGAAGACAGCTCGTCCTCGAGCTGGGATAATGCTCAACGATGAAGACCGGAGATGGTGATGTTGACAGAGTGCTAGATCTGGGTACCCACTTGAGTACTCCTAGCCAACTCCACTCTTGACTTCTGTAGATGGAAAGGGCTCTCTCCTAGCTTCCTCTTGTCGTCCTCTATCGCACCAAGGAAGAAGGGTTGGTAGCACCCACGATCCCATGGTGAAGCAGATCGGGTCCCACGTACATCCCAGGCTGGGAGAGCCGGCGGGGCCCAGGTTTCACCATAGCACGGAAGGGGCGGCATGGCACCGTTGCAGGAGGCGCGATGAGGGGGCGACGTAGTACAAGGGCACCTGCGGACAGCAGTCGGCGCGGCACTGAAGCAGACGCGGTGGACCTGCGACCGACACGCACGGATGGCGGCGTAGCCCCATAGCTGGCTGCGCGGCACCGTGGCAACAGTCCACGTGGTGAGGAGGCGACCGACAGGGTGTCGACAGGATGGCTGGCGGAGAGCCGGCGGCCGGGGAGGCGGCAGGTGACCGCGGAACCGGTGGGGTGGCAGCAAACGGCGTCCCTGGATCCCTGCGCCCTTGCGTAGGGCGCCGACGACGAGCGGAAGGCAGGCGCCGAGCGTGCCGATGGGCAGAAGACTGCGGGCGACGACGAGCGGCCGTGGGCAACCACGGATCCGGCGGCCTCAGCCGGTGGGCCGGGTGGATCCGGCGAGCGGGGACGCGGATGGCGTCCGCAGATCCCGCGCCTCGGCGACGGGTGACGGTGATGAGCGGAAGCCTGCGGGCGACACTGGGCAGTACATCGCGGCCGATGGTTGGCAGGCGGTAGGAACCTGGCGTGCCGATGGATGGAGGACGGAGGATCCCCGGCACCGGTGAAGGCACTGTGGCCAGCGAGCGGGTGGGCGGCACGGAAAATGCCGACTTGGCTGGCGCAGTCTTGTCATCGAGGTTGACAAAGGCGGGGACGATGGGTGCAGGTGCAGCAAGGGTTGAAGGTGCCCACCCAGCAGGCCGGGCCTCTCCTGGTACTGCTGTAATTGCGGTGTCGGCATCGAAGCTGGCTGCGACGCTGGTGCCGGCGAGGCAGACGTTGCAGTCCCCGATTGAGGCATTAATGGCGGGGGTTGGGACAGTTGGTGCTGGTGCTACAGCCCTATCCGGCGCCGGTGTAGACACAACGACGGAGTCGCGCCTCGCAAGGATCTCGTTGAGGGTGGAGTCGAGCCAACTTGGAAGGTGGCGGCGGAGAGAGACTGGTCGCCCATGGCTGCAGTGAAGACGACGGCGGCTTGGTGGCGATGCGCAGGAAAGAGCGTGGCGGTGGTTGTTGATCTGGCGAGGAATTGGAGAGAGGCCCGGGGGCGGCTAGGGTTTCTGCGATGGGCGCGGTACTGTTCGCACGTGAACAGTACCCCCGGGTGAACAGTAGATGGGAGCAGCGATGAGAGCTCGATCGTGCGCAGGGAAGAGAGAAAAAAAATTAGCTCTGATTACCAAAGATGTTATGGCTAGATTGGCGAGGTAGTATTGGTAGATGAATAGCAGATAGATCCGTGACTCGCCCTCCCTCGGGAGGTTCTGAGCTGCACTCTATATGATCTATTTTCTGCTTAACTTAAATTGATACAATGGTCCATCTTTTATAGAGGACTGACTTACCCCTAAGCAAGACAGACTTGACCCCTTAAGAAATATCTAACCGAATCAATCTTATCTCTTCCCTAATCTTATCCTATCTAATCTAATCTATCCGCGGTACTGTTCACGCGTGAACAATACCCGCCCAGTACTATTGCCATAACATTGGCGGTAATGGAGCGTCTCGACCATCGAGGCCCATCCAGTGGACCTCTTGGCCATGACGCCAGAAAGCCATCGTCGGGCGTTGAAGACCCAAACGATGGGGCCGAAGGTTGAGCCATTGAACGCCCAAGACTAAATCGAACCCATTCAATGCGAGTGCGTAACAGTTGAGGTCGAACCACTCGTTTTGGATGAAGACTATGGTCGAAGTGTAGACCCCGTTGCTGTTGATGAGGTTGCCACTGGAGACTTGTATCGAGATCCCTAGCCGTGGCGAGAGAGGGAGGCCAAGGCATCTAGTGACATCGCTGTGGATGAAGGTGTCGGTGGATCTTGAGTCGACCAAATCTCGGAGCGTGGTGTCACCGATGCGCACAGGTAGCTGCATGGTGTCGGCCGCACTGATGCCAGTGAGGGCATGAAGAGAGATTCAGAGCTCATCCTTCGTTGCTGCCCCTGGGTCGTCCTTGTCAACCTCCATGTGGAAAATGCCCATGGTGGCGCACTTGTGGTCGGCGGAGTGCTTCTCAGAACAGAAGAAGCACTCATTGTTGCGATGCTTTGCTGCCAGTAATTCAGGAGAAAGGCGGAGAAACCGTGGACGGCCACCGATCTACGACTTGTTGGTTGCGGTCATCGGGTCGACGGGCCCGCGCATTAGGGCAGCGACCGGTGTTGCGGCCAACTTGGAGCGGTGGTCAGGGTAGCGTGGTCGCGGCGGCCTTGTGGAAGCGTCGCTCGTAAGCCCACGCGAGGCTCGTCGCTGTCTGAAGAGTCAATGGCCGCTGCATCTCAACATTGGAGCGGAGTGGTTGGCCCAACCCTGCTGTGAAGAGGTCAATTTTGTGTTGCCGGGAGAGTTCGTCGCAGCGGCACAGGAGGGCGAGAATTGGCGCTGGTACTCTTCAACAGTGCCGGTGCGGCGGAGCTCTTTGAGTTCGCCCAATGCGTTGGATCGGATCAGGGGACCAAAGCGTAGGTTGACGTACTCCACAAAGGCACAACCAGGAGATGATGCCAACTTTGCGTTCTAGGTAGTAGTACCACTGGGCCGCCGTGGGTCACTTGTATATCTGTTTTTGGCGAGTAGCAGGTCTGGTTTTTCCAATCCATCTTCCTCCCTCCATGGGAAGTTGAAATGGTTGTTTGTATGGGGCTCCTCCCCTCTCCCTCTCTCTTTTATATGTAAAGACCCCAGCTCTCCTGCGTGTTTGAGAAAAAAAGTAGGTGTAGAGCCCCCAAATATCAGAGTTGTATCAAGCGTTCTGAGCATTGAAGCCTGTTTATACAAGGAAGGGGTTGTGAAATTGCTTTTTTTATCATCCAGAGACCATCTCTGCGTGTCAGAGACCATGCCTGTTCATAGCTGTATGTTAGGTGATTAGATATCAAAGCAATGCAGGTCCAGCTTGCTGACTAGCTTCAGATATTTGATTTATACAATTTTTCATAAACTGTTTTCTTGACCTTTTTTCAACTGATGAGTCAACATAATGCAGTGAGGTATTTGTGAATGCACCATTCTTTATATCCGCCGAGGATGCAGGTGCTGTGGATGCAAGGTACTTTCTCCATTTAGCAGTAATCTCATGGACTTTGCTGCTAAGTACTATTTACAAAATGAAGTTTGCAGAACTAAAATACCTTTTTTCCCTACTACTCTTTTGATAGGAAAAGCGACTGAGTACAAAGAAACTATTATTCCAGCTGGAAAGACACACGAGGTACAGATCTAATTGGCCTCAATTATTTGCTTTATTTGTTGATAAGATACCTTTTTTCTTCTTTCCCCTTTATTGGTGTTTCCGTGTTCAGTTTTTTATATTGAGTATTATAACAGTGATATGTAATGATAAGCAGTTGATGTTTTATTTTTTATTGTTTTGATGTGCTCAATTTTTAAGTTTTTATCTTTTTTACATTGTTCAGGTCATTTTGAGTGTTGAATCTGTAAACTCATACATTGCATGGGACTTCTGCTTGCAACAAGGGGCCCTCAACATGGCATTGGTACTATGCTGATTCCCTACTCTTTGGAAAAGATGTTGATTCTTATTGTGTATATTATGTTTTAGCTATACGAGAGTACAAGACACATCTATTGTTGAGGAGACTTAAATGCGTGCTAATACTTATGACATATTTGTGGTTTATGTCAGAGAGATTATATAAATAAAAAAAGAGATATTCAGCTGGAAGTAAAAGCAATGCTAAATCCTTGGATGTTGATAATATTGGAACCATGATATCACTGTGATTTTGTCATTATAATCCTCATGACAATATATGATTATGTCTTTACCTACAAGAAATGTTTGATAAGACTGGAAATAAAGTGTTGGCTAATGTTTTATATTCCCTGAATCATAAAAGTACAATATCTGTAACTTCAATGGCCGCGCAGCTCTTGAGATACATTAGTAAATCGAGTTTTCCACAATTCCTCAAGAGACAGATTTGATGTTGGCAGGACATTGGCTTTCATGTGGAGTACATTAGCCCTTCAGGGGAGAAAACTGTAAGTTTCTTCTTCACTAGCATGGTCTGATACTGTTCATAAATGGAATTGAGATATCCTTAAGACATCTCTTTGTATATGGACATTAATATTGTAGGAAGGATTGCGTATAATAGATTGATTGGTTTGTATTGCATGGAGCCCTTGGGGGCGAATATACAGGAGTACAAGACTTGGTGGGGCAAGGTACCTCCCCGGATACATATGACGTCTTAGATACATAAGACTCCTAAAGATATACGACATCTAATACTGCCAATTGTACTCTAACATCCCCCGCAGTGGTCAGACTGGAGAAGAAGCTGAAGAGCTAACATCCTCCCGCAGTCGTAACTGTGTTGCAGTGCAGAGGCAACGACTGGAGAAGAAACCCAAAAGGTCATGTAGACGATAGCCCTTTGTGCCGAAGTCGAGGTAGCCAAGTACGAGGGCGCAAAGGCGTTGCCGAGGTGTCGTGCGTAGGGTCGCTGTGGTCGATGAAGCTGTCGAGGATGCCGAAGAAAAGCCGCACAAGTGACAAGTCGCGGGCGTGAGTGCAGGTGCCAAGGTGAAGGTGGCACAGAAGCGGAGAGCCATAGACGAAGACGGCGACACAGTCAAGGCAGTCTATGAAGGAGAAAGCCTACGCCGAGGACGATGCTGTCAAACCGTTGTGGACGAGGTGTGCTCCAGGTTTGCCAGGCCTGGAAATGCGTCGCAGACGAAGGCATGTGTCGGTGTTGCCAATACAGGACATAGTAGGTAGGAGGGCCTCAACCATGTGTGTCAGCGCCTGAAGGGACTAGCAGAGGACTCCACGATGGTTGTGATGTAGTACGGTGGGAGTGCCGTCGCAGCTCACGGTTGCCAGAGCGGAGTAGACGAAGTAGTTGGGGACAAGATGGCGATGCTGGCGACGAGGTTGTGCTGGATGAAGGCGAAGAGGTAGGCATGGCGACGCATCGAGGTTCCTGGAGTTGCGGCGGTGAGAGAGCCACGACGCACAGGAAGAAGAGCCTCGACGGCACCAGTGAAGCGCGACGGCAATGCTCGCGGCTGATGCGCTTGCTCGCCGGGTCGCCGAGGCGGAGCACCACCTCTTTGTCTCCCTCGACCGACAGCCCTACCTCGACTACACTGAAGCTGGCGCCACCTCTTCCCACCAGGCCCTGTCTACTCAGCCGATCTCCCGGCCGGATCTGGCCGATCCGATGGTCGCCCAGTTCCACCTCCAGGCTGCTGGTGTCCAGAACATCAGGGCCCTGGTCCCGGTCGTCCTCGACCCCATGTCGTCTTCCTACGTGCGATGGCGGGACCTGGTCCTCCTCACCCTCCGACGCTACGCCTTGGACGACCACGTCCTCCTCGACACACTGGTCGTAGCTCAGACCCCGGCGTGGCAGCGTCTCGACAGCGTTGCCTTGTCCTGGATCTTCGGGACCCTCTCCCTCGCCTCTAGGACATCGTCCGGACCCACGGTGGCGCCGCGTGTCAGGTCTGGTTGGCGCTCGAGGGTCAGTTCCTCGGCAACGCCAAGGCCCGCACTCTCCAGCTCGATGTGACCTTCCTCAACTTCGAGCAAGGGGACCTCTTCGTCGACGAGTACGGCCGGCGGATGAAGGGCATGGCCGATGCTCTTCACGACCTTGGCTGGCCGGTGGAGGACCGGATCCTAGTTCTCAATGTCCTGTGGGGTCTCAACGACATGGATCACCCGGCAGCGGCCCTTCCTTCCTGCGGGTTCGGGATGACCTTGTCCTGGAAGAGATCACCAAGGGCCACACGTCAGGGTCGTCCTCTACGGCCCTCGTGGCTGAGTGGTCAACAGAGTACCACCACCCCGCCTGCCGCCTCATTGCTCATCGCTCCTCCCACCGGGCCAAGCGGTGGTGGAGGGGGCCGCGGCGGGGGTGGTGGTGGACGTCGTCGTAGGGGGGGGGGCAGCGGTGCCGGTCGCGGGAGCACCCCGACACCACCTCCCACCGCTGCCGCCTCTTCTGCTGGTGTGCCCTGGCCATCCTTCAACAACCCATGGTCCGGGCGCATCTCGATGTGGCCATTCCAGGCCCAGGGGGGAGGGGTCCTCGACCGCAGCCGTAGCCGGCGGCCATGTTCGCTGGCACTGCACCTCCTCTGCTGGCGCAGCACCACACTACGTCGGCCTGAGCTCCACCAGTGCAGCATCATCCTCCGACCTGGCCTGCCGAATGGGACCAGACTGCGCTGGCATAGTCCTTCAGCACTATGGGACTGACACCGCCAGTCAATACCGACTGGGTCGCTGACTCGGGCGCCTCGTACCACACCACGTCGGACGCTGGTATTCTTTCTTCTATGCGACCTCCCCATCCTTCTTGCCCTTCTTCCATCATGGTCGGAAATGGTTCTTGTCTTCCTGCCACTTCCGTGGGTAATGCGGGTACCCATGGTCCTTTTCATCTTCCCAATGTTCTGGTTGCCCCTAACATGGTTCATAATCTTCTTTCTATTCACCAATTTACAGCTGACAATTCCTGTTCTGTCGAATTTGACTCTTCTGGTCTTACTGTGACAACACGGGGCTCCTTTACACTCTTCGGCTTCCTGCTTTTGCTGCACTGTCTTCCACTTCTCCATCGCCCTCTTCGTCAGCTGCCTTCGCCACCACCACTTCTTCCACTACATGGCACCGCTGTCTTGGTCACCCTGGCCGCGACGTTTTGGCTCAGCTTAGTCGTAGCGCAGCCGTTACTTGTACTAGGGCTACTGATTAGCATCTTTGTCATGCGTGCCAGTTGGGCCGTCATGTTCGACTACCTTTTCCTACTTCTTCGCATGCGGCTCATATTTTTTATCTTGTACACTGTGACCTGTGGACCTCTCCTGTACACAAAATTTCTGGTTATAAGTACTATCTGGTGGTGTTGGATGATTTCTCTCATTATTCCTAGACTTTTCATTTGCACTCCAAGTCTGAAGCGTTCTCCACTATCTCCCACTTCTTCGCTTGGGTGTCCACTCAGTTCGGCCTCACCATTAAGGCCGTCCAGTGTGACAACGGGCGTGAGTTCAATAACACTGCCTCCTGCTCTTTCTTCCTATCTCACGGTGTCCAGCTGCGCATGTCTTGTCCCTATGTCTCACGGCAAGGTTGAGTGGATGATTCGCACCACTAACAATGTCATGCGCACCCTTCTGTTCCAGGCCACTGCTCCCCACAAGCTGGCGCCCCGTTTGACTCGTTGTGTGTTTCTTGGTTACTCCCCAGATCACAAGGGGGTACCACTGCCTTGACCTCACTTCTCGCAGGATCCTTGTCTCCCGACACGTTGTCTTTGACGAGTTGGATTTCCCTTTCTCCACCACCTCCACCCTCACCTCCACCCTAATGCGCTGGCACTGCTTCCGGCGGTCTCTGCTGCGCCACGCGCGGTCTTGGAGTTCCCTGCTGTGCTACACGCGGCACCGACGCCCCTCGCTGCGTCATGCACGGCCCCGGTGGCGCCGTCTCCGACGCCTCCAGCACGCTATGCCCAACCCGTGCGCGTCTACCACCGCCGTTCGGCGCCGCCCTCGTCACCGACACCGCCGTCTCCGGCGCCTCCCGCGCGCTACCCTCAGCCCGTGCTCGTCGATCACCGCCGTTCGCCGCCGCCCTCGACACTGACACCGCCAGCGGCGCCGCCTCCACCGGAGTTGCCTCGTGGTGCCTCGACCCACTCTCGCGACGAGCCGTCGGTGTACCACCCGCCCGTCCTCCATTGGAATCCTCGTCATATTCATCCCATGGTGACACGGCAGGCGGCTGGTGTTCTTCGGCCCATGATCCTCTCCGCCGCCGTCGCCGAGCCACTGATCTCTCCTGTACCCTCTTCCGTCCGTGACGCCCTGGCGGACCCTTATTGGCGTCGTGCGATGGAAGAGGAGTACGCGGCTCTTCTTGCCAACCAGACGTGGGACCTGGTGCCGCGTCCGTCTGGTTACAATGTGGTCATTGGCAGACACATAAGCGTCGCGCTGATGGTACTCTGGGTCGCTACAAGGCTCGCTGGGTTCTCCGGGGCTTCACCCAGCATCCCAGCGTGGACTATGATGAGACTTTCAACCTAGTGGTGAAGCCTGCTACAGTGCGCACAGTTCTCTCGCTTGCTCTCTCCCGCTCATGGCCTGTGCATCAGCTCGACGTGAAGAATGCATTTCTTCACGGCACTCTAACTGAGACAGTGTACTGCAGCCAGCCGGCGGGGTTTGTGGATCCTACTCGCCCTCAGATGGTCTGTTGGCTCAACAAGTCTCTCTACGACCTGAAGCAGGCTCCTCGTGCTTGGTACTCTCGGTTTGCATCGTTCCTGGTGTCTTTGGGTTTCACTAAGGCCAAGTCAGACACTTCTCTGTTTGTCTACAGCCGTGGGGATGAGATTGCATATCTGCTGCTATATGTTGATATTGTTCTCACAGCCTCCCGTCAGCACTTGCTTCAGCGCATCATCACATCTCTGCAGCAGGAGTTTACTATGAAGGATCTTAGTGTGCTCCACTACTTCTTGGGTGTCACTGTTGAGCCCCGTCCTTCCGGACTTCTCCACCAGTGGCAGTATGCTCTTGATATCCTGGAGCGGGCAGGAATGACTGACTGCAACCCTTGTTCCACCCCTGTTTGCACCCAGGCCAAGCTATCAGAGGCTGAGGGCACCCCAGTTGCTGATCCTACTGCCTACAGGAGCCTTGGTGGTGCCCTGCAGTACCTGCACCGGGCTGGACATCACTTATGCAGTTCAACAGGTCTGCCTTCATATGCATGATCCCCGAGAACCACATCTCACTACTCTGAAGCGGATCCTCTGCTACCTCCGTGGCACTGTTGACCACGGCCTGCTTCTCCACCGGTCTTCCTCCGCTGAGCTCGTCGTCTACACCGACGCTGACTGGGCTGGTTGTTCGGACACTCGCCGGTCCACCTCCGGCTACGCCGTCTTCCTGGGCGGCAGCCTTGTCTCCTGGTCGTCCAAGCGGCAGCCGGTTGTCTCCCGCTCCAGTGCCGAGGCAGAGTACCGGGCTGTCGCCAACGGCATGGCGAAGGCTTCCTAGCTCCGATAGCTCTTGGCTGAGCTTCACGGCCCCCTCACCAGGAGCACTCTTGTCTACTGCGACAACGTCAGCGCTGTGTACCTCGGGTTCAGCACCAGCGGACCAAGCATGTGGAGATCGACTTGCACTTCGTTCGCGATCGGGTCACCATCGGCGATGTTCGGGTTCTCCACATCCCAACCACCTCCTAGTTTGCTGATATATTCACCAAGGGTCTACCCTTCTCGACCTTCTCCGAGTTCCGTTCCAGCCTCAACATTAGCCGTGGCTAGTGCGGGGGGGGGGTGTTTGGCCCTGTATTTGTTTTCTTTCTTGTCCAGTCTCAAACTCCGCTGCGCCGGATGTTCAGCCTGCGGGGGGTGTTGAAGTATGTGTATTGGCCCATGTATCAGGCCAATCTGGGTCAAAATTGGGAAGATGTGTTTTAAATATGGGATATGCTAGGGGAAAAAGGTAGGGTTTATACGAGCACGGTCCATGGAGACTATGGATGTTTTACTCATACAAAGTACATATAAATCCCAACAAAATAAGCTGACAAGTCATGGAAATCACTAGATAAAATCTCACTTTGAAGTAAGCCAGTTTATTCTGATATAGGAGTAGACATCTTTCTATCAACTCAAAATTTTGTTTTGGTTGTTACAAAGATATATTAAAAAAAATCAGACTTTAGTTATACATGCAGCTGCTCTAGCTAACACACGAAATCTACAGACATCACTGTTGATGAAGATGGTGCCGAAGCCATCTAGTGTAGTCATTCCCAATGCAACAACACCAGGTAGTACAAGAAGTTGAATAGAGAAAGTAATGCATTTTGAGTGTTGCACGAGAACCCACACGCCTAGTAGATGCCTTGCTGCATGCACCTTTTGAGGGAATGAACTTTTCAAATGCAAAGTGAGTAAATGGAAAACACAAAGGGCACTATATCTTTATTGTCATGTTAGATACTCTCCCCGATCATTGACAACCTAACATCAAAAGAAATAGTGGATGATAACATAACAGAGAATCAGGTATCCAAATTTCCCAGTAAGATGATAACATATTTAGCATGCAATGACTGATTATTACCAGCAACAAAAAACAAAGTAAAAATACTTAACAAAGTGCTAGACCTGCTGATGCTGGGCCTGTTACTGCATCAAATCGTGTGTACTAAAATGCATCTGCAATCAGAATGCTATGGATAGAAATTCAGAAAAGCATGGGGTAGTTTTGTGTGTGCCTGGGTCGATTCAACAAGACAACAACACATTAACTCCACCCTGAAGCTTGCAGACCTATCTATGAGCCCGTGCATTGTTACAGGAAAAAACTTACACAATACTTACATGTCACCACTCACCAGTGATCACTATTAGATTGAATTTTCAACCTGTATCGGTCATAGCGCAAATGCAGATATTACATTAGACTAAATGGATTTGCCTGCAGAAGGGAAAGTTCATAAAACAAGGTGTGAAGTAAGCAAAGGACAGGTTCACAAAGAGTGAATGGAGTCACAAAATTGCACTGTTATAGAATAAATCACCCACGTTATTTCTGCCGATGTTGTGGGTGATTTGGTCATACACAGATCCACATTATTATTCCTATATTGGTCATAGCACAAACACAGTTGAGTATAATCTGATCGATGGGATGGAACTTCAGCCTGACATCTCCAATCAACACACATGGTGCCTATCCAGTCACGGTATTTACTCCAGCAAGTCAGCATACAAGGCCTTTTTACTTGGACTATCACTTTTGCCCCCTGGAGGCCAAACTGAAGACCTAGGTAATCCAGCCGCATGTCCTCTTTGTGATCAATCTGATGAGACTATCCAACACACTCTCGTCTCCTCTGTTTTTACCAGGAACGTCTAGACGACGGTCCTCAACAGGTTGGGATGCACTCGCTTTTCAAGCTAGTGGTGCCAGGTTGTCGAGTGGAAATGAAATGAAAAAGGCATTAACTCTCTAATCATCTTGCTCGCAGTTTCTGTGTTTTTTAGGTTATTAGACCTTGTGTTCAAATAGTACAATCTGTGGCTGAAGAAGGTAGTGTTTGGTGCCTGGCTCGAGCATCGGCTCTTCAGGACTTTGCCTGCGCCAGCTCACCATGAGGTCTTAGCCATAGTTTGTGGGTTGTTAGTGGTCATTTCTCTTGACTGTGTGGCACGCCTTATTATCCTTGCCATGGGTGTTGGGCCTAGCCCTGGACTGACCTTGTAATGGGAGTTGACAGGCCTGGTCTCTCCTATATGTTTTTTTCTTCTTAGTAAAATGACACACAGTTCTCCTGTGTTTGTTCAAAAAAAGTGTCGTTGAATTAGCCCCCAACCTTTTCAATGTGATCCCCAAGAGCATGGTTAAAAGGCATGCATTTACTCAAGCACTACAAAATAGGACTAGGTGGCTGATATGAGGGGAGCTCTCACAATGTAAGGTTTGGTTGACTACCTTCTCATCTAGGAGACTGGGACCTAGTTAATGGCATTGTGCTACAACCTGATACCCCCAGATCAACACCTTCGGAAGCTCTCTTCTTCTGGTATCTATAGTAGTAAATGGGCTTACAATGCCATGTTTGTGGGCAGTTCGCTCCCTACATAAGGGTTTGAAGGACTTGGGAACCGGCGAACTGTAAGTTCTCTATCTGGCTGCGGCTGGCCATTAATAACTGTTGTTTGTCTAAAAATCATCTGATGGAATGTGGTTTGACCCACCAGTCAGCCTGCCCATTCTGTAACCAGGCCCTAAGGCCAATATATATACACCAGTACACGAAGGGATATATACACATAACTCTCTACAATACATAGGAAATACAGAGATACAAATATATCTAACACCCCTCCTCAAACTCAAGGTGGATCAAACACACTGTGTTTGGAGAGATAAAAACTATGTTGAGCTCTGGTCTGTGCCTTCGTGAAGAAATCAACCAACTGTAACTCCGAAGGCACGTAGCGAAGAATAACTACATCATCCTGAACCTGTGCACGTGTGTAATAAGCATCAACACTAATATGCTTAGTAAGCTCATGCTTTACCGAATCACGAGTAATATTAATAGCACTTGTACTGTCAGTCAAAAGAGGAGTCGTGTAGAAACAGGAACACCAAAATCTGCAAGCAACCACCGTAACCAAGTCACCGCTGCCGTCACAAGAGCCATAGCACGCAACTCAGCCTCTGTACTCGAACGAGAAACTGCCGTCTGCTTCTTAGTCTTCCAAGAAATAAGAGAACCACCAAGAAAAACACAGTAAGCATCGACGATCAGAGGAATCACTAGCCCAAGTAGCATCACAATAAGCCTGAAGCTGTAAAGAGCTAGAGCGTGGAAAGAACAAACGACATGACATAGTCCCACGAAGATAACGTAAGACACGAAGAAGGTGACTATAGTGGAGCTGAGTGGGAGCAGAAACAAACTGACTCAGAGTATGCACAGAATAGGAAATGTCAGGACGAGTAACACCAAGATAGACAAGACTACCTACAATGTGACGATAACGAGTAGGATCATCAAGAGGCTCACCATCAGTGGCAGAAAGGTGAACATTGAGCTCCATGGGAGTCTCATCAGTCCTGTGATCAGTAATAGATGCACGATCAAGAAGGCCTTGAATATATTTTTCTTGAGACAGATAAAATCCCTCACGTGTAGGGGAAACCTCGATCCCAAGAAAATAACGAAGAGGGCCAAGATCAGACATAAAAAACTGCTTACTCAAACGTGCCTTGACAAA
Organism: Paspalum vaginatum; assembly: GCA_030272315.1. Classification (NCBI taxonomy): domain Eukaryota; kingdom Viridiplantae; phylum Streptophyta; class Magnoliopsida; order Poales; family Poaceae; genus Paspalum; species Paspalum vaginatum. The sequence goes on from CM059020.1 coordinate 20,148,743, forward strand.
GGCAATGAACTGAGGATCATCTCCAGTGATAATCATGTCATCAACATAGAGGAGAAGAAGAGTACGACCAGGAGATGATGTGTGTACAAACAGAGCAGGATCATGAGCACTGGCAGAAAAACCTGTAGCCGTGATCACAGAAGCAAAGCGCTAAAACCAAGCGCGAGGAGCCTGCCTAAGACCGTAGAAAGAGTGACGAAGACGACAAACCATACCCTCAGGAACAGAATACCCAGGCGGTGGCTGCATATAAACCTCCTCACGCAACTCACCATTAAGAAAGGTATTCTTGACATCAAACTGAGAGATAGACCACTCACGAACAGAGGCCACAGCAAGAAGAGCACGAATAGTGGTCATATGAGCAACAGGAGCAAAGGTCTCATCATAATCACGACCATGTTCCTGCTGAAAACAACGGGCAAAAAGATGAGCCTTATAGCGCTCAAGAGATCCATCAGAGCGAGTCTTAACCTTATAGACCCACTTGTAGGTTATAGGACGAACATGAGAGGGAGTCGGAACAAGATCCCATGTGCCCGTACGCTCAAGTGCAGCTATCTCCTCAGCCATCGCAAGCTGCCATTCTAGATGAAGAATGGCATCACGATAGGAAAGTGGCTCAGAAAGGACAGTACCGGCAAAACCTTGCCAAGCAACAGGTCCAAAGCCATACCGATTAACAGGCTGACGAGACCGATGACCACGACGTATAAGCTGCTCAGGGGATGGCTCATCAAAAGAAGGCTCAGAAGGGCCAGAAGATGTCTCATCAGAAGGAGAAACAGGAGTCGAAGCACGACGACGTGTGTGCACCTAGGTCACAGGAGGCTTGGTAGTATAGTCAAGAGGCAAAGAAGAAGACCCCGAAGGAGGCTTGACATGTGGTCCCACAGAAGGAGACGGAGGCACAGCTACAGGTGGCACTACAGAAGGAGATAGAGGCACAGCTCCTGAAGGAGGCACAGTGGGAGAGGGTACCCAGCAAGAAGATATATGTGGAAGAGCAGTATCAGGAATGAATAAAAATGAGAGAGGATCAACTAAAGATGCTAAAGAAGCATCAGAGGAAGGACGAGGATAGAAAGGACGCGACTCATCAAAGACAATATCCCGAGAAATCCTCATCCATCGACCAACCGGATCCCAACAACGATATCCCTTATGCTCAGCACTATATCCTAAAATGACACTCCACAGGCTGCGCGGTCAACTTCGTGCGCTCACGAGGTGCAAGAAGCACATAGCAAACACAACCAAAAAGACGAAGGTCGTAATAATCAGGCGTCTTGCCACAGAGACGCTCAAAAGGAATGCCACCATGAAGGGCCGACGAAGGCTGTATGTTAGCCAAATATGTGGCATTGGAGACAGCTTCAACCCAAAAATGAGGTGGAACAGAAGAAGCAAGCATAAGAGCACGAGCAGTCTCAAGAAGATGACGATGCTTGCGTTCAGCAACACCATTCTGAGCATGAGCACCAGGACAAGAAAACTGAGCAAGAGTACCTTGCGCAGAAAGAACTTGACAAAGAGCACCAGAAAGTTACTCACCTGTAGAGTCGGCACGAAAAACACGAATAGAAGTGTCGAAATGAGTGCGAACCATAGCAGAGAAATTCTTATAGATGGATAAAGCCTCACTACGATTTTCATAAAGTAAATCCATGTGTGGCCAGAAAAATCATCTATAAAAATTATATAACATCGATGGCCCTCTTTTGAAACAAAAGGAGTAGGACCCCATATATCTGAGTGTACAAGACCAAAAGGACGCTCAGACACCGACTCGCTAGAATGATAGGGAAGCTGAACCTGCTTTCCCAGACGACAACCCTGACATTGAGCTAAGGACTCATGACCTGAGACTGAACCTAAGAGACCACGACGAACCAAAGTGGACAGACGAGAGCCACACAGATGACCCAACCGATGATGCCACTGAGCAAAAGACGAGGTGGACGAAGCAGCCAAAGCGGAGCCAACACGACCGGCAGGGCCAGCGGAAGAAACATGAAGCCAGTTAAGCTAACAAAGACGCTGAGAATCACGGCGGCGAGGGCCAGTACAAACCAAGCAACCCGTGCTGCGATCCTGAACATAACAAAAATCAGGATCAAGGATAATACGTCAGCCATGGATAGACAGCCATGATCAGTAAGCTGACCAGCGGACATAAGCTGCATGGTTAGATCAGGGGCATAGAAAACATTAGGAACATGAAAAGAGTTAGACAAAAGAGTGCCTTCTCCAGCAACACAAAGAGAAGACCCATCAGCAGTGTGAACAGTGAGAGAATGAGATGGAGAATGAATAGAAGAAAGGGAAGTGTGATGAGGAGTCATATGAAAAGAGGCACCAGAATCAAGAATCCATGCATTGGTACTTGGTGGTCCCTGAGTGGAAGACTGAAAAGCAGCAGCAGAACCCTGTGTGCCAGCAGACACAGTCACAACACTAGCAGTCCCAGACGGTGAAGAAGCATCAGCATCTCTTGGGCAACTGGATCCGTAGAACTCCTTTGAGACACTCCAGCACTAGCACTACCAGAAGCCTGTGAAGTCTGTGAAGCCTTACAAGCCTGTGAAGTCTATGAAGTCTGTGAAGCCTGACGAGTCTGAGAGCGCTGCGCTTTCTTCTTCCTGTAACAGAAGGCCTCAACATGTTCGTCCTTCCTACAATAATCACAACGAAGGCCACCACCACCACTACCCCCTCCACGTGTAGAAGGAGAGGACGCAGGCATGAACAAGGGCAAAGACAGTGGAGGAACAGGCGGCCGTGAGGGCGAAGAACGAGCAACAAATGCAGACGCAGAGGGTAACAATCTAGCAGTACGAAGCTGAGTCTCCTCATTACGAACATCAGCGAGAGCCTCCATCAAGGAGACAAAAGGATGACGAGCAAGAAGCTGAGCACGAAGAGGCTCATACTCGTCACGGAGACGAGTCAAAAAGGCATATGTGCGCTGAAGCTCAATATCTGACTGCTGACCATGGCAGAACTCACAAGTACTCGGTGACAGTGGATGACGTAGCGAGTCAATCAGATGTCAGATAGCAGACAACTGGGTGTAGAGCTCATCAACACTAAGATCACCATGATGTAGCAACTGCTCCTGACGAATAGCAGCAAAATAAGCAGAGTGACAGTGGGCTCATAGCGATCACGAAGGAAAGACCACATCTGATGAGACCGATCGAAGTCAACAATCTCTGCAGCAAACAGATCCTCCATACTAGCAGTGAGAATAGACCCATCACGAGCATCCTCATCCAACCAACCCCTGTAAGCACTGAATTGAGACTCATAAGATGCCATAAGATCATCAAAATCTGCAAGGAGTGCCTTCTTAGCTTCATCGGTTGCCTTCTCTGGAATCGTAGGGTGCTCCGGAGCCTTAGGACAAGGCAGGCATGGAAGCTTGCCAGTAAACTCCCAAAGGCGCAAGCCACGCATGTGCCAGCGCATACGAGGAACCCAGGCACGGTACTTAGTCCCATCAAAGAGCAGCGAACAGCGAAGGACGGGAACACCAACGTTGGAAGGAGCCGAAGGCGCCATCTCAGACAATCAGCAACAGGCGACGGCGAGAACGCAACAGAGAAAAGCGGCTCAAGCAGCAGTTTTTTTTTTTTTGCTTTTTTTTCTTTTTTTTAGTATCTAAAGGCTACAGCCGACGAAACAAATCGGCGAAAGCAGACACGAGCGCACGATCAACAAAAAGCCGGCGTGCGGACGGACGGCGACAAGCCAGCCAGCAGAGGCGAGCGGGCGGGCGGGCGACGACCGGCCGGCGGGTGGAGAGGCGGCGCAATGACGGGTCGGCGGGCGGGCGACGACGGGCCGGTGGGCAGAGAGGCGGCGCAACGACGGGCGAAGGGGCCGGCGGAGCACGACGACGGGGGCGGACGAGGAGGCCTGGGACGACGCGAATCGACGGCCGGTGGCGCGGATCGAGGGTTGGCGGCGTGGATCCGCGGCCGATGGGGCGACGAGCAGGCGCCGGAGGGCAAAAGCCGGCGGCGAGCTACCTGGCAGAGTGCAGGAGCGAAGCACAGATCGATCCAAAAAAAAATATCGAGGGAGGTGCAAGTGCAACACCAGGATTGTGGATTAGGGAAGGAGAGAAAACCTAACCCTAATTTTGGCTCTGTATACCATGTTATAAATAGCACTTGTATTCATTATAAGGTCCTAAGGCCGATATATATACACCAGTACATGAAGGGATATATACACATAATCCCTTACAATACATAGGAAATACAGAGATACAAATATATCTAACATGATCAAGCAGAGGAGATCATCAATCATGTCATGTCTTCCTATGTGCTTATTAGAGAAGTGTGAACTTGGGTCCTGTGGAGACGGCACCTCCCTGCTAGGTTGCTACTTGGATCAAATAGTCGCTTCAACTCGTGGTGGAGCCATGCTTCTAGATCCCTGCCTAAGGAGCTGCAGAAGGGCTTTAACTCTTTGGTCATCCTTATCTCGTCGGAGTTGTGGAAGCATAGGGATGGCTGTATATTCGTGGGAATTAGTCCTAATGTGCACTTGTGCATGGTTTTAAAGGCGGTAAGGCAAGCCATGGCGAGCGGGCACTGCCCAGACGCTTAGGCGGCTACTAGGCGATGCCTAGGGGGGGTAGCGTCGCCTAGACGACAAAATTCCATGGCGACCAGGCCTTTTAAACAATGCACTTGTGTATCGCGGGAGCATCTGGCTGTGTTATTATGTCGTGTTTTACAGAACTGTTTTTTCTTAGTATATTAGATATCAATACAGTTCACGAGATGACATGATCTCTTTTGTTAACGTCTGCTTCTAAAACAGTGTTTCATTTGCTCATAATGGAACTGTATGTATTGCAGTTAATTCTTCCCTACCGACGGTATGAAGGTGACCAAGTAAGTTATCTTTTTATCTTTTCTGCTTGTGGCTTTCCATGGTTCAGATAAAACTTTTCTTTCCATTGCATTAGGTAGAGAAAAGGTTTTAAAGTTAAGGTTAAGGTTTTACTTGTGTGAATTGAGCCTTGACATATTCTTAGGCATACTCCTTTTGGTCAGTTTTAGAATTGTTCCGACGAGCAAATAAATCTACAAGTCAAAATCATTATCTGAGACAATAATCGATAACCATCACTATGTTTTCATTTTTTTATACCTATGCTACTTGCTAGTGGCTTCAAATACATTTTATGGCTTTAAGTTCCCCCTAAATTTAAAATCTCTACTTGAGGTTATGCTCGACTGAGCTCACATTTGAACCCCTTTGGGCTTCTAAATATTCACACACATTGGATTGTCCTACACAGGGTAATTTTTGCACTATTTCAGCCGGATCATACAAACTTGTATGGGACAACTCATATTCGTCATTCTTCAAAAAGGTATTTAACAAATGATGCCCTTCACATATCATTACAGTTGCTGATGTTAATGATGCCCTGCACATATCATTACAGTTGCTGATGCTATATTCAAGGTCTGCTTTCCAATCTGTTTGCAGGATAAGCTATTTCATGTTTTATGCAATGTGTTGCATATCCAATATGTTAATAGCTCCCTTGCATGATGTCTAAGCATTTTCTATTGCCTAGTGTTCGTACCTAAATTGGTAGACAAGACAAATTGACACATTTCCTTTTCCTTGTTAATGATATTGCATGACGCACAGTGAACTAACATTACTGGATCTTCTGGTTCCTCATTCTACTTCATGATAATGATATCACTTTTGTTGTAGCGACGATTCATCTGATTTTGCCTCTTGACAGAGCCTCCGGTACAAGGTGGATGCTGTGCCACCGGTTGTAGAGCCGGCCGTGCCCGCGGTGGAACCCTGATGAGGATGAGGGCTGGTTCCTGCCATCCAGTAGCAATGCAGATGCATTGGCAGCCCTACATGTTGTAACCAATTCTTTTATCGACTGCGATGTGATGCTCTAATCGCAAGGTTTCGCTTGTACATATACTGGTAGCTCACTGTCTGAGCGCAAGATATGTAGTTTGTGTGCACATGGTTCCGGCCACTCGCTAGTGATGAATGCCTAATTCAATACAGCAAGTGTATTAATTATGTCGAAGAATGAGTGCATGTCCATGAAATTGACATGTCCATGAAATTGGAAGTTATGGAGGTGTTCAACTGTTAAACCCTGCACCGGGCCCATTCGCGATGGGATCAGGGTTACTGACCGTACGATCCCATTTGGCTAAAAGTAGTTCAGTTCCATCCACGAATTTAGATCCAATTTCATCTTCTAGCAGAACTTAATAGACTTTTGGTTCAAATACGACCAGGGTGGTCTATATTGGTCGATAATAGCAGTAGGTTCTATTATTATCGTTTATCGATGCTAAATTGTGTTTTCACGAGGGCTATTTAAAGTGGGAACTGCCGCGACCGGACGGATGCCTGGGCAACGGACGCTTAATCCACCGCTGAACGCTTCTGTTTTCGGGATTTAGAACTATGGCCTATGGGCCCATCCGCCCATCGTATTAATTATTTGGCCACCTTTTCTCGGTGTGCATTCTCTTTTCTATGCATCGTGTAGCCCTGCATGGCCCGCCCCTTTGCTCTCGCATCAAGACTCGCATAGGGTAATCATAAAAAAAATAAAAAAAATGAAAATATAGAATAGTATCGCGCGCTAGATCCAGGCGCTGCAAGTCGGATAGTCTTCGCAACATTAGAAATATACTCAACGTCAAAGAATAATATGCATAACAAAGAAAATCAAATTTTATAACATCAACACTTGATTTAAAAGATCACGGTTTACATTCTGATTTTAGAAAAAAATCCCACCACAATATCGATTCATGTTTCACATATAGAAAAATAACAGAAAGATCAACCTAACATTGAAAATGTATATCTTCACCATCGAATAGTACACGCAACACTTGAATTCAATCGTAAGTTTGTAACATCAATAAAGCGAATAAAAAAATCATCACGTTCGCCCGAGAAAACAAGTGCAACATTGGATGCAATATTAGAAATGGATATTTTCAACACTGAAAAAAACTAATTTCTACATCACAAAATCATTTGAAGAAAAATTAAGAAAACTAATTTCAACATCACAAAATCATCTAAAGAAAAATTAAGAAAACTAATTCATAAAAAACAAACAGCATCTGAAATAAAGAGTTGCAACATTCGAAATCAATCGCTACAACATTTGAGGTCCCTTCAGTGGGAGTAGATAAGATAGTCAATTGGTCAGTGGGCCCGCGTCCATTTCGCCCCTCCTGTTCAGACGGCCGTTCTAGAGCATTCCCGCCACCCGAAAGCAATGTGGTGTGGATTTGTTTGACGACGCTACTAGCGCCGGGACGTCCAATCTGGGCGCTAGATGTCAGACTATCTGTGAAACATCAGAAACATGTAATCTCAACGTCTAAAAATATTTTATGCAACACTGAAAATTAATTTTTGCAACATCAATATTTGAATTAAAAAATCGCAGCATTCATCCGATTCAACGAAAAAGAATCTCAGCACAACATCGGTTCATGTTTCACACAACATGAAAAACAATTGCAAGATTCACGCAATACTAGAAATTCATATCTTCAACATCGAAAAAGTAGTGTATACAACACTCGATTTCAACTATCGCAACATCCATAAATCGATTAAAAAATTCATCGCGTTCATCCAAATTCAAAACAAACTGCTATGACATTTGATGTAACATTAGAATTGAATATCTTTAACATAAGAAAATACTAGTTTCAACATCGCAAAAATTGTGGAATTGTATAGGGCCTGCGTCCGATATTTGTGTCCAACGTCGGACGCCCTGCACTGAACGTTTTCGTTGTAGAATGGAGCACGAAGTAGCGGAGGAAAGATGACGCAATAGGAATGATTAGTGGTATTGGGTGCAGAGACGGTGACGAGGACATCACTCCTATGCTTATGCAAGGGGCTATTACATGAGCACACGCGCGACAACTGAATCAACAGGTGAGCTTGTTCCTAAGTGTCAGTACATATACTTATGAGGATGGTATGCTACCTAATGTTATTATTGATTGAACTTCGGAGAGGACCATGAAGGCCTTGGAGACTAGCTCAGATCAGGAGAAGGGCAAGGAGGGCATTCAAGTCAAGTCAAGTCAAGTCATGTTGGAGGCCCAATTCAACTCGGAGTCGACTTTCTCGGCCTCTAGGACCAATTTTGACGATCCACATATGCCAGAAAATCTAAGGAGAGATCTTTCCAATGGAACATGTTTAAGGTCATTTGGACTTAGGAGTGCACGGGAATTCACGTTGCAAGTTGGCGGACAGAATCTGTTCAGGGTGCTGCGCCGCCCATCTAGGGCGTTGGCCGATGTATCGCGTTGGGTAGTGCTTGGTTCAGAGGATGAAGTGGGACGGGATGGGACAATCCCATTTTTTTCCTACGTTTGGTTCGGGGGCAGCAAGGATGGGACCATCCCTCCCAGGGAATATTCCCATGAGATTTGGGGCAGCCCCGTCCTTAGAAAAAAGTGGGACGAGGTGGGAGGGAGTCTTCTCCGTGACGCTCGGCTCTGCCCTCGTAGGCCCGTAGTCATTGCCTCGCCTCCGCCGCCCTTGCCAACTCTATGACCCTCCGCCACTGCCACCTCGCCCTCGCCATGGCGAGCTCGTGCTACGCCATCGCTCCCTTGACGAACTCACGTGGCGCCGCACCGCTCCATCTTCCTCTTCTGGCCATGGTGAGATCACGCGAAGCCGCCACTGCCCCTTCCTCCTCTGGCCATGGCGAGCTCAAGCGATGTCGCGCCGCTCTCTCTTCCTCCTCCGGCCATGGTGAGCTTCCCGCTGCTCGTCCAGATCTATGGTGGTTAGGCTGTCTTAGCCCCGCCACCGCCGTTGGGTGTGTCGGCCCTAGCTGGCCTCATCCCTTCGCCGTGACCACCGCTGTCGGGCGTGTCGGCCTCGGCTGGTCTCACCCCTCCGCCGTGGCCATCGCCGCTGGGCCGTTAGCCCTAGACGGCCTCGCACAGTCGCCGCCGCGGGGCTGTCCCGCCAATCGGCGGTCACACAGTGTTCGTAGGAAGAAGAAGACGTCCATATGACCATGATATGTGGGGTCCACTGAACGGTGATGCTAACACTGTTAAAATGATCCAAGGGGTGTTTGGATCCGAGGGCTAAAATATAGACCACGTCACATCGGATGTTTGGATGTTAGTTAGAAGTATTAAATATGGTTTAATTAGAAAACTAATTACACGTATGAGGAGTAAACGGGGAGACGAATTTATTATGCCTAATTAATCCATGATTAATGAATGGTTACTGTAGCATCACATTTGCTAATCAATAAATTTGTTTCGCCGTTTAGTCCTCATTTGTGTAATTAGTTTTGTAATTAGATAATATTTAATACTTCTAACTAGCATCCAAACATCCGATGTGACGGGGGCTAAATTTTAGCCAAGGGATCCAAAAACACCCCCCTCCCCCAAATCCCATCCTTCCCCAATCTCTTAAACCAAACAAAAAATTGGAATGGCCCCATCCCTTCAACCAAACACTAAGATGGAGACATCCCATACAGAGCCATCCCATCCTAGATCATCCCCAAACCAAACGCTACCTTGGAGTCCATCATGGACGCGTCTAGGGATCCGTTGGTCGACCTTATGTCATGTATAAATAGTAGCCACAACCCAAGTTAGGGTTTAGGTTTTGCTTAGATTATTCTATCATTGAACAGTTTCGCCGTAATTGGTTTGTGAAACCCCAACTTGCGCAATTCAATCTTGATTTGCGATTCCTCATTCTTGCTTGTGTTCTCTCGGTTGCACTTGCATGTTCGTTATCCTTCTTGGCGAGGTCGATTGCGTGCGCCACGCGATCGATAACAATCAAAGCAGTGGTGTAGTGATTGCAAGGGTTCGAACTTTCGCTCAAAGCCTTCTTCACCAACATCGAGATCTACACCCCTAAACTGACTTATCTATCGGAAGATCAGGCATTCTCCTATCAATTGGTATCAGTTTTTAGATTGCCCATTAGGTCATTCCGTGTATCCCTTTAAATTAGTTTTTTATACCTACGGTCCAGAAAAAGCCACAACAAAAAAATTTCCGCTGTCCCATGACCCTTAGTGCAACAATATTCATTTTCAATTTTCTTTGTTGAGTTTTCATCCTCTGTGGTTGAGTTAGTTGCTCGTTGAAGTTTGTTCTTCGTCGTCATGCTGGTTTTTCCACCACTATCCTTCCATATCACCTCATTCCACCGCTATTTGTCTTTCAGATGCCGTTTCAACCCTAATTTGAGGTGTCATCAGTAAAATTGCCGTAACTTTCTCGTCGGGGAAGATTGGCTGGGAAGATCGAGTTTTTAGACCTTGAAGTTCCCCTTCCAAAAACAGTATCACATTGTGTTTCCATCAATTTCCCCACTTTGTTGCTGCTCTTTGTCAATTTTTCATGTTTCCTTATGAGTTAAAAAAAAGAAAAGCAAAGGCAAAAGCAAAAAAGAAAAGAAAAGAAAAAAAGAGCGGAAAAAAAGAAGAGAGTTGCAGCGGGGACTATTCTTTTGTTGTTGTTTTCCCCCTCACCCTGCCTTTCATTCTTCTGTCTGTCCTTGACTTTCTATAACATACTCGGTGCTTTGACTTAAACATCTATTGGCCAGCAACAAACACTTGCTTTGGATCATTACTCAGCTTTGCGAATCTGTTGCGATATTGTTTTTGTTTAGCCACGTAACTGAGTCATCCTAAGCTCCACTATATTTTCTCTTGAGCGTTACAGGTCAGTCTTATAATCATCCCACATTCCAGGTGTGTTATTGCCTCTTGGCCAATATCGCCTTTTCTAGATCACCATCGTTTTCTTGCTGTGTACGACAACAACATTTGCAAGCACTTGGTAAATGCTTGGAGTGTGAGAGATCCCACTTGCCTACTAGATACTGACACGGTTGGAGTGTGTTCACTAATCATGGCCGGTCATGCTTCCCCTTAGGGCTTCACTGAATGTGTCTCAAAGGACAAGCTAACCAAGCCTATTGCTGTGCAAAACAAGCTTATTTGTGATTTCAGGGCAGAAATTGCTCTAGTCGTGAATGAGCTGCCGTAAGGAAAACGCATAGTTGCATTTTAGTGATTGTTTGACAACCAACACTTGGACTAATTAACTTGTCTAGATGCACATTCTTTGGTATTTAGGTCCAAGGGATGAAGAAAAATAAAAGCCAAAGGAAAGGGGCGAAGGGCCACCCCAATGGGAGTTCCGCTACCCGGTTAGTGAATAGGGGTCGAGGGGAGCCACCCCTTGCAGGTCTTAGGGCAGCGCCCTAAAATTTCACAGCTTTGTGAGGACTGAACAGTCTAATCTATGAGACCAGACTAACTCCTGAACAAGTTTTCCCAAGGCGTAGAAGATTTGGAAGACTAGCAAGTTGTGAGGACCGAACAATCCAAAGTTCAAAGAAATCAACGGATCAGACAATATCAGCAAGGCAGCATCAGAAGCACCCACGTTACATGGACTAGACAATATGGTCTCGAAGACCTGACAAAGGGTCGGACAAAGATGGCCGAGAGTATGAAGATATAAGCGACGAGAGATTACAACGGATCGGACAGTACTATCTAGAAGACCAGACAATACATCAAACAAAGTATCTCGAGGGTATGCAGTTTGAAGCCGCGAAGGATTACAACTGAACCGAACGGTCCAGTCTATGCTATCAGACAAACCTCCAAATATGACAACATCTAGGTTAACGGCTAGTTGGCAAGTACAATGGACCGGACAGTCTGAAGTATGCCAAAGTGAACAGACCAGACTGTCCAGTATATACACTTTTTGGTAGCCTTTTGGCCACCCCACCTAGGAATTTTAAGGTAGTTGGAGCCAGGGAAGTTCAGAGAAAGTGTAGAGGAGGATTCCAAGCACATACACCACTGCAACCATGACATGAGATCTTAGTGCTTCATCCAAGCTATAATAGAGCTTAGAGAGAGTGAGCTTGCAAGCTTTTTTGAGCTCCTACGTGAGCTAGTCGAGAAGACTTGGCTACGGTCAAGCCATTTGTACTCATTGCTAGACCATCTTTCTTGTTGTGGAGAGGCGGCGACAACTTGTGCGGGGCGAGGAGACACTTCAAACTCTGTAGTGAAGAATCAGGCGCCTTGTGACCAAGAAAGGCGGTGGCGGTGGCTAAGCCTTAGTGGCTTGGTGGCACTTTGCCTTTGATTGCCATGAGCCTTTGGTGGCCGGCTCGAATATTGCCTTCGGTGATGAGCTCATGGACATATCCCTTAGTGGTGAACCATGTTAAATCTCTGTGTCTCCTTGGGAGTTTGCACCCCTTGCCTTTACCTCTTTACTTCCCATGTTACGTTTTTGCATTTACTTTCTTGTGTGCCTTTAGCTTTCCTAGTTAGTTTGTTTAGGTTTGGCTCTAGATTGCAAGTGTTTTGGGTAAGATAGAGAGCACATAAATAAACTTTAGACTTAATTAGCATGTGTAGGATGCGATAGGTTTATCTTATGCACTAGATAGCCCTAGGTTTTAGAAAAGCGATTACCGACCCAATTCACCATGTCCCCCTCTTGGGTCGTATACCCTAGCATGTTCCTTAAAGCTGTGCTCTACGGTCAATAATTTGGTGGCTAGAATCCCATCTTTTCATGTCTCATCTTGTGCTTCCATTTTGCCAAAATCTCAACAAAATCTGAAAAAGTTCACGTTGAAAAAGGGTTTTCATGCACCTAGAAGGGCAAAACCAACACCTGGTTTGCCAAACAAGGGTCAGTGAGGCTAGATGGCTCAGAGCCTGGCAGCTTAGGCCCTAGTTGTGGCTGGCCAGCCCAAGGGCCTTGCCGCTCAGCCAGCCACCTTGCCGCCCGACCGCCTCCCTTTGAAATTTCGAAGGCGATTTGATCCCCAAGCCTTTGGCAATTGTTGAGTAGATGAGATCAAGCCCAGTTCCTTTGAGGATGAGAGTTCATCACTCTCTCCATTCCCATCTCATCTCCACCTCGAGAAACTAAGCCACAGCCTCCAACAAGACCAATCCAAGAGCTTCGCCGTCCTTTCCACCACCATGGACACCACCGGCACCATGGGTGTCCTAGAATCATACTTGACATCATCCTCTAATGGAGGGCTTGTCTTAAGGTGGGACATCCCCACCAAGGGTGGCAAGATCATCGATGCTAAGCCACTAACCGCCCGACCTCCTTCTAAGGCTGTCGGGCCTAGTGGTGGGCTGCCCGACCAGAGCCGAGGCCTCTTGGCCTCCCTCTCGTGCTCCTGTAGTGCTAGAAGGCCAGTGCTTGGTTTGTCACCATCCCGCACCATGCCAAGAAGGTGTACATGGAGGATTCACCCTGGCCTAAGGTCAAGGCGATTAGCCCTAAAGGGGTAGCTTCCCAGAAACTCTTAGGAACTTAAGTGTGCCGAGTCTGGTCTTTTGTCCTGGCTATGATGAGTGCTTGCCAACACCAAAGACTTGCTAAAGGATGAGCAAGCACCTCGTAAGCATAACCTAGAGGAGAAGCCCTCTCGAGTGGACTGAGAGGCGACACCAGAGTGAACTTGGCGTGACAAAATCCATGCTAAGTGGACTAGCTGGTGGCTTGCGCTGCGGTCCAAGTTAGGCTCAGCCCATAAGTGTGACTTTGGGTCTGGGACGATGTAGTGAGCCATAAAATCACCTCTTTGGAAGCCCAACAAGTGTTTCCCGGTTCCAGCGTCAAAACCGGGGCCCAAGAGCGTTTCCTGGTTCTATCATCAACACGAGGTGTGGCGAAACCGCCGATTTAATACGAGCTAGGTACACCTGCCACCACATGGCTCACAGTGCACTTAGACCGAATCAAACCCGGTAGTCCATCGAGCTACCCAAAAGGGGCACTCGATGTAACCATTACCTAGGGATGCCGACAACGCACACGTTAAGCCCTCCAGAGAGCCACAACAATTACAACAACCCATCATTTCATACCAACATAGCTTGATTTCGTACAAAACCATTTCTCAAAATGACATACAATCATATCGAAATAGAGTTTCAAAAACACACTTGTAGCGGAATACATATGATTATATAGATGCAAATGTGCAGCGGAAGTAAAACATCAAGGCATGACATCGAGCCCACCGTTGTCATCCTCGACCACAAACTGTCTTGTACCTAAAAAAAATATCAACAAAAAACGATGAGTATGTGAGGTACTCATAGGACTTACCCGAGGGCGATATCAGCCCGACACATTTGAGAGTATGCAGGCCTTTTTGTGCACTTAACTTCTAACCCGCATAACCTTACTAGAAGTGAGTCCTTAATTTCAAATTTCATTCATTATTAAATCATAAGCATCATTTAATTCCACATAATCATCCTCTTGATCCATAATTCATGTAAATAAATAATCTCAACCCATATACCATCATAATGTAACTTGTGGAAATGTAAACATACAAGTACAAGCATGTAGTAATAAAAAGCATGATTAAATAAATAACAATATTAAAGTTATTACTACGATGAACGTCAGTGGCATTGGCATTCCCACACCTGGTGGGCATCAGTGATTCAAATCAATTTTAATTCCTAGGAATTACTACAATGCCATGGGTATATGCTTACTAACCGTAGCGTTCCCACATATATCCCCCATCTTAACATGTCTCGTCCCAAGATTCAAATTGCCCCACCTAACCCCCGAGTCGTGCCCCCTTAGGAGCGATACCACGGCGTACCGGGTCAGCCCTCCCTCGAGTACAAGTGCCCTCGGGCCCATTGGCCTCCTACAAGTGGATGGACGGCACCTTGAAAACTTTGGACGAGCCTAGGAAACACTTTCACCGGTCCCATATCCCAGATAAGCATTCTAGCAATGTTATGCCGACCAATAGGCGAACAACGAATGGACCTTAAGCAACTCAGGCGGAGCCAAGTAATACAACAATGCACACCATAGAAGTGAACTTATTCTCCATCTGGTCTCATGTTTCCATCACATCATATCATATTGCTTTTGAATTTGATATTTTTGTAAACCATTTTTGAGTAAAGCCCTAGCATCTCGCAAGTGAATATCTTCACTCGACTTCTACCGTCTAAGCATGGCTAAGCATGGACTTCGACCTGTCCATACTACATAGGATATCAGGTATTTATGCATGTGGGTTTCAAACAACTCCTGAACGTAAATGCACAAATAAGTATAGGGTGGTGGGACTCCCTAGATAGGTGTAGATTCCTAAGGGGCCTACCTTTGTTGTTGAAAACTTGAACAAACTAATCTAAGGTTAGTTTGCCGAGTTGTGAGGCTTTGCCCCAGGCAACCCCTTGATCACTTGGACAACTCCTCCTTGCAAATACCACTTCAGGGACCTCCAGGTGGTATTTGGGTCTTAGTTGGTCTTCTAGACCACCATTGCTTGATGTAGCTCCACGCATTTGCTTTTGGATCACGTATCTGCAATAAGCGTCACTATATGAATGCCATGTATGATGTAGTGAATGAGATGCATGAATATCAAGCACACATTTGAACAATCAATTCATGGATAGGCATAAAGATGATTGATAAACTACTTAAACAAGAGTACTTTTGTGAACATGGAACAAGCATACACTCATACAATCAGATGTTCACAAGGCAACACATGGATCCAGTATATGGTCAAGTATCAATTCAAATTGTCCTACATGCAAGCAAAGCATCAGACAAGCATATATATTTACATATGAAAAGGGCTGCTAGTTTGAAACATCACTCCTAGCACTAGTTGCTTAGCTATCAACTTACAAGTTTTAGGTATAAGTGGTGATTCGCATGGGTAAGTAAAGTAATGCATTAGTAAGGGTGAACGGATGAAAAATCATAAGCGATACTGCACGAATTGCATAAAGACCAGTCACACATATCTATACACAATTATCCTAATTTTAGATAGAAAGGTACTTTATAGACTGCATAGGCAAAAAGCACTTTGGTGCACACAGAGCAAGCAAACCCATATATAAGTTTGTATCGGTTTGCTAATAATAAGAAAGCATGTATGTTACTATCATTTTTTTAGTACACTTGGTGTAACACCCTAATTTTACTTTCAGCATTTTATAATAAATTTAATATGCTTTATTTAATTTTCTAGGGTTTTCTATGTTTAGCTTTGTAATTCATGATTTATTTTATCCAACAAGTAATTAAAATTCATCATAGAGCTACCATGGTTGTGCATTCATACTGGTGCATATTTTATTTTCTTGAGTGTACTAAGGACATGAATTCAAATTTATTTGAATTGATAGATTTGGTTTTGCTTTTAAAAGAGAAAAGGAAGGAAATAGAAAAGAAATAGGAAAAAGGAGAGAATAGCCCAGGCTGGCCAGGTGGCCCAACCGGCCCAGCCTCCCTTCCCCCTTTCAGCCCACCTCCCAACCTAGCTCGCCGAACGAGGCAGCCCAACAGCACTAGGCCCTCCCTTTCTCTATCTGCCTTGTTGCCCCAAGGCCGCAGAGCCACTAATGGGTGGGCCAAGCCCATCAGGGTCTTCCCCTACCTCTCGCCTCTGCCTGTGGACCGCCGCGCTGCCGCTCTCCCTAGCCGTGGCCCCGTGTGCCCATGCCCAAGGCCCACCCAACAGTCCCCGCTCCCCAACTCCAGATAAGCACGCGCCATGACCCTCTCGCAAGCTTCGGAGTTCGGTTCTGAGCCGCTGCCCTAGCCGCGCCCCTATAAAATGGTCCCCGAGCTCTGCCGCCTTTTCCCACACACCTCCAAGCCCTCAGCCCCAGCTCTAGCACACCACTGCCGTTGAATTTTGCCACCAAACCTCGCCACAGTGAGGTTCTACCGCCGCCGAATTTGTCGCTGTCGGTGCCTTCCCGGCTCCCCTGACCCCCTCGCTGTGTTCGCAGACCCCTCATGCACCGTTCCTGCTGGGTCTAGACGCTCGGAGCCGCCCTCACCTCGCCGTTCCGTGAAGCTCCGACCCCGCCGTCCGCTTCTGCCGTGGTCGACCCGCTTCTAGCCATCCCCTACCGTCGTCAACCCCATGTTGAGCTCACCCGGTCCCGCTCTCTCTCCCTAGCTAACCCAGTACTGAGCCGTGCCTCCGTTCGCAGAGTCCAGCGCGCGTCGGGGATGCGCCGCCGTGGCCAGAGGTCATCGCTGGTGACCCCATCCCCTTCAACCCTAGCCGCCAGATCCAATATGGATGGGCCAGATTAGATCCAAAACCCATCTATTCTCAACTGTAGGTTTTGGATCCAACGCCCCACAGCCGTCGGTGACCGGTCAAAGCCAGTCAGCGTAGGTCAGCCCTGGTCAATTTGCTAAAGAGCCCCTGTGTTTTAGTGAAATCAACCCGCAGCCCTGTGTTGTTCAAAAATAATTAGATCTAGGTCCTGTTCTTTACGGTTTAGCCCCTGCGCTTTTGAAGATTTGGACCTGCCATCCTCGCCCAGGATTTTTGGCTCAGGAGCCCTCGGGAGTTTTATTTATTTACGCATAGGTCCTCAGTTTTGCGAAATAATCCCCTGATCTACGTTTTTAATCACAGTTATGCCGCTAGAACCTTGTTTTATGCATAATTTACTCATTTTAGCTCCGATTAGCGTGATTCTTGCGCTCATGTGATCGTAGCGGTACATAGATTAGTTTTATACCAGTTTTAGGTTCTGTTTTTATGTAATGATGTACTGTTTCTTACCGTTTTGCCTTTGCTTGCTTGCATGCATGTACGTGAATGCTTGTATGGTGTTATGATCATGCGTAGACATTGAGGAATTCGAGGAATTTGAAGAGCCACTTCTTGAATCCTTTGAGAAGCAGCCCCAAGGGAACTTTGAGGAAGGCAAGTATAACATGAACAACACCCAATAACTTTTAATTATGGCATGTGCATTTAATTTGATGGGCCTGTAAGGTTTTACCTAGCTACTTACTCCTGATGTCCACCTTTTGGGATGCATGTTGGTTGAATTGTGCTTGGTGCTACGCGAACACATGTCCTTTTGGTTAATTAGTTTTGATTCACAGTATTATGTGATTAATTGTTGGACTTGACCATTAAGCAGTTCAGGTCTGTATTAAAACTTGCTTTTTAGCAACATGGCTTAGGGAACCTGAGCAATGTGCTTGTGTGCTTTTGCGGTTCTCTCCGTAAGGACCTGTTCATAGAGCAACAACCTGGGACAACCGCGCTACCACAAGACTGGGATGGGGCGGTCTTAGCTGAGTAATTGGGTCATTTTGGTTGGGAGTAACTTACCTGTGGGGCATAAGGGGTGTGAGCTTATGTGGTCGCTGCACTGCCTTAGGTTGAGTGTGCTATACGTGATGTATGTGCTTTTCCCTTTGTGAGGCAGACACCACCATTGCAAAACCGATCCCTAACGGTAACTTTTTACCAACATGATCTTTGGAAAAGCTTCGTAGTGTGCTTGCTAGTCATCTCACCTAAGGTGTGTGATGAACCCCTAGCATAGCTCACGACTTGTGGGTAAAGATGCGCAACCTCTCGAGAGTGTAAAACTGACATGTCAGCCATGCTCACGGTTATGAGCAGCCTGGATCCTCCTTTTGATTAGTGGTTACTTTGGTTTTGGTTATGAAATTGGCTATATCGATTTAATTATGTTTATTTACTGGTACTTCATCTTGGGGACAATGGTTCTTTTAATTAACATTAGTAATCAGGTGATAATAAAAATGTTCCATTAAAAAGCTCATGCAGTCGCGTCAGCTAAACATAGAGCCTCATAGTGTGTGTTGTGCTCGTTGAGTATGAGTTTCTGTACTCACGCTTGTTCCTTTACTTTTATCCTTGTTGATGGGAAAATTCCAACCGCTGCTCAGTTGATGGAGGTGCTGAAGACTATGTGCAAGATTACGATGAGTACTAGGAGTCTAGTTATCTTTTATGCTTCCGCTATGTTATGACTTTGAGTTTAAGACTTTTGTCCTCATGTAATAATGATGATAATGATATGTAACGCTTTTATATTTTGGCATGTGTCTGTGATACCTTTGTAATTTGTCATATATATGCGAGACTTGATCCGCGCATATATATTTGCACGGTTTTGTTCGTTGGAAATCGGGTGTGACAAATTGGTATCTAAGCCATGTCGACTGTGGGACGAAAAGCCTAGTTAGCTCTAGCCGGATTTAAGGATTTCACTTCTCTTTGCCCTAATTGTTGTTTCTTTAAAACTCTTATTCTTACTGACTGTTGTTAATATGTTAAAGTTTTCATTTTTTATTCCTTATGTCATAATAGAACTAATCTCAAACCCTTTCTATCGTTTTGTCGATGATGGCCCGCACCAAGAGGACTGCCCGAAAGAGTACCGATGACCGCATCGATCGTAACGCACCCCCTCGCTACACACCCTAGGAGCCCAGAGAAGTGGAGTTGGTGTCAGACAACACTGAGGAGGAGGAGTTTTATGATATTGACTATGAGTCTGAGGAAGATGGGACTCCACCAGCACCGAACGCTTCAGCTCCTGCTGTCCTAGAGAAGGAGGTACCGCCTGCGCCCCTGCAGGAGGAGGAGGTGCCACTCGTGCCCCAGCGAGAGGGGAAGGAGCCTTCCACGCCGCAAGTGGTGGCGCCTGAGTGGTCAGACCACGTTGGCCTCTCCACAAAAGGAGTTCTTCTACACGACGATGACGCCATTGGCAGAGAGAAGAGGATCCCCATCTGGGTGGACATAGACCACCCTCACTCTAGTCGCGACTTCCTCTTCATCGACTTACTGCGTGACTTCCTCTACGACATCGGCCTCACTACTCATGACACCTACTACGAGGCGACTTAGAGCCGTCATCTGCAGTATGACGACAAGTGGGTGGCTTCAGTATAGATCCGATGATCCAACCCCACCCACAGCGGATGGATCGTGGAGAGTCGACACTTTTCGGTGATAATCCATGAGACCATGGGAGCTGCCATCGACGACATGGCTCAGCAGGCACTTGGAGCTATCTGCCATGACTATCACGCAACTATTGTCCAGTCAGACTACCGCTACCTTCCTCAGCGACAACATGGAGGGGCTGGATAGGAAGTAGCTGCTGTGAGAGGAGATGGCAACCGTCAGCTACAGAAGATGGTCCGATACGTGGCCGCCCTTAGCTCTCTCTACACGACTGTATCAGACGAGTTGTACCACAAGAACAAGGACTCGCCGAGCTTCGAGCCCTGGAGGCAGGGATAGCAGGACCAAAACCCCAAGAGCCATATGTGGATGCAGCTCAGTCGCCGCCCCACAAGAGAACCCACTACGGCAAGCTAGATAGCGTTACTAGGATCCTTCCCTAGGAGGATTAGACTTTCTTTTAAATATAGATCATTAGTACGTTTTATCGAGTCTGTTGTGTCAAGTCTGGGTGTGATAAACCTTGAGTTAATGTTTGGTGCATGGGTGGTTGTTATTATGAGTTATGTTTGAGTTGGTTCTTTGTTTGAGTGGTAGTCTAGCTGTGGGGATTGTCCACAGTAAACAGTTATGAAGATTAAATTAAGTATTGAAAGTTAGATCGTTGGGTCATAAATAGCCATCCACTCTATTGCTCCCTCTACTTTATCTGTCAGTTATGCTTATCACATCCAACAACTGTTTGCTTATGATGTTTCCAATACTGCAACCAGATGGTGAATACAAGGAACAGGTGTGGTAATCAGGAGGACCAACATGGTAATGAGCAACCATTACCTCAGCCACCGCAGCTGACTCCAAACCAGTTTTACCAACTCCAGATACAGTTGATGGCAACAGTCAACAACACTATTCAAGCATTGCAACAGGCCCACGCTAACCCACCACAGCAATAGAGGGACATACGTGGGGACTTTATGAAGGGACACCCACCTACTTTCTCTCATTCTTCTGATCCACTTCAAGCAGATGATTGGCACCGAGCAGTGGAGCGCCAACTGGACATTGCCCAATGCAATGATTAGGAAAGGGTCCTTGTGGACGTCTCTTAGCGTAACGGATTTTACTCCGCAAGCGCATGGAGATTCGCTGTAGCTTTTTCACCCAGAGTATTCCAGGTATCATAAAAATCCACAGGGAAGCAAGGGCTAATAGGTGGAATGATATGTTCGAACTTCAAACAGTACTGTAACTTAGATAAACACCAGTTATTCTTACAACGGGGGTAAGATAAACAAGATAGTGTATGGTGGGAAGAGTAAACAGGGACCAAAGCTATAAACAACTAGGTAGTTGCCTGGGAGGACAACGAGTGAGATTAAGATATCCAAACTCTATTCCTTAACTACTGCATAGGAGTATTCGCAGTTGAACTGAGTTAAACAAACACAAACTAGGATCTTGCATCGAGTGAAATTCCAGACTACACCGAGGAGGCGCGGGGGTAGATAGGTGGCCAACCGAACGGCAACTGGCTAATGCCTACGGGCTTACCGAATGACGGGGTCAGATTACAGAGGCTCCCTAATGCTGTCACCAAGAGGGGCTACCAACCAGATCTGCGTGGGTAAGATGGCATGCTAAACTAGTGATCAAGTGAGAACTTGATCACTAAAGTCCGTCCTTGATCAGAGGGTTCGGACTGACTTAGCCTTAGATCAGAGCCTAAGGAAAGCCTATAGCACCGGCAAGTCTAGCAAGATTTAGATTACTCAAGGAAAACACAAACCTAAGCCTTGGTCTAGTATGAAATAAGGTACACCACACTAGGCAAGTGTAAGAAATAAAGTAAAGTATAACTGAAAGGATAGAGCAACAAAGTATATTATACTGAAGTAGCAAGAGTACAAAGATAGAAAGATACAAGTGCTTTACCAGACTCGAAGCTAACTTTGGAATCCCTTAGGCAAAGACTCAGACTCAACTCTAACTCCCAGGACTATCCTAGTGCTACTAAACTAGACAATGGTGTGTTTCGCTCAACTTCCACACTTTACAAATGAGAGCTCGTGGGTATTTATAGTCACCAAGTGAGTGGGGGGTATTTATAGGGTAGGTAGGGCAGTTATGGGATAGGTGGCAGGCCGGGCGCCCTGGAGGGAGGCCGAGCGGCCCCACCTCAGGCTGAGCGGCCTGGCTAGCCGTCGGATCCACCGCCATACTGCATCTTGTGGTCCATCTTCACTCCCCAAGTCGGTTGCATGGTGGTTAAGGCGGTTATCTTTGTGTTTTCTCCCAAACCATTGGATATCACTTGTGTTTCTTCCTTAGCCGCAGGATTGAAGTGCTGAGGATTGCTGACTTCACGAATCCAAGGGCTGGATTGATGATGTGGCAAGGCCTTCCGGTTGATTGCATGCGACTTTCGTGGATTCCACCTTGGAAATGTGTTGACATGGCATGTGTGTGCATGCAGGTCGAAGGTGGTGCCAATTGGGCCCAGACACAGGCCGGGTGGCCTGGAGGTGGGGCCGGGCGGCCTCTGGTGATGCAGGGCGGCCTGGGGACTTAGCCATTTGGTCAGTCACCTCCTGGTTTGGATCCATTTTACCATGTTTGAGTATGTTTTGTCACCTGCATTCAAATATTCCAACACAACTCGTGGAGATATGTTAGTAGCAAAGGTTTGTCCATACTTTGATGCATTTCCCTTCATATTCATGGATAGTTGATGGTCGTAGATAGTGCAATAACGACCATCAACAGTCCTATATGCAGTAGGACAGCTCCGAGGTGCTGCTTTAGACTGGTGGGAGTCATATAGGCAGTAGGACAGGGAGTGCCTTACTTGGGCTTAATTCTAGAAGAGATTCTGGAGTCACCATGTGCCTGCAGGCATAATGAAAATGAAGAAGAAGGAGTTCCTCTCTCTGAAAGAGGGGAACATGTCTGTAGCTGAGTACCGTGACAAATTTCTTCAATTGTCGCGTTATGCCCCCAATGAAGTCGCGGAGGATGGGGATAAGCAGGAACATTTCATGGAGGAACATAGGGACACTCTTCAAGTATAGCTAATGAACTTTCACAGGCTTCAACCACCTAGTGAATCGTGCCCTACTCACTGAGCAGAAGAACCGGGAGATAGAAGACAGGAAGAGGAAGTTTGCTTCTACTTCTACAAGCAGAAATACTCGTCCCAGTCAGCCACATCAGCAGTACCCGCAGCAACAGGGTTACCTGCAGTGTCAGCAGTAGCAGGCAGTTCAGGGTTAGCGCTATCAGAACTAGAACCAGCAGCCCTGCTCTTCCTACCCAGCTCAGCTGCAGGGGCCAACCAATACCCCTGCACCCAATTAGGCGACTGTTCTAGTGGTCAGTAATTGTTTCAAGTGTGGTGAGAATGGGCACTACGCCAACAATTGCCCCCAGAAGGTGCAGCCAAAGCAGCAAGGCGCCAAGCAGAATGCACCCCCACAGCAGTAGGGGTGCCCCATTGGGAACCAACAGAACAAGGCGCCATGGTAGGGCAAGGTGAACCACGTGATAGCAGAGACTGCAGCAGAAGCTTCCAACGTTGTTCTCGGTACGTTCACAGTCAACTCCAATCCTGCTACAGTACTTTTTGATACTGGTGCTACACATTGTTTCATTACAAGATCATAGGCTGAACAACACAACATACCTATAAGTCCTATGAAAAGACCTTTGGTAGTTGCCTCACCGGGTGGGAAGATAAACACCAGTTCCATTTGTTCCAGAGTTGGTATAAAAATAAGGGGGGTAGAATTCAGTACCAAGTTGATAGTTATTGACTCTATGGGTATTGATGAGCAGGGTATGATTCCTAGGAAGGCATAGTGTTGCATGATTTCAACTTGTCACTTGCTACATGTTAATTTATGTCACATTAGCATTTCATGCATGCATTTCATTTCATTATATCATGCTAGCATTTCGTGCATGCATTTCACATATTCCACATCATGTCATTCATGTAGTGACGCTTATTATAGAAACGTGATCGAGGAGCTGCCGCAAAGAGCTACATCAAGCAATGGTGTCCAAAAGAACAACTAAGACCCACTAATGACCTGGAGGGCCCATCAGTCGTGTTTGGAAGGAGTTGTCCAAGTGATCAAGAGGTTGCCTGGGGCAAAGCCTCACAACCCGACAAACTAACTTTAGATTAGTTTGTTCAAATTTTCAACAACAAAGTTAGTCCCCTTAGGCATCTACACCTATTTACAGAGTCCCACCACTCTATATTCATTTGCGCATTACATTCAGGAGTTGTATGAAACCCCACATGCACAAATTCCTAATATCCTAAGTAGAATTAATAGGTCAAGGTCTATGTTTAGCCATGCTTAGACAGTAGAAGTTGTGTGAAGATACTCACTCGCAAAATGATAGGGCTCAAAAATGGTTTTTAAAATCTCAATTTAAAAGCAATGTGATATGATTTGATGGAAAGATGAGACTGAGTGGGAGATCGAGATGTCTGCAGGCTTGCCGTGGGGGCACAACCGAGGGGTTAAGTGTGGGCGCTTTGATTTTTGGGATGAGATAGGATCGGGGCTATACGTGGGAATGCGACGGCTAATAAGCATGTACCCCTGGCATTGTAGTTATTGCTGGGAATTAAAAATAGATTCGAATCGCTAATGCTCACCAGGTGTGGGAATGCCAGTATCACTACCAGGTAACGTAGTAACAACTTAAATATCTTATTTATTTAATCATGCTTTTCAATATTACATGCTTGTACTTGTATGTTTACATTTCTGCAATTTATATTATGTTGATATATGTGTTGAGTTATCAGATATATGCATTATGGATCATGATGATAAAGCTTTTGCTTTAAAAATGAATGAAACTTGAAAGTAAGGACTCACTCTTAGTACGCATATGCGGGTTAGAGTCTTGCATCCTCTCAAATGTGTCGGGCTGATATCGCCCATGGGTTTGTCCTATGAGTACCCCACGTACTCATCTGTTCTTGTTGGTATTTTTCTTTTCAGGAATATTGTGATCGAGAATGACAACGTGGGCTCAATGTCATGACTCAAAGTTTTACTTCCGCTGCATAATTATATCTATATTATGTTACGTTTTCCGCTGCGAGTTATTTTGAAACTCTATTTCGATATAGTTGTATATCATTTTGACAAATTGATTTGTAATAAATCAAGCTATGTTTGTATGAAATATTGGATTGTTGTAATTGTTGTGGCTTTTTCTCAAGGGCTTAATGTGTATGATGTCGCCATCCCTAGGTGATGGTTATATCGAGTGCCCTGTTGGGTAGCTCGACGGATGACTGGGTTTGATTCGGTCTAAATGCACTACGAGCCATGTGGTGGCAGATGCGATTAGTTTGGATCAAATCAGCGGTTCTGCCACATCTACTATGCATTTACCTTTCCCTCTCTAAACCCTAATTCTCCTCGGTTCTCCTCCATGTTGTTCATCTTCTGATCTCCATGACCAGGGATGATGCCCTAGGCTTGTTAGCCAACCTAGGGCACGCTGTCGACATCCGCGCCCTAACAGGATCCCTTATGGGTGAGGCTGTCGGCGGTTCCTTTGCTAGTTTGCTCATAAAGCAGTTGTTCGTCGCACGTATGTACAATAGTTATCCTTTGTTGGTTTGCTTGTAAACCACGACGTTCTTATGTTGCCGCGAAAAACCGACGGTGCGAAGGTCCGGTGCTGTGAACACACAGGGAGTCAGGGATCGCGCTGCTGCTGCACTCGTCTCCCTTCGGTGCAGCTCCGATCAGCTCTGGGCAGGGCCGATCCTGGGTAGCGGTGGTGGTGCGGGAGTGCCAGCTGGATTGACCTTCTAGCTAGGTAGGTTGCGCGGGTGAGACGGTTGGCTCTAGTTCTCCCTGCAAAGCGTACATAGCAAATTTTAACGTTAAATTCATGCCTGATCGCTCTGATAGGCAATCATGGCTACTTGTGTAGTTCCATCAGCCGTTGGGTCGGCAAGAGTCGGTCAATGAGATGCAATAAGGTACGAAAGCCAAAACCACATCCAACATAAAGTGAACATAAAAACCTATCTAAAAGCATGATATAACAGATATGCATAGCCAGATCGGCTTCTAACCAGGACCTCCAAAGAATTCCATCCAGATAAATAGATATAGATTACGACATGTATAGATAGGGTGTTCGAGATACGCTGATCTATCGGCATGTCGCGTGCAGACGCTGCAGGAGCATGTCGTGGATTGTAACAAGCGATTAGGTAAAGTAAAATGGGCTACATGAAGATCGATCTATAATGTGAATCATAGATGCATGGGTAGATCGATAAACATGCAAAGATAAAGATGGGTCTCACGTCGATGCGATATCCATCGTGATAAACAATGGATCCCATGCCGAGCTAAGCTCGACACGAAATTCATTGGGATAACTAGCAAACCATGTAATCAAATACGCTTCAATACACAGTTCACTATATGGCTCACGTCCTAGTGCCCTAATGAATCTGAGAAACATTAGAGCAGCATGACGATTACCTTGAAAAACCCTAATTGCTCAGGGGTGGCGATGCACCAAGAGAGATTGGAGACAACCGCTATTAGGGAATGTCTATCGTCAATTCTATTACGTAGCATATGGGTACATATTTATAGTCCAGTGTCTTGGACAACAAGTCCGACTTCTGAAGCTAAAAATCCTACTTTAAAGAACTAGACCTAATTTGACTCGAATAAAACTAATATACATGGTCCACTGGTCTTTGGAATCACCTCTTGCTTGGACGATTAAACACAACCCATCAGCCGATCCAGCCACATATGTTTCGGCTTTTCCAGCCCATTTAGCTAGTCTGGCCCAAATGTTAGCCGGCTAATTTCTAGCGATAACAAATGCCCCTTGGTTGTGACAATAATGTTTATTTCAGAACTATAATGGTAAAGGAACATTTCCCCTTTGAATATTGATCAGAAGAATTCGTTCTTTGCCCTACCGGGACTCATGTTCAGCATGTGAAACACTTTGAAGGATCATGGAGTTAAGCTTTGGATTCCTTATGACTTCAATCCTTCTTAGCCTGTACATGCCAGAGTTTCTCGATGACCGAGCATGGTGGCCTTGGGAAGAATAGAGTCACATGATCATTTCTTTTTTGGCATGTGAGAGGACACTGTTCAATCCCGTAGTGTAGCTTCTTATGCTTCGGCCTGAGTAGTTGCTTTAATGAAAAGTGGTACCTAAAAAGGACTATATCCGGCCCTTCCTTCAAGCATGTTGATTCCCCATGCCGGGCCACATTCATTGCGAGATCTTTTTACATTTCAACCCCTCATTCTTTAGATAATTAGCAGGGTCTCCTTGTCCAGGTGTATAAATAGATAGTCTTAGCTGACGCCTTCCCCATGGTTCCTCCAAGTCCTCATTCCACCACTACTTTTGTTGATTCCTCCCAAGAATACCACTATGTTCCACTAGAGACCTTCAGTAGAGTATGACCAGAGTATCCTTTCCCTTCTGAACCTGACTAGCTAGCAAAAATCAAAGCCTACCAATCTGAGCTTGCCACTGCCATGGAGGCCAGGCAGCAAGAGATGGCTAATGTCGGTATCTTTTCTGTTGAAGGTTACACCAATATCCCCCCACGTCACCTTTCCTCCAGATATGCGTGATCTCCATGGTGACGGCGATTTCATCAAGCTTGACAAGAAACATCATCGGTCAGTGTATCTCGAGAGCTTGGGAATAAAACCTGAGCCTTGGATGATACCCAAGGTTTTGGCCACTAGGCCGATTGTACTTCTGAAGTACAAATAAATCCTCATGTAGTTTCTTATAGGATCGGTCAAAAGGGTACCAGAGTATAAATGAATCCTCATGAGTTTCACTCTTCTGGGCTAGGGTCATTCTCCGTGGTATGGGTGAGCGTACCTGACTGGTCGCTTGACTATATAGATCTCTAGCTTGCAAACATAGTTTCGATCCCTTGTAAGACATTTGTAGCATAATCTACCCTACCCTGCCGGATATCCCCCTTGGTTTCACCTTTACCATCGGCTCATCACCGTTGAGTTGAGTTGAGTTGATGGGCTGATGGGGTTATATTTTCCTAGGAGGCAGTGGATACCAGGTGGATTTGTACCTTGAGCTCACTTCAATCAAAATGATGTATGAACCACTAAGATCAATAAAGATTCATCGTTTGGATATGTCTGTACCTTTTGTTGTTTATGATAATGTAAAGCAATCTTTTCAAAGGCGATGGCAATGCATCGGCTTTTTTGGTTTTGGATTCTTGCATCAGCTCTCACCTTGTCATGCGATCCACTTAGGGTCAGATGCCAGACATTGGTACATCTGTCGTCCATTGAATGCAGATACTTTGTCTTAGGAAGTCGTCCTTCTTAAGATCATCAATTGCTTTATCTGAACTATCATCCTTGCTGCATCTTCTGTAGCTACTGCCTCCAGCAAAGCAGTCAAGCACAATAGTATCGCAATAGCCAATGGCAATGCATCAGTCTTTGGAGCAGCCTAGTGTCCCTGTTGTATGGAAAAAATTTGATGTAGGGTGCCTAAAATCGATGGTCAAATATCGGCTTTTAATAATTTGTTTTTGTCTGAAGTCGATGATACTGCACCGGCTCTTCATACTTTTTTCGGCCAATGGCAATACGTCGGCCCTTTGGCAATCATCATGCAGGCGCCCCCCAGCATGTGATTAAGAACCAATCCACAGGCTTGGGTAGTATTTTTTCAAGTATTTTCCATTCACATTCCTGCTGAACTTTACCCCTTCTAACATTTCTAGGCAATATGAATTGCCTGGTGCTGTTTCTACTTTGCGATAAGGACCATGCCAATTGGGTGACCATTTGCCATATATCAGGTCTTTGGTGCCAATGGGCAGAATGAGCTCCCAGACTAAATCACCGACTTGGAATCCCTTCGGCTTGACTTTCTTATTGTAGGCTCGCGTGACTTTTGCCTTGTTTTCCTTTATTTTTTCTAGAGCCCATATCCGAAGTTCTATCAGATTTTCTGTGTTGATGTTCATGAGAGAAGCATAATCATCGGCTGTCAGTTTATCCTAAAAAGTGACGCGTCGCGAGCCAATGTTGATCTCCCATGGCATTACGGCTTCTTTTCCATAGACGAGGTGATATGGAGTGCACTTAGTAGCACCATGACATGACATACGATAAGGCCATAATGCTTCTGCTAACCGATCATGCTACTGCTTTAGGTATTCATCGATCTTTCATTTAATAAGCTTGATTAGGCTTTTGTTAGATGCTTCGGCTTGTCCATTGACTTGAGCATAATATGGTGATGACTGGATCAGAGCAATTCCCATCCCTTTGGAAAAGTTTTTGAACCCCTGTGCTATAAAAACAGAGCCTTGACCCCTCGTGATTGTCTGGGGTATGCCGAATCTGTAAACTATATGTTTCTTGATAAAATTGATCACATCCTTTGTTGTGACATTTTTCATCGACACTGCTTCTACCCATTTAGTGAAATAGTCAGTAGCTACTATTATCCACTTGTGTCCTTTGCTGGTTGGCAGATTGATTTGGCCGATAAGATCCATGCCCCATCCTCTGAATGGCCATGGCTTGATAATGGGATTCAGGATATGAGCTGGTGCCATCTGAACTGCTCCAAACCATTAACAGTCTTTCCATCCTCTGTAATATTTGGAGCAATCTTCCAACATGGATGGCCAATAAAAGCCAGACCTCCTGATCAACCACTTCATCATATGAGCTGATTGGTGAGTACAGGAGGTACCTTCATGAATCTCATGCACCTCAGTCCACCCAAAGCACTTTAGGAGTAAGCTATCGATGGCCCAAAAGTATAGTTGATCACCGATCAGTACATGCCTCAAGGCCTTGTGCCACACCTTCTTATCTAACCCCCGAGCTAGTTCCTTTAAGTAGTTGAGGAGATCGGCTCTCCAATCTGCAGCAGACAATTGCTGGATGTCTTTGCAAGTATCATCTTTTTAAGGCACATACTGTCAGGGTCTAGTACCGCCAGTGCACCACGGGTTAGATCACGTGGTGCTTTTGCGGGTCGGCGAGATCAATGTAGCTGGATGGTTCGCTGAAAAAGCAACAAAGACACAAAGATTTATATAGGTTCGGGCCCCAAGATACGTAACACCCTATGTCTTGTTTGTGGCCGATTGTATTGCTTCGAGTTCTCGAGGTTACAATGAAGGCTGGGGCTAGATTGCGATGGGTTGAGATGTTCTCCGAAGGGGTCCCTCATTCGGCTTATATAGACTGACGGAGTCTTGGGTTACAAGTTGAGTTCTATCTATATATCCTAGTCGGTTTAGATTACATGAGATCAAACAGAATCCTAGTTTCTATCGTGTCTTCTATGACCTCCTCGAATCCCGGAGCCTAAGTCCGAGCCAAGCTTCCTTGTTTGCTCTATGGATCACGCCGTTGTCGCCTTGACATCCAAGCCATCACAATAGTATCTAGGCCTAAGTTAAGCGTCCGGCCCATGAAATCAGCTGCTCGCCTGACTCAAGGCCCACTATTGGCCCATGTCCCGGATCCACGCCATGAGGAGCCAGGGGATATTTATCCCCCACAAGCCCCCGAGGCTCGAGTCAATTCAGAGGTTAATTGACTCGAGACTCCCAAAGCCAACTGTAGCTCTGAGTGAAATGCCCTACCGAATTAACTTTCATATCCCTCCAATGGTTGCACCGACTAGGTGCACCCATTGGGTGTAGCCCCTGAGCTTTAAGCTGACTTGAGCAACAATCAGCTTAAAGATGCAAAAAGAATAACCAGCTTTGACAACTTCACCACCAGATCATTCGTCTTCTCAAATCATTGGTTGCACCGACCAGGTGCACCCAATGGGTATAGCCCCCGAGCTTCAAGTTGACTTGAGTAGCAATCAGCTTGAAGGTCCAAAGAGCTCTCCCGACTCATTATCGCCCGACTGAAGTCTTCCGGCCTTTGTCCCAATCAGAAAAAACTTCAAGAAAAAATTCCCCACCCATTAGGTGTAAATCGGGAAACTGCCGAGAATATGAAGAGCCATTCCTTTCTTTGTCGTATATGCTTTTCCTTGAAAACCCAACCACTCGCAAATCCAACTTCCTTGAACCATCTCACATGTAGATCATCGACACGTGTCCACCTGAATACGAAACGCCATCCCTGTACGCATACTTGTAGAAGTCGGAGCGGCGCTTGGGCCGCTATATAACTAAGGCCTGAACCCATGCGTCAATCACACATTCATTGCTTTGTGCACACATAAGATTCCACTGCCAAACCCCCCTTCTTGCAAACACCATGGCCGGCACTCGCAAGGACCGCCTTGAGTTCTCTGACTTCGAGGACAAGGTCTTCGCCGGTGGCCTTGGCGAACAAGATCCTCCCAGTGACGCCGACCCACACAGAGACAGCGACAACGGCGGCGACGACAAGGGTAAGACGCCACTGAAGGAGGTGGGCGATGACTCCAACGATGACTCTGACCAGTATAGGTAGAAGGAGAAGGCGATGCTCTGGGGTCTTAACCACCCCGGCCTCGGTGGTCCCGACGATGAGGACAGCGACGAGGAGGAGGAGGACGAAGATGATGAGGACGGGGACGATGACGATAGCGATGACGGCAGCAACGACGGCGACGACGACGATGATGGTGACGACAGCGGCAGTGATGAGGATGCTGCTCTGCCCCCCAAGAAGCGCCGCCGTGTCAGCTATTAGACTAGGATTAGTTTAACTAGTACCGTAGTAACCGTAAGAAAGTCTCATGTATCCGTAGGCTTATCCTTGTAATGAACCTTGTTTTTTTCAATGAATGCCTTATGTTTCAACTTGTTCATGAGTTCATCATTGCGTAATGAAATCTGTTCCTTCTATAAGCAACCACTGTCAGATTGCCCAGAGACAGTTCAATCACTGAAAACGAGATCATAGAATGAAAACCATGAGCCCTCGAGTTAAATGAATTATCTGAGAAATAACCGCCATCAAATACTTTCATACCAAACGAAAATATCTGAGTCAACTTATCCGACTGAACGATGTCTGACTGAAGTCCAGATAACCCAGATAAAAGCCATGCCGACTGAAGCCGTGCCGACTGAACATTAAGAGATCTGCTACCCCATCAGAATCACGGAGAAAACGTCGACGCCGTAAGCTTCCTTAAAGAAAAATAGAACTTCCCCAACTTAACATTGTTAGGTATTAGAGAGGACCAATACCCTAGCGGTTCCTTCCAATCGAATCCTTATTCCCCAACAACTGCATTTACTCCACCGCCAGCACCAACAGATTCGAAACCCCTGTCCAAAAACTTCCGAACTTGCGCCAGAATCCTTTGCACCATGGCCCCAAAGAAGAAGATGATCAGCGAATGCAGAAACACCTATGAAGGGCTTCCACATGATGAGAACCGGCCAATTCCATCGCCATTCCTTGCTTTCCGTATGTCTTCCGTCTCTGAATCTCATCTAAATCATCTTGTAAAAATGGGGGTTCTTCCTCCCAAGGAATTGGGTGGGTGGAGAGATTGTGAGGGTGAAAAAGTCCCCACAGAGGATACCAATGAGTCTTTGGTCTTTGTCCTTTTCTTTGTCCGTGGACTAGGAGTACCCCTCTGCTCGTTTGCACGAGGTTTGCTTAATTTCTATTCCATTGATTTGTCACATCTGAACCTAAACTCCATCCTCCAAATTTCGATCTTTATTCACTTGTGCGAGGCTTTCCTAGGGATTGCTCCTCACTTCAGTCTCTGGAAATATCTATATCACTGCAAACCCGGTACCTGAGATAAGGTTTTGCAAGTAGTTGGAGGAGCTAGCTTAGAACTGCATAGGGGGCGCAAATTGGTATACTTGGACATCCCTCTCAAGGACAGCAACAGAGGATGGCACTCCGAGTGGTTCTACATGACCAACCATGCCAACTCATTGCCGACTCGATTAGGACGCTAGCCGAATTCCAAGCTCAACAGTTGGGAAGAGGCACCAACTGTAGAGGAGATTGCTGAGGTGGAAATTCTGCTCAAGGACATCTCAGACTTGAAAGACAATGGCTTGACTGCTCATGCTATAGTTATAGACTTCATCTTTTGAAGCATTCAACCGATGAAAGACCGAGTATATCCGGCCCATCTGTACGTCGGAGCCAACAATCCCACTCGAGAGGTCAGCCGACCCATTACTGCAGAAAAAATTAAAGCCCGAATTGGCCTGATGCTGAGAGGTGACGTCCACAACGAAGGATCACCACGACCTTACTCCGCAAGGCACCCTACACCAACTGTAAATATTTTAGCTTGCTAACCGACTCACTTATGTATCTTGATAATGTACACATCACTAAACAGATTTGCTAACTTCATCTTCACAGAGCAACATTGCTAAGTTCCTATCCGACCCTCCTCAGCACAGCGCGGATAAGATGCTGAAACGAGAGTCACAATTGACTACTGAGGAGATGGAAGCTGTAGTTGCAGCAGCACAAGGGGAAGGCAACAATGAGGCTGCCACATATATCATCATCCCACGTCTAGCCGAGGACACCGACGTCGAAGAAGATGCCCGGGCTCAAGAGGAACAAGCCCCCGAGCATACAGTAGCCCCAAAAGAAGGTGATGCTGCCTCAAAGGTGTCCAGACGCACCCGAGCCAAGACGTCGACAGAACAAGCCGAAGTTCCCCGGAGAAAGAGGACCATCAGAGAACAAATTATCAGTCAGAAAACCTCACCTGCGAAGCCTGATTCAGCAACCTCATCCAATAGACCGAGCAAGAGACAAGTGACAATAGTGAACGCTCTTCTCTTGGCTCCATGGACTGGAAATTGCTGATCGACGAGGAAGAGGAGGAAGAAGAAGTCCCACTTCAATGTCGCGAGAGGAGGTCTAAACGAGCGCAGGAACTTGAAGCCACAGCCTCCCCTCTGACTCATCAAGATATGCCCATGGTGGAGGAATTGAACTTATCAGACGTTGATCCAGAGTTAGATTAATTCATAAAGTCATTCCCACTCCCAAGTGAGAGCAATCTCACGCCACCACGATATGCCTGATTATTTTGACTATTGTATTTTATTCCTGCTTCCAATATCCGACTGAATCAAATTTTTGTGCAGGCCTTCCACAGAGCAAAACACGATGCCTCTCGGGCCTGATGCTGGCCCAACAGAAGCCCTCAAGCCTGAATCGAGTAAAGCTGGAGCCCCTGACCTTAGGTCCGGTGCAACCGAGGCCCTCAAGCTAAGGTCTGGTACGACTGAAGCCCCCGAGGCTGAAGTCCCGGAGCGGTCGACTGAAGCAGAACTAAAGAATATAGAATCACCAGGATGACACCAATACGAAGCATCTGTTTAACTGGCAAGATGCACTCAGCAACCCTAAAGGAAGAAGCACTTCAGGCCGCCAAGAGCATGCCATGGATAAGCATGGTACATAGCATGAGAGCGAGATAGCTACAGGCGACGAGTCAATTGATGCCGAAAATATGGCAGACATGTCAGTGCTAGTGCCAAGCCCCCGAGACGAAGGTCCTAGGTTAGCAGGTGACACCATCATTACTGAAGAAGCTACTTCACTCGTCCTGGTGGCCCCAGATTTGCAACTCGCTGTTGGCCCGACTGAACCGAGACCGTTCGCGGCATTTGAAGTAAGTCACTATTCTGAGCACGATGATATTTGAGGTCAACATCAATATTACTAATGAATTGAAACCCTTTCTACAGAACAGGCTTGACCAGGCTATGCGATGGTGTGAACAGCTTGCTCCAGTACTTAGAAGTGATGTAGTCAATCTACATCAACAGCTGGCCGAGTTGGAGGCCACCCGTGCTGCTGAGACCGCTGGTGAGTGTCTGCCCTCTTAGTTGCCCATACAGCATATCTTCCGACACGTTCTCATATACCCATGCCTTGGAGTGCAGCAGCTGCTAAAAGAATTGCTGATATGGAAAATGCATTATCTTAGCATGACGTTTCATACCGCAATGTTGTCCTTGAACGTGATGAAGCTTGAGACAATGCCCTGAATTTGCAGCGCAAGCTTGAACTGGAACAAAAATAGCATGAGGTAACTCGCCAAGAAACCCAGTTAGCATATTCTTCACATACAGAAGCCTATAAGTTTAATTGGTTTGCAGGATGAGGCACTGCGATTGAAAAGAGAAATCCAAGAGCTTCGAGAGTCACGAGATGGATTTGAGAAGTCCTTCCAGAATACATCCAGTGCCTTGACAGTGCTTCAAACAAGCCATCAGCTGACTCGGGTAGAACTCGAACAGAAGACATCCGAGCAGATTGGAGCCAACAAAGTCCGAGTTGAGATTCAGAGCAAAAACAGAGACTTGGACAAGGTACTGAAGTCTATGAGGCAAGCTCTCAAAGAGTCCTGGCAGCTGTCCGAGAAGCATCGCCAAGATTTAGAACAAAGAACAAAGATCTGATGAAGTCTGCCATGACCGTGATGAACACCATGCTGAATATATGTGCCCCAGAAGTTGGAGCTCCAAGACCGGTATCGGACCGGTGAGACCGATGGACCAGCTCCATTGCCTCTGGAGTGATGAGTGATTGTCAACAGAAGGCAAAGAGCCAGATGGACTGGGGCATAAGATCTCCGATGGATAGGAGGCCCTCCGATGGACTGGAGGTAGATGGAGAAGAAAGTCCTCCGATGGACTGGAGGCATGCTCGGCGTCTGTCGGCCATGGGAGTTCGGTACGCGAAGGAGTGGCATGGCGATGGTAGGAGTAAGTCCTCCGAAGGACTGCGAAGCTGCCCCGATGGACAGGCGATGCCGGGCGCCACCGTGGTGCTCCAACCCGAGTGCGTGGCACGAAGACGTGCGAGGGAGGCTTTGGCGGCTTCAGCTCAAAACCGTCAACCAAGTTACCCAAGCCTTGGTGAGTTGGGCCTTGACTCGCCAAGATAGAGAAGATGGGCCAAATTTGGCCCAGGCGGAGACTTCCTAAAGTTTCCCGGTTTCTGACTTCAAAACCGGGGGCGGATCGCGGATTGGACTACTGGTCACGTGGAGAACATCCGAGGATTGAGTGGAACTTATGAAGATCAAGACTTCATCATGGTCGTCCGTCTCAAAATATCCTGTAATCTTTCATTTGAGTCCTTAGGGTTTGTCTAGTTGTAGGGACCTAAGTGCAAAACTGCCTAAACAGCACTCGGGTATAAATAGGTCCAAGGCAGGTCATTAGAGGGACTCTTGGCTGCTAGGATTAGGTTTTGCTTTGTGATTTTTGTTCTCAAGCCTTGGGCTCCATTGTTATGGAGGTTAGAGTAGGATTTAGCCTCCTAATCTTGAGGGACGGTGAGGGTGATTGCTTGGGATGAATTCCTGCTTGTATACTGAATCTTTAGACCCTTCTTGGGCATCTATTTGAGGTGAATTCATGCAGCAACCTTGTGTTCTTCTCCTCCCCTTCTTTCTTTGGATTTTGGCTCCAATCCTTGGCTTTTAGGTGTTTGTTTTGGCCAAGCTTGGAATCCCTTCTCTTGCTGATGTTTTGGACTTGCTATCACGTGGAGATTATGTCTTAGAATATCTCAATCCAGTTGGATTACCACGAGCAAGTCAGTCTGGGTTTTCCCCTTTCTTGCCCAAATTTTCCCCTCTTCACGAGATCTGAAATTTCTGCTAATTCTTTGATCTTTTTAAGTAGATCTTTTGGGAATAGCTTTAGCCTGTACAAAATTTTGTGAAGATCCGAGAAGATTTGGTCAAGTTTGAGGTTTGCAAACTCAAAGTCCGAGGCTGATTTCTGGGCACACCGGATAGTCCGGTGTAAATTCACCGGATAGTCCGGTGGACTTAACAGTCTCCAAATGGGCTGAATTTTTATTATGTTGTTCCCCATGTTTTCCTAAGCCTGTGGTTAAAATTTCATGATTTTTGGAGTCGGTTTGACTAGGTTTCGGCATTTTTCTTTGCAACCTGGTCTGCCTGAAAAAGTCCTATCGGACTACCCGATAGTCCGGTGTGGACAGGGTTTTTGGCCCCGAATTTGGTTTGAGTTGTTGCTAGGGTTTGTGGCTTGTTCTCGGTGGTTTTGGGGTGAACTAGGGTCATTCCTAAGGTCTTTAGCACCTCATTTGCTAAGATATCTTGGTGATCACTAGGCATGTTCATTTTGGTTTGTTTGTGTTCGTTTGCTTCTGTGTTTTTGTCTCAACCTCGCTTTGGTGTTTCTTGCTGTGTGCCTATACTCTTTTGCTTGCTGTGTATCAGTGAGACGCATCAAGGTGCATTGAGTGGCTGGCGAGACACTTCAGCGTGAGTTGTTGCTCCGCTTGGCTTGCGGTCTTTGTGATCGTTGAGTTGAGTGCTTCCGCTTGTTTGGTGCGGATCCTCTCAGTGGACGGCACCTTGCGCTACTAGACACGTATCTGTTTAGTGGACGGTGTCTAGTTCTTTTCTCAAGCACCAGTTTTTGGTGGGGTGTGATTTTGAGTTTTCGTGTGATTTTGAGTTCTCAAGTGCTCCTATTCAGCCCCCCTCTAGTCGCACATCTCAGTCCTACAATTGGTATCAGAGCCGGTTAGGTTTCTTCATACCTTTGCCGATGAGAAACCAATAGCGACTATGACTCACTGTGGGAAGATTTCGGTCCTTGGCTCCGATGGCTACTCCTACTGGAAGGGTAGGATGAGAGCATTCTTGCTTAGCTAGGGCCAGGACATATGGGATGCTACTCGGAGTGCGAACTTTGAGGTGCTTCCAGTTGCTCAGCGCACTACCCCAGCGATTGTGGCTCAGCATGAGGCGAATACCAAAGCTGTTAACTTTCTCTTCTTAGGACTTGGTCTGGTTGATTATGAGAGAGTGAGCCATCTCGAGACTGCCCATCAGATCTGGTCCCTGTTGAGTGCACACCATGAGCGCACTACTACTATCAAGGGGCCTCTCATTGAGACTTATAGGCACAAATATGAGAATTTCGTTCAGAAGCCTGGTGAGTCCATTGATGACTTGTTTGGTCGTTTTCAATCGATCATCAACAAGTTGCACGTTAACTCCAGCCCTTAGAGGATCCCATACACCGACCATCAGCAGCCTGTCAAATTGCTGTATGCGTTGGTCAGGAAGATATGGGAGATCAAGGTTAACTCAATCATCGAGTCTGAGGCCCAAGACACGATTGGAGTGGAGGCTCTTTACAACAAGCTCAAGGCCACAGAGGTGGATTACAAGTTGAGGGATTCTCTCACTTGTACTGGCTCCAATAGCCTGGCCTTGGCTTCTTCCTCCAGTGAGGCTGCTACTAACCCCCACTTCACAACTTTTCATTTTCTACTCTTATGTCTGTTTCTGAGAAGCAGTTAGCGTCACTTCGGGATGATGAGCTTTGCCTGGTGTCTAGCCGGTTTTAGCACACCTACGACAACTGGATGAGCAAGAAGAGGGGCGAGAGGCCCAAGTGCTTTGAGTGCGGAGAGGTCAGCGACTTCATCGCCGAATGCCCGAACAAGCAGAACGACTACTACAAGAAGGGCAAGAGCCACTCCCGCGACTCCAACAAGTACCACTCCAGCAAGCATGACCACACCAAGCACCGCTCCGGCAAGATCTGGAACTTCAGAAAGGCTTTGAAGAGCTACCAGAAGGACAACCGGAAGCGGGACAAGGCCTCCTTCGCCGAGCTTGGTGGTCTGTGCGGTGGATCGTCCTCCTCCTCCTCATCTTCGTCAAGCTCAAGCGATGAGGAGATCATCACCAAGCGGGACAAGAGGAGGGACCAAGGCAGTCCAGCTGGACTCTGCTTCATCTCCACCAAGTCCAAGCGCAAGCACAAGATGCACCGCAGATCCTTTTGCTCCATGGCGCTTGAGGACAAGGACGACAAGGGCAACGACAACGACTCCTCCGATGAAGAGGTAACTCTTGAGCAAGCTGAAATTCTTGAGATGTTGGAGGCAAATAGTCATGAGTTGAAAGCCTAGGATAAGATGTTGGAGAAGGCAGCCAAGAAGCTGCAGAAGCAGAAAGCCAAGTTCGCTGATACTTTGGCTGAGATAGAGAGGCTGAAGAGTGTGCCAGCCTAGCCCAGTGAGCTTGAGTGCCCTACCTGTGAGACTTTGATGAGAGATCTCTATGAGCAGAATAGCAAGTATGCTCATCAGGTAGAGGAGATGGATAGGCTGAAGGTAGAGTTAGGCAAGCTCTAGTCTAAACTGGATGAGCCTATTTTGAGTGATGAGCCTAAGTGTGAGATGTGCCCTCACCAAGCTGTTGACATAGCTGAGCTAAAAGTGAGGTGTGAGGGATAGCTCAAGGAGTTGGAGGAGCTTAGGGTTAGACCCACGCTTTTGGGTGCGTGCATACTCTATCCAACCTTGAGGAGTGAGCTTGAGCAGTTGAGAGCTGACTTTGAGGTGCTTTCAGCACCCCCTGACACTTGTGAGAACTGTCTCACTTTGAGGTTGATGTTGGTACATTGGGATGCCACCATTAAGAAGTTAGAGAAGTTTGCTCCCTCTATTCCCTCTCTAGACTGCCCCACTTGTGCTGCCCAGACTTTAGTTCTGGAGGATCTGAGAGAGGAGAAACAGACTTTGGTTGATGAGAACAACCATTTGAGAGAGGTGCTCAATTGGATGTATGCTAGAGAGCCACAACTAAGGATGATTTTAGAGAGCACCAAGAGAGCTGAGGGTGATATGAGTGGACTTGGGTTAGGAGAGTGCAGTACTTCGGGTGAGAAGAAGAGTTCCCCAATTAAGCTTAAGACTGCCTCTCCTCAGCCTAATCCTACTATTGATAGGGTTTACCACGAGCCTCCCAAGGCTGCCCCAAAGAAGCAGTTCTGGACACCCAAGCCCTCACAAGCTAAGCCGGATAGAGTAGTGACTGAGATTCTCAAGCCTCTAGTGAGCAAGGAGTGAGTCCAATAGCCTGTTCCACCCAAGGCTACTCCACATAAGCCCAAGGCCCAGTCTAACCCCACTCCCAAGAGGCCTGTCTCCATTGTGACTTTTGCCAGCGTAATGGCCAATTGGAGGAGTTCTGCTATAGGAAAAAGCGAGTTGAGAGGCAGAAGAGAGCCTGGGAGAACCATGATCAGTTCTACCAGGGTGGTAGGCAGGATCCTCCCTACCGTGGTGAGATGAGAGACTATTTTGTTTGTGGTGAGAGAGGAGGCGGCTTTGAGGCCCGTGCTCCTGGTGGTGAGAGACGTTTTGCCGGGCGAGCTCCTAGTTATATTCAGCGTGGCTATTGACCTTGTGACCAAGGCTTTGGAGGTAGAGGGTTTGAGAGCTCACGCTTTGGAGGTCATGGGTACCTAGATAGACGTGATGCTTACTTTGACTATGCTTACCCCACTTTTGAGCATATGGCTCGGC
The DNA here is from genome assembly GCA_030272315.1 of Paspalum vaginatum. NCBI lineage: Eukaryota > Viridiplantae > Streptophyta > Magnoliopsida > Poales > Poaceae > Paspalum > Paspalum vaginatum. Next base: position 20,189,011 of record CM059020.1, read on the forward strand.
ACTAGTTCAGCAGTTTCACTAACCCTAGTGCCAGACCATTTGCTCACTCTCGCTTTCCTTGATTTTGTAGGATCGAGGCCTGGAAGACATATGGATCATGGACTCCGGCTGCTCTAGGCACATGACAGGGCACCGTAGATGGTTCTCCAGCCTCAACCCCGTGAGCACTGAGGAGTACATCACATTCGGGGATAATGGTCAAGGTAAAGTGTTGGGTGTTGGTTCTGCTGCTCTTTCTGGCAAGCCTTCCCTGAGAGAAATTGCTTTGGTGAGGAATTTGGGGTTCAATTTGGTTTCGGTCTGGCAACTTCTCAAGGAAGGGTTTGAGGTTCATTTTAAGGAGGGTTCTTCTTGTGTGCTTGATGCTAAGGAAAACCTTGTTTGTCGGATTCTGCCCTATGGGCAGGTTTTTAAGGTTGACCTTGCATCTATTTTTGTCCCTCCTCGGTGTTTGGTTGCTAGTCCTTCTGCTGATATTTGGAAGTGGCATAGGAGGCTTGGCCATTTGACTTTTGATCTGCTAGCCAGGTTGAGCTCGATGGGTCTGATTCGAGGATTGCCCAATTTGAAAGCAAAAAAGGACTTAGTGTGCCACCCCTGTTGTCATGGCAAGATGGTTGCCACTTCTCATGCACCTGTCAATCAGGTGATGACCTCTTAGCCGGGTGAGCTGCTGCATATGGACACGGTTGGTCTTGCTCGGGTACAGTCGGTCAGTGGGAAGTGGTATGTGCTTGTAGTTGTGGACGACTTTTCTCGCTTTTCGTGGGTGTTCTTCATGGAATTCAAAGATGAGGGTTTTGGTTTTGTTCGGGATCTGGTCTTGAGGTTAAGGAATGAGAGTCATAAGGCCATGAGGGCTATCCACAATGACAATGGTGGGGAATTTCGTAACTCTCGTTTCGAAACCTTTTGTCGTGACCTAGGTTTTGATCACCAATTCTCGTCTCCTTATACCCCACCTCAGAACGGTATCATGGAACAAAAGAACCGCACACTTGTTGAGATGGCGCGGACGATGCTTGATGAGCATAGGACTTCACGATGCTTTTGGGCTGAGGCTATGAATACGGCCTGTTACATTGCCAACTGCATCTTTCTACGAGCTTTCTTAGGGAATACTTCGTATGAGCTACGGTTTGGTAGGCAGCCTAGCGTCAAGCACTTGTGTGCATGTGGCTGCATATGCTTTGTGCTCAAAAAGGGGGGGCATTTGGACAAATTTGAATCTCGCTGCTTGGATGGTATTTTCCTTGGGTGCACCTCTAGCTCTAGGGCATATAGAGTGTGGATCCATGATACCAAACAAGTGGTTAAGACCTGTGAAGTTTCCTTTGATGAATCTATGCCTTGCACAACCCCTACATTTGAGCTTTCAGGTGATGATGAAGAAGGCGCTCCCATCTTTGAAGATGTGGAAGGCAAAGTAGATGCTGGTGATGCAGGAGCTACTACACCGGGTGTAGCTCCTTCCTCCTCTGCTATGAGCTCTGAAGATGAAGGAGGACCCTTGCCTTCGGCTTCCTCCTCGCTCCCCCCGACTGCAAGCTCGAGCAGAGACTGGCCCCGCTGAGGACGCAGGGGTGGTGACCTCTGAGATTGTTCCATATCGGCAGGTCCAACGGGATCACCCTCCAGACAGGATGATTGGAGATCTACACCAGCGAGTCACACGCTCTTCGGTTAACTCTCTAGCCTTTTTCTGCCACTCCGCATTTGTTGCTTCTTTCTAACCCTGGGATGTATCACATGCATTATCTGATCCTAGTTGGGTGAACGCCATGCATGAGGAGTTGGAGAACTTTGAGAGAAACCATGTCTGGGATTTAGTTGAACCTCCACCAAACTGCCACCCTATAGGAACCAAGTGGGTCTTCAAGAACAAATAGGGTGAGGATGGGATGGTTGTGAGGAACAAAGCGAGATTGGTTGCCCAGGGTTTCTGTCAGAAGGAGGGGATAAATTATGAGGAGACCTTTTCTCCTGTAGCTCGTTTAGAAGCCATTAGGATTCTGCTTGCCTTTGCTGCCTCTAAAGGCTTCAAACTGTAGCAGATGGATGTCAAGTCAGCCTTCCTAAATGGTTACATAGAGGAGGAGGTATATGTGAGACAACCTCCTAGCTTTGAGAATGCCAAGTTTCCAGACTGGGTGTATAAGCTGAGAAAAGCCCTTTATGGTCTGAAGCAACCTCCAAGAGCTTGGTATGCTAGGTTGAAAGCTTTCCTGCTCAAGTCTGGGTTTGTGATGGGTTCAGTAGACAAGACCTTGTTTCTGTTGAGTTGTGGCAGTGACACCCTTCTAGTTCAGATATATGTTGATGACATTATCTTTGGTGGTTCATCTCATGCTTTGGTTTCTAAGTTTGCTGAACAGATGAGCAATGAGTTCGAGATGAGTCTCATGGGTGAGCTTCAGTTCTTCCTCAGGCTACAAATCAAGCAAGGCCCAGAAGGAACCTTCGTCCATCAATCCAAGTACACGAAGGACATTCTGAGAAAGTTTGACAAGGGAGATCTCAAGCCCATGGTGACTCCCATGTCAACAAAGACGACACTTGATGCTGATGAAGAAGGGGAGGTGGTGGACCAAAGAGAGTACCGAGGGATGATCGGCTCACTTCTATACCTGACGGCGACCAGGCCGGACCTTCAGTTCGTGGTCTGCCTCTATGCACGTTTTCAGGCCTCACCAAGGACATGACATCGTCAAGCGGTGAAGCGCATCTTCAGGTACCTGAAATACACTCCTGAGCTTGGTCTTTGGTTCTCTTCAGCTTCGATGCTCTCTCTCAGAGGGTATTCTGATGCTGACTTTGTGGGTTGTCGGCTGGAGCGCAAGTCTACTTCTGGCACCTGCCAGTTTCTCGGTTCTTCTCTTATTTCTTGGTCCTCACGCAAGCAATCTAGTGTAGCTACTTCCACCACAGAAGCTGAATACATTGCTGCTGCTAGTTGCTGCTCCCAGCTGCTTTGGATGAAGTCCACCTTGAGTGACTTTGGTCTCAGTTTTAAGAAGATCCCTCTCCTAGTAGACTCTACTTCTGCTATTTCTATAGCTAAGAACCCCGTCTTGCACTCCAGAACCAAACACATAGACGTGAGGTTTCACTTCCTGAGAGATCACTATGAGAAGGGAGATATAGACTTGATCCATGTGGAGACTGAGAACCAGTTGGTAGATATCTTCACCAAGCCCTTAGATCTTAGCGTGTTTGCTCGCTTGCGTGGGGAGCTTGGTGTTTGTTACCCCTTTTAGGTCAGGGTAACTTTGTTGTAGTTTAGGCTTTTGGTTTGCCTTTTCTTTGCTTTTCCTTGTTTTTCTTGCATTTTGTATCATACCATGCATTGCATTGTAACATATGCATTTTCACTTACACTAGCAGTAGAGCTCTTCTAGTATGACAAGTTAGTACTTGCTTGTGCTAGATTATACAGTTGCTTGCACGATCATGGTTGGCTAAGCTCCATGAATCTGTCTAATATCTTTTGTGAGCTCAGTCACTTTTGTTTCTTGAAAATAAAAAACCATGATCACCACTTGAGTTGGCTACCTAGCATGTGTAGGAATGTTGAATGCTATGCTATCTTCTCATGCTTGGATGTGCTAATCGTATGCATTTGTTAAGTTGATGCCTAAGCATTTAAGACACCTTGCCTAAATCTGAATTCTGAATTAATTTTGTTTACAAAGTGGTGTCCTATGAGCTAAATTGAAAAGATCCAGGTGGGTTCACTTGTCACACTGATCTAGTTTGAGATAGCTTGCCTTTGCACTTTGGCATGAACTTGGACTAGGTTGTGCATGACCAAAACCTTGTCTTAAGCTTCTGATGGTTTTCTAAACTTAGGCTTGGCATTGGTTGGTAAGAAGTGGCAAAAACAAGTGAATAACCCCCTGGCATATAATCTGATTTGGTTGAAGTTAAAAATTGCTAAATCTAAAATTCGCAAGTCTCTAAATTGCTTATGGCCTGTTGTATATGCTTTAGTTGAGAGTAGCACACCTTGTATATTTTTCTAGCATCTTGCGGTTCATGCCTATCTTACTAGATGCTATTCATGTTGGTGATGCTTTCTTTTCAACAATCCGGAAAAACATGCTCCTGATCTGTATAAGATAGATGCAATTCAGCTTGTTTGCATACTTCCTTGCCCTCACTTGCTCTGTATGCTAGAACTTGTATTTACTAGCTTTTCATCCATGCTGAGCTCTTCATGGTACACTTCCTGCATTTCATGGCATATTTTGAGGGGGAGTTGTCCATTTCAGGGGGAGTTGAGTTCTATGAACCCTTGATGTGTCCATTGCCAATAAGGGGGAGAGAATAGATGTTGACCCTTGAAGGGAGAGATGTTCCCAGGGGGAATTCATGGACTAAGGGGGAGAACTCTGTAGAGATCTAGTTGAGGGGGAGTTTGAGGGGTTTAGCATGCTCATGCATCGGTGTGTTGAGCCTTTTGCCTCTTTCTGGAGGAGCCGATGCTTTGCCTAAGTATGACTGTGTTGAGTCGTTTGCCTCTTTCTTGAGGGGTCATGCTTTAGTTTGATCGACTGCATTGAGCGGTTTCCCTTGTCTTAGGGGGTCGATCTTTGGCTTTGTTCTTGTTGTCTCAATTTGCCCTTTTCTGCTTGTAGTTGGCTTTTGGGCATCTTGAGCAACTTCTTCTTTTCTTCTTTCTTTTCGGTTTTACGCTTTCCTTCTTGTCTTTGTTCTATTTCAGGTTATAGGTAGAAGGTGTTGACAATGCACTCATCAAGGGGGAGATCGAGAGTCGATGGACCGGCTCCATTGCCTTTGGAGAGATGAGTGATTGTCAACAGAAGCCAGAGACCCAGATGGACTTGGGCACAAGATCTCCGATGGACAGGAGGCCCTCCGATGGACTGGAGGTAGATGGAGAAGAAAGTCCCCTGAAGGACTGGAGGCATGCTCGGCGTCTATCGGGCATGGGAGTTCGGGACACGGAGGTGCGGCACGGCGACGGCAGGAGTAAGTCCTCCGAAGGACTGCGGGGCTAGCCCGATGGACAGGGGATGCCGGGCGCCACCGCAGTGCTCCAACTCGAGTGCGTGGCGCGAAGACGTGCGAGGGAGGCTTTGGCGACTACAGCTCAAAACCGTCAACCAAGTTACCCAAGACTTGGTGAGTTGGGCCTTGACTCGCCAAGATAGAGAAGATGGGCCAAATCCGGCCCAGGAACAGACTTCCTAAAGTTTCACAGTTTCTGACTTCAAAACTGGGGGCGGATCGTGGATTGGACTACTAGCCACGTGGAGAACATCCGAGGATTGAGTGGAACTTACGAAGATCAAGACTTCATCGTGGTCGTCGTTCCCGAAATATCCTGTAATCTTTTATTTGAGTCCTTAGGGTTTGTCTAGTTGTACGGACCTAAGTGCAAAACTGCCTAAACAGCACTCGGGTATAAATAGGTCCAAGGCTAGTCATTAGAGGGACTTTTGGCTGCTAGGATTAGGTTTTGCTTTGTGATTTTCGTCCTCGAGCCTTGAGCTCCATTGTTAGGGAGGTTAGAGTAGGATTTAGCCTCCTAATCTTGAGGCAAGGTGAGGGTGGTTGCTTGTGACGAATTCTTGCTTGTTTGCTGAATCTTTAGACCCTTCTTGGGCATCTATTTGAGGTGAATTCGTGCATCAACCTTGTGTTCTTCTCCTCCCCCTCTTTCTTTGGATTTTGGCTCCAATCCTTGGCTTTTGGGTGTTTGTTTTTGCCAAGCTTGGAATCCCTTCTCTTGCTGATATTTTGGACTTGCTATGACATGGAGATTATGTCTTAGAACATCTCAATCCAGTTGGATTGCCATGAGCAAGTCAATTTGGGTTTTCCCCTTTCTTGCCCAAATTTTCCCCTCTTCACGAGATCTGAAATTCCCGCTAATCCCTTGATCTTTTTGAGTCCGAGGTTTGCAAACTCAAAGTCCGAGGCTGATTTCTGAGCACACCGAACAGTCCGGTGCAACTTCACTGGATAGTCCGGTGGACTTAACAGTATCCAAATGGGATGAATTTTTAGTATGTTGTTCCCCATGTTTTCCTCAGCCTGTGGTTAAAATTTCATGATTTTTGGGGTACGTTTGACTGGGTTTTGGCATTTTTCTTTGCAACCTGGTCTGCCTGAAAAAGTCCTGTCGGACTATCCAATGGAGCCTATCGGATAGTCTGGTGTGGATAGGGTTTTTGGCCCCGGTTTTGGTTTGAGCTATTCCTAGGGTTTGTGGCTTGTTTCATTTGGTTTTGGGGTTGCCTAGGGTCATTCATAAGGTCTTTAGCACCTCATTTGCTAAGAGATCTTAGTGATCACTAGGCGTGTTCATTTTGGTTGGTTTGTGTTCGTTTGCTTCTGTGTTTTTGCCTCAACCTCACTTTGGTGGTTCTTATTATGTGCCTATACTCTTTTGCTTGCTGTGTATCAGTGAGACGCATCTAGGTGCGTTGAGTGGCTGGCGGGACACTTTAGCGTGAGTTGTTGCTCTGCTTGGCTTGCAGTCTTTGTGATCGTTGAGTTGAGTGCTTCCACTTGCTTGGTGCGTATCCTCTCAGTGGACAGCACCTTGCGCTACTAGACACATATCTATTTAGTGGATGGTGTCTAGTTCTTTTCTCATGCACCAGTTTTTGGTGGTGTGTGATTTTGAGTTTTCGTGTGATTTTGATTTTTCAAGTACTCCTATTCACCCCCCCCCTCTAGTCGCACGTCTCGGTCCTACAACCGGGTGACAACCTTGCTTGAAGATACCAAGAATCATCTTCGAGGACGACTGAAATCAGTTCTTCAACACGTGTTGTTGATGATGAAGATAACCCGGCTAGAGCTGGACTTAGCCGAGCTGACAGCCAAAGTTGGAATTGACCCGAGCGATGCAACGATTAACAACTATACCTCGGAGATTCAGACCACAGTCAAAAAACTTATTGTAGAGTTTGAACTATAAACTGACATCTTTGCTTGATGTGACCTTGTAACTGAATGATACCTGTTATGAATGTTAGTCGGTAAGAAAACAAGATTAGAATTCTTAGATGATATGAGATCTGATTGATTGTTTATTCTCGTGCATGATGCTATGAGGCAAATGAGCCCTTAAGTCGGCTACCCAATGAAGACACAGAGTTTAGACGCGCGTTATCTTGAGATCAAAACACACGAACGAGGGTCTGACTTAAACTTTCGCATTGAAAACTCATCGAATACGCGACTCACAGGGTTGCATTGCACCCTTCTGTTACGAGTACACATGGGCATGTAGCACTGGCTGTGGGTCCACGACCCAAGCCAATTGCCCGGTAGTAAGGGTCGGATTGCACCCTTTTCATGAGAACGCGAAGGCATGTAACACCAGCTGTCGGTCTACGACCTAGGCTGATTGCCCCGTAAGGAGGGCCAGATTGCACCCTTGTATGAGGACACGAAGGCACGTAACACCAGCTGTCAGTCATACAACCTAGGCTGATTGCCCCGTAAGGAGGGTCAGATTGCACCCTGTTCTGAGTGAGCGTAGGCATGTAACACCAGCTATCGGTCATACAACCTAGTCTGATTGCCCCGTAATTAGGGTCGGACTACACCCTATCTTGAGTAGGAGTAGGCATGTAGCACCAGCCATGAGTCGGGTCAGGACCCATGATGGATTGCCTGATTATCTGTGGACGAGGACATGATCACCAGAAATCACACACACTCACGCCACGGAAAGAAGAGATATGCACAAAAATCATGCTTTTATTCATTATTCGAGTACATCTGACTGAACATGAATGAGGATGAGTCAGCTTGAGATCATAACTAATCACGAGTTCAGACTAGAATACATGACTGCCAGGTCGTGAGATGCCTAAGACTAAAACTTGTGCAGATGCTTAATGTTCCAGGAGTTCCCAACTGGAGTGCCATCCATCTCAGACAGGCGATAGGCCCCTGTGATGATGTAAGGCCCCTCCCAAGGGGGGACAGCTTGTGACGCCCAGCCCCCTTGAGGACCCTTCGGAGGACCAGTTCCCCGACTAAAACGGCGCGAGGATGCATGTTGCGCTCATGATAACACCGCAAAGTCTGTTGATAGCGTGCCGACTGAATTATTGAGTTGAGTCGCTCTTCCTCCAGCAAGTTGACTTCCTTGAGCCGTGTGCTCTCTACTTCTGCGATATCCTTGAACGCTAACCACGGTGCCCCCATGTGCCAAGTCAGCAGGCAACACAGCCTCCGAGCCATATACCATGAAGAAAAGTGTGTTCCCGTTGAGAGCTTTACTCGGCTGTGTTCTGAGGCTCCAGACGATGTACGGTAGTTCCCTGATCCATTTGCCTGCCAAACTCTCAACCTTGTCGAAGACTCTTTTCTTTAGGGCATCCAGAATCATCCCATTGCTGTGCTCGACTTGGCCATTAGCACGAGGGTGTGATATCAAGACATACTTGATGAGTATAGACTTCTCGCTGCAAAAATCGAAGAATTCTGAACCCGTGAAGTTGGGGCCCAAATCTGTGATGATGCTGTTCGGAATCCCAAAGCGAAATATAATCTCCTGGATGAAATCCACCGCTTTTGCTGAAGTCAGAGACACGATTGGTTTGACCTCTATCCATTTAGTGAACTTATCAATGGCTACCAGGACATGAGTGTAACCACCCTGAGCCCTCTTGAGCGGACCAATCATGTCGAGCACCGAGCATGCAAAGGGCCATGAGACAGGAATGTTCTGCAACTGTTGAGCTGGCAAGTGATGTTGATTTGTGAAGAACTGACATGCCTCGCACCGCTTGACTAACTCTGCAGCATCCTGCTTAGCTGTCGGCCAATAGAATCCGGCCCTGAATGCCTTCTCGGCCAACGTCCTGGAAGCAGCGTGATTACTGGATTGCCTAGCATGGATTTCCATCAGCAAACTCCTTCCCCGAAACATGTCAATGCATTTCAAGATAGCTCCAGATGCGCCGCGCTTGAACAGATCGTCACCAATCAATGTGTAGCTGGCCGCACGCCGGACGAGTCGCTCAGCTTCTGCTTTGTCGTCAGGCTCATCACCATCCCTGATGTACTTGATGATCGAGACCTACCAGTCAGCCGGAGCCTCCTCTAAGCTCAGAACGTGCTGCTCTGGGGGTTCTAAGTCACGATCAATGGATGGACAAGACAATTCCTGGACGAACACACCTGGGGTAATTTTGGCTCGGGAAGAACCAAGCTTGGATAGTAAGTTGGCGTCTGTGTTGCCATTGCGGTCCACATGATGAAATTCTAGTGCGTCGAACTTGTCCTCCAGCTTGCGTACTTCGGCACAGTATTTATCCATTACTTCCGTGGTATAGTCCCAGTTGTTGTTGACTTGACTAATCGCCACTAGAGAATCCCCATAGACCATGAGGTGCCTGATGCCAAGTGAAACCGTGATGCGCAGACCATGCAGCATAGCTTCGTATTCCGCTGCATTGTTGGAAACTATACTTGAGTTCCTCGCCTTTCAGGGAGGTTAAGACGACACCTGCCCTGGCTCCATCTAATTTCAGCGACCCATCGAAATACATCTTCCAGAATTTCAGAGGCTCCGGGTTATCTGGTACCTGGTTCTCTGTCCACTCGGAGATGAAGTCAACCAAAGCTTGGGTCTTGATAGCGGTGCATGGGCGGAATTCGATGTCATGTGCTCCCAGCTCACACGCCCACTTGGCGATTCTTCCTATAGCCTCTCTGTTCCGCAGAATCTCACCGATGGGGAATGAGGTGACTACCACGACCTAGTGCTCTTCGAAGTAATGGCAAAGCTTGCGAGCCATGATGAGGACCGCATACAATAACTTCTGGACCGAAGGGTACCTTATCTTAGATGAGCTGAGTACTTCGCTGATGAAATAGACCGAGTGTTGAGTCGGCTAAATATGTCCTTCCTCCACCCTTTCGACCACCAGGTCTAAACTGACCACATGAGTCGTACAAGAGGTACAGCAACAGATCCTCTGCTGTGCAGTTGTTGACGTCTCTTAGCGTAACAGATTTCACTCCGCAAGCGCACGGAGATTCGCAGTAGCCTTTTCACTCAGAGTATTCCGAGTATCGTAAATTTCCACAGGGAAGCGGTAGGCTCAAGAGTGTAATTGAATATACTCAAATCGAATAAACTGTAAACTTAGATAAATTATACCAACTAGTAGTACATAGGGGTAAATGTGACAAAGATAGGTGTATGGTGGGAGAGGTAAGTCTATCAAAGATATCCGTAGAAAAGGTATAGTTGCCTGGGAGGACAACGAGTGAGAAAAAGTCACCAAACTCTAATTCTAATCAGCTGCAAAGGCTATCAGTGAATAACTAAGAAATTCAATTAACCAGCCAGGGTCTTGGGTAGAGCGAAATTCTAGAGTCTCGAGGGTACCAGGGGTAGATAGTTGGTCCCGAAGGAGAGTCTAGCTAACACCTATGGGCCTCCCGAACGACGGGCTTAGACTACACAGGCACACCACACGCTGTCACCGAGTGGGGCTACCAAGCAAAGCTGCGTGGAGAGGATGGCACGCTATAAATGTGTTCAAGCAGAGCTTGAACAACGATAGATCGTCCTTGATCAGAGAGAGGATCTAGCCAGAGCCTAGCGTCTAAGTCTAGGGTTGAGTTATAGCACCGGCAAGAATAACAAGAATTGAATGACAAAGTTAAACACAACATATGCCTAGCAAGTGTGCAAAAGATAGGTACACCACACTCTCAGGAGATACACTTAGAGTAAAATATAACTGAAATTATATTGAAGGTAATCCGAATCCAAAAGATACAAGAGTTTTACCCCAAACTCGAAGATAACTCCGGAGACTCCGAGGCAAAGCTCGACTCAACTCTAACTCCTAGAACTATCCTAACTACTAAGAGAATAGTGTAGCACTCTAAGATAGAACTTGAACTCAACTCCCCCCTCTACAAATGAGCTCTCGAGGTCTATTTATAGCCAAGAAAGTGAGGGGGTATTTGTACATGTGCTAGGTCGGCTAAGGGGGTAGGTCATTGGCCGGGCGGCCAAGGTGGCTGGCCGGGCGGCCACCCTACATGTCTGGGCGGCCACTTGATGCACCGACTTCAAAGATCCAACGCTTGATATTGCTCCCCTACGTCGGTTGGTAGTTGAGGCGATTAGTTGCATGTGAAAAATGCGCCGAGGAGTGGTCGGGCAGGCATGGCACGTGGTCGAGCGGCCACGTGTCTACCCCTGATTTGTTGCATGTTACTTCCCTCGGATCCTTGACATCACTAATCCTCATCCCAATGGCTTGTGACCCTTGGATACATTGGATGCTCTCATGTATGGTTGGATCTTCACCACTTTGTGTTTGCTTGTACGTAAGATCGATGATGTGGCAACCTAGGCAGTTGGGAGACCATGTCACACGGTGATGTGGCTCTGCATGGCCTGAGGGGTGGCCGGGCGGCCACACCCTATGGCCGGGCGGCCATGCCATTGCACCAATTTTGCTCATCCTTGGTTTTTGCTGTATTTCCAACCATTTTGTGTGCGTTTCGATACCTACATCCAAATATTCGTGTACATCTTGTGGAACTCATTAGTAGCAAGGTTAGTCCATTATTATTCACTTGTTTTGCCTCATTTGGTGGATAATTGACGGTTGATATCATGAGATTACGACCGTCAACAGCAGTCTGTTGTGGCACGGTTTGGTGATTTCAATTCTGGGGGAGTCGTCAAGAATTTCTTGAGTGCCTCGAGTGCTTCCTAAGCTTCTGGTGTCCACTGAAATCTGTCCACCTTCTTCAGGAGTTTATAGAATGGCATGCCACATTCGCCCAGCCGTGAAATGAATTAGCTCAGCGCAGCCATGCATCCTGTGAGCTTCTGGACCTTCTTTTGTGACTTAGGAGGCTGCATCTGAAGAATTGTGTCGATCTTCTCTGGATTAGCCTCGATTCCCCTTTTGCTGACGACAAATCCGATTAGTTGCCCAGCTGGAACCCCGAACACACACTTAGTCGGGTTAAGCTTCCAACCGAATCTCCTCAGACTGTTGAAGACCTGCTAGATGTCGTTGATGAAGTCTTCTGGATCCTTCGTCTTGATCACCACGTCATTGATGTAAGCTTCAACACGCTTGCCCCAATGCTCAGCCAAGCATGTCAGGATCGCACGCTGGTACATGGCTCCAGCATTTTTCAACCCGAAAGGCATAGAGGTGTAGCAGAATGCCCCGAACGGTGTGATGAAAGCTGTTTTCTCCTGATCCTCCATGGACATGCTGATCTGATGATAGCCTGAGTAACAGTTAGGGAAGCAAAGGAGGGAGCATCCGACTGTAGAGTCGGGCTACTTGATCTATCCTAGGTAGCCCAAAGGGATCCTTCGGGCAATGTTTGTTGAGATCAGTATAATCAACACACATCCGCCAGTCTACTTTATTCTTTTTAAGAATGAGTACAGGGTTTGCATGACTTCTCTAATAAACCCAGCAACTTGGAGCCAGGTTTACTCCGCACGGATTGGCTTCCTCTTGTCTGGAGTAAAGCGACGCAACCTCTGCTTGATTGGCTTCGCATTGGGAAACACCTTGAGTTTGTGCTCGGCCAGTTCTCTCGGGACTCCTGGCATATCTGTGGGCTTCCATGCGAACATGTCCCAGTTGTCCCTCAAGAACCGGATGAGCACGCTTTCCTATTTGGGAGGTAGGACTGCCCTGATAGTCTCTGTCTTCGAGGCATCAGGGAGGTCGAGGCTCACTTCCTTGGTCACCACGGTCACCTGGATGGCTGTGGTGGAGACCGACTCATGAGTCAGGATCGGCAGATCATCCTTTAGGAGCTTGGTCGCATCATCGACGAGTCAGCACTGAGCCACCACGGTTGTTGTGGTGAAGGCTGTCTGAAAAGCCTCCCGAGCACAGAGAGCAGAGCCCTTGAAGTCCGCCCACATGGAGAGAACTCCACGTGGGGCCGGCATCTTCAGGACTAGGTATGAGCAGTGGGGTTCAGCCATGAACTTGGCTAACCCGGGCGGCCCAATGATGGCGTTGTAGGCGGAGTCGAAAGTGGCCACCTCGAAGCGCAGAGTCTCCTGCGGAAGTTTTCCTATTTCGAAGGTGACGGGCTGGCTAATGTGCCCCAGTGGGTATTCTCTCTCACCGGGCATGATCTCAAAGAACAGACTGTCCGACTCCTCCAAATCGCTGATGGAGAGCCCCGACGATGATACTGGTCCCACCATCGATCAGAGTCCTCATGAGTCGGCTCTCATGGACCACCGGGCTTACCAGCAGGGGGTATTTGCCTGGGTGATAATACTTTAGCCAGTGGTCCACCCAACTGAAGGAGATCGGCATGTCCGACTAGTTGTATGGCTCTGGAGGTTCCTTGGTGGCGACCATGACTTGGTGGTCGTCCAGCTTCTGCTGCCTCTTGCTTTTAAGGGAACCATGTCCCCCGATGATGACGTTGACGTGTCGGTTGACGTTAGGAAAGCCGGTGCCCTTGGGTCTGTTCTGCTGAGGTGGAAGTCCTTGATCATGCGGTAGTGGAGGTGGTGGAGGCAGAGCTACGAAAGGTCTGCCATGAGCGATCGAAGCCTTGAAGTCCCTGCAGTCGCGCAGGGTGTGGTGCATCTCCTTGTGGTAGGGACACAGTGCGTCGAGGAGTTGGTCAAGTGACCACTCTCCCTCTTGCCTTGAGGAATGCACAGGCGCATGGGCGGTGGCCCCACAGTCTGGACTTCCTCCCGAGGTCTCTTATCCTAGCGGCGATCCTGTCGCGAGGGCTCTTCGTGGTTCCCTCGATCTTCTCGCTGTGCGTCGACCAAGTCCTGAACTCGCTCGTCTGCGGTGATGTATTGGTCAGCATCACGGAAGAGCGGCTTAGATGTGATTGGAGACTTCTGCAGGAGAGCCTTCATGAAAGCTTCATCATTGGAACCGTGGAAGAAGTGATCGATCATCGCCACGTCAGCAATGTTGGTAATTCGATTCCGCATTGACTGAAAACGCTTGAGGTACGAGAGAAGACCCTTGCCATCCTTGCGCTTGATGGATTTGAGGTCCCAAGGCTATGCTGGCTTATCTGACAACGGCTGGAAGTTGGCGATGAAGTGTCTATAGAAGTCATCCCAGTTGTCGATGCAGTGGCGCCTGAGGTGACGCAGCCACTGTAGCGCATCTTGTCCCAGGACGATTGGGACATAGGCAGTCATCACGTCTTCGCTTGCACTGGCTGCAGTCGAGTACACAGCCAACCAGCCGCTCGGGTCGAGCTTTGCCACATACTTGTTGACATTGGAGACTTTGAAATTCTGAGGCCACGCTACCCCATGAAGCCAAGTGGTGAAAACTGGGATTCTGACCACGCCACGATGGGCTGGTTCGTACCAACCTCCATCTTGAGCTACTGCTGAGAGCCAATGGACCGGCTCCATTGCCTCTGGAGTGATGAGTGATTGTCAACAGTAGCAAGACCTAGAAGGACTTGTGCACAAGACCTCTGATGGACAGGAGGCCCTCCGATGGACAGGAGGTAGAGGGAAGTTCTCCGAAGGATTGGAGGTATGCTCGGTGTTTGTCGGCCATGGGAGTTTGGTACACGGAGGAGCGGCATGGTGACGGTAGGAGTAAGTCCTCTGAAGGACTACGAGGCTACCCCGATGGACAGGGGATGCCGGGCGCCACCGTGCTGCTCCAACCCGAATGCGTGGCGCGAAGGCATGCGAGGGAGGCTTTGGCGGTTTCGGCTCAAAACCGCCACCCAAGCTACCCAAGCCTTGGTGAGTTGGGTCACGACTCGCCAAGATAGAGAAGATGGGCCAAATCCGGCACAGGCAGAGACTTCCTAAAGTTTCCCGGTTTCTGACTTCAAAACTGGGGGCGGATCACTGATTGGACTACTGGCCACATGGAGAACATCCGAGAATTGCGTGGAACTTACGAAGATCAAAACTTCATCGTGGTCGTCCGTCCCGAAATATCCTGTAATCTTTCGTTTGAGTCCTTAGGGTTTGTCTAGCTGTAGGGACCTAAGTGCAAAACTGTCTAAATAGCACTCGGGTATGAATAGGTCTAAGGCAGGTCTTTAGAAGTGCTCTTGGCTGCTAGGATTAGTCTTCACTTGGTGATTTTCGTCCTTAAGCTTTGAGCACTATTGTTAGGGAGGTTAGAGTAGGATTTAGCCTCCTAATCTTGAGGGAAGGTGAGGGTGGTTGCTTGGGATGAATTTCTGCTTGTATGCTGAATCTTTAGACCCTTCTTGGGCACTTAATCGAAGCAAATTCATGCAGCAACCTTGTGTTCTTCTCCTCCCCCTCTTTCTTTGGTTTTAGGGTTCAATCCTTGGCTTTTTGGGTGTTTGCTTTGGTCAAGCTTGGATCCTTTCGTTCGCTGATGTTTTGGACTTGCTAGGACGTGGAGATCATGACTTAGTTCATCTCAATCCTACTGGATTGTCACGAGCAAGCCTCTTTTGTGTTTTCCCCTTTCTTGCCCAAAGATTGCCATTTCACGAGATCTGAAATTCCCGCTGATTCCATGGTCACTTTGTGTTGATCTTTTGTGAAAAGTTTTGGAATAGGGTCCAGATAGCTTGTGCAAAATTTCGTGAAGATTGGACAAGATTTGTTCTGGTTTGGGTTGGAAAACCCCCTGTCTGCGACTCTACCGGACAGTCCGGCAGAGGCCACCGAACAGTCCGGTTCCACCGGATAGTCCGGCAGCGCCCACCGGACAGTCCGGTGTGAGGCTCTGCCCGGGTCGTGCCACCGGATAGTCCGGCAGCAGGCACCGGACAGTCCGGTCCCTCCGGACAGTCCGGTGTTGGCCACCGGACAGTCCAGTCCTGCCAGGAAGCTGCAGTGTTTTTCCCATTTTGGTTTTTCCGCTCTATTTTAGCTTCGGATTTTTGCATTCCCCCTTTAAGACTATTTTCTTTGCTTGCTGTGAGTCAGTGAGACGCACCTCGGTGCGGTGAGTGTCTTGTGGCGGTTTTTGCAAAGTTCGTTGCCCCGGTGTCATTCTTGGTCGGATCTTGAGTTTTCTTGCATTGGTGCGTATCCTCACAGTGGACGGCACCCTTGCGCTGCTTGGCACGTATCTGTTTAGTGGGCGGTGCCTAGTTTCAGTTTCTCTTGAGATTTGCAGAGCATCCACTTGGGGGTTGTGTTTTTGAGTTTTCAAATGCTCCTATTCACGCCCCCTCTAGTCGCACGTCTCAGTCCTACAATTGGTATCAGAGCCGGTTAGGTTTCTTCATATCTTTACCGGTGAGAAATTAGTAGCGACTATGACTCACTCCGGGAAGATTCCGGTCCTTGGTTCCGATGGCTACTCCTACTTGAAGGGTAGGATGAGAGCTTTCTTGCTTAGCCAGGGCCAGGACATATGGGATGCTACTCAGAGTGCGAACTTTGTGGTGCTTCCAGTTGCTCAGCGCACTACCCCAGCGATTGTGGCTCAGCATGAGGCGAACGCCAAAGCTATTAACTTTCTCTTCTCAGGACTTGGTCCAGTTGATTATGAGAAAGTGAGCCACCTTGAGACTGCCCGTCAAATCTGGTCCCTACTGAGTGCACACCATGAGGGCACTGCTACTATCAAGGGGCGTCTTGTTGAGACTTACAGGCGCGAATATGAAAATTTCGTTCAGAAGCCTGGTGAGTCCATCGATGACTTGTTTGGTCGTTTTCAATCGATCATCAACAGGTTGCACGTTAACTCCAGCCCTGAGAGGATCCCGTACACCGATCATCAGCAGGCTATCAAATTGCTGTATGCGTTGGACAGGAAGGTATGGGAGATCAAGGTTAACTCGATCATCGAGTCTGAGGCCTATGACACAATTGGAGTGGAGACTCTTTACAACAAGCTCAAGGCCACAGAGGTGGATTACAAGTTGAGAGATTCTCTCACTTGTACTGGCTACAAGAGCCTAGCCTTGGCTTCTCCCTCCTGTGAGGCCGCTCCTAACCCCCAGCTTCACAACTTTTCATTTTTTGCTCTTATGTCTGTTACAGAGGAGGAGTTAGCATCACTTAGGGATGATGAGCTTTGCCTGGTGTCTAGCCGGTTTCAGTGTGTCTATGACAACCGGATGAGCAAGAAGTGGGGCAAGAGGCCCAAGTGCTTTGAGTGCGGAGAGGTCGGCCACTTCATCGCCGAATGCTGGAACAAGCAGAACGACTACTACAAGAAGGGCAAGAGCCACTCCCGCGACTCCAACAAGTACCACTCCAGCAAGCGCGACCACACCAAGCACCGCTTTGGCAAGATCAAGAACTTCTGAAAGCCTTTCAAGAGCTACCAGAAGGACAACTGGAAGCGGGACAAGGCCTTCTTCGCCGAGCTTGGTGGTCTGTGCGGCGGATCGTCTTCCTCCTCCTCGTCTTCGTCAAGCTCAAGCGATGAGGAGATCGTCACCAAGCGAGACAAGAGGAGGGACCAAGGCGGTCCAGATGGACTCTGCTTCATCTCCACCAAGTCCAAGCGCAAGCACAAGATGCACCGGAGATCCTTTTGCTCCATGGCTCTTGAGGACAAGGACGACAAGGGCAACAACAACGACTCCTCCGATGAAGAGGTAACTCCTGAGCAAGCTGAAATTCTTGAGATGTTGGAGGCAAATAGTCATGAGTTGAAAGCCCAGGATAGGTTGTTGGAGAAGGCAGCCAAGATGCTGCAGAAGCAAAAAGCCAAGTTGGCAGATGCTTTAGCTGAGATAGAGAGGCTGAAGAGTGTGCCAGCCCAGCCTAGTGAGTCTGAGTGCCCTACTACTTAAGAGACTTTGATGAGAGATCTCTATGAGCAGAAGAGCAAGTACGCTCATCAGGTAGAGGAGATGGATAGGCTGAAGGTAGATTTAGGCAAGCTCTAGTCTAAACTGGATGAGCCTATTTTGAGTGATGTGCCTGAGTGTGAGATGTGCCCTCACCTAGCTCTTGACATAGCTGAGCTGAAAGTGAGGTGTGAGGGACAGCTCAAGGAGTTGGAGGAGCTTAGGGCTAGACCCACGCTTTTGGGTGCGTGGATGGTTTGTCCTACCTTGGAGAGTGAGCTTGTGCAGTTGAGAGCTGACCTTGAGGTGCTTTCAGCACCCCCCGACACTTGTGAGAACTGTCTCACTCTGAGGTTGATATTGGTGGATAGGGATGCCACCATTAAGAAGTTAGAGAAGTCTGCTCCCTCTATTCCCTCTCTAGACTGCCCCACTTGTGCTACCCAGACTTTAGTTCTGGAGGATCTAAGAGAGGAGAAATAGACTTTGGTTCATGAGAACAACCGGTTGAGAGAGGTGCTCAGTTGGATGTATGCTAGAGAGCCCCAACTTAGGATGATCTTGGAGAGCACCAAGAGAGCTGAGGGTGATATGAGTGGACTTGGGTTAGGAGAGTGCAGTACTTCGGGTGAGAAGAAGAGTTCCCCAATTAAGCTTGAGACTGCCTCTCCTCAGCCAAGCCCTACTGTTGATGGGGTTTACCACGAGCCTCCCAAGGCTGCCCAAAGAAGCAGTTCTGGATGCCCAAGCCCTCACAGGCTAAGCTGTATAGAGTAGTGATTGAGATTCTCAAGCCTCCAGGGAGCAAGGAGAGAGTCCAACAGCCTGTTCCACCCAAGGCTACTCCACCTAAGCCCAAGGCTCAGCCTAACCCTACTCCCATGACGCCTGTCTACCACTGTGACTTTTGCTAGTGGAATGGCCACTTGGAGGAGTTTTGCTTCAGGAGGAAGCGAGTTGAGAGGCAGGAGAGAGCCTGTGGGAATCAGGATCAGTTCTACCAGGGTGGTAGGCAGGATCCTCCCCGTCGCGGTGAGATGAGAGACCATTTTGCTGGTCAGAGAGGAGGCGGCTTTCAGGACCGTGCTCCTGTTGGAGAGAGACGCTTCCCCGGTTGAGCTCCTAGTCATTTTTAGTGCGGCTATGGACCTCGTGACCGAGGCTTTGGAGGTAGAGGGTTTGAGAGCTCACGCTTTAGAGGTCGTGGGTACCTAGGTAGACGTGATGCTTACTTTAACTGTGCTTACCCCACTTTTGAGCAGATGGCTCGGCACTGGTTCAGCAGGTTCACTAACCCCAGTGCCAGACCGTTTGCTCACTCTCTCTTTCCTTAATTTTGCAGGATCGAGGCCTGGAGGACATATGGAGCATGGACTCCGGCTGCTCTAGGCACATGACAGGGCACCGCAGATGGTTCTCCAACCTCAACCCCGTGAGCACCAAGGAGTACATCACATTCGGGCATAATGGTCAAGGTAAAGTGTTGGGTGTTGGTTCTGTTGCTCTTTCTGGTAAGATTTCCCTGAGAGAAGTTGCTTTGGTGAGGAATTTGGGGTTCAATTTGGATTCTGTCTCACAACTTCTCAAGGAAGGGTTTGAGGTTCATTTTAAGGAGGGTTCTTCTTGTGTGCTTGATGCTAAGGAAAACCTTGTTTGTCAGATTTTGCCCTATGGGCAGATTTTTAAGGTTGACCTTGCATCTGTTTTTGGCCCTCCTCGGTGTTTGGTTGCTAGTCCTTCTGCTGATATTTGGAAGTGGCATAGGAGGCTTAGCCATTTGAGTTTTGATCTGCTAGTCACGTTGAGCTCGATGGGTCTGATTCGAGGATTGCCCAATTTGAAAGAAGAAAAAGACTTAGTATGCCACCCCTGTTGTCATGGCAAGATGGTTGCTGCTTCTCATGCACCTGTCAATCAAGTGAGGACCTCTTACCCTGGTGAGCTGCTACATATGGACACGGTTGGTCCTGCTCGAGTACAGTCGGTCAGTGGGAAGTGGTATGTGCTTGTAGTTGTGGACGACTTTTCTCGCTATTCATGGGTGTTCTTCATGGAATTCAAAGATCTTGTACTAAGTGTTGTTGTTGGCAAGATCTGCCAGTTATCACCTGTATCAACCCGATCTACTTATTCTCTGAGCTTCACGACATAGATCGGATCGTGCACACTTTACCATCATGCTATCCTTTGATGTTATTATCTTTTGCAATATATGCTGCGTCAAGCCACCGCCATATTTTGCTAGATTGCATGATACAAGAGGCTTGGTTAGGTTGATGTTGGTACATCTGTTTAATTCCATGCATTCTTGCAGCTCGATCGGTTTCTAGCTAGAGATAATACTCTGTTTATTTATTACGCTAGTTTCTATTAAAGATCCGATCTGGGTAAGTAGATCACTTTATTTCTATGCATCTTATATGCATCGCCCAAGCAACGTCGGATTGGCTCGTGGAGTATCGATGGAGGTTTGCCAATGTCAAGACCCGATGTGGGAGAGCCGATCTGAGCGATCCGGCTAGTATTTAACGTTTACCCTATTTTGTTTGTTTATGCAGAGAGAACAGGAGTCGACCACCGAAGCACTCCGCGAAGAGATCCAAAGGATCACGGCTCATGCCCTCATACGGCAGTCAGAAGCAACCATAAACCGCATGGACAATATTGTGGTCAAGACTGTTAGAGCTGCCTTGGCCGGTGAACCACTGCATATCACTGGTCCTGAGCTGAACGGCCATGTCAGAGAAGCTATGTTCTACTCTAGGCCACTCACGCCCATTCATATTGAGGTTCAGGGGGATAACGTCGCCAAATTCATCATGCACCCTCCACGTGACGGCATTCCCCTGGAGCCTCATGCTTACTCTACGCCACCACTGATCATCCCTGAGGGATACTTCTGCCAGCTTAGTTACCGACAGCTGGAAGAAGGGGAGCGACCTCCCCACCCATATCCCAATCCAGTAGTTGTCAACAAGCAACCAGCTCAAGCCCAAGGTACACCGGAGGCTCAACCACGCCAAAAGCCGACGAAATAGGCTGACCAGGAGATGATTGAGTGGCAGCGCGCCTACAGAACTGGGCCGATCCAACTCGATCAGGCCAGATATGTTCCTGTAGGTGACCTCAATGGTGTTGTGCAGGATATCTTGAAGAATCAGTATGGGATGGCGCCCAAATGGGGGGCAATTACTTACGCTAAACCTTATCCGGAGGCGTACGATCTCCTGGAACCCCCTCCGAAATTCAAGATCCTAGATTTCACCAAGTTCAGCGGCAACGATGGTGCTAATACCATTGAGCACATCAGTCGATATTTGGCATAGCTAGGCGTCGCCTCATGAGCCGAGTATATGAAGATTCAGCTCTTCTCCTTGTCGCTCACTCGGCCAGCGTTTGGGTGGTACACCACGTTGGCCCCGGGATCAATTACTACGTGGAAGCAGCTGGAAGAAAAGTTCCATGCCCAATTCTTCTCTGATTCTAATGAGGCAACTTTGACTGACCTGGCTAGCATCTACCAGTATCTAGGAGAATCGGTCCAGCAATACATCCAGCGGTTCCATGAATTGAGGAATAGGTGTTACTATCTCCACCTACCGGAGAGGTCATTGGCAGAGCTGGTTTCAAGGGCATGAGCAACACCATCAAAGCAGTTTACAGGCCGACTGATTTCGAATCTGTCAGCCACTTGGTGTCCACAGTTTCGGCCTATAAACGCAGTCACCCTGAGATCCTCCAAGAGAAGCACAGGAGGAACATCGGCTACATGCAAGCTGATGATGATGACACGTTGGATGACGCAGATACATACCTCGTCCAATGGTCGAGGAAGAGACAGCTGCTACAGTGTCAGTGGGTAAAGGAGCCCAAACCCACTCCTGGCTTCAACTTCGACGTATCCAAGATTGAGCAGATCTTCGACTTACTGCTTAAAGAGAAGCACTTGGTACCACTGGCCAGGCATCAAACGCCCTCGGCCGAAGAAGTACGTGGCCGCAAGTACTGCAAGTGGCATAACAAACTCGATGGTCATGACACTAATGACTATAGGGTCTTGAGGACTGAAATCCAGAGGGCCATCGAGCAGGGAAGGCTGGTTTTTGCCTGCCCTCCAATGAAGATCGAGACAAAGCCTTTTCCCGGTCAACTCGATGCACGTAGTCCTGCCACCCTGGGAATGGGAAGATTCGCTGATTGGCTCAACTGAATTGGCTTTCGGTGCTCGAGTGCAGGGAGCGATCACCGCAGGGAGAGTCCTTCGCCGTACCATGGAAGAGCCCAGCCCTGGGCCATCTGTCTCAATCAACATGGTTCGGGCCACTGCAGAAGAGAAAGGGAAGGCCAAGGCTGACCCATGCGATGACCCACCTCTTGAGTTTAGGGCTGAAGAGCACACTTCGGCCAGAACGATCGAAAGAAACTGTCAATTCTGCCCAAACTCTGGGGTGTTGATGGGATTATACTCATGGCATCACCATCGTAATGAGGAGCGCCATCGCGAGGAAGAAGCATACTACCGTGAGCAGTGTCGGCGTCGCGAGGAGCATCATCAGGAGTACCCACGCTCTCCCAGGCATGACACAACGATGGGAGAGCCCACGGGAACACGACGAGTGCCTCAACCTCGCCAAACACAGGGAGCACTGGAGCTGCCGATACTTCTACTACTGCTGGAGCCAAGGCATGAGCAGGCTCCCCACCCCTGATGAATGCCCGGAGTGTTCTATCCGCAGGACCAGGCATGACAGGCCGTCAGTGTTCGAGCGCTTGAGACGTGCGCCCTCACCGCCTTGCCGCCGCATGCCTTCACCGTGGTATGGACGCGGCCCCTCTCCACCGCCACGATGGCCCGAGTCCCCATCAAAGAAGCGACAAAGATCCCCTCTTCCAAGGCAGGCGTCACCTCCTCCGCAGCAGCGTGGACTGCCGATCCAACAGGCCAATGATGGTCATCATCGCAAGGAATGCCACTTGCCAAGGTGGTGTCCGGCAGGCCTGTCCAAGTCACAAAAGCACAGGGTTCAATGTCTACGTTGCTTGGAACAAGCCGAAGAGGAGTACCTTCGGCAGCTGAAGAAGTTTGGTGGCATCTTTGACATTCCAAGTTTGCGTCCAGAGCACAACTTCATGTGGAAGCGCAAAGTGCAGTACGAGGTGGCCGAAGCACCAGCCAAACCAGCTGTGGCCGACTCGTCAAAGGTGAGCGAAAAAGACAGAACCTTGGACATGAACAGCGACAGTCAATCAGACCACGGGGATGACTTTGAAGGGGAAGTCAACGTAGTTCTGAAGAAGGCCACAGTGGACGTCAACATGGTCTTCTACTTGCCAGACGATGTCTGACCCCCCAGTGAGGAGTAGATGGCCGAGTCCATGGCGCAGCTCAGCCTCGGCCCCGCAGCCGCTATTTTTGAGAAGCCGATCAACAAAAATATCGGCACCTTAAGCCATTACACGTAAAGGGGTTCATCAATGGCAAGCTCGTTAGCAGGATGCTCATCGATACAGGTGCGACCGTTAATATCATGCCATATTCCTTGTGTCGCAAGCTTGGCAGGTCTACGGAGGATCTTGTTGATACCAACATCACACTGAATGATTTCAAAGGGAACCCGTCGAAGGTCAAAGGGGTTCTCAATGCTGAGCTGACAGTTGGCAGCAAGACCATGAACACTTCATTCTTCGTTGTCGATGATAACGGCCCTTTCTTTGTCCTGCTTGGCCGACATTGAATCCATGCCAACTACTGCGTCCCGTCGTCCATGCACCAATGCCTGATTCAGTGGAACGGCGACGAGATCGAAGTAGTCCCTGCTGACGAGTCTTGCGACGTTGCAATGTCTAAGTCACAATTTTGGACAGAAGAAACGGACTGCCTCTCGGGTCGGCAAGACTCGAACTGGAGCTTTGTCGACCTAGCAAAAAATGGGATCATGCCGGTTCATGCAACCGGCAACCAGCATTAGATGACGAAATAGCTAGTGTATCCGCCGATCTCTCTGATTGGCTCACTGGTTAGTATGAACTTTCTATGGGTTCACAACCCATAGTGTCCGATCTGCGTGATTGGCCCCAAAAAATTTGTAATCATATTTCGTGTAAGATTTCTGCGTTGGCTGAGTCATGTGATCGGCCCCAAAGCATTATTGTTATACATGTTTTTTCCGATAAGGATGTTCTTTATCGTGATGATCAATCAACCCCTGACGAAGAAGGGTCAGAAGTTGCGCGCTCTCATCCCTCTCCGGCGTCATCAGGATCCACGCAGGAATTCACAGAAGAGGGCAAGCTCGGTTTTGGTTTCATGCCATCTGACGAGCTTGAACAGGTCGACATCGGCTCAGGGGATCGACCAAGGCCAACGTGGATCAGTAAAAAGCTCGACCCAGAGTTCAAAGCCAAGTTGATCGAGTTGCTCAGGGAGTTCCCAGATTGCTTTGCCTAGGAGTACCACGAGATGCTAGGTCTTGATCGGTCTATTGTTGAACATCGGCTGCCGATCAAGCCCGGTTTTTGACCATTTGCTCAACATCCTAGGAAAATCGACGCAAAAATCATTGATACGGTCAAAGAAGAGATAGAGAAGATGATCCGTGCTGGGTTTATCCGCCCTTGCCGATATGCCACTTGGATATCGAGCATTGTCCCTGTTTGGAAGAAGAACGGTAAGCTCAGGATATGCATCGATGCCCATTGCAGAGTCACTCATCGATGCCCATTGCAGAGTCACTCATCGATGCTGCAGCTGGTCATAAGATGATGAGTATCCATGATGGCAATGCCGGGTATAATCAAATCTTTATGGCCGAAGAAGATGTTTACAAGATAGCTTTTCGTTGCCCACAGGGTTTATTTGAGTTTGTGATCATGACCTTCAGCTTACGCAATGCCAGAGCAACTAACCAGTGGGCCATGAACTACATCATCCATGATCTCATCGGCCGGCTCATGGAAGTATACATTGATGATGTGGTGGTCAAGTCAGTGTTGCAGGAGAACCACTTAGCTGATCTGCGTCAAGTCCTCGAGCGTAATCGTAAACATGGCATGAGGATGAATCCCGATAAATGCGCGTTCGGCATCTCTGCCGGACAATTCCTTGGGTTCATGATCCATGAACGAGGTATAGACATCGGTTCGAAGAGTAAGGATGCCATTGATACAATGACACCACCAATGACCAAAAAGGAGCTTTAGCAGCTCATCGGCAAGATTAACTACATCAGGAGGTTCATCCCTAACCTTTCGGCAAAACTTGAAGCGTTTATACCTTTGGTCAGGACATAGCATAGCAGGGAGTTCGTGTGGGGCCCTGATCAACAACTGGCGTTTGACAACCTGAAAAGGTACTTAACAGTACCACCAATGATGGCCCCACCTCGACTCGACCTCCCATTCATTGTCTATCTTTCGGCCGATGAAGTTTCCATCGGCTCTGTCCTGATTCAAGAAGTCGACGGCAAGGAGGGTGTCATCTACAATCTCAGCCGACGGTTACTCGACGCAGAGACCAGGTATTCTGAGATATAACGCTTAAATTTATGCTTATATTTTACATGCACCAAACTGCGGCACTACATGCTCAACGCCGAGGTGTTAATAGTTTGCAAAGCCGATGTCATCAAGCATATGTTGTCAGCCCCGATCCTGAAAGGGAGGCTCGGCAAATGGATGTTCGCTTTGTCAGAATTTGACATCAAGTTCCGACCAGCGAAAGCCATCAAAGGCCAGGCGTTAGCCGATCTTATTACAGAGCGATCGGCTCCACAGTCCCATTTCATCGGCATATCATCCTGGGCCTTGTTCTTTGATGGGTCCGCGTGCGACACTTGTTGTGGCATCAGGCTTTACATCATCTCCCCTCAGGGGGCACAATATGAATTCAATTTTCACCTCAAGGAGCATCGTACCAACTGTTGACGGTCGTAATCCCATGATATCAACCGTCAATTATCCACCAAATGAGGTAAAACAAGTGAATAATAATGGACTAACCTTGCTACTAATGAGTTCCACAAGATGTACATGAATATTTCGATGCAGGTACCGAAAGGCACACAAAATGGTTCGAAATACAACAAAAACCAAGGATGAGCAACATTGGTGCAATGGCATGGCCGCCCGGCCATAGGGTGTGGCCGCCCAGCCACCCCTCAGGCCATGCAGAGCCATGTCACCGTGTGACATGGTCTCCCAACTGTCTAGGTTGCCACATCATCGATCCTACGTACAAACAAACACAAAGTGGTGAAGATCCAACCATACATGAGAGCATCCAATGTATCCAAGGGTCAAAAGCCGTTGGGATGAGGATTGGCGATGTCAAGGATCTGAGGGAAGTAACATGCAACAAATCGGGGGCAGACATGTGGCCGCCCGACCACGTGCCATGGCCGCCCGCCCACTCCTCGGCGCATTTTTCACATGCAACTAACCGCCTCAACTGCCAACCGACATAGGGGAGCAATATCAAGTGTTGGATCATCAAAGGCGGTGCATCAAGTGGCCGCCCGGCCATGTAGGATGGCCACCCGACCACCGACCTACCCCCTTCAGATTACCTTCAATATAATTTCAGTTATATTTTACTCTAAGTGTATCTCCTGAGAGTGTGGTGTACTTTTCTTTTCCACACTTGCTAGGCATAGGTTGTGTTTAACTTTGTCATTCAATTCTTGTTATTCTTGCCGGTGCTATAACTCAATCCTAGACTTAGACGCTAGGCTCTGGCTAGATCCTCTCCTCTAATCAAGGACTATCTATCGTTGTTCAAGCTCCGCTTGAACACGTTTATAGCGTGCCATCCTCTCCATGCAGCTTTGCTTGGTAGCCCTACTTGGTGACAGCGTGTGGTGTGCCTGTGTAGTCCAAGCCCGTCGTTCGGGAGGCCCGTAGGTGTTAGCTAGACTCTACTTCGGGACCAACTATCTACCCCTGGTACCCTCGAGACTCTAGAATTTCGCTCGACGCAAGACCATGGCTGGTTAATTGAATTTCTTAGTTATTCACGGATAGCCTTTGCAGCCGATTAGAATTAGAGTTTGGTGACTTTTTCTCACTCGTTGTCCTCCCAGGCAACTATACCTTTTCTACGGATATCTTTGATAGACTTACCTCTACCACCATACACATATCTTTATCACATTTACCCCTGTGTACTACTAGTTGGTATAATTTATGTAAGTTTACAGTTTATTCAATTTGAGTGTATTCAATTACACTCTTGAGCCTACGGCTTCCCTGTGGAAATTTACGATACTCGGAATACTGTGAGTGAAAAGGCTACTGCGAATCTCCGTGTGCTTGTGGAGTAAAATCTGTTACGCTAAGAGACGTCAACAAGCTTTTTCTAGCGCCGTTGCCAGGGAAGCAATTGGCCAAGAGATAATTGATACCTCATTTCGAACCTGTATACTTGATAAGTTTTACCGCTAGTTGTTAACATGCTCACTTTTCTCTGTTGTTTTGTTATGGTTGCAATAGAGAGGTGTATGACCGGTTTCGACCTGCCGGAAAACTACCACAATAACCCAGAGTCACTGCTCAGGAGAGTCCATGCAAAGACTATCCACGGGCAGCGACCTGTACCAAGGGATCTAGAACTAAGCATTTCAACCAGCACTCCAGTTACCACTATGGCTGAAAAGACTATCCGCGAGTTCTCCATCCCCTCGAGCAACAACATCCCTACGGGACCTAAAGTTCAAGTGGGAGAGAACTTCGAGCTCAAACCAGGAGTGATTCACATGGTTCAAGCTATCCCTTTTTGCGGACTAGCTACAGAAGATGCCAATAATCATCTGCATCAATTCTTAGAGATCTGCAGCACATTCAACATGAAAGGAGCATCACCGGACGCTGTCAAACTTCGTCTTTTCCCATTCTCTCTTGTTGGGAAAGCAAAACAGTGGTTCTACCTCAACCGAGCATCATTGACAACTTGGAACGCATGCTCCGATGCATTTCTTGCGAAGTATTTCCCGCTGGGAAAAACTAACGCATTGAGGAACAAGATATCGAGCTTTCAACAGCTCACTGATGAAATCGTGGCTGAAGCATGGGAACGTCTGCAAGAGTACATTGCAGCCTGCCCCCACCACGGGAGGCAAGAGTGGCTAATCATTCAGAGTTTCTTCCATGGGCTCAACTGCTCAGCACAAGAACACTTGGATGCAGCCGCTGAAGGATCCTTCCTCTCCTTGAGCATCTCGGCGGCCAAGAATCTCATTGAGAAGATGGCCACCAATCAAGGTTGGAGAGAAGAGAGGTCTAGTACCCATTCCTGTGGCGTCCATCAGATCGAGAGCACCGATATGCTCGCAGCAAAGATGGACTTGCTAATGAAGAAGCTACACGATGCCCCAGAAGCCGCTCCGGTGCAAGCCCTCGACTCTCATATGACTTGCGAAGTTTGTGGGAATACAGGACACTCTGGGAACAGCTGCCCTGAGACGCAACCCAAAGATGCGAACTTCATCGGTAACAGTACTAATGGCTTCAACGGGAATCGTCCTCAGCCAGGATGGAATTCACGACCAAATCTCCCTTTCTCTGGACAAGGTAACTCTTCAAATTCATAGCAATTTTCTAGAAATAGTTATAATTTTGATCAAAAAGCTTTGAATGATAGCATTAGTAAAAAGTTCCATGACAATGATAGAATGTTTGAATCTATTTCGTTGCAAATGGAAACTTTGAATAGTGCTATGAAAAACCAACTTAGCTTCAATAAAATGCTTGAAACTCAAATAGCTCAGTTGGCTGCTGCTCTACCTAACCCAAATGCGGGTAAACTGCCTGGTCAACCTGAAGCTCCACCCAAGGAGCACATAAATGCAGTAACCACTAGGGGTGAAAAGTCCACACAGGACCCCCCCCCCCCGTCTCCTAGTCATGCAGGTAAAACGCAGGAGAAGACTGCCGAATATAAAGACAAGGTCACAAAGGAAGATACACCTGGGAAGAAGGAAAAGCCAGCATCGAAACATCTACCTCATGAATTTCTACGACACAACGGTGCTACCATTTCCTCCAAGAAACAAGACGGTTGCCGCTGACGAACAATATAGTAAGTTCGTTGAGGTCATTAAGAAGCTTTATGTCAACATACCCTTGCTAGATGCTATGCAGGTACCGACATATGCCAAGTACTTAAAGGATATCCTCAACAACAAGAAACCCCTACCGTCAATGGAAATTGTGCACTTAACGGAAGAGTGTAGCGCAGCTATACTCAAGAAAAAGGACCCTAGAAGCCCTACCATCTCATGCTCGATTGGTACCCAGCACTTCGATCAAGCGTTGTGTGACCTTAGAGCCAGTGTCAGTGTAATGCCGAAGGTCATCTTCGACAAGCTGAATCATGACGCAGTCGCTCCCACAGCTATGTGTTTACAGCTTGCGGATCAATCCGTCCGTTACCCTGAAGGAGTGGCAGAGAACGTTCCAGTGAGAATCCAGAATTTTCTCATACCAGTAGACTTTGTGGTACTGGATATGGAGATTGACTCAAAAACCCCGCTCATCCTTGGGCAGCCGTTTTTGAGCACCGCCGATGCAACAATCGATGTCGGAGCAGGAAAGGTTCACCTGAACATTAATGGCAAGAAGGAAACATTTGCCTTCAAACCAAAAGTGGAACAATGCAACAAGGTGAAAACTTTCAAGTGCTAGGCCAAGAAAGATGAACCCAAGGTCAAGACCGGGACCAATCAGTCAAATTCAAAAGAAGACAGTCTTGTGGCATTTATGCTGAAGAAATTGAAAATCGAAACTGAGATTCAACAAATGGAGTATGAGAGGGCAATGCAAAGTAGAAGATCGAGGAGCCGAGAGACGAGGTACGACAGGCCCAGAACTGCACTAGGAGGCAAAGCTCCTGTGAACAGATACGGTGCTGAAAGTAAATTGACTATGCCAAAGTGGCCAACTCAACCAGCACCCGAGAACAAGGTCGGCGTTGAGGATAATGTGACTAACCCAAGGCGACGCAGAAGAAATAGAACACAATGGAAGGCAGCCCCCAGCTACAGTTTCTTTGAAACCCCGAAGGGCAAGACATGGGCTCCCATCGCCAAAAGGTAAATTGGCACACTACCCATCGACGGCATATTTAATTTTCTCGCCAAATTTTAATTCCCGCATCCCACTGCACGTTTAATTTTGGTTCAGTTAAATTCTTGGATTTAGTCTATTTTCCTGAAAATGATGCATTGTCGAGAAAAAATTGAGTGGCCGGCCGGCCACATCATGTGGCCGGCTGACCACCCCCCTGCCTCTCTCCCTTTTTCTCTTTGCATAGGGCAGCAGCTACACCTCCCTTTACCTTCTCCCAATACAAAGCAGGGAAGATGCTCACAAAACACCATCATTTGGCCAGCCACTCACTCATTTTGCTGCCCACCGTCCAAAAATTCTGCACCACACACGTCCCCTCTGCACTCTATGAGTATGCAGGGCTGTTGGGGCCTCAGGCCATGGCCGGCTGACCAGGCTTGGTGGCCGCCCGGCCACCTCAGTTGGCCGCCTGGCACCCTGCGCTGCCCCTTGCTGCTCCCCTCGCTTATAAATACGTGCCCCCTGCTTCCTAGCTCAGTGCACCAACCAGCAACGCAGTTGCACTCTCCTCTCCCTCTCTTAGTCTCCCATTTAGTGTTTAACTAAGTGTCCATGCTTAGTAAAATAATGCCCGAATAAAATTTGGTTAGCCAAATAAAATACTGGCAGCACTCTCTCTCAGTTGTGCAAAAATGAGAACATTTTGTGGAGGCTCTGCCCCACAAGGACGCTGATTTTTTTTTCAGACGACTAACCCGCTAACGCTAATCTTTATTGTCGTCTGTCCTTCGGGTATCGTGTGTTGTTTTTGCTCTGTCTTGCAGGATGAAGAGTGTGCTCAAGAAGGCGAAGAAGGCCATTAGCAAGGCAGGACAGCACATTCGCTGGTCATCTTCCGACAGCTCCGGCCCCGCTAGCTGGCATGCTGCCTCTGAGAGGATGTCCATCAGCACAGAGGAGCTTGAAGAAATTTAGACGTCATTCGTCCACCGGCCCGTACTCATCCTCGAGTCGCAACTCGTGCCGCGTGGTTAAGAAGAGGCCAAGGCATTAAGGCTTTTGAACCAAAAGAATTATGCCTTGACCAAATACTTCGACGAGGTCCTCCTCGTTGACACTGGCATGCGGGAGGAGTTCAACGAGGTATTCCAGGCCATGGGCTGGACTAACTTTGCAAAAGTCCCAGAAGGAGGAATCATCCTTCTCACTAAGGAATTTCTCATGACGCTCCGCACCGACACTCGAAGGGAAGGTACATTTGTCTGGTTCCGCCTTTTCAATACTGATTATGAGCTTACACTGCGCCAGTTTAGCAACTTGCTAGACTTCTCACCACAGTGCTCTATGGCTGAGGATCCTACTGGCTTTAATTCACAAGAGTTTTCGAAAGAGCTAGCTGGTCCTAATCCTCCTAGGAAAAAGAGCATCACTTGCATCACACACCCTACCAAGCGGTTTCGTGCTTACCATGGTCATTTTCCCACAGGAGGATACCTGTTGTGTCACAGTAGAGGATATTAGGTGTCTTTATGCCATGTGGAAGAAGAAAAAGTTTGCACCTGTTGTTAGCATGATCCGCCATTGGCAAGGCCTAGTTTCCAATGTTTCTACAATTTCTATCACTTCATTTGTGACTAGGATTGCCAATGGGTTAGGAGTGCTAACAAATGCAACTGTCACTTTCATGCCTAATGATCCCTCATGGGTGGTTAAAGATTTACACTTCATCCATGCACACTTCCTGAGGAAAGACGCACAGGGAAAATATTACATGACATATAGAGGTTACGATGTTGAGCTGCCGCTCCCAGCACCGTAGTTCAAATTGTACTCTGTGAGGACACTAACCGTGCAGCTAGAACCTGCACCTGCACCAGAACCTAAACCAGCAAGAAACAGTGTCGCCGGAGTTATGACTCGCGCCCAACGACGTCAAGCCGAAGAAAGACTCCGCAAGGCCTATGAGGAAGCACAAGAGCCAGGTGCCGAGCCTGCTTGGGCTCATCCAGGCGCTAGACCCTCCCAGGTTAACCCAGGAGGCACACTCGCTTGGGGAAGCCAGGCAGAATCATGGCACAGTTCATGGAACTCCATTGTACCTTCAGTGAACCCGACGCCGTCCTACCACAGGTGGAGGTGAGCCATCTTATGAACAAAGTGTAGGTCCATCCCACTCTGCCCATTACACTGGTGATGGGTACATGAGGAACATCAATGCCCTCTTTGGGGCAATGGACCTCCAAGAGCACCGCACCTTGGGGATGATGGACAGCATCAGCCAAATCCAGGAGACACAAGAGATCGACCACAACATGCTCTTGGAAACAAGAGCAACTGTGGAACGCATGCAAGAGCAGAACCAGAGCTACTACAACTGGACAGGGTTCTATCCCAACTAAGCTTCATTGAAGCTTGGGGGGAAGAACCGCATAAGCATAAAGGTATGTATCCCATCTCGCCTCTTGTTCGTCTCTGTGCTCATCTATAAGCTGTGCCACACCAAACGTCATTTCTGCCCACTTATGAGAGTAGTGCCTATGTATCTTTTAGTCCTAGTTTTCTAAAAAAAATGTTTGTATCTTAAATAACTCCCATGCTTAACTGTAAATTCACTTGCTAGCTTCATTTTGGAAATGATGAATAGTTGCTCTATCAAGTGAATGGTTTAATTCTTGCATGACAACTTATGCTTAGCTTAGTCCTATGTTGGTAAATAAAGAAAAGCAAGCCTGAGCTTTACTTTGTGGATGACATTTGTGATAACAAGCCTAAGTTGTTGTGAGATAATGATATAACTTAGCGTGGGATAATTCTTTCAAGTTCCTAGTAAGATGAATTTCTCAGGTTTTTATTTTGAAAATGACAAAATAAGCTCCCCATGGTTTAAAATTCCAACCAGAGCCAAATATGCTTTACACGTTCAAAACCAGCTACAAAGAGCTGCTTATATATGTTTTGAGCTTTGTCAAATTTTGAGTCTCTTTGAGTAGAAATATCATCTTCTGTTGATAGCTGGAGTACAAAAAAATCAAACGCAAATGATCCATTCCGGACTTTGCATCCACCAAAAGTCTCCAATTACTTCTCATAATCCCATAGCCTTCAAATTTCAAGGAGTAAGGGTATGGAGCCAAAAATAAAAAGCATGCAAAAGCATGTCAAAAGAAAAAAAATGCGTGCAAAAGCACGACAAAATTAAAAGCATGCAAGTTCAAGCATGGCAAAAATAAATAAAGGCTCCATATCCCCTCCAATTCCATACAAGGCTATAGGGATGAAAATCTAGAGAAGGAGACAATTCATGCCACCACTCATACTCCAGTGATCAAACAGAAGAATTGATAAAGTATACTCTTTGGTCCAATCTTTGGCTTAGCAAAATAGACATTCTAAGTGTGCCACATTTCTTCCCCACCTAAAAGCTCCACAAAGGCTTTAGTGTAGGAAAAATGTCGGCCAAAATCATGGCCATTAGTAAGGAAACACTTCTGAGCAATCGAGAGCACCAAGGGGAAGCTTCTTTGTTTTGAAAATCATGAAAACACCTGAGAAGGACATCCAAAAAGAATGAGTTAGAATTTCTCCCACAATAAAGTTGTTCTATCTCCCAACCACCCAAGGCAAGGTAAACAAAGAGATGCACCACAGGTATTGTATATGGTAAGCTTTGATTATTTTACCACTTGGGGCAAAGGTTCGAGTGTTGAGTTGCATATAAGAATTATCCTTCATCCTCGATATAGTAGCAACCCCTGATCCACCTTCAGTCTTAGCTTTGCTCGAGGACGAGCAAAAGTTTAAGCTTGGGGGGGTGTTGACGGTCGTAATCTCATGATATCAACCGTCAATTATCCACCAAATGAGGCAAAACAAGTGAATAATAATGGACTAACCTTGCTACTAATGAGTTCCACAAGATGTACATGAATATTTGGATGCAGGTACCAAAACGCACACAAAATGGTTAGAAATACAGCAAAAACCAAGGATGAGCAACATTGGTGCAATGGCATGGCCGCCCGGCCATGAGCCATGGCCGCCCGGCCACCCCTTAGGCCATGCAGAGCCATGTTGCCACATCATCGATCCTACGTACAAACAAACACAAAGTGGTGAAGATCCAACCATAAATGAGAGCATCCAATGTATCCAAGGTTCAAAAGCCGTTGGGATGAGGATTGGTGATGTCAAGGATCTGAGGGAAGTAACATGCAACAAATCGGGGGCAGACACGTGGCCGCCCGACCACGTGCCATCGTCGCTCGACCACTCCTCGGCACATTTTTCACGTGCAACTAAGCGCCTCAACTGCCAACTGACCTAGGGGAGCAATATCAAGCGTTGGATCATCAAAGGCGGTGCATCAAGTGGCCGCCGGCCATGTTGGGTGGCCGCCTGGCCACCGACCTTGGCCGCCCGGCCACCGACCTACCCTCTTTGCTGACCTAGCACACCTACAAATACCCCCTCAGTTTCTAGGCTATAAATTGACCCCGAGAACTCATTTGTAGGGCAGTGGAGTTGAGTAGAGAGTTCTATCTTAGAGCACCACATTCTGTCCTTAGTAGTTAGGATAGTCCTGGGAGTTAGAGTTGAGTCGAGCTTTGCCTCGGAGTCTCCGGAGTTATCTTTGAGTCTGTGGTAAAACTCTTGTATCTTTTGGATTCAGATTACCTTCAATATAATTTCAGTTATATTTTACTCTAAGTCTATCTCCTGAGAGTGTGGTGTACTTTTCTTTTCCACACTTGCTAGGCATAGGTTGTGTTTAACTTTGTCATTCAATTCTTGGTATTCTTGCCAGTGCTATAACTCAATCCTAGACTTAGACGCTAGGCTCTGGCTAGATCCTCTCCTCTAATCAAGGACGATCTATCGTTGTTCAAGCTCCGCTTGAACACGTTTATAGTGTGCCATCCTCTCCACGCAGCTTTGCTTGGTAGCCCTACTCGGTGACAGCGTGTGGTGTGCCTATGTAGTCCAAGCCCGTCGTTCGGGAGGCCCGTAGGTGTTAGCTAGACTCTCCTTCGGGACCAACTATCTACCCCTGGTACCCTCCAGACTCTAGAATTTCGCTCGACGCAAGACTCTGGCTGGTTAATTGAATTTCTTAGTTATTCACGGATAGCCTTTGCAGCCGATTAGAATTAGAGTTTGGTAACTTTTTCTCACTCGTTGTCCTCCTAGGCAACTATACCTTTTCTACGGATATCTTTGATAGACTTGCCTCTCCCACCATACACCTATCTTTATCACATTTACCCCTGTGTACTACTAGTTGGTATAATTTATCTAAGTTTACAGTTTATTCGATTTGAGTATATTCAATTACACTCTTGAGCCTACCGCTTCCCTGTGGAAATTTACGATACTCGGAATACTCTGAGTGAAAAGGCTACAGCGAATCTCCATGCGCTTGCGGAGTAAAATCTGTTATGCTGAGAGACATCAACACCAACAACCAGACAGAATATGAAGCTTTGTGCAAAGGCATGGAGCTGTTGCTGGATGCGCGAGCCGAAGCAGTCGAAGTTTTCGGTGATTCAAAAGTCGCCATTAACCAATCAACTGAGGACTTCAATTGTGCAAGTGATTTGCTGTATCCATATCTCCTCGGTTGTCAAGAGTTGATGGCAAAGTTCCAGTTATGTTCAGCTCAAATGGATACCAAAGGGATGGCAATGCCGAAGCTAACAAACTCGCGCACATAGCTTCTGGCTATGCAGAGCAAGTTGAGGACGTCTGTGTCAACACCTTGCAACTGACGTCAGCCGATTGGAGAGCTGATATTCTCAATTACTTGAGGGATCCGACTCGGGAGGCAGATAAGAAGACAAGACAGCGAGCTCTGAAGCATGCGCTCATTGGTGAAGAACTTTATTTCAGAACCATTGAAGGCTTGTTGTTAAAATGCCTAGGCCCAACAGAAGCGCTCAGAATCATGCATGATGTACACGAAGGGACTTGCGGTACTCATCAATTGGCTCACAAAATGAAGTGGTTAATCAAAAGGTCTGGCTATTATTGGCCGACTATGTTGGAGGATTATTTCAAATATTATAAAGGTTGCGAGGAGTGTCAAAGATTTGGGGCCGTACAGATAGCTTCGGCTGGACCATTAAATCCTATCATCAAGCCGTGGCCGTTCAGAGGATGGGGCATGGACATGATTGGACAAATCAACCCTCCAACTAGCAAGGGCCACAAAGGGATTTTGGCCACAACCGATTATTTCGCCAAATGGGTGGAGGCTGTACCGATGGAAAATGTCACGGCCAAGGATGTGATAAATTTTGTCAAATAACACATCATTCATCAGTTTGGGACACCACAAACCATCACCATAGATCAAGGGTCTTTCTTTTTGGCAGAAGAATTCAAAAAAATTGCTAAAGAGATGGGCATCACATTGATACAATCTTCACCGTATTATGCTCAGGCTAATGGTCAGGCCGAGGCGTCAAATAAAAGTCTCATCAAGCTGATCAAGCGAAAGATTGACAAATATCCCAAGCAATGGCATGATCGGCTGGCTGAAGCATTGTGGGCATATCGAATGTCGTGTCATGGGGCTACCAAATGCACTCCTTATCAATTAGTCTATGGCCAAGAGGTCGTTATGCCTTGGGAGATCAACATCGGCTCTCGACGGTTTCAGTTTCAAAATGACGTGACAGCCGATGAATATTCAACGCTCATGAACATCAACACGGATGATCTGACGGAACTTCAGCTCTAGGCTCTCGAAAATATCAAGGACAACAAGGCCAAGTTAGCAAGAGCTCATAACAGAAAAGTGAAGCCGAAGAATTTTCAAGTTGGAGATCTTGTGTGGGAGCTCGTTTTGCCAGTTGGAACAAAAGACCCAACATATGGAAAATGGTCACCTAACTAGCACGGGCCATATCGTATAGTAGAAACCACTCTAGGAAACTCCTATAGGATGGAAACACTAGAAGGAGTACGGTTTAGCAGGAACATCAATGGCAAGTACTTGAAAAAGTACTATCCTAGCTTATGGATCAGAACCTGATCTATTTCATACAAGGCCGATGCGAAGCCATCTGGACCTGACAGAGCCGGTGTGTTAACATCGCCTTGAGAGAAAAATATAATAATAATAAAAGAAAGGTTACAAAAGTATGGGCCGATGTACCCCATTGGCCTCGACTAGCACCGATGCAAATTATGCATCGCCTTTAGAATAAGAAACATTTAACAAAGATTCTGTCCATTGTCAAATATGCTCGGGGGCATGCCAAGCAGAGGCATGCCAGTTGAGACGAAGATTCTAGTTACGAGTTCATTATACAAATGATGGAGCAGAAAGTTTATGAATGAACTGGTGGACTGCAACCAAAGCCTTCAGTCGAACCTCATCGGCTGAGTTGATGATTTGGCGATCTAATTCATCAGAGCCGATGAACAAGCTCTTGTTCAGCGAACGGATGCGCGCCAGGTTTTTCTTGAGCGTTATGGACAGTTGTTGCTTTTCACTTGCAATCTTTTCCATGTTCACATCGTTGGCTATGATGGCTGCTTCAACCTCAGATAATTCTTGTTGGAGGCATTTGATTTCTTCATTGAGTTTGATCTTCTTCGCGTCAAGCTCTTCCCTGGTTGACAGCAGTCATTCATTGACACTTTGATCATCAAGAGCCGCCTTGAGTTGGTTTGCTGCTGCACATTCCCTGGCGATTTCTTCCTTCAAAGCTAGTTGTCTAGCACAGGAAGCGATGCACGTGGTGGCCGCCAGAACATCCTCACGGAGGAAGCCCAGATGGGCCGTAGGCCAAAGCGCCCGCTTCAGGTCTAAAGGAAGAGCATCGGCGATTGACTCAAAGACCAATCGAATCTCATCACAGTCAACGACCAGTTGTTCGATTGGGACTTCCAATCGCTTCACAATGTCTTCAAGTTTGGCGACCATGTGTGCAGCAGATGAAGGCGACACAGGCAGGCTCTCGGTCATCAATGTTTCACCGATGGTAGAAGGATCAAAGTTCAACAGATTTGCCACATTGAAAGACTGACAAGGAAGGGGCAGTAAGATCAGGCAGCCTTGAGGTAAAAACAGCGTGATGAATGTATATGGTGATCTTACCTCAGGCAGATCAGCCTCTACTTCGACTCCTGCATGGCCGGATGTGTCCTCAGGTGGAGCATCACAACGTTCGGGCAAAGCTCCTCCTACATCGGCTTCATGCTCCCCACTGCGGGTATGATCATCCTGCATTGTACATAGAGTTCGTTGAATTAATGCAGATAGGTGACAGAAAATCCGGGGGAGTGGGAGAAAACTTACTGGTGAATCAGGAGGTAATGGAGCCGAGGGAGCAACTGGCTTCTTGATGGATGCCTTTTTAAATCTCGACTGGCTGGGCCCTCTCCCTTCTCGTTGCCGTTTCAAGCCAGGAGCAACAAAGATGACTTTGTCGAAAGAAGGTGCATTGGCTTGGTACACCGGCACTGGAGCCATTTGCAGATACTTAAGTGGCTGACCAAATTCATTGGTTGGGCTTGGACCTTCTTGTAACTGAGTAGAAGAAAGCTCAGATTAGATCTTAGAATAATAGTAGAAGGGAAAGAATCAACGCCGAAGTGGACATACCTCTTCCGGTGTGGCTTGGTGTTCTGAGTTGATTGCCACAAGAGCCGATGCAACTGCGCCCTGAAAGAGGTGGGGTCTCCAGTAATCCTACCAAGAGTTGAAGCCATCGGAAGTGTACACGAACTCTAGGTTACCAGGCACTTGTAGCTTCAAGTCAGAAAAGATGGCATAGGCTTTGGAAGCTACCGGAGAGTCGGTCAGTTCAGCTCGGCTCTGAATTTTCTCTTGGATGATCAGGCGTGGAGAAGTCTGATTTAAGCCGAACTGACGAGCAGCTAAGACAGGTTGGTATGATTCATACCCTAGCTTGTTGATCCTATTGCTAGTGCTCATAATGACTAGGAGGAGGCACAGAGTGATCATGATGCTGAATATAGTACGGGATTCCTCATCAGTGGGCAAACTGTCTAGTCTAAAGAAAGATGGGTTTTCGAAATACTCTAATTCAGCATATGCATCATAAGAAGGTATGGTCTGGGAGCTATAGAAGCATTTGTACCACTTGGCCGTTTCTGCAGCAGCAGTATCGGTTACAGGCAGCTGATACAGGGCTTGACCAAATGAAGTACAGCGAATAGACCTGCCAGAAGAATCTGGGAAAGATTGGGATTCTAATCGAGGGAAATCTGGAATTTCGGTGCGAAAGTAGAGCTTACACCAGAGCTGAACAAACCACCGAGGTCCTCCTGTTTTCACATGCTGATTCGATAAGATTTGTTGAGTATTCAGAGACAAGTGGCGATATAGAATTCCCAAGAAAAGTTTTCCTAGGGCAAGAGATTGGCCATTGGCTAGAGCATTGGCCAGGTTCAGATAATTCTTTGTCGGTGCCAAGAAAGGACCATTGAAAAGAAAATGGTCACGCCAAAGGTTCAGAAAGGCGATGTGCTCTTTCGCTGAAATTGGGCCGGTTTGTTTATTGTGCTGATTGATGTATTGGCTCCAGTTTCGGGTACTGCTCTTCTCCACTATTTTCTTATAAGGGCATTCGGTTAACACTACTGCAGATCTGTTAATATAAGACACACTTTTTAAGACGGATACCAGTACAATTTAGAGAAGTGTCTTCTATCACATGGTGTCAAACAAGGTAAGACAGTTTGTTGGACAACCGTCTTAAATAGAAATATGTTTTGAGACGGTTATATGATAATAAATGCCTCATATTAATTTAAGACGGTTTACATTAGTAAACCGTCTATTAACGTAACTATAAGAGACATATAGTGTATAAGAACCGTCTTATATGTTTGTGAGTATATTAGACATTTTTTATATGAAATTGTCTTAATTTAATTGTTCTTATAAGACGTCCTATAAAACGAGCGTACTAAGTAGTCATTGTTTCTATAAGACGTTTTAAAAAAAAAACGTAGTAATAATGAGTCTGCTTAGTTTGTAGCTGCGATCCAAGGTGCAAACTTGTCTATGCAATTAGCTATAGATGGTCCCACATCAGGCATGAACATTTTGGCATTGCCCATGCACGGCAGCACGGTACACCTAAGTCAGCATTGTGCTTCGATTCATTGTTGTTTGCAAGCGCGCTGGTATGATATCAAGATAGTTTCATGTAATATCCCCAATGAAATAAGCTGTCTAAGTTATAATTTGCTGAGTCCATAATTAAATCTAGTTATATGCTTTTCACTGTGTTGCTAGAAATAAGCATTGGAATGGTGGAACAAAGAGATCCTATATATATATATATATATATATATATATATATATATATATATATATATATATATATACATACATACATACATACATACATACATGGATAGTAATAACAGGAGGAAGGACAAGTGGACAAGAGAGATATACCAACATGTAGAGTGAGCTGCAATAAATACGAGACAAGTGCTTCTAAATTGTAACATATCAATCAAAGATACCCGAAATGCAATATACAAACACTTCTTGAAATGAGAAGGCATTCTCATACCCTCAACAACTATCCATGACAACATTATACGCCATTATATACTATTACAATAATAAGCTAACTTTAGTTTCCTGTAAGTAACTAGGATTTTATTACAGAACTGAGTGTGCAGTTGTTCAATATACTACAGAACATCTGTGACTGGCTGCACGGCTGCAGCCACAGACAGCTTGCTTGCAGCAGAACCCGTAATCGCTCTCTTGGTTCCACTGCTAAATTACACGGGTAAAATTAGATGTAGGTAAATTAATTCCACGTGCATATACAATGCTGCTAAATTACAATAGGTAAAATTAATTCTTGGTGCGGCTAATGCTCTTGATCTGCAGCTCCTGGTACACTGGGGCATGATTCTGTAAGAACCTGCAGCAGCAGGGAATCCAAACCAAAGCTTCTGTAGAGAGAGAGCAAAAATGTTAACCCACCTATATGATCTAATTAGCCAACAGAAAGCAGAAATCACTCAAAACAAATACGAAGAGCAGCTTCGGCTACAAGTGACAATGCATGTTTTAGAGATTGATGGATAATGACACAAATCAACTGGCATTTTTGTGTCACATTTTAACAGGGTGTTGTTTCAACTGTTACTTGCCCACATGTCACACGGTCAAAGAATCAGCTTTGTGACTGATTGGATGCTAGCATTTTGAGCTGTGTGATACCAACCGAAAGGTAACATAATTGATTAATATTGCAGACACATGAAGGGTTGTACACAAGATAATTGAATAGAGAAAACAACTCTGAATCATAATGAAAGAAAAACATTCTAGCAAAGCAAAGACTTGTTAATATGATATCTGAACAGATTGAAAGATAAACATATAGACTCTGCTATGACTTCATTTAGTAAATCAAAGATTATTCAGATAATATCTTCAGCCCAAAAACTTAGCTCATGTTTAAAATGATTCCTGCTATCAGGTCACAGCTCAAGAAAAATTCAAAAGACATGCCTTCAGCAAGATAACAACTTATTGGCAATAGAACAAACTATCAGTTGTTACACTTGCTGGCAGTAAGTCATAGTCCGTGGCTGCAACAAGTCCAATATTTTTTTGGCAACAACACAAATTGATAGCATGAACCACTAAATAACAATAACAACAAGAATCTACTATATAACATGTTAGAGCCAAAATGAGATTCCAAGCTTATATCTACTACATAGACTACTGCTGTATTGACAGGTACTTATCCACACTAGCAACAAGAACTCTTCTTCTTGGGCAGTATAATTTTACCAAGGTTGAGCCCATATGCCCTTTGTGACAAAGGAAGATAAAGCAGAACTAGAAACCGGATATAAATTATTGAGAAAGGAAAATGTGAATTATCTATACCGTAAACCTGAGGGCGACTTCATATTGAGCTGTGTGCAAGGGATTCAATATTGAGCCAGGCCTGCACAGAGGCACGAATTGGATGGCGGCTTCGAGCTAGGCTAGGCGAGCATAGCCATGGGTGAATGATAGCTGCGACCTGCTGCTGGAGAAGGGCAAAGCGAAGGGACGACAGCACTGAAATGGTAATTATGGGAATTAGTCCATAATGTAACAGAAAAACAAATGATAAAATCTCCATTTGTCCTTAATTCATGCACACTATTCCTAGTGCTACTCGGCTGCTGTTACCAGTCGGCTGAGGCTCCTCTAGGTATAATCAAGGAAACATGGTCTTGAAGCTTAATCCAACCAGAATATGGCCATACACGAAGGAAGATAAGATATGCTAGCTACCATCAGTAGCCTACTGCTAACAAAAGACACGATGACTCATAGGAATTTCTAAAGGATATTAGAACCAACGGGAAAAAATCAAAAGCGATCAATCTGGCCTATGCGTCCTTGTGCTATGACGATTGTTGTGCCAGGCCACCAACACTCCGCCTTATTGCTTCAGAAAGAATGTCAAATCGATTTGATTTGAGATCCCTGACCCTGAGCAGGGCCTAAGACATGAGGTCTAGGGTTGGCCCACCATGGCCGCTCCTCGCCTCAGTACGGCGCCGCCGCCGCCGCCGCACTACCTCGCCGCCGAACCCCAGTGTTTGGTTTCCCGTCACACAAGAGATGGTCGTCGTCGATCTGTAACGATGGTGATGCAAATCAAGAACGCAAGTAGAGCCTATCACATGAGAGCAGGGGGGAAGAGGATCGCGCTTCATTTACCGCAAAGAAGGAAGTCGTCACATCTGCCTGGCCACCGCTTGAAGCTGCAGCGCCGCCGCAACACGCCTAGCCTGGCCTTCCCCGCGAGATCTGCCATTGCGCCGCATCGCATAACCCTACAGTCTTGGGAAAGAGAGGCCAGCGGCCGCGCGGGGCGCTTCTCCACGCCTGGCTCCATATCCGCCACGGGGTGGGTGATAGCGGCGCGATTCGATTCGAAGAAGAGGAGGACGCGACGGCTGGAGGAAGATGTTGGACGCGACAGCGGCAGGAGATTTGGGGAGGCGCCCTTCGCGCCTGGGTGGCAGTCCGGGTCGGATACGCCAGGGAGTCCGGCTCCAACAGAACTGAACGCAGCGCGGCAGCGCCCCTCCATATATGCAACCCAGGCGACTCGCTTTCCCATCGAACCGCACATACCACGCAGCGTGTCGAAAAACTGATCACGTCATTTTGGCTTGCACGTTCCACAGCTTCGGGGGAAAAGGAAAACTGACCGTGCTCTGCTACTGCTAGACTACTCCCTTGTGACAATAAAACTGAAGACCTCCGTACGTAGGTAAACTGCAAACCAACCCAGTTTGATTGTTGCTTAAATCAGCTACCATTCAATACTGAATTTTGATATCATATCATGATGTTTGCATTTATTTTTATTGTGCTGTATTTTGAAATCTTATTAATTCTATTTCAGAGATGGATAGAGAGCAATGGATGTATGGAATTGACCGATCTGGTATAAATTATATACAACATGTGCAATAGTTTCTTAAGGTGGCTGAAAAGCATCGATCAGACACAAAGTCGACGGCTATCGTATGCCCTTGTGTGGACTGTAGAAACTTCGATGCAATTATTGATTCACGTGTAATCCTTGGGCACTTGATAATGCGTGGTTTTACACTAGGGTACACATGTTGGACAAATCACGGCGAGCATTCTGTTGGAGATAGAGATGGTGCTACCATTGAGGATCACGTGGACACACACGAGGAATATGGTCATTCTGTGCATACGCAAGAGACCGATAACTGTTTTGATGATGAGAAAACTCATGATGGACCTGCCGATCATCTAGATGACTTGGTAAATGATGTTATTGCCGCAGGTAATTTCACTGAGGATCAAGTATCAAGACTATGAGAGATACTACTTCGAGAACGTGAGACACCATTATATCCTGGCAGCAGTGATAATAGGCTGAGCTGTACTACTGAACTCCTACGAGTCAAGGCAGGTAATGGATGGAGTAACAAGAGCTTCACGGATTTGGTAAATTTTCTAGCAGACAAGCTTCCTGAAGGGAATGTGATGCCATAGAGCACAGCTGAAGCAAAGAAGATCTCGTGCCCTATTGAGTTAAAGTATGAGAGGATACATGCTTGCCCGAATGATTGCATTATATCTTGGGGGAAGTACAAAGATAATGTGTCTTGTCCGATATGTGAGACATCGCGCTACAAGAAAAAGGACCGCCCAGAGGAACAGGAAGTCAAAGAAAAGAAAAAAAATCCCTGCAAAGGTTTTTTGGTACTTCCCTGTGATACCCCGGTTAGAGAGATTATTTGCTAATCCAGCTCATGCAAAACTCTTACGTTGGCATGCAGAAGAACGAAAGAAGGATGGAAAGTTAAGACACCCTGCAGATGCTTCACAGTGGAGAGAAATTGATAGTAAGTACGAATTATTTAGAAAAGAGCCAAGGAATATCCGATTTGCCCTTAGCACTGATGGTATGAACCATTTGGTAACATGACCACTACCCATAGCACGTGGCCAGTATTGTTAAGCATATATAACCTCCCACCTTGGCTATGTATGAAGAGGAAGTACATCATGCTATCGGTATTGATCCCAGGACCAAGGCAACCGGGTAACGATATTGATGTTTATCTGGAGCCTTTAGTAGAGGACTTGATGAAGCTATGGGAAACCGGAGTGGAAGTTTGGGATGGTTACAAGAAAGAATCTTTCAACCTAAGAGCCTTGCTTTTTTGTACCATCCATGATTTTAAAGGCCTCGGTAATGTTTTAGGGT
This sequence comes from Paspalum vaginatum, assembly GCA_030272315.1. Lineage (NCBI taxonomy): Eukaryota > Viridiplantae > Streptophyta > Magnoliopsida > Poales > Poaceae > Paspalum > Paspalum vaginatum. The sequence continues at coordinate 20,233,593 of CM059020.1, forward strand.
TACCAACACAAGGATACAAAGCTTGCCCGATTTGTGAAGATGAAACCACTAGTCGTCACCTGAAACATAGTAGAAAGATTGTATACTTGGGACACCGTAGGTGGACACGGAGAAGTCATCCTTACCGAAAGAATGCGGAGGCATTTGATGGAAGTACTGAGTATCGAAAAGCCCCATCACGCAGGTCTGGACATGCAGTATATGAGAGTGTGAAGGACATTAACAATACCTTTGGTAAACATAATGAAACAATAGATTTGCCAGGAAATTGGAAAAAGAAGTCCATATTATGGAGGCTACCTTATTGGTGTGATCTGGATGTGCGCCACTGTCTTGATCTTATGCATATTGAGAGGAATGTGTGTGATGCTTTGATCGGCACATTGTTTAACATAAAAGGGAAAAGCAAGGACAGTGACAAAGCTCGTCATGACCTTGAGGAGCTTAACATAAAAAAATCTCATGAATGTTATACCCTGACCAAGGAAGAGAAAGTTAAACTTTGTGATTTGTTGCACGATGTGAAAGTTCCATCAGGTTATTCAGCAAACCTTACAAGGCTCATGTCAAAGAAAGAACTAAAATTGTCAGGTATGAAATCTCACGACTACCATGTTTTAATGACACAGATCCTCCCAGTAATCCTTTGTGGGTCATTCACGGACCTCAGAATACGAGATACAGTCATTAGACTATGCTATTTCTTTAATGCAATTAATTCAAAAGTGTTGGATATTGAAGCTCTTGATAGCTTACAAAGGGAACTGGTTCAAACATTATGCCAACTTGAGATGTACTTCCCACTTTCGTTCTTTGATATCATGGTGCATTTGACTATTCATCTGATCGAGGAGGCTAAGATTTGTGGGCCACATTTCTTGCATTACATGTATCCAATAGAGAGGTTCATGGGAGTGCTGAAACGGTTTGTTAGGAATAAGGCACGCCCAGAGGGATCTATTGCCCAAGCTTACGCAGTTGAGGAGGTCATTGAGTTCTGTGTGGACTACATGGATGAAGTGGCACCAATTGGCCTTCCGCAATCATGCCATGAGAGGAGATTGCAAGGGCAATGGGGACTTGGATTGAGCTCAGAGGTACCAAATCAACCGCTGCTCCTTAAAGCTCATTTATTGATCCTTCAATCTACTGAAGACGTTTCAAAGTACATTGAGAAACACAAGAAATGGCTATGAAAGAAGAACCCAAAAATGTCGGATGAAGATATTGTGCGATTGCATAACAAAGAGTTTTGTGATTGGTTGCAAAAGCGGTGTGAGAAAAAAGTGCCGGAGAACGACACCGTGAGACGGTTGGCACAGGGACCCATGCCTATCGTACAGACATGGCATAGTTATGACATTAATGGTTACACTTTCTATACCGTGAAACAAGATGGTAAGAGCACAATGCAAAATAGTGGAGTTTGCAACGAGGCGATAACTGAGGTGTTTGATCACAATAAACGGTCCTCGTATCTAAGAAAGGACATGTATTATGGACAAGTAGAACAAATTTGGGAGCTATACTACTCACTTTTCAAGCAAGTTGTTTTTCGCCGCAAGTGGTTCAACCATAAAAGTGTTATTGTGGACCCAAAGTATGGGGTCACCACTATAGATTTTAGAAGAGAAGCATACAAGGATGATCCATTTATACTTGCAAAGCATGCAAATCAAGTTTTCTATATCGATGATCCTGCCAACAAGCATCATCGAGTGGTTCTTAAAGGGAAAAGGAGAATTGTTGGCGTTGAAAATGTATTTGACGAAGAAGACTACGACCTCTTTGGTGACATGGCCCAATCAGATAGTATGGTCGCTGGCGAGGATCGTGAAAATATCAGAATGGATATAGATTAGAGAATTAATTATGGTCGCTGGCGAGGATCGTAAAAATGTCAGAATGCATATAGATTAGAGAATTAATGTACATTATCATTACTATGTAATAATTCATAGTATTGTATATGTCATGCAAATAAATTTAGGAAATATTTCCGATTTACAAAGGAAAATTTTAGTTTTTACAAAACAAAACAAATAATGTATTGTGACCCTCTTCTCGCTCCCGCCAATATCCGATTAGTCGTGGGAAAATACCCCGCCAAAACCCTTCCGTGACCCCTCCCTCTCCGTAACCACTTCCCTCTACTTCCGCTGCCTCATCTCCGTAATCCCCCCTCCTCTCTAAAGATGGCAATGTGCATGAAATACCCGCCTACCCACGGGCAAAAAACTCGGTGGGCAAGGATACGGGTGTGAGTTCGCGCCCACGGACAAGGATACGAGTGTGAGTTTACGCCCGATGGATATTTATCTGTGGGCGAAGAAATTTAGTATCCGCACCCGCATACCCGCGTACCCGTCTGACATGTAAACCCCACATTGAGTATGCATATATATACAGGAACTTAGGGTTCCCTCATGAGTTATCTGAGACATGTATGGTTGTCTGAACCAGTGAGAGTATGAGACTATGTTTATTTGATTGCTGTTGGTTAATTGATGACTGCTATAGTGCTATTGATATATGCTGTTTTAAAATTGATACGCATGTATTTTGATATTGTTCTATATACATATGCTGTTTTGCAGGCAAATGGATATTATCTGCGGGCATTAGAGGATATGGACACAGTTATTTGCCCATTGCGGGTGGCGGGTACGGGCGCGAGCATGGATATTTGCTCGCGGGCGCGGGCGCGGGCACGTGAAGGCGCTGTCCGCGCGGATTCTGGCCGTTGCCACCTGTACTCCTCTCCGTAACCAGCCCAGGCCTCCATCTCCGTGCCCCCTTCATCGATCTACAGCCTCCTCCTCCTCCGTAACCCCTTCCCATCCGGCCATCCCTCTCCATCCTTGAGCTGCCCCTCCTGCTTTCGACCTCGTCTTGGGCCTCCTCCTCATTGGCAACCCAAGAAGCTGCGACCTTGCTGCAGGAAGATAGGAGGTGAGATGGTTTTCCTAGAATCCCCTAAATTTGGATCAGTTTTCGCCATGTAATTATCGTTTCTGTTGTTTAGGGTTTATTCTTTTTCCAAATATATCCATTAGAATTAGTGTTCGTGTTGTCATTGCAACTGCTTCTTGGCCTCAGTAGATGATTTTTTTTACTTGCCTTCTTCCGTGAATACAGAGTAGTGGCATCATTTATTCTGTAGTAAAGGCACACACACAAATCTGAAAGATTTCATGATTTTAACTACAACATAGAATTCGGAGCTAGAGTGTGTTCAGTTGTTTTATGGAAAATTTCGAAGAACCAGTCTTACAGAAGTGCATACATATTTTTCACAGAGCAAAAATCAGATCGATATGCAGACTTTTAGTTTATTTGAAAATTGAAAGGCCAAACGAAATCCATTAGTGAACTTGTGGTGCAAAACAAGCTAATGGTTCAGTCTAATTACAAATCACACATATGGATGTCAGTTATTCTATTCTCAAATGGATGCTACGAGTTAGCTGCTTTTGCTTAGCTGCAAAAGTTTTGGTTCCGAAACTAACTCACCAGGTGTGCTGTTGGATGGGTTGTGGTAGTTTTAGAGGTTTGCTCCTCATACTAAACTTGCATTATTAGCAATATTTTCGTGCACCTGTGAAGCCCTTGTTCTCTGATGAAAGGTCCAAGGAATCATGCTAATTCGTTACCCTGTATGACTGTATCATGTTCAATTTACTACCTTGTGCTTGATCTGTTCAGCTCAGTAGCTTGTATCACGATAGTTTTCTAATTCAAAATTTATTCTAACAGAGAATTTTCCTTGCCAGTATAGGAACAAATGAGTTCTGAGTCATCTTCTGACAGCTCTGGGTCCTCAACTATGGGAAGCTTTGTGTCCACTAGCAGCTCCTCTTCAACAAGCTTAGATTCAGGGGACAATTTGGAGACGGCCTCGACTACTCCAGCCCGACGTAGGAAAAAACGAGGCTACACCAAATGCAAGGTGCTGGATAAAGGAGGTCCTCGTCGAATTACTTTTGATAAAAACGGGATCGCTCAGTCACCGGTAAAACATGCCAACCAATTCTCAAGCTATTGTGGTCATATAGCGCGCATGCGTGTTGATATTAGAATCAAGGATTGGCGTCAAGTCCCTGGTGCGGTAAAAACAAACCTATGGATGGGAGGATGTGTCACAGAAGTTTGTCATGCCAAAGGATAAAAAATTAAAACTTAATGTGCAGAGGGCCACTTTGAAAATAATGAGTAAGGATTGACTTCTTGAGTTGCATTGGTTGCTGTCTACAATCTACATAATTTATTGTGTACTGTATAAATTGTTTTGTTTACTACAGGCCATGCATGGAAGGACTTCAAGTGGAAACTAAATTTACATTATGTCAAGAAGGATAAAACTCCATTTGAGGACTACCCAACATTGAAGGAAGAGTGGTGGCCAGGCTTTGTTGAGTGGGTCACCTCTGACGAGTACATTGCTCTAGGAGAGAAGGGCAAGAAAAGCCAAAGCAAGAACGAGTACCATCAAAGATTAGGTCGACGTAGCTATGCTGTACAGAAAAAACAATGGGCAAAGGAAGATGCACAAGCATTAAGTGAGGGCAAATCTGTTCCATTTCAAGACATGCCAAATGGTCGTCATAAGGATTGGGCAAGGGCGAGGAATCCTTCTGGTGATGCAAAGATAACGGAGTCGCACCCAATCATAAAGAAAATTGTAATGCTCCTCTCCTGTCCTAATTAGTTTAATTTTTTTTACACCCTTGACATGGCGTACCTTTTTTCCAGGTGGATCTAAATGCAAAATCTGTAGCTGGTACCTTCACACCAGGAGATAATATGGATACACTGGCAACAGCGCTAGGGAGTAATCATCCAGGGAGGACGACAGGGGTGAGTGCTTATGTGGGATTAGGGATGGGTCTTGCTGAAGGTGATGCCCCTCGTAAAAAGAAACGTACTGGAACAAAAGAATTAGTCAAGAAGTTGGAGGAGGAGTACAATGCCAAGTTTGCAGAACTGAGAGCCATGTGTGAGAGTATGCAGCGACGGTTCAATGGTGCTGAAAGTTGTTCATCATCAAAATTTATTGATCCGCCAGAGTACACAGCACATCATTCGGTCGACTCAATACAAGTAATCTGACCTACTTGCAGCTCTTCCATTAGTTTGCACAAATGTTTTTTTAATGTTCAACATACTATTATCTGCCAATTCTATATGTTTAGTTTCATGTTTGCTGGAATTGTGTTATAAGGCTGCTGAAATACTAGCTTTCCACAAAAAAAAAATTAAACTACAATAACTTGAATGTTGCCTTGGTTTATATCACGATTGTTCATGCAATTGTGATGATATATTGCTGAATTTTATTAGTTTCGTTTGGTTTATATGCAAGCTTCCAGTGCATAAAGGCACACAATTATGCCCTGCTTGAAGCAACTCTTTAGTCTTCAAATGGCCTGCTGAAATTTTACTTTTTAATTCTGAGCATATTTTTTCTTTCTACAGAAGCATGACTAATGCCTCACTATTATGATTATCTCTGAAACTAGACTATTTTCCATTGGTTCCTCTTATGTTAACAATGTAGGAGGTGACCAAATGCAAGCTTGTGGTGCATATAGGCCCACAATCTGTTGTGGTAGCTAGAGGGCAGGCTTTCCCTCCAAAGGATGTGCAAACTGTCCATGGGATTGAGCGGCGAGATGAGCACACAAGGGTGCAGGTTGATTTTGTATTTGACAACTTCATGGAGTATCCACTCCCTGTACCAATTTCGGATGATGACATATTCACTCTCGGTGATGCGAAAAATTCATTTTGTGTTATGGCCTAAGTCAGACATAAAAGTATGCGAGGTATATTTTACTAAATTCAAACTAATGAACTTATTATCATTACCTATCACAAATTGGTTAATGACATCTTGTTTCTGACTTTTATGTAGGAAACAACAGTGCAAACAAACCCTCAAAATTTAGCATGTGCATCGCCTCCACTACCAGATCTTTTAGCTAAACAGGACAAAATCCCTACAAAAACAGTTGGTGCCAACACTTTGGATGTGACACCTAGTGCCTCCAATGACAGCAAGAAGAGGAAGCGTAAGCATAAAAAACATAAGGACAAAAAAGACAAGAAGCATAGAATTTCAAAGCCAATAAACACAGAAGATGATGATGGTCTTGATCCCCTATGGAGTCCCCCGTTACGACAATGATCTCCTTCACCAATTCCAGTTGATAAAGAATTTGTGCTAGGGCAGCCTTTTACATCAAGTGCATTGCTTAAGAAGATGGGTAAACAGAGTCAGCGTTTCCACAAATGGTATTTGGCCATGACCACACTTAGACCTCGAAGGCAACTTGCCACACACTTTATGGTACGGTACGAGGAGCATGACTTTCACATAGCGCCTGGGGAATACCCTGTTGAATTCATTGATGTTTTCCACATGTACAATGACCTTGCCCTTGTCATATCCTTGCATCGGAGTTGGATACTGTAAGTAAGATATGTACCATTTCCTAATAATAGTGTGTACTATTTTCCTATAACTAACTATCGTTTTAATAGATATATGAGGAAGATAGACAAATACAGAGGCGTAGTTGGGTTCTTAGACCCAGAGATGGTGCTTCAGAGGAGGATAGCTCAAGAGGCTGATGAAGTTGGAGCATACATTGTCAAAGCATTGCTTGCTCAGCAGGACAAGGAGTGCATATTTGTTGTTTGCCAAGAAGGGTAAGGTCTTGCATTAAAAACACTTTATAGTTTTTTATTGACATCTTAGTGTTTCATCTTTCTCATTCCAGATACCATTGGGTCCTATTGGTTATTTTTCCGAAATGGAATACAGTGTACATCATTGACTCCAAAGGTTACCAGCCCCCTAGCTCCTATAGTATCAATAAGTTGTTTGATCGGTGGGTATTAGTAGTGCCATAATTCAGTTGTGCTCTAAAATATGCATTCATAGTAACATTGCTATTCACCATTGTAGAGCTTTCTGTGCTTATGTCAAGCAAAAAGGTAGGCATGACATGAAACTGGTGACACAGTTATATGGAAAAATTATCAGGTAATCATGTCCATATCTATAAAATTATAGCAAGTCGTATAATAAGCCATTTTGACTATTTCTTGTTTCTAATAAATCAAATATTTTAGGCACACATTCAACCATCTGGTCGTATGCTTTGTGGACAATATGTCATGCACCACATGTTATCATTTGCAGATCTTCTTAGTCTAGACCGCGATCGATATCCTCAGGTATTTTCTTAGTACCTCCATTAATTATAGATATGTCAGTATCATAGTTCAACTACTTGTAGGAGTTACTCTTCCCTGCATATTGGTATTAAAAAATTGTTAACATCTAGGTTTTACTCTACTCAAACCTACACAATATGAAGTTACAAATCTTTATCTGGTTTGTATTCTTGAAGGGTCGCGTTGGTTTTGCCACCAGCCCATTGTTGCCTGAGATAGCAAATGTGCGAGAACGATTGCTCGACTTCTTTATGACAGAGGTGATAGACATTGGTGGATCATGTAGGGTGGAGGGTGCTTCATACAACTAAATCTTACATGGTTGCCTAGGTAAGATTTTATATGCATGTGATCTATGTGACATGATTTAACCCTGATTTTAACATGTGTTTGTCAGAGTGATTACAAGTCATTATCCTTTTTTTTTCTTTTTTGACTTATGTTGTTTCAATATAGTTTGCTTGCAATGTATATGGTTTGTTTGGGCAAGCAATACAGAAGCAGTTTATCCTAATTTGCACATGTTGTTTCATTGTGTACACAAAAGCAATTCATTCACTTGCCAGCATGACACATATTCAATAATGGAATGTAAAATATTGATAGTGATGTACTTGCTACTTTCAGATTTATCAACCTTAACACTGTTATATGTAGTTTACTAGACTCAAACTGTAATACTCTTTTATGGTGAGATGTTAACGCCAATTGACCTAAATGCTTTAGCCTTAGTTTTAATTTATTCCCTTGCCAATACTTGTCACATTGTGAGGTTCTCAACACATTTTTCTAACGACTAACTATTGCTTTCTCTGTTTTTTCCTACAGAAAAGATGGATGCGATTCAAATTCCAGTGGCCCGTCAATGCGATACATTTTGTTTACGCTTATGTATGGATGGATTATCTAGTTGTGCTTACTTATGAGATGTTAAATGGTACTAATCTTATTATATATATATATATATATATATATATATACGTGTTTTGCTTTCAAATTATTATTTTTTCATATAATAAAGGTAAAACTAAGAATGTACACATATGTAAGATTGATTGAATCTAACTGAGATGGTTCCCAATGTGTGAGATACGTCCAATATGAGTCTAAAAAGCGTCTATTATTCTCAGAAATTTGAGCCGGTTTGACAAAGATTTTGTGACTTATAATATATTTTTTCTCGACGGTTGCCTCAAGAAGTGTCTTAAACAAAATATAATTCAAGACGGTTTATCGAGTGCAATGGCTTAAATAGTAGCCTTTTTAAGACGGTTGTACACTAAAAACCGTCTTATATATATTCATTTAAGACGGTTGACAACGTCTTAAAAGAGGTACCTCTTTTGCGATTCCTTGATAATTGGACATTTCGATGGCGTCTTAAAAGGCAAAATTGAACCGTCTTATTTTAACATATCTGTAGTAGTGTAAGGAGAAAGGAGAAGGACAAGAAGAATGCACATCGAGGCCCAGAATCATGACGACATCCATCGTCGTTGGGGTCTGGGGCCAGAGCTGAACAAAAAACAGGTCAGACTATCCGACCAGAAATAGCCGATAGATCTAAGCAAGTTATCATCTTTCTCCATGGGAGAAAGGGACAGAGCTAAGGCATCGGCTATACGGGTGACTTGCCGGATGGAACCGTGCGCCCGTTTGACACGTTTATACCAGTCGACCCAACCCTCCATTAGGAATGGCTAGGCTCGTAGTTGATCTGACCACAGATCTAGGTCTAGGGTGGTATGAACAAACGGCAAGCGTTTGGTCTCGGTTCTAACGAGTTCATGCGGGGGTTCATAGGATTTGGGTCCAAGACTGAAAGTTGTGGAATTGGCTGATGAGTGGAGTAAAATTTCATCGGCCTAATCATAAAAAAAGTTGACAAACTCGGAGCGAGAAAAGCTACCACAGGATACGGGGAGATAGTAATTCAGGGGAGTTAGAAACTGTTACATTCAAATCGAAAACCCGCTCGCAGAGAGTCTTTTCCTCAACCGCGCTACTGGACGCCGCCATTTCACCAGGTTGGTTGAAGATGGATTGGAATAGTGAAGTGTTTTTACGTCAAGAGGTGAAAGACAGGTTTCGGAATTAGTTCACTTGCCTTTTATGAGGAACTGTTCGTACCCAATGGAGTAGCGCGGGATTTTTGGAATTTGGCCAAAGGATTCGTGCCTTTGGTTGGATGGTCAGAGTGTGGGACCACTGTTGACTACTAGCCAATACCGATTTAGGTTGGTACTAATCGGCTGAGAAGCGTTTCTGCATGGGTGGACCTATGTGAAGATCGGCTCGACTCATCGTGCTGTCACTAGGATCCGATTTTTGAGCATAGACTAGTGCGTTGCCACTAAGCCGATGCCATTGAGTCGATCTAATTGTGCCGATCTTCGTAAGTGAATCTTCAAGATCGGCTTAGTACGTTACTACTGAAGCCGATGTTAAGGAGTCTCAGAAGGATTTTGGATGGAGGAATTAGTAGAGGAAAGTCCATTAATTTATATATATTCTTACTAAAGAATATATACATCGATGGCAAAATATAAAAAAAGGGGGGAGTCCCCAAAGCCAATTCCATGATTATCGGCTTGCCCAAAATTCGGAATTTTTCCTAAGAGCCGACGTAGCAGTTAAAAGATAAAATTAAGTGATTAAAATTAAAACTAAAGACGCTCTAAGCGTCGCTATCTTCGGACGGCTCGTCACTGGCGTCCTCGCTGTCTTCGTCCGCATTGCCAGGCGAGGAGGTCCTCACTTTTTTCTAGCTCCTCCGGTGTGGCGCCGTTTGCGTCTTCTTCCTCGGGCTCCTCGGCGTCCTCCTTCTCCGTCGTCCTAGGAGAAGAGGTCGTCTTCGCTTGAAGGGAGAAGGGGGCCGAGGGTGAGGATGTCGAGGTCTTCGCCGCTCGTCATCTCCGAGTCGCTGTACTCGGAGGGCCCGGAGCTCCACGACGTTGCGCTGTGGTAATACTCCGGGAGCTCGAGGGGGATGATCGGCGGCAGCGGCTCTATCTGGTCATCATGGACATAGAGCGCCGGTGGGGGAGTGCTTGTCCCGCTACCGTGGCCGACGTCGGGGTTGGCGTCAGAGTCATCGCTGGAGATGATGATGATCTTCGGTGGAGCAGGGACAACGGCCGATGGAGGCGGTGGCGCCAATGTTGGCGTGGCGTGTCCCGGGGGCACCGGTGCCGTGTCCTCCAAGTGGGAGAGGACGCGCTTCACTGGGGAAGGAGACCTCGAAGGCCCTAGGACGGAAGGGGAGGAAGGATGTTTCAGGACGTTGCTACCCATGGAAGACATATCGGAGGGTAGGGGGCTCGGCTTTCTTTGGCTCAAGGAGGAAGAAGGAACGGTTGTCGATGTGAAGAAAACAGGGGAACCCCTGTACCTGTTAAGTGCTGTATCAGAGGGAGATGAAGGGGCGCTGCACGGTTACCAAGGCACCGAACGGTCATCATTATGGGAGGGACCGCGTGGCATTTCAGGACCGATGGGACGGGGTGGTCGGCGCCCGTTTCTCATTTGGTAACATGGCGCAGGCTCGACGTGACAGATCGGCAGGGATCCATCCTCATTTGGTTTTGAAATAAAATCTTTATTTGCCAAAACCAGGGGGCATGTGTCGGCGCCAGAATTTAGTCGACCCAGGTTAATGGGCCTTAATCGGTTTGGAGCTAAAAGTTGGGCTATCCAAGGGAGAGATAACGTGTATTTTGCCTTTGGGCCAAGTGCTCATGTATCTTAGGAAAGATAGTTTCTTTGGTAGGGAGTCCGATCGGGACTCCAGTTTAGTTAAGATTAAGAGATCAATTAGGAAAGGATAGACTTGCTATCCAAGTCTGTGGACTATAAATATGTACCCGTACCTACGAAATAAACAAAGACTACTCATGTTCGTCAACAGCGGTTGTCTCCACATTCTCTCGGCGCATCGCCACCCCTAAGCAGTTAGGGTTTCAAGGTATATCGCCATGCTGCTCTATTGACTTCTTTCGTAGATGTTGGTAGGGCATTACGGCATTCTGCCTATGGTAGATCTTGTACTAAGTGTTGTTGTTGGCAAGATCTGCTAGTTATCACGTGCATCGACCCGATCTACTTATTCTTTGAGCTTCACGACATGGATCGGATCGTCCACACTTTACCATCATGCTACCCTTTGATGTTAATATCTTTTGCAATATATGCTGCGTCAAGCCACCGCCATATTTTGATTTGCATGATACAAGAGGCTTGCTTAGGTTGATGTTGGTTCATCTGTTTAAACCCCGTGCATTCTTGCATCTCGATCGGTTTCTAGCTAGAGATAATACTCTGTTTATTTATTACACTAGTTTCTATTAAAGATCAGATCTGGGTAAGCAGATCACTTTATTTCTATGCATCTTATATACATCGCCCAAGCAACATCGGATTGGCTCGTGGAGTATCGATGGAGGTTTGCCGATGTCAAGACCCGACGTGGGAGAGCCGATCTGAGCGATTCGGCTAGTATTTAACGTTTACCCTGTTTTGTTTGTTTATGCAGAGAGAACAGGAGTCGACCACCGTCACCACCACCTTCCTGGCTGTAAGGTCAAGCCAGGTGGCATGCCCAATCATGACTGTAGCCAGCAGTCGGCTAACCGTTTAGCCGACTGGGAGCCACAGCAAGGAGGAGCGACCTCTACGTCTACATACACCTCCCGACTCGCATTGTGTTGACCCGTTGGTACACTGCCCACCGGTTTCCCGCGGCAACAACTGCTGGAGGATTGATTGGAAGGAGATGATGAGCTGCTTGAGTGAAGATCTGACGGTATGCTTCCCCCTCCGGAGTGCGAGGGAAAGTATCCTCCAACCGCACCAGGACTCCGCCCGCTTGACTCGCGGTGCCCATGGCTGCAGCGAAGTCAGGCAGCAGGTTGCGCCCTGGTGGTGGAGGTACTCGAGGTTGAGCGTGGTTTTTTGCGTCATGCGCCCTCCCCTCGTGATCTCGCTGGTATTGCTGGGCCTGCATGCATCGGCGATCTGGCCGCCGACTGTTTCTCTGATGGCAAAACTCAGCTTCTTCAGGCGTCTCGCCTGACTCGAACGTCTCATCTTGTGAGACGGGTAGGGTCAGGTCTTGATTCCCCGCATTGTGATGGCGGCGGATGTTGCGGCGCCAGTTGTGACGTCGCCGTTGCTCGCACTGCTGTGGTGTCTCCCCCTTGACAGAAGGCTCGTCACCAGAGATAGGGTCGTCCTCCACTGGTACGTTGATGAAAAGCACCTCAGAGAGTGCGTTGGCATCTCCGAGCTTGCCCGATCATCGAGGAGTGTCAGCAACCCCTCCGAGTAAAGCCCAGAGTCAGAAAGTGCGGACCCTGTTGCTGTAGTTGTTGGAGCTTGCCCATCTCTGAGCTTGGTGGAAGACTCCAGGTTGCAGACCATCTCAATGCAAGAAGGATCGCCACCCTCTCGAGGAAAAGGTGGCTGAGTCAATTGCTGCGAGGACTTTAGAGGCATGATCTTTGACTTTCCCACTGCGCCCGAGCTGCGCCATGTGGCGGTCCTGCCGCTCGGAGTAGAGTTGATGACGAGGCCTAGGCGAAGGCCAGTCACCGGCTCCTCGACCGCGTGGTAGACGTCGTTATCCATGAGTGATGTGGGCATCGACCTTGAGGAAGGTCTCATCAGCTCTTCCCCGCCCCGCTCCTTGGGTCGAGGTGGCTGAGGTCGCAGTTGGCGATGAGGGCCTGTGGTCTCCCGTCGCGCATCCTCATCATTTTTGAGAAGAACCGTGGCGCGAGGAATGAACTGCAGGTGTGACAGACTTGATTGGTGAGTTGCCGCGACATTGTGGAGGCCGCGGGGATGCTTGGAGGGAGCCTAATCTGGTGTGCGATCTATGGCTTTACCTCTTCGGCGATCAGTCGGGAGAAGGATCGAGGTCCTCCAGCAAGGAGTGCTTGCCGGCGCTGGAGTCGAGGATGGGGCGAGCCTCCCATTGCAGTGGTTTCTTCCCCCAACTGATCTAAGTCCAGACCCAAGTCAGGGAAGTAGAGAGCGCAGTGCGTCGAGTCGGCGAAGACGCGGTCACCGATCGGGGTGAAGGAGTAGGAGCAGATCCGCGCTCGGCCGGTGCCATGACTGCTTATCGAGGTCCTGACCCAGATTGAGTAGGGGAGTGGTTCGGTGCCTTGCCTTGAGGTGGGACAAATTGAGGCCGATTGGTTCTGGTAGGCTAGCGCATCAACACTCGAGGACGAGCTGGCTTGACGCTGGTGATGGCCGATCGCTGGCTAGCTATCCGCTGGACTGATCCAGGAGCTGGTGAAGTTGAAGAAAGCTTCAGAATTAGCGACAGAGCCTTGCAGCTAAGCGCCTCCTCCGCAGCACCGATGAGATGGTGCAGATTGCCAGATTGGTTGGCGATGAACGAGATGGATCCGAAGCAGATCATCTCGCTGGGAGCGAACTTGGTGACGTTGTTGATGAGTTTAGCCATGGAGCTAGCTTGATGTCGATGTCGTCGAGCCCCTACCTGGCGCGCCAACTGTCGGGGTTTAGTACCGACAGTGCACCACGGGTTAGATCACATGGTGCTTTTGCGGGTCGGCGAGATCAACGTAGCTCGATGGTTCACCAAAAAAGTGACAAAGACATGAATATTTATACAGGTTCGGGCCGCGAGATGTGTAACACCCTACGTCCTGTTTGTGGCCGATTATATTGCTTCGAGTTCTCGAGGTTACAATGAAGGCTGGGGCTAGATTGTGATGGGTTGAGATGTTCTCCGTAGGGGTCCCTCATCCGCCTTATATAGTCTGACGGAGTCTTGGGTTACAAGTTGAGTTCCATCTATATGTCCTAGTCGGTTTAGATTACATGAGATCAAACAGAATCCTAGTTTCTGTCGTGTCTTCTCTGATCTCCTTGAATCCCAGAGCCTAAGTCCGAGCCAAGGTTCCTTGTTTGCTATCTCGATCACGTCGTTGTCGTCTTGACCTCCAAGCCATCATGATCGTATTTGGGCCTGAGTTAAGCGTCTGGCCCATGAAATCAGCCGCTCGCCCGACTCAAGGCCCACTGTTGGCCCATGTCCCGGATCCACACCATGAGGAGCCAGGGGATATTTATCCCCCACACATACCTGGAAGCCATCCACGCTAGCTTGTTAGCTTCATCAATTTGTTCTCATGGTATCCAACTAAGCGTAACCATCTAGAATCATGCCATCAGCTCCAGGCATATTACAAAGTATCTGTACAGAGAATCACTGGTACAATTGAAATCCTCTGTCAACTGATTGATCACCACTTTCGAATTGCCGAAGACTTCTACTACTTCGGCACCTACATCAAGCAACAATTCCAAACCCCTGCAAATAGCTTCGTACTCAGTCTGGTTGTTAGTGAACTGTTCCTTCAATCGAATAGCAAACTCATAAATCATCCCTCGGGGTGAAACAATGTACAATCCAATATCACACCCTGGGTCACACGCTGATCCATCAAAAAAAGAGAACCCATGGCTTGATACCCATGAATTGGATTGGTGGCGCGATCCTTTCTGCGACGAGATCGGCCAGAGCTTGCCCCTGTACAGCTTTAGCCGGCTGATAGTGGATGTCAAACTCAGAGAGTGCATACATCCACTTACCAAGCTGACCCTTGAGTATGGGAGCTAATAATATATGTTTGATCACATCGGCTTTGCAGAGTAGCCAGGTCTCAAAGTTGAGTAAGTAGTGACACAACTTAGTGCAAGTAAAATATAAACAGAGGCAGAGGCATTCTATCTCTACTTACCTGGTTTCCATGTCCAAGAGACATCTGGTGAGATAAGAGATCACCCTTTCCTTGCCTTCAAATTCTTGAATTAGCACAGAGCCGATGAGATTTTCATCGACCGAAAGATAGACAATGAACGGCTTGTCCAGTTGAGGTGGCACTAGTATAGAAGGTGATGCCAAATATTGTTTGAGATCATCGAATGCCTTTTGTTATTCTAGCCTCCAAACAAAGTTTTCATCCTTCTTAATCTTGACAAGTGGCATAAATGGATCGATGCGTCTAGAAAGGTTTGATATGAATCTCCTGATGTAATTTATTCTGCCGATCAAACTCTATAATTCAGTCTTGGTCTTTAACGGTTTCATAGTTGCAATAGCATCCTTGCTCTTGTCGCCAATCTCAACCCCATGCTCATGAATCATAAACCCAAGGAATCGACCAGCAGTAACCTCGAATGCACATTTCTTGGGATTCGTCTTCAGACCGTGGAGCCCTGTACGCTCCAAAACTTGACGCAAATGGGCTAAGTGTGAGTCTTGAAAAACCGATTTAACAACTACATCGTCGATTTAAATCTTAACAAGCCGACCAATGAGATCATGGAAGATATAATTCATGGCCCATTGATAGAGGTAGCACCAGCATTTTTAAAACCGAAAGTCATGACAACCCACTCAAATAAACCAATGTTACCTAGGCAACCGAAGGCAGTCTTGTAAACATCTTCCTCAGCCATGAAAATCTGATTGTAACCAGCATTGCCATCCTAGAAACTCATCATCTTGTGTCCTACAGCAGCATCTACGAGAATATCAGCTACTGGCATCGAGTATTCGTCCTTGGGGGTCGCCCTATTGAGATCTCTGAAATTGACACAAACTCAAAGTTGGCAACTCTTATTTCAGATAGGCATAATATTTGAAATCCATGTAGCATATCTGCACGGCCTAATGAACCTAGCTTCCAACATCCACTGAATTTCGTCCTTGATTTCTAGGAAGTTTTTCGGATTAAATCTTCTTGGCGATTGAGCATAAGGATGAAAACCAGGCTTGATAGGTAGTTGATGTTCTATAATGGAACGATCTTGGCCGGGCATTTCATGTTAATCCCATGCGAAGCAATCTAAGAACTCTTTCAAAAGATCTACCAGTTGGGACTTGAATTCTGGTGCCAACTTCTTACTGATGTATGTTGGTTGTGGTCGACCGCCTGGCCCAATATCCACTGCTTCCAACTCATCAACTGCCATAAAACTAAATCCCAATTTTCCTTCATCTGCGAATTAAACGCAGATATCATCGGTTATAAATATTGGTCTGATGCATATTATCGGCCAACATCATCTTATTATCGTACATTGGTGATGCAAATATTTTTTGGGGCCCGTCTAGATCGGCCACACAACTCATGTTGTTGCTGCATTTAGAAATCGGTCGATCGCCTTGATTGGCTCTAATAGAGTTCATATCTAAACATTGATGCTGGCTGCCGGACCAGGCACAAGCCCACTTTTTGTCTCCTCGACATAGTCCCAATCTAGCTGATCCCTTCCAGTATGGCATTCAGCTCCTTCTGCACCCCAGAATCAAGATTCTGCAACTGCAACGTCATTGGAGTCATTCGCTGGAACAAGTTCAATCTCATCACCGTCCCATTTTATGAGGCACTGACGCATAGTTTATGGCACGCAAGAGTTGGCATGAATCAAGTCTCGGCCGAGCAAGGCCAAGTAAGGTCCTTTAGTATCTACAACGAAGAAAGACGTGCTGATTGTTTTGTGCCCAATAGTTAGTTCGACGTTGAAGACTCCTTTAGCCCCCGTCGGGTCCCGTTTGAAGTCATTAAGAACATCATTTGTCTTGACGAGCTCATTGTCTTCTCTATCAAACTTCTTAAATACTGCATATGGCATTAGATTAACCACTGTGGCAGTATCCACCGGCATCTTACTCACAGGTCTGCTGTTGATATAGCCCTTGAGGTGGAGCAGCTTGAGGTGACTGATATTTTTTATCGGAGGGCTATTCAAATATGATGGCATCCAGCCCCAAACCGAGCTGAGCTATTGATTCTTGAATGGCAGATGAAATACAAAATTCATCAAGTAAGAGGAATACCATGTTGACGTCAGCGGATCCATCGGCTATCTCCTCGTCCAGCTGGTCATCTCCCACGTCTTCCTCCATCAGGTCTTCTAGTGGCTCCCATTCTTCTTTCTTCCTTCTCCAGACTACCGGGCACTTGGGCAGCATTGGTGTAGGCTTGCGCTTGTATGATGGTATAGCAATGGGTCCTGAATTTACTTGCTTCAAAATCCAAAGATAGTTTGCTTTGGCTTCTTCCAAGCTTCGCAGGCATTGCACTTTGCATTTTTGTGAGTGAGAGAGCCCCTTAGGGCACCACCTGGGCCGATAGCACTCTTTGCACTTCCTATTTGATTCTGGTTCCAAACGTGGTGGTAGAACTGCGCGTGTGTCTTCACGCAATGGTCATTCTTGTTCTGCACGCGTGGACCGCTCTAGCGAGAGATGTAGACAATGTCGTGGTGCTGATCGCAGACGTCCCAGCCGTTGGAATACCGACGTGTACCCCTCTGGTCGTTGAGGAGTTAAGCATTGAGGACAATCATTGATGGTCGAAGAATGGGTAGTCCCAGTGCTTCCTGAACTTGTGGTCGCTGTGATGATCACATTCCTCATCATGATGATGCCTAGTGTAGTGGTGTTCTTCATCTTGATTACGCTTGACGCGATGATGCTCTTCCGCTCACGATAGTGCCCCTGATAGCGGCGTTCGTCGCGTGAGTCATGGCTCGACCGATAGCGACGTTCTAATTGCCAATCATGGATACAGTCTTCCTCCTTGTCACGGACCCTGCGTTGTTCTTGTCTTTCTTGATGATCAGCATAGATGCCGATCAGAATGCCCGAGTCAGGGTGAGAGCGCTGATTTCTAGTAATATCCTCAGCAGATAGGTGTTCTTCTGGTCGGAACACTAATGGCCGATCGTCGCTCGGATCGGCCTTAGCCTTGCCTTTGTCCTGTGGGCCGAGCGTGGTACTCACCATATTGATGGTCAAAGAAAAAGATCGGGTTGGCTCTTGGCGATGACCTTGCTGCTTTCGACAGCGCTACAAACTCAGTGCAGAAACCTGCTGGATTCAGTTGCAGACGCAATCTTGATCTGACCACTGCCTGGTGCGGCTCTCTTGGTTTGACCTTGGGTGTAAGACATCATGTAGACCATATTGATGTTGGGGAATGGAGTACTGTCCACTTTCATTGGAGTCCTCGCATAGGTCAATCTTCCTTGCTCAATGGCGGCCTGAATCTGCTGATGCAAGACCTTGCAATCATTGGTGTTGTGAGAATCAAACGTGTTGTGGAACAATACTTGCATCCCTTGAGTTCTCCGGTTGGTAGGATCTTGTGGCCTGGTGTCAACTCCAAGTACTTCTCCTTAAGCAGCAAGTCAAAGATTTGCTCTATCTTGGCCACGTCAAAGTCATATCTGGCTAGAGCTTCCAAACGCTTGGGCCATTGACAAGGCAGCGTCTGCTTTGGCTTAGTCCATTGTACAACCGCGACCTCAATCTCTTCATTGGCCAATTCTTCATCTTGCAAGTACGTGATAGCCCTTCGCGACCTCTCTTGGTACTACTCTAGATGTGCACGCTCATAAGCAGACACCTTGGAAAGCAAGTGGCCAATGGAATTGAAGTCTGTTGGCCCATGGGTGAGCCTGGTGGCTTAGTGCAAACCGTCACCCCACCAGCCCAAGAACCTAGAAGCCAAAGTCTACATCCCACTTCGCTACATACTCTTTGCTGAAATCCTACTCCTATGCCTCCTAATCCTCCTCCGGTTGATAACCCTCCCACTAGCCGAGCAGAAGCTAGAAGATGCTTCCTGCTAGCAAAGATGTGCCAAGATCAAGAAGCCCAAAGCAGGGTGGAAGACAGGCAAGAGGATAGAAGAAGTGCTAGGGACAATAGGAAGTGTAACGGGAAGAAGGCTATCTGTGGGGGATAAATATCCCCTGGCTCCTCATGGCGTGGATCCGGGACATGGGCCAACAGTTGGCCTTGAGTCGGGTGAGCAGCTGATTTCATGGGTCGGATGCTTAACTCAGGCCCAAATACGATCGTGATGGCTTGGAGGTCAAAGTGACAATGACGTCATCCAGAGAGCAAACAAGGAAGCTTGGCTTGGACATAGGCTTTGGAGTTCGAGGAGATCGGAGAAGACACGATAGAAACTAGGATTTTGTTTGATCTCATGTAATCTAAACTCACTAGGAGATATAGATGGAACTCAACTTGTAACCCAAGACTCCGTCAGACTACATAAGGCGGATGAGGGACCCCTACGGAGAATATCTCAACCCATCGCAATCCAGCCCTAGCCTTCATTGTAACCTCAATAACTCGAAGCAATACAATTAGCCTCAAATAGGACGTAGGGTATTACGCAACTCGCAACCCGAACCTGCATAAATCTTCATGTCCTTGTCGCTTTTCCGGTGAACCATTGAGCTACATCGATCTCGTCGACCCGCAAAAGCACCTCGTGACCTATCTTGTGGTGCACTGCTGGTACTAAACCCCCACAGTTAGCACACCAGGTAGGGGCTCGGTGACATCAACATCAAGCTAGCTCCATGGCTAACCTCATCAATGACGTCAACAAGTTCGCTCCCGATTAGATGATCTACTTTGGATCCATCTCGTTCATCGCTAACCAATCCGGCGATCTGCATCGTCTCATCGGTGCTACAGGGGAGGTGCATAGCTGCAAGGCTCCATCGTCGACTCCGAAGCTTTCTTTGACTTCACCAACTCCTGGATCTGTCCAGTGGATGGCTAGCCAGCGATCGGCCATCACCAGCATCGAGCCAGGTCATCCTCGAGCATCGACGCGTCAGCCTACCAGAACCACTCGGCCTTGATTTGTCCCACCTCGGGGCAAGGCACTGAACCACTCCCTGACTCAATCTGGCTCAGGACCTCGACAAGCGGTTGTGGCACCGGCCGGGCACGGATATGCTCCTGCTCCTTCACCCGGATCGGTGACCGCGTCTTCACCAACTCGACGCACTGCGCTCTCTACTTCCCCAACTCGGGTCTGGACTCAGATCAGTCGGGGGAGGAAACCGCGGCAACCGAAGGCTCGCCGCACATCCTCGACTCCCGCTCCGGCAAACACTCCTCGCCGGAGGACCTCGATCCTGCTCTTGACTAATGGCCGAAGCGGTAAAGCCACAGATCGCACACTAGATCAGGCTCCCTCCAAGCTTCCCCGCGGCCTCTACAGCGCCGCGACAACTCACCAATCAAGTCTTTCACACCTGCAGTTCATTCCTCGCACCACAGTTCTCCTCAAAAATGATGAGGATGCGCGACAGGAGACCGCAGGCCCTCATCGCCAACTACAACCTCAGCCACCTTCACCCAAGGAGGGGGGTGGGGAAAAGCTGATGAGAGGTTCCCTAGGGTCAACGCCCACATCACTCATGGACGACGACATCTGCCATGTGGTTGAGGAGCCGATGACTAGCCTTCGCTTGGGCCTCGTCATCAACTCTACTCCAAGCGGTAGGACCGCCACATGGCGCAGCTCACGCGCGGTGGCAAAGTCAGAGATCACGTCTCCAAAGTCCTCACAGCAGTTGACTCAGCCACCTCTTCCTCGAGAGGGCGACGATCCTTCTTGCATTGAGATGGTTTGCAACCTGGAGTCTTCCACCTAGCTCAGAGATGGGCAAGCTCCAACAACTACGGCGACGGGGTCCGCACTTTCCGACTCTAGGCTTCACTCGGAGGGGTCGCTGATGCTCCTCGATGATCGGGCAAGCTCGGGGACGCCAACGCACTTCTCTGAGGTACTCGTCATCAATGTACCAGTGGAGGACAACCCTATCTCTAGTGACGAGCCTTCTGTCAACGGGGAGACACCACAACAGCGCGAGCAACTGGCAACGTCACAACTGGCGCTGCAACATCCACCACCATCACAATGCAGGGAATCAAGACCTGACCCTACCCGTCTCACAAGATGAGACGTCCGAGTGAGGCGAGACGCCTGAAGAAGCTGAGTTTCGCCATCAGAGAAATAGTCAGCGGTGAGATCATCGGCACATGCAGGCCCAGCAATACCAGCGAGATCACGGGGAGAGGGCGCGTGACGCAGAAAACCACGCTCAACCTCGAGTACCTCCACCACCAGGCGCAACCTGCTGCCTGACTTCGCTGCAGCCATGGGCACCCCGAGTCAAGCAGGAAGAGTCCTGGCACGGTTGGCGGATACTTTCCCTCGCACTCCGGAGGGGAAGCTAACCATGAGATCCTCGCTCATGCAGCTCATCATCTCCTTCCAGTCAATCCTCCAGCAGTCCCCGACGCCCGTCAAGCCATCAACGGGAGGCGGGATGCGCACAACAACATCGAGAGATCACGTGCAGACCGGCACGCAGAGGAAATCCGGCGTCGCAATGACTACGATCATGACTTTGGGGAGCCTCACCAAGACGATCGGGGCAGGGCTAACTTGGCTAGGAGCATCCATCAATAGTCCGACGTCCTGACAATCAGTCCACGACCAACTAGGGGGAGATAGCCCTCGATCCCCATGATGCCAGTGACGTAGTAGCTCAAGATGGAGGTCGATACGAACCAGCCCACCGTGGCGTGGTCAGAATCCAGGCTTTCACCGCTTGGCTTTGTGGGTTAGCGTGGCCTCAGAATTTCAAAGTCTCCAACGTCCACAAGTACGAGGCGAAGCTCGACCCCAGCGGCTGGTTGGCTGTGTACTCGACTACAGCCAGTGCGGTCGGTGCAAGCGAAGACATGATGACTGCCTACATCCCAATCGTCCTGGGACAAGATGCACTACAGTGGCTGCGTCACCTCAGGCGTGACTGCATCAACAACTGGAATGACTTCTGTCGGCACTTCATCGCCAACTCCAATCGCTATCGGATAAGCCGGCATAGCCTTGGTCCCTCAAATCCATCAAGCGCAAGGATTGCGGGGGTCTCCGCTCGTACCTCAAGCGTTTTCAGTCGATGCGGAATTGAATTCCCAACATCGCTGATGCGGCAGTGATCGATGAGTTCTTTCGCGGTTCCAATGACAAAGCTTTCATGAAGGCCCTCTTGAAGAAGTCCCCAGTCACATCCACGCAGCTCTTCCGTGACGCCGACTGATACATCACCGTGGACGAGCGAGCACGGGACTTGGTCGACGCATGACGAGAAGATCGAGGGAAGCACGAAGAGCCCCGTGATAGGATCGCCACTGGGATAAGAGACCTCGGGAGGAAGTCCATGCGCCCGTGTGTTCCTCCACGGCAATGGGGAAAGAGGTCACTCGACCAACTCCTCGACGCGCCGTGTCCCTACCACAAGGAGATGCACCACACCCTGTGCGATTGTAGGGACTTCAAGGCTTCGATCGCTCATGGCAGACCTTTCGTAGCTCTGCCTCCACCACCTCCACTATCGCATGATCAAGGACCTCTGCCTCAGCAGAATAGACTCAACGGCACTGGCTTTCCTAACGTCAATCGGCACATCAACGTCATCATCGGGGGACATGGTTCCTTGGAAAGCAAGAGGCAGCAGAAGCTAGATGACCGCCAAGTCATGGCGGCCACCAAGAAACCTCCAAAGCCATACAACTGGTCAGACATGCCGATCTTCTTCAGTCGGGCGGACCACTAGCTCAAGTATGATCACCTAGGCAAATGCCCATGCTGGTAAGCCCAGTGGTCCATGAGAGCCGACTCATGAGGACTCTGATCACTCAACGTCATGTTCCCCAAGACTCTGCTATCTCTCAGGCTCTCCATCAGCGATCTAGAGGAGTTGGACAGTCTGTTCTTCGGGTTCATGCCCGGTGAGGGAGAATACCCGCTAGGGCATATCAGCCTACCCGTCACCTTCGGAACAGAGGAAAACTTCTGCACAGAGACTCTGCGCTTCGAGGTGGCCACTTTCGACTCCGCTTACAATGCCATCATTGGGCGCCCCAGGTTAGCCAAGTTCATGGCTGTCCCCCACTACTCATACCTAGTCCTGAAGATGCCGGCCCCATGTGGAGTTTTCTCCGTGCGGGCAGACTTCAAGGGCTCTGCTCTCTGTGCTTGGGAGGCTTTTCAGACAGCCTTCGCCATAACAACCGCAGCGGCTCAGCACTGACTCGTCGACGATGTGACCAAGCTCCCGAAGGATGATCTGCCGATCCCGACTCATGAGTTGGTCTCCACCACGGCCATCCAAGTGACCGTGGTGACCAAGGAAGGGAGCCTCGACCTCCCCGATGCCTCGAAGACGGTGACCATCAGCACAGTCCTCCCTCCCAAATAGGAAGGTGTGCTCATTTGTGTGGCAGAATCGCCTAGATTAACCCGGACTTAGTGCTTAATCACCAGATCCGGACTAACCTCGGTAGTCCTTCAGGATATAGGTATCCTGACTTGGCCTTCCCATCCGGATCGAGCTTGATTTTTGGGGCGACTCTCGAAGGAGTCCACAGGTTACAACATACACATCACATTTATTACATAAGTTAAAATATTACACATAGGGTTTGGTACTTATTACATTCCAAGTAGCATAGTTCCCATGTTTCTTCAACTCACGCACACACCTAATTGCTTCAGTTGTAGCCAAGATTGGTTCAGAAGAAAGGAGGATTCAGATAAGGGTCCCATTCAAACCACGTGTATTCAGCACCTGTAAAAGAATAGGCAAGAAGCCTGAGTACTAATTACTCAGCAAGACTTACCCGACCATTGGGTCGAAACCCGACTTCCTAACTCAAGGCCGGGGTGGTTAGGTCTACTCACACTGCGGCAGGCCTAATAGTAAATCCTTAACTTTTAGAATTGGTTCACTTTTTTAGTTATTACCTGATCATGCTAAGTTATTCCTATTCTACTAACCCACCAGGACAAATAGGTTGTCAAGCATTCATCATTAACAAGACTACTACGATGTTGGTCGCTGATCAGGCAGCTTACAACCGGCAAGCCACAGACGATTCGAATCGATTTTCCACCTCTCGAGAGGGATACTCAGACACCCGTCGTATGTGTGTACACCGACCCCACATACGACAACCCAACATCCAGTGCCACCTAGCCGGAACCATCCTCACCGAACCCGGGTGTCAGTCCTTCGACACCCGCCCAACCTCCTCCTTCCAGTTGGTCTCGTCTAGTTCCGCGCTTAGGTACAACAGGACGAAAGGCTTACCGGAGCCCGTTAAGGACGGTAAGTGAATGAGGCGCGTTCGGCCCAACCAGGCCATACATCAGACGGCCTTATGTGACATAGGCAGGATCAGGGTCCATAGCAAATAATCATAACATGTAAAGTACGAAAGCGAAACTGATCCCGCCGCATGCCTGTCAATTTATTAACAATCTTCTTATTCTTAACCAATAACTTGCTGTAAAAGAATTCCTTTCAAGGCCTTTGCCACCTAAGCCATCTACTGAGCATAGGATTATATGCTGGATAATGAGTCATCATGCTCTAGGGTTTTAATCAATTCCTAACTCTAATGCACAAGCATAACTCTGATTTAAATTAAGAACTTAAAGAAAACGGGGTAATGCACCGGGGCTTGCCTTGAGTCACGGGATCTGCCTCTGTCGGTGACTCGAAGTCTCCTCCTGCAGGTATGAAGGATGCCTCCGTCGCACCGGCTTCCGGATTTTCCGTTGCAGTGGAAGACTCTTCAACGGGAAGTGGTGGGACCAACGTGCCTAAGTTGATGACATGCAGGAGTTTTAAAAAATATGAGGATGATCAACCTGTTGAGAAAATAAAATGTACAATTTTCTAAAGAAAAAGGGTGGTTGGGGTTAAACATGGATAATTTTCGAATGAAGATAATTGTCCTAAGCTTTAAATGAATTACCAGATATTTTAAATTATTTTTAAATAATTTTTTTAAAGCTAAATGAATTTTCTAGGAATTTTTGAATAATTAAAATGGATTTTTGAATTAATTTTCTATTTTTAATACACTTTATGAATTTTTTTGCATTTTTAAATAAAGGCTAAAATTTTTAAAATCTATAAACTCTAATTTACTTTCTTTTTAGAATTACCAAATTATTTATATGAATTAATAAATAAATTTTCTAATTAAATTAAAAATATTACATTAAAGCAAAATAGATAAACAAATTAAATTTAAAAGGAAAAAGAAAAACAGAATTACTGTTGAAATTCGGCCCAGCCCACAAAAAGAAGAAAGAAAAAGTTCTAATTTCCCCCTCCAAAAATCGCATGGGCTCCCCTTTCGGCCTAGCCCGGCCCGGAGTGGGCCGGCGGCCTGCCTCCCCTAAGGCGCGGCCCAACCGGCCCCTTCCGGCTCGGCCCAGCCGCTGCGCGGGCCGGTAGGTCGGCCTGCCAGGCGGGCGGGCTGCTAGGCGGGCGGCCCAGCTGGGGTGGCGGCCCAGCGAACCGGCCTCGCCCGGCTCGCCTCGGCCGCCCAGCGCGCGGCTACGCCGCGCGAGCGCGACGCGCTCTGCGCGTCGCCGCGCCGGCAGCGCCGGCGACCATCCGGCGCGGCGGAGGCCGAGTGGCCTCGCCGGCGGTGGCCTCGGGCGCGGCGCGAGCTCCTCTCTCTTTCCCTCCCCTTTTCCCCTTCTTTCCCCCTTTCTCTTCACTGTGCGGTCGCCGCCCGCCGCGGCATGGCGCCCGCCGGCGCAACGCGCCGGCGAGGTGGCCTCGCGGCAGCGGTGGTGCCCGCAGCGACCCACCTCCTACCGCGCGGAGTGCGTGCAGTCGCGCCGCACCCGATGCGCGCACCGAGGCACCATGCGGGGCTCCGAGCTCTAGTGAGCTCGGGCCGGCGCTCGGCGTGGCGCAGAGGGGGAGGAGGGGGCGAGGGTGTGCTTACCGACGCGGGGTCGCGGCGGTGACGGCGGCGGAGGCGGCAGTGACGGCGCGGCGCGGGAGCGTGGAAGTGCTGCTCCCCGCGCGCCGCGGCGGGGAAGAAGACCCCCCCCCCCCCGCGGTCCCACCTGTCAGAGCCGCCTGATAGGGGGCGCGGGTGGCGGGGGAGCGGGCCGCCGCCCCCGGCTGGGCTTCGCCCAGCGGGCGCGTGGCCGCGGGCTGGCGAGCTGGCCCGCGAGGTTCCCCCCCCGCTTTTGTTTGTTTTTTTTACTTTTACCCTTTTCATTTTTAACCCTAGATTTTGACATTTTTCGACAGGGGTCCAAATACAAAAGTGAAAGGGCTTAATTTAAACTACCCTTTCATATTTTTGCCCCTGGAAAACTCCAAATTTTTTTAAAAAGGCCTCAAATTTAAATTTGAATCAAATTTTTGAAAGAATAATTAGGGTAAATTGCAATGCACTTAAATGTTTTAAAAAAATACGGAGTATTACAATTTGGTTCTTGTGGGACAACTGGGATATGTTCGCATGGAAGCCTGTGGATATGCCAAGAGTCCCAAGAGAATTGGCCAAGCAGAAACTCAAGGTGTTTCCCAACGCGAAGCCAATCAAGCAGAGGTTGCGTCACTTTACTTCGGACAAGAGGGAGGTGATCCGTGTGGAGTTAACCCAGCTCCAAGCTACCGGGTTTGTTAGAGAGGTCATGCATCCTGGGTGGCATGCAAACCCTGTACTCATTCTTAAAAAGAATAAACTAGACTGGCAGATGTGTGATGATTATACTGATCTCAACAAACATTGCCCGAACGATCCCTTTGGGCTACCTAGGATAGATCAAGTAGTTGACTCTACAGCCAGATGCTCCCTCCTTTGCTTCCTCGACTATTACTCGGGCTATCATCACATCAGCCTGGCCATGGAGGATCAGGAGAAGATGGCTTTCATCACACCGTTCGGGGCATTTTGCTACACCTCTATGCCTTTTGGGTTGAAAAACGCCAGAGTCACGTACCAACATGCGATCCAGACATGCTTGGCTGAGCATTGGGGCAAGCGTGTTGAAGCTTACATTGATGACGTGGTGATCAAGATGAAGGATCCGGAAGACTTCATCAATGACATCCAGTAGGTCTTCAACAGTCTGAGGAGATTCCGCTGGAAGCTTAACCCGACTAACTGTGTGTTCAGGGTTCTGGCTGGGCAACTACTCGAATTCGTCATCAGCAAAAGGGGAATCGAGGCTAATCCAGAGAAGATCGACGCAATTCTTCGGATGCAGCCTCCTAAGTCGTAGAAGAAGGTCTAGAAGCTCACAGGATGCATGGCTACGCTGAGCCGATTCATCTCACAACTGGGCGAACGTGGCATGCCATTCTATAAACTCCTGAAGAAGGTGGATAGATTTCAGTGGACACTAGAAGCTCAGGAAGCACTCGAGGCCCTCAAGAAATTCTTGATGACTCCCCAAGTATTGAAATCACCAAACTGAGCCACAGCAGACTGCACAGCCGAGGATCTTGTAAGTGCAACAAGGCTCCTTAGTGGTTTTGGTGTTTGAGTGACAATGCGATTAAAGATCTAATCTCTTTGTAAGATCATTTGACAGGTTTCTACAGGTATATATTGTCAAAGGACATCACTAGTGTTGCTTTATTAATGCACTTTGAGACACTTGACTTTCATGTTAAGAAAAGTGACTCTAAATTGTATCTCTTTCATTTGGATGTCACTAACTTACTTGGATTTCTCATATATAATAAGTGGCTGATCATGAAGACACTCTATTGCATATCAAAGCCAATAATGATCAAGACAAATTGAATGAATGGATAACGAGCAAATGTGCTCCATCTACCTATCGAAGAGGTTTTCTAAATTGAAGTCCAACTATTTTGCTCAAAGAGGATTACTCACAAAGGAAGAAGCTCAGCTTTGCTATCTCCCTCTGTGGATATATTTCAAGACGGCATTATTCATCAAGACAAGACTCAAGTGGATTTCATCTAGATTCATATTCACCTTGAGCATAGGTATGCCGTACTATCAAGAGGGAAGCGAAGCTCGGAAGTCTCTAGTCAACATGTGCTCACAGCTAGTTCAGAGAGTGTCGAGCCAAAACACTCCTCGTGAGTTGTTATTGTGCTGAGGGTGGGTTCACCGGATTGTCTGGTAATCCTCACCGGACTATCCGGTGAAGGCTGAGCCCAGTATTGAGAGTGATCTCTCTGATCTTTTCCTTGTGCTCTCATCTCCTGGTTAGGTGTATCTATAATGGAGACAACACCTACACTTTGCTCATCTGTTTATTTAGGCTCAGTGCCTTAGCCTCTGATCAGGGAACCCCTCACCGGACTATCCGGTGAGCTATACCGGACTGTCCGGTATAGGGGGTTTGAGCTCCAACGGCTAGTCCGCCTATACCGGACTATCCGGTAGGTACGCACCGGACTGTCCGGTGATGGTCTGACACAGGCCAACGGCTAGTTTTATGAGGGTGGGTATTTATACCCCTCACTCTCTTCCAGTTGCAGCTGTTGCTTCCCTCCACGTCCACATCCATCCAGAGGCTCTTAGTAACACCTCCCAACACTCTCTTTGTGAGATTGAGCTAAATTTGTGAGATTCTTGAGTTGGGAGAGGATTTGTGAGATTGTGTGAGCTACATTGTGAGCACCTAGCTTCTGAGCACAGTTGGCAAGCATTTCCGGGAAGCGTTTTTGTTACTCTTGGAGGTTTCCTCCTAGACGGCGAGAGCAACCCGAAGGGCACCCGGCTTGTGGGTGCCACTTCTCTTATAGGTGATTACCCCGCTCTTCGGAGCATTTGCAGTGAGCACCTTCATAGCCTTGGTGGTTGTGAAGGAGAGGCCGTGAGTTGAAATAGACTCAAGCTCTTGGTGGACGCCTCAACGGGGACGTACGGACACTTGCGGGTGTGCCCGAACCTCGGGACTAAAAATCCTTTGTTGTGTGTGCTGTGCCCCTGCTGGGAGACCCAAGCTTGGTGCTTGTGGTTGTTTTACTTGCTTGCATTACATTATTGCTTCCGCTATTATTATTCGTGTGCAAGTTCTCTTTGTGAGTGCAGGAATAAAGTGTTGCCGAGATCATAATCAACATATAAAAACATTACACAGCTCCACATAGCTCGATAAGTATTTTCTCGTATATTTACCTTGGGGGTTTCGGTTTCTGTGTGACACCGGACTATCCGGTGTAGAGAACCAGACTATCCGGTTATACCGGACTGTCCGGTTGTACCCATCGGACTATCCGGTGTGAGTGCTGACGATGTGCTTCTAAGTGGTGTAAATTTTCAGTTACGCCTATTCACCCCCCCTCTAGGCGACTTCTAGGTCCTTTCAATTGGTATCAGAGCAAGGACTCACCGAAAAGCTTCACCGCCGTGAGTAAAGATGTCAACACCTAGTGAGGTAACTTGTGAGCCGCTCATGCTTGATGGCTCTAACTATACTCAGTGGTCAACTCATGTACTTAATTTGCTTAGGACCAATGGTCCACTTGTGGAGCAAATTGTAGAAGCTAGCATATTGCCTTCTAACTATGATTGGGGCAACCTATCTCATGAGGAGACAATACGCTTGCAGCTCAATGCTCGAGTTGCTAATTATTTATTGAGCATTTTGAGTCCAGATACCTCTAAGTGGCTGTTCCATGAGTACAAGAGATTTGAGGATGCCCATGAGATTTGGGCCACTCTCAAAAATGTTTTTGCATGCAAATATCAAGAACAAGCAAACATATCAGTAAGGAACTCAGGAAAAGAAGAAATAAGCCAATGTGAAAGCGCCGAGGAGAAGGAAGATCAAGAAAGGCAGTTGGTGCTGCAGTCACTACAGATACCGGACAGTCCGGTAATTGATACCGGACTATCCGGTGGTGGCAGTGAAGCTGCACCAACCAGTGTAGAGCAGCGATGGAGACCAAGTGAAGAATCATGTTCACCCAAGTTTCACTCCATTATTTCACACTCACATCAGTGTCTCATGGCCAAGGGAAGTGAAGAAAGTGAGGAAGAGATGAGTGGGAACGATGAAGATGAAGACGAGATTACCGATGAAGATTTGGATATTGGCCACCTCAGCAAGAAGGACCAAATAAAAGTGATCAAGCTGATGCAAATCATCACCAAGCAGAAGCAAAGTCTTGACAATCAAGAAGACTACTTGGTGAAGAAATTGGATGAGCTAAAAGAGGCTCAAGATGAAAAAGAAGAGCTCAAACTCAAGCTTAAGAAGAAGGTAGAAGAAAGAAAAGAATTACTAAATAGGATCAATGACAAGTGCTTGGAGCTCCAACAAGAAAAAGATGTGCTCCTAGATGAGAGTATGCAGCTCATTGATCAGCTAGCCTTGAGCGAGGTAGCACACGAGGTATTTGTCACGTCGGTAAAATCTTATGAACCTCTCGTGCAAAATAATTCTTGTTCTTCAGCTGATCCTATCATTGCTTGTGCTAACCCTTGCTGTTTAAAAGCAAGTAACCCTTGTGTTGAGCATGATATTGTAGAATCTTGTGATGACCTCATTGCAAAAGAAAATGAAAAGCTCAAGCAAGAGGTTGAAAAGTTAAAACAGGACTTGATCACACTTAAAGAAAAGTGTTGTGTGCAACCTTCTCAGGATAACCGTGAAAACATGGTGAACAAGCTTGAGGAGGGTTCAAATTGTGCACAACACACTAAGGCAAGTATCAAGTCTAAAAGTGGTGGAAGCACTAAAGCACAAGAGCAAGCCAAATCAAGAGGACAGAAGAACAAAACAAATAGAAGATGCTACTGGTGCAAGGAAAGAGGACACAATGTTCAGGCCTGCCCAAGCCTCAAATCCAAGGCAGTGAGCAGCTCTGGCTCACCGGACTGTCCGGAACAACATACCGGACTATCCGGTAGTAGGGTGTCAGATTATTCGCTGAAGTTAGTGGCAGCTCAAGTCACAAATTCCAAGGCAAGAAGACCTACCCAGTCTCACAACAAGGTTGTAAAGGAGGAAGTACATGCAATCAAGGCAGAAAATCAACCAAAGGACTTCAGGCAAAGAATATGCTACAATTGCCGGAAAAAGGGGCATCTTGGTAAGGATTGCCCATATGGTAACTTTACTCATCCCAATCTTATCAATAAGAAAACTAAAGTGGCTTGTGTGTCCAAGGGCTGCAGTGGTGAAGCTAAGGTGATTTGTTCATCCAAGGCTCTCACCAAAGCTATTTGGATACCCAAGGTTTATTTGACTAACATTGATGGACCCAACAAGGTTTGGGTACCAAAACATACCTGAAGACCTATAGGTACCTACAGGATGCATTGAGGGTCTTGGCTATCTTGAGAAGCTAAACCGCAAATATATCATTGTCTCAAGATTCTTTCTTCCCATCTCAAGCCAAGATATGAATTTTGGAAATATCTTCATCCTCAATGACATCATGGGTAACGTGTGCTTATCTAGATCCTTGATGGTTTGGACAAGACTCATCCTTAGTGACTTGAGCCTTGCCCAAATCAATCAAGTTCAAATTCCACTCCTATCCTATGCTTATATTCTTGTGATATGTTGACGGCTCTCTTTGTGGAGCAAGTGCCTTAAAATGTGCAGAAATATGGGTTGAGACTCATGAGAAGAAAAGGAAATAAAGCTTGGAAGAATTCGAAACTCCTAGTGCAAACTTTCAGGACCCATCGGCCGGACCCACCTGTCCAACCGGTCGGACACAGGTAGCACCGGTTTGCCTGCTCTGCTGATCTACCGGTTCAACCGGTTAAACCATCGATTCAACTGGTCGGGCACGTCTCTAACCAGTTTACCGGTCTCTGTACCGGACTATCCGGTGTACTACACCGGACTGTCCGACATAACCGGACTATCCGATGTATTGATACCGGACTATCCGGTAAGGGTCAGCCAAGTCCATATACCTGTGAGTACACCTACATAATTACTCTTTCACCCATTCTACACTTAGCCACAGTAAAACTTCTAATCCCCATGTTTGTTACAAAAGTTGAGCATGTGAAATTGGTTATTCAAGAACCATAAGCATGCATTTGGGGGAGTAGAGTTATACTAGGGCTCTGTAGTACTAACAACTCTATGTGAGTAAGATTGCAGATATTAAAAAGATGTAGACTGGACCAAATCACTGGCATAATGCAAAATAAATTGAAGATGCTTCAAAAATGTAAAAAAAAATTAGGGCATATACCAAAGGTTGTTTTATTCTTATATATCTTATGAGTATATTAAACCAAGGCCAAGGTATGAGTTCATATATGCATTGTAAGTGCTTCAAGGCCTTGTCACTCATGTGTGGTTGTTGGTAGATTGAGTGATCCAACTCTAGTATGGATAGTTGATTGATACCTCTAAATCTCAGAAAGTTGTCAAGTTAGTCTTGAGAGCTTGGTGCTTCTAATATGATAGGAGGTATGAGTTAAATATGTCATCATCTATGATGTGATCCTCAATGTATCTAACATTCTTTGTGGCATATTTCCTAAGGTTTGAGCTAGTGAAATATTGTGTCTTGTCATGAGTATGTCTCATGAGGCCTTAATGAGATCAGATGTTTGCTTGATACTCTAGCTAAGAGTTCCTCTCATGCCTCTGTAAGCTGAGTGTGAATCAATCATGCCAATCATCTTAAACAAGGCATGGTAATTCACTAGTATAGCAAAAATGGGATTTTGAAAACATTTGTTGTTGAGATCTTTGTGATCAACCTCTCTTTATATGTGGTTATTGTTATCTGTGCGTGTTTGAACCTAACCACATACATTGAGACTCCTATGCTGAAATTCAAAATCATTTTCCAAACGAATTTATTCAAAAGCTCATCTCTTTCAACTAAATCATCTTTTGACCAAAAGCTTTGACATAAATGCATTTACAAAAGGTCACTTACCTTCCCTGAGGGCTATGTTACATAAAGGAGTCAAATGGATCAAAGGAATATAGCACAGCCCTCAGACCTTCTGCGAAATCATTTTCTACCGGACTATCCGGTGTACCCTACCAGACAATCCGGTAACATCGGACTATCCGGTAGGGATACCGGACTATCCGGTCCATGCAGATTTTACCCTCACCCGTGGTTCAAAGGGGAAACTTCTCATGTTTTTCCCTCACCTTCCTCCAAACCGCTTTTCATCTGTTCCAACCGCCGCCCTTGCTTGATTCAAGGATCTCTTTGGCGATTTGAGGAGTTCTTCTCGTTCCTCTGTGGATTTGAGGAGCTTTTGGTGGGGATTGGCCGCTGCATCTTCGGGGTATCCGATCCCACCGGCCTCTCCATCAGTTTTGACCTAGGAACTTCTCTCCGAGGTACTTTGAACCCTTTTTGCCCGATCTCTTTGCTCGGTGCAATGCTAGTAATTTCTCTTGGTAGAAGTACTCCTGATATGCATATCCATCATGTCATAGAAGATCAAAACTTTTTCATGGCTGGTTTGGGAGATCCACCAACCTTAGGGCACTGGGCGCTACCGGACTATCCGGTGTCCGATACCGTACTGTCCGACAGGACCGGAACATCCGGTGGAATCCACCGGACTGTCCGGCTATACCCAGAGGCCCTAGGTCAGTTGCTCTTTGTGGCTCTAGATTTGTTCTATGAGCTCCCAAACTTGTTCCATATATTCCTCTGTGTCTTTGTGACATATTCCTGTCAGAAAATCATGTTCTCACAGTCATCGTAATCAAATTATATCTTTTACACTCTGAGGCTAATCCGACGGTCCAAATTCATATCTTTGTCTCTCAGGGTTGTAGATGGCTGGTGAGCAACCCATCAAGCAGTACACCAGGGTTAAGAGAAAGGCCACTAAGCCTCGCCCTCAGTCGAGCAGCGACACTTCTTCTCCCTTGGAGGACACCGGTGCTGGTGGCTCTCAAAGGGGAAGATCACTCAGGATGAGGCAAGGGCCGTTGTAGGACACTC
Source organism: Paspalum vaginatum (assembly GCA_030272315.1). Lineage (NCBI taxonomy): Eukaryota > Viridiplantae > Streptophyta > Magnoliopsida > Poales > Poaceae > Paspalum > Paspalum vaginatum. The sequence goes on from CM059020.1 coordinate 20,267,469, forward strand.
CTCGAGGTCAGATGCATATTGAAGATGAAGAGGTGGCAGTGGAGACCTCCTCTGATGATGATGTAGAGGATGAGACCTATGTGGTCCAACCCAGACCCCATGGTAAGGGTCCAGCTCCTCCCAGCAGTGATGATGATGAGGAGGAAAGAGATGTTGAGGCAGAAGAGGAGAGAGAGCCAGCATTCCCCGAGGCTGAGTATGCTAGGAAGATGTCCAAGCCCAGCAGGCCGCCCAACAGAATGGCAGTAGATTTCAAGAAAAAGGGGAAGCTCAGTGAGATCAGAGACAACAGGAGAAGGGACTTTAGGAAAGAGCCCAAGAGCTCTTATGACTGGATGTTTCACACCAGGTTTTAGGAGGATTACTATGAGTCAGTGATTCTATCCAAGGAACACCCAGTCACACTTGATCAATGGGTTGATTGGAAATACATGAAGGACAAGAAAGACCCCATTTTTGATCAGGTGATTGCAGCTTGTGGGAGGCAGAACATTCAGAAGATCATGAGTTTCAGGCATGATTCGAACAAGGAGATCATCGCTCAGTTCTATGCCACAGTCTACTTTGATGACACAGATGCAGATACGAGGAAGTGGGCTATGGCATGGATGACAGAGGGTGAGACCTATTCCATCTCCTATCTTGACTTCGCATTTGTGCTTGGTTTGAACAATGTGGATCTAAACAGGCCTAAGGTTCACCTAGAGCAGTGTCTCCCTGACAGTGAGATGAAGTTCATGTATCCTCCAAACAATCAGGGAAACTTTGGACACTCACAGGGTCTTTACTCTTTCTATGGATATCTGAACAGAATGTTTAGAAAGACCCTGGCTCCTCGTATTGGCGATGCTACTAACATATCACATTATGCCAAGAATCTGCTTGCTAGGATGAGGGAGGATGCATTGCCTTTCAGCGTGACCAACTTCATATGGGAGGAGATCAAAGCCATATCCTTTGACCCATATCGGAGTTGTGCATATGCTCCTTTCATCATGGAGGTGACTGACAGAGTAACCGGTATAGCTTATATCAGTGACACTGAGCACCGGCCATTCCATGTCAAGAAGGTGAAGCATCCGATTATGCCAGCACCCTCAGTTACACCTTCAGGCTCAGACCCACCTCCGAGTCAGTTGGCTCCAGTGCCACAACAGCAGAGGCAGTCACCTCAGAGGAGGAGAGGCAGTGGGCAATTCTCCAGTGAGAGGTCGAGGAGGAGCTCCTCACCTGTTGTGCAGGCTTTCAGAGCCATTATGGGAGCCCTCAAGTGCTTCAGGGCGAAGGACATAGCTGAGAAGAGAGAGATCCGTCGTCGCCAGACCCTGACAGATAACAGGGTGAAGGGCATTCAGAGGCACCTCGGCATGCAGCCACCACCCTCACCTGACCGAGTGGTAGAGGATGAGCAGGAGACAGAGGTAGAGGAGGAGTTCCTGGTGGATCCCTTTACAGGGTACCAGGGTCAGACTAGCAGGGGCATCAGTGCCTCCTCAGTTCAGCCAGCCTCCACTGTTTACTCAGGCACCTCCGGTTTCAGGATCCATGGATGCCACAGCTCAGTCGGCTGCTCAGTCACTCTTTGGGATGAGTGAAGCCTTCTCTGCTGGCTACTCAGGCTACTCCACCACCTTGGCCTCCTCGAGCTTTTCAGGATCTCTACCTTTCTCCGTGGGTTAGGGTGGAGCCTTCTTTCAGAGCAGCAGCCAGTTCTAGTCAGGACCTCAGGGTGGCAGATCTAGTGGATGATGAGATCAGGGCACTCAGTGAGCCCTTGAGGTACTTTTCTCCTCTTCTTTTGACCTTTTTGGTGCTTAATGACAAAGGGGGAGAAGTACATTAAAGCTTTGTGGCATTGTGGCCCTCTTTTTCCTCTTTTTCTAGTGTTTTTCAGGAGGAGCTCAGTGAAAGAGGGAGAATGGAGCAAGCAGGCCTTGTGAAGAGTCAGCAGATCCTTGGAGCCGCTTGCCGCATGTTTTATCTTATCATTTTTCCCTTTCAGCTGTATCATGCGTCGGTTCATGTGTTGAACTCTTAGGGTCATGTATTGGACACATTTTCGTATAATATTTTGAAACCTTTTACCTTCCATGTGATCTGTGTGGATTATATGTATATCTATGTCTAATTTATACTACTAGCTATGTGCTCGTCTTTGTGACTCTGTGTGGCTTCGTGGTTTTGGTTTGGCCTAGTGCAGTGCAGACTGCTATCACCGGACTATCCGGTCAGTTACACCGGACTATCCGGTGAGTGGGCAGTGGCTGCACAACCAAGCATCCCAGTTGGTTTACTTTGTGTTTTCCCTCTTACAATGTGGTTTTGGAATTCTGAGATATAGGGGGAGCTCTCCTGGCACGAAATATGTATTTTTGGGCATATATGGCTCAAATTTCGAGTTTTTGTAACTCAAGCACATATTTAGGGGGAGCATACCAAATATCTGAGGATCCATGCACTTAATTTGACTATCTCTTGTAAGCTTTGATCGGGGCTGTCATCAATCACCAAAAAGGGGGAGATTGTAAGTGCAACAAGGCTCCTTAGTGGTTTTGGTGTTTGAGTGACAATGCGATTAAAGATCTAATCTCTTTGTAAGATCATTTGACAGGTTTCTACAGGTATATATTGTCAAAGGACATCACTAGTGTTGCTTTATTAATGCACTTTGAGACACTTGACTTTCATGTTAAGAAAAGTGACTCTAAATTGTATCTCTTTCATTTGGATGTCACTAACTTACTTGGATTTCTCATATATAATAAGTGGCTGATCATGAAGACACTCTATTGCATATCAAAGTCAATAATGATCAAGACAAATTGAATGAATGGATAACGAGCAAATGTGATCCATCTACCTATCGAAGAGGTTTTCTAAATTGAAGTCCAACTATTTCGCTCAAAGAGGATTACTCACAAAGGAAGAAGCTCAGCTTTGCTATCTCCCTCTGTGGATATATTTCAAGACGGCATTATTCATCAAGACAAGACTCAAGTGGATTTCATCTAGATTCATATTCACCTTGAGCATAGGTATGCCGTACTATCAAGAGGGAAGCGAAGCTCGGAAGTCTCTAGTCAACATGTGCTCACAGGTAGTTCAGAGAGTGTCGAGCCAAAACACTCCTCGTGAGTTGTTATTGTGCTGATGGTGGGTTCACCGGATTGTCCGGTAATCCTCACCGGACTATCCGGTGAAGGCTGAGCCCAGTATTGAGAGTGATCTCTCTGATCTTTTCCTTGTGCTCTCATTTCCTGGTTAGGTGTATCTCTAATGGAGACAACACCTACACTTTGCTCATCTATTGATTTAGGCTCAGTGCCTTAGCCTCTGATCAGGGAACCCCTCACCGGACTATCCGGTGAGCTATACCGGACTGTCTGGTATAGGGGGTTTGAGCTCCAACGGCTAGTCTGTGGCGGAACCGCCAATTTAATCCGGGCTAAGCACACCTACCACCTCTGGCTTGCAGTGCGATTAGACCGAACTAAACCCGGTCGTCCGTCGAGAGTCATTCGACTCCCGATGTTACCTTTTCCTAGAGGAACCGACATCATACACATCCAGCCCACAATGGAGCCACAACAGATACATCATCTCAGGCAGTTGATGGGCTCAAGCAACCCCTTGATCACTTGGACAACTCCTCCTTCCAAACACGACTGATGGGCTCTCCAGGTCGTGTCTCGGGCTTACTTGTCCTTCTGGACCACCGTTGCTCGAAGTAGTTCCTCACACTTGCTTCTCAATCACGTATCTGCAATAAGCGTCGCTATATGAATGCTATGCATGACATAGTGAATGAGATGCACGATCATCAAGCATACAACTGATTAAGCAAAAATATGAGCAAACATCTAGTTACGCATGTAATGGATTACTAGCTCAATCAAAACATCCCGACTGGCACTAGCATTAATATTACTTTTATGGACCCGAAGCAATCGTGTATGTGCAATCTCACAAGAACACATATACAAAAATCAAGTTGTCAATCATAAAGCTAACATGGTGATGTGAGCCGATAAAACATGCAATAGTTATTTATTCATTAAGATTATTAAGGTATGTGTGGGGGTTTTTGTTGGATACACTAGTTTCACATTTTCTATTATTTACGTAAATTTGCATTATTTCTACCATTTTCAAATCAGAGTCAAAACCTTACATGCACCACCTCCTACTCTAGCAGTGAGCCATGTTCATAACCTAGAGCTCATATCAAGCCCCTAAAGTCACATGGGACATTTTTCGCCATAGCAAACTTTTCTTAAATTAATATATGCTTAAATATAAGACAAGGGCAAAATAGTAACTAAACAGCTAATGCTAGGGCTACCAAAATTTATACAGAGCTTACACATGTTAATATGGCCTCTGCCCAAATTTCATAGTTTTTGAAGCTCATTTTTCCCATCTTTTCCATTTATGTTGGTTTAGTATGCATGTACAAAATCAGGGGCAAAAATGTCTTTTCCTACTCAACCATCATACCTAGCAGATAGATCTTTTAACAAGGATAAAAATGCAACCTAGTTTGTATTTTTCTGATTTTTATTTGATTTATTACGAATTTCCAAAGTTTAAACCGAGAGAAATGAATTTAAATAGAAAAGCCCACTGGTGGGGACTAGATCGGAAATATCCGTAGCTTCCAGGGTCTTGCGTGAAATATGTCTAAGACTCAGTGCACAGTACTACAATCGAGACAGAAATACATGAAAGATCAGGGGGTTTTTTTACAAAACCTCCATCTTCTTCCTCCAGACAGGGCAGGGGGCACGCAGCGGGCCGGCTTTCCGCGTATGGCGCGTCGCGTGGGGGCGCGCGCTTGGAGCCGTCGAGCTCCGGGAAGGTGTTCCTAGCGATGGGCTACCGTTCCCCCTTGATTTCGACGCGTGGGGAGGCCCGAATCGACGAGGAACGCACCGTGAACCGGCGCTGTCCGCAGTGCACGTGCTTGGCGATGTTGGGCTCGATCTGTCGATGGAGACCGGGAGAGGCGCCCCAAAGGATCCCACGGGCTGCGCGGTGATGCCGCGAACCCAGCGGAGGCGGTCTGGTGGTGCGGGGACTTGCCCGGATGTGGTCGTCCTCGGTGGAGGCGCGGTGAACGCGCGCGACGCGCGGCTGCGAATGTGGGGAGGACGCTAGGGGCAACGGCGGCGGCTACGGAGGTAGGGAAACGGTGGAGAAGATGGAGGCGAGCGCGGGACGCGCGACAGGCGGGGCGGAGGGGCTACGGAGAGGCGAGGCGGCGTGAGCTCGCCACGAGCTCCCATGGCGGACGCGCTCTGCCGCGCTCGCGAGAGGGAGAGAGACAGGGAGGGAGCGAGTGAGGTGAGGGGAGCGCTATCTGCTTCCTTCGGCCCGAAGGAGCCTGGCGGGGGCGCGGGGCACGCGGCAGAGGTGAGGGCAGGCCGGGCATGGGCAGGCGGCGCGTGGCCATGGCGTGGCGGCCGGCCATGGCCGCGTGTGCGTGCCGGAGCGGGGAAGAAGAAAGGTGAGCAGCGCGTGGACTTGGTCTGTGGACCGTGAACCGATGACAGGTGGGACCGGGCGGGAAAAACAATATTACGGTGCATTGGACCGAGCCTGCGGAGGCGTGGGATGGTGGGGCCCACCGGTGCGACGTGTCCCAACCGCGTGAGCAGGAATCCGATGACCTTACTGGTGGGGCCCACTCGTCAGCGACTCATGGAGAAAACAAAATTCGAAAAATAGGAAAACCCCTGTTGACTGCAGGAAGACCTGTTTGAAACTTGAGTTTTTGGGTATTCTAGAGTCCGAATTTGAAAAGGACCCAATTGAATGAAACGTTGTACCTTTTAAGATCTACAACTTTGTCAAAAGGATTAATGTCAGATTCCAAGTTTAAATATGATTAAATTTGAATTTAACCTGCTGACTCTAGTTTGACCAAGGTTTAACGCAAATTTAGAAATTCCTAAAGTCTATTTTATGCTCATTTTCAGAGAAATATTATTATACCAATGTTGTGTAGTTTTTAATTATCTACAACTTTCATATATGATGTTTTGTATGATCATGTCTTTTGGTTGCTCAAAATTTGAATTTTCCATTCAGGTCTATTTGGACAGAATTCACTAGAAGATAGAAAATGAGCTAAAACACCTTGCAAACCTTTATGCATGTCAACACACATAATACCAAAGTTATTCCTCATGAAATTTTATACAAGTTTGTTATAGAGAGTTTGGTCCAAAACACATTATATTTTGAACTATAATCACAAGTGCATTCAGGGGTCTTGCATATTTCACTGAAAATTTTTGACTTCGTGATTTACTAGCCTAGTTGTTGCTCTTCTCTAAACATCATTAAGCCAAATCCTTGACTACCGCTAATCTAATCACGTGTTAAAACTTTCGAGATGCCGGGGGCATCACAACCCACCCCCCTTAAAGAAATCTCGTCCCGAGATTTGTGTGAGGTAAGGGTGTGTTACCTATCGCGTATTGTAAGGAGTATGGCATCGTGGTTCGTGCCTTTTCGAATGCACATGGTAATATCCCAATTTTTCATTCGTTGGCTTTGTCAACTAGCTTGTGAATGGTTAGTGCCTCTTTAACACAAATAGTCACAAAGCGTCATCTATTAGGCTAGGGTGGTCTCTCTAAGATACTCGATGAGTCGTGCTATATAAGAGAGTGAATGAACAAACCATGAAGAGAATGTGGTCAGTGAGCAAGTGACTGTGATTGAAGCAAAGGAATGGAGTCATTTCCTGACTTTGATACTAATATTTGAAACATGGGAAGTACCTGATTTATCCAAATAATCAAGGCAAAGTGTACACAGTCGGAAATTGAATAAGGCAGGGTCTTTTGATTGCAAGGAGTATCATCGGATGCGTTTTTGAGAGACACATTCATTTTATTTGACAGGGACTGTGTCCACATATAGAATTTCAAGTCAACATGTCTTCAAAGAGTAAGATGTGACGAAACGTAGCACATTCTACTCATCGGGACAAGAAAGGCACAAGAGGGAGAGGATAGGCCGTATTCGCCTAAACAAGGTGATGTGTTCTTATTAGCGAAACAAAATGCTAGTAAGCTCCCTTCTAAGAGGAAGAAAACCACTCATAGGGAAATGACGATATGACATGAGCACTAGCCGAGGACAAAAGCTAGTGTGGAGGATGTTCGTAAAGTACACCCTCGGGAAATAAGGTTCAACGAATGGATAGAAAATATCGACAGAGTTAGTGAGAACGAAGTTGACTGTTCCCTCCAATCCTCGGAGGCAAGGTCAAACATGGATATGAATTATTATGAACAAGCCGTGGGGTTGAGACGGATCATCCTCACTGGTCAAGGAGGCAAGGTGAAACAAGGCAATGGAAAGATGTCACGAGATGGTGGAAATGAGGCTGATCACTTCCACAGAAACAATGAAAATGTGTGGATAAGCAGTGGGTGGAGACTGGCTACTCCCACACTCAGGAAAGGTAAGGTGAAACAAGGCAATGAAATGATACATACAGGATAGTGGAAATGAAATCAATCATCCCCACGAATCAAGAGTAGCGAGACCAAAAAAACTGATTATGAATGTTCCACGATTGAAGCGAGGTCATGCCTTCGCATGTCCTAATGCCAGCGCGAACCTAGTAGCACAACCATGTGACGGCCGTACACATAGGACTCCAGGTACCGTCGAGGCATCCAAGACTGCCTAGGGAGACATCACAACAAGAGTGGCTCAACCATTCGACTTACAGACTCATAATCAATTCAAAGTTATGATGTATGAAGAGAAAATTTGATGTCACATAAGAGCTTAGGGCGCTTGAATCCCATTGTAAATGAGGTTCCTTGATTTGTAAAGTTTTGAAGCTAGTAATTAACGAATAGTGGAATATAGTGCAAATAGACTAGGATTTCTTCGATCACAAGGGTTCGAAGTGCACGAATGGCAAGGGTTTTAAAGAAAAAGTTACCAAAGCTCCATGTGCTATCACTATAAGACTAGGAGTACATTTAACTATAGGAACGAGATACAAGTTGACTCTATAGAGCCGGACACCCGAGGTCTTTCTGATCTACGAATGTTAAAACCTTCTGATACATAAGTTTGTCTCAACTTTATCATACTAATTGGTACCCAGCTAGTACTGCCTAAACATAAGATTGATGCGTCCTGGACGAAGACCAGTTTCTTCCTTCAGCCACGTCGGTGCGGTGTTCGGCTTCACATGAGAGATGCCATGGAATAGTAGTCTTGATCTTCCACCGAGTATAAGAACATCGCCAGATTCGAGGTTGATCTTAGTCGCTCTATCCTTGTCTCGAGTATTGCTGAACAGGAATTCTGCCGTGTTGCCTAGGGAGATTGAGATAATAGGTAGACCTTGGTTGATGCTTCTTCCTGATTCATCCTTATCTTGATGGAGTCCGAGCTTCCCGACGTTGTTGTAGTAGTTAATGATGCATATGTCAGGATTGATCTGAGGAAATTCGCTTGCAGTTGAATTTGCTGTTTGAGCAATTGTCTTGAAAGCTTCTGGTATCGCAGGGACTTGGGCACCATCGCATGGACTTGTTGGCCCATAGAAACCTGTAGTCGGATCCCAATTCTTCCCTAGACACATCATCCATAACTTCATCTTGGTTCCGTTTTTGAAACTAGGCCTATAGAATCCTCCTGGACCAATACCTAGTTGTCGACACGTACGAACTATCTCGACTTGATCTTCCGGCTTGACGAATCCCTTCAATAAAACCAGGCCGGGTCGCAGATGTTGAACTAAAGCCGCGTCAGTGGTGGATTCTCCCGCTTTTCTCTTCTTCTTGTGACCTTCAGGTGCTGTTGTTTTAGCATTCGTAGGCTCGGAATGATCAGGGCATAAGTCAAAGGGCTGCGACATCTGTAGCAGGAAGAATAAGGCCCCCATAAGTTCAAGGATTTTGAAAACTTGGTGTGGTCATAGCGTATTCCGCGTTTACAAACTCGGAAAATATGCCGAAAAGTGATTTCATCGCATGATGACGGCACCTCTGAGGGTCGACCAATGGATTCTAGAGATCTTAGGAAACGGTAGTCGTACATTAGTCTATACTCTACCTTGGTTGTGTAGAAAGTTTTGGTTAGTTCTATTTTGAATTAGTTCAAGTTTTTCGAATATGCGAGCTACGGAAAATCTGTCCAAACAGTTTCTGTATGCTCGGATTCTTCCCTTTACTTTACCAAGCCATACCCCACTACCTAATCATCTCCTTGGTATATGAAGAATACTAAAAAGCGTTTGCATAGTTGTTAACAATGACCATTACATACGGGGTTTTCATATAATAAGGTTGGAATACATTGTAGCCTCGGTAACTTTGAAACGGCTTGATTTTTGGACCGATCGACACATTTTTTGTATTTGGCCTGCATTTATTAGACGCTTCATATTTAGAATGAATGATGTGTAGAAAAATTGCGACAACCTAAGTGTACTACTCGAGTCGCTTGGTTAGTTTCTCCTAGTTCTATTTGTACTTGAGCTACATATCAATACAATAGTAACACACACTCAACGCAATATGCTCCTAGTCACTCTTAAGTAACAAAAACAATGCATGTGAGATAAGGTAAGATATGATGCCATGATGCATGATTCGCCCTATTCGGTCTCACATCACACACCTTTTGTATAATTTACATATCTAGCGAGTATCCGGTGACATATATGCACGGCACTCCCTAATGCAACTGGTCGTCCTCTACTCGTTCTTAATTTCGCACGTGGTTAGTGTACCTGCAGAAAGATGCATGCTCATACCAACATCATCACCATCACCAAACATTACCACTCTAACCCTAAAAGTGGCATCCACGAATTTCTTTAAGCTACGTCTGGTGGATGACGTAGTGGCGCCATTTCTCTCAACACACCCAACGTTCCTCCAGTACTGGGGAATTGCTGAGGAGAGAAACGGTGGCCAACAAGATCTAGCTATAATTTTGGTCGAAGGAAAAGCGGTCACGAAACACTCCAATGGCGTGACCACCCCCCTTAAAGAGTTCTGCCCTATCAGCATGAATGCAGGGTTCGCAACAGTCCGCAAATCCCAATAGCGTTCCACCAGTACTGAGGATAGCTATGGCCGAAATGTTGCTTCCCAAAGCGCCGAATATGCATATGAGTTCTATCTAGGTCAGAATGTTAGCGATGTCACCTGGTATTACACTAACATCCTTAATATGGGCATAGCGATACTCTCATTTTTCAAATACTTCGAAATGGGTTTTCGAAAATAGGTTTGCAAATCAAAACTGGATGATATGTCTGTTGTCTGTGTATGATCGGCTCTGATACCAGCTGTGGCGGCACCGCCGATTTAATCCGGGCTAAGCACACCTGCCACCTCTGGCTTGCAGTGCGATTAGACCGAACTAAACCCGGTCGTCCGTCGAGAGTCATTCGACTCCCGATGTTACCTTTTCCCAGAGGAACCGACATCATACACATCCAGCCCACAATGGAGCCACAACAGATACATCATCTCAGGCAGTTGAATATAGCATATATAAACTTGTTTTTCAAACCGGTTCGAAATAATAACACAAGTTTCAACATATTACCATACGAAAGGCAAGTTTGAAACAGATAGCGGAAGCGAATTTGAAAACGTCTCACAGCGGAACGAAACACTTTACTAGTCTTCATGCATCGTTGATCGGGGCGAGCAGCACCGAGCCCATCGGTACTACTCTCCTCCAAGCAGTTGTCCAGATGTCGCCGGTACCTGTTCTCAAAAGGTGGGGGCAAACCCTGAGTACTAATTACTCAGTAGGACTTAATGGATTGGCTTAAGGCTGACGCAAAGCTTGCTTACTAGCATGTGGATCCTTAGCCATTGATTTTTAAACAGTGGTATATCATTATAGAGTATCAAGATTCGTCTTTTGCATATAACACCAATATAATAACTTGCAGAAATGTAATCAATACAATACATACATGTAGTATTTGAAAGCATGAGTAACGGATTTAATATATTCAAGTAGTTACTACGCTGCCCGACAGTGATATTGGCATTCCCACACTTGGTAGGCATCAGCGATTCGAATCGATTTTTAATTCCCGGGAATAACTATCATGCCAGGGGTATATGCTTACTAGCCATCGCGTTCCCACATATAGCCCCCATCTCCACCTGTCTTGTCCCAAGATTCAAAGCGCCCCCACCTAACCCCCGGGTTGTGCCCCCTCAGGAGCGATACCACAGTTCTCTGGGTCAGCCCTCCCTCGAGTACAAGCGCCCCCGGGCCCATCGGCCTCCAGCAAGTGGATGGGCGGAGCCTCGAAAACTCCGGACAAACCCAGGTAAGACTTCACCGGTCCCATTTCCCGGTTAAGCACTCTAGCAATGTTATGCCGCTCAGCAGACGAACAGCGGACGAGCCTTAAACGACTCGGGCGGAGCCAAACGCACACCACATAATAAAATTATTCTCCGCCCGGTCTCCATTTAAATCATGAGCATAGTATTACTTTCTCAATAGTAAAAGTTTTGTAACCTTTGAAATCACCTACGCGACGAGTGACTCCTTTCACTCGTGTCTACTCGCACCTAGCAGAGCCTAGGCAACTCGTCCTACGAACTCTATATATAGGTGCTAGGGCCAGGGCGGCCAGGAGATCTAATGCAATTGTTTTCAATCAACTCCTAATGCGGATGCGTAATGAAACAATCAATCATCATATTAGCGGGGAGAATTCATGGTCCTGCCTACCTTTGCTTATTCTTATCAAGCCAACAAACTAAACTAGGTTAGTTTGCCGGGTTGTGAGGCTTTGCCCCAAGCAACCCCTTGATCACTTGGACAACTCCTCCTTCTAAACACGACTGATGGGCTCTCCAGGTCGTGTCTCGGGCTTACTTGACCTTCTGGACCACCGTTGCTCGAAGTAGTTCCTCACACTTGCTTCTCAATCACGTATCTGCAATAAGCGTCGCTATATGAATGCTATGCATGACATAGTGAATGAGATGCACGATCATCAAGCATACAACTGATTAAGCAAAAATATGAGCAAACATCTAGTTACGCATGTAATGGATTACTAGCTCAATCAAAACATCCCGACTGGCACTAGCATTAATATTACTTTTATGGACCCGAAGCAATCGTGTATGTGCAATCTCACGTTACGCACGTAATGGATTACTAGCTCAATCAAAACATCCCGACTGGCACTAGCATTAATATTACTTTTATGGACCCGAAGCAATCGTGTATGTGCAATCTCACAAGAACACATATACAAAAATCAAGTTGTCAATCATAAAGCTAACATGGTGATGTGAGCCGATAAAACATGCAATAGTTATTTATTCATTAAGATTATTAAGGTATGTGTGGGGGTTTTTGTTGGATACACTAGTTTCACATTTTCTATTATTTACGTAAATTTGCATTATTTCTACCATTTTCAAATCAGAGTCAAAACCTTACATGCACCACCTCCTACTCTAGCAGTGAGCCATGTTCATAACCTAGAGCTCATATCAAGCCCCTAAAGTCACATGGGACATTTTTCGCCATAGCAAACTTTTCTTAAATTAATATATGCTTAAATATAAGACAAGGGCAAAATAGTAACTAAACAGCTAATGCTAGGGCTACCAAAATTTATACAGAGCTTACACATGTTAATATGGCCTCTACCCAAATTTCATAGTTTTTGAAGCTCATTTTTCCCATCTTTTCCATTTATGTTGGTTTAGTATGCATGTACAAAATCAGCGGCAAAAATGTCTTTTCCTACTCAACCATCATACCTAGCAGATAGATCTTTTAACAAGGATAAAAATGCAACCTAGTTTGTATTTTTCTGATTTTTATTTGATTTATTACGAATTTCCAAAGTTTAAACCGAGAGAAATGAATTTAAATAGAAAAGCCCACTGGTGGGGACTAGATCGGAAATATCCGTAGCTTCCAGGGTCTTGCGTGAAATATGTCTAAGACTCAGTGCACAGTACTACAATCGAGACAGAAATACATGAAAGATCAGGGGGTTTTTTTACAAAACCTCCATCTTCTTCCTCCAGACAGGGCAGGGGGCACGCGGCGGGCCGGCTTTCCGCGTATGGCGCGTCGCGTGGGGGCGCGCGCTTGGAGCCGTCGAGCTCCGGGAAGGTGTTCCCAGCGATGGGCTACCGTTCCCCCTTGATTTCGACTGTGTGGGGAGGCCCGAATCGACGAGGAACGCACCGTGAACCGGCGCTGTCCGCAGTGCACGTGCTTGGCGATGTCGGGCTCGATCTGTCGATGGAGACCGGGAGAGGCGCCCCAAAGGATCCCACGGGCTGCGCGGTGATGCTGCGAACGCAGCGGAGGCGGTCTGGTGGTGCGGGGACTGCTCGGATGTGGTCGTCCTCGGCGGAGGCGCGGTGAACGCGCGCGACGCACGGCTACAAATGTGGGGAGGACGCTAGGGGCAACGGCGGCGGCTACGGAGGTGGGGAAACGGTGGAGAAGATGGAGGCGAGCGCGGGACGCGCGACGGGCGGGGCGGAGGGGCTACGGAGAGGCGAGGCGGCGTGAGCTCGCCGCGAGCTCCCATGGCGGACGCGCTCTGCCGCGCTCGCGAGAGGGAGAGAGACAGGGAGGGAGCGAGTGAGGTGAGGGGAGCGCTCTCTGCTTCCTTTGGCCCGAAGGAGCCTGGCGGGGGCGCGGGGCACGCGGCAGAGGTGAGGGCAGGCCGGGCATGGGCAGGCGGCGCGTGGCCATGGCGTGGCGGCCGGCCATGGCCGCGTGTGCGTGCCGGAGCGGGGAAGAAGAAAGGTGAGCAGCGCGTGGACTTGGTCTGTGGACCGTGAACCGATGACAGGTGGGACCGGGCGGGAAAAATAATATTACGGTGCATTGGACCGAGCCTGCGGAGGCGTGGGATGGTGGGGCCCACCGGTGCGACGTGTCCCAACCGCGTGAGCAGGAATCCGATGACCTTACAGGTGGGGCCCACTCGTCAGCGACTCATGGAGAAAACAAAATTTGAAAAATAGGAAAACCCCTGTTGACTGCAGGAAGACCTGTTTGAAACTTGAGTTTTTGGGTATTCTAGAGTCCGAATTTGAAAAGGACCCAATTGAATGAAACGTTGTACCTTTTAAGATCTACAACTTTGTCAGAAGGAGTAATATCAGTTTCCAAGTTTAAATATGATTAAATTTGAATTTAACCTGCTGACTCCAGTTTGACCAAGGTTTAACGCAAACTTAGAAATTCCTAAAGTCTATTTTATGCTCATTTTCAGAGAAAGAGTATTATACCAATGTTGTGTAGTTTTTAATTATCTACAACTTTCATATATGATGTTTTGTATGATCATGTCTTTGGTTGCTCAAAATTTGAATTTTCCATTCAGGTCTATTTGGACAGAATTCACTAGAAGATAGAAAATGAGCTAAAACACCTTGCAAACCTTTATGCATGTCAACACACATAATACCAAAGTTATTCCTCATGAAATTTTCTACAAGTTTGTTATAGAGAGTTTGGTCCAAAACACATTATATTTTGAACTATAATCACAAGTGCATTCAGGGGTCTTGCATATTTCACTGAAAATTTTTGACTTCGTGATTTACTAGCCTAGTTGTTGCTCTTCTCTAAACATCATTAAGCCAAATCCTTGACTACCGCTAATCTAATCACGTGTTAAAACTTTCGAGATGCCGGGGGCATCACATAGTCCGCCTATACCGGACTATCCGGTAGGTACGCACCGGACTGTCCGGTGATGGTCTGACACAGGCCAACGGCTAGTTTTATGAGGGTGGGTATTTATACCCCTCACTCTCTTCTAGTTGCAGCTGTTGCTTCCCTCCACGTCCACATCCATCCAGAGGCTCTTAGTAACACCTCCCAACACTCTCTTTGTGAGATTGAGCTAAATTTGTGAGATTCTTGAGTTGGGAGAGGATTTGTGAGATTGTGTGAGCTACATTGTGAGCACCTAGCTTCTGAGCACAGTTGGCAAGCATTTCCGGGAAGCGTTTTTGTTACTCTTGGAGGTTTCCTCCTAGACGGCGAGAGCAACCCGAAGGGCACCCGGCTTGTGGGTGCCACTTCTCTTGTAGGTGATTACCCCGCTCTTCGGAGCATTTGCAGTGAGCACCTTCATAGCCTTGGTGGTTGTGAAGGAGAGGCCATGAGTTGAAATAGACTCAAGCTCTTGGTGGACGCCTCAACGGGGACGTACAGACACTTGCGGGTGTGCCCGAACCTCGGGACTAAAAATCCTTTGTTGTGTGTGCTGTGCCCCTGCTGGGAGACCCAAGCTTGGTGCTTGTGGTTGTTTTACTTGCTTGCATTACATTATTGCTTCCGCTATTATTATTCGTGTGCAAGTTCTCTTTGTGAGTGCAGGAATAAAGTGTTGCCGAGATCATAATCAACATATAAAAACATTACACAGCTCCACATAGCTCGATAAGTATTTTCTCGTATATTTACCTTGGGGGTTTCGGTTTCTGTGTGACACCGGACTATCCGGTGTAGAGAACCGGACTATCCGGCTATACCGGACTGTCCGGTTGTACCCATCGGACTATCCGGTGTGAGTGCTGACGGTGTGCTTCTAAGTGGTGTAAATTTTCAGTTACGCCTATTCACCCCCCCTCTAGGCGACATCTAGGTCCTTTTAGATCTGTTGCTGTACCTTTCTTGTATGACTCATGTGGTTAGTTTAGCCTTGGTGGTCGAAAGGGTGGAGGAAGGACATATTCAGCTGACTCAACACCCGGTCTATTTCATCAGCGAAGTACTCAGCCCATCTAAGATAAGGTTCCCTCATGTCCAAAAGTTACTGTATGCGGTCCTCATCACGGCTCGCAAGCTTCGCCATTACTTCAAAGAGCACAAGGTCATGGTAGTCACCTCGTTCCCCATCGGTGAGATTCTGCGGAACATAGTGGCTACAGGAAGAATCGCTAAGTGGGCGTGTGAGCTGCAAGCACATGACATCAAATTCTGCCCACGCACCGCTATCAAGACCCAAGCTTTGGTTGAGTTCATCTCCAAGTGGACAGAGAACCACGTACCAGATAACCCGGAGCCTTTGGAATTCTGGAAGATGTATTTCGATGGGTCGCTGAAATTAGATGGAGCCGGGGCAGGTGTCGTCTTAACCTCCCCGAAAGGCAAAAAACTCAAGTATGTGCTGCAGGTCCTCTTTACAGTTTCCAACCATGTAGCGGAATACAAAGCTATGCTGCATGGTCTGCGCATCGCGATTCCACTCGGCATCAGGCGCCCCATGGTCTGTGGAGATTCTCTAGTGGCGATTAGTCAATTCAACAAGGACTGGGACTGTACCACGGAAGTAATGGACAAATACTATGCCGAAGTACGCAAGCTGGAGGATAAGTTCAACGGACTGGAATTTCATCATGTGGACCGCAATGGCGACACAGACACCGACTTACTATCCAAGCTTGGTTCTTCCCGAGCCAAAATTCCCCCAGGTGTGTTCATCCAGGAATTGTCTCGTCCGTCCATTGATCATGACTAAGAACACCCAGAGCAGCATGTTCTGAGCTTTGAGGAGGCTCTGGCTGACTGGCGGGTCTTGATCATCTAGTACATCAGGGGTGGTGACGAGCCTGATGACAAAGCAGAAGCCGAGCGACTCGTCCGGTGTGCAGCCAGCTAGACATTGATTGGTGACGATCTGTTCAAGCACGGCGCATCTGGAGCTCTCTTGAAATGCACTTGACATGTCTTGGGGTAGGAGTCTGCTGATGGAAATCCATGCTGGGAAATGCAGTAATCACGCTGCTTCCAGGACGTTGGTTGGGAAGGCATTCAGGGCCAGATTCTATTGGCCGACAGCTAAGCAGGATGCCGCAGAGTTAGTCAAGCGGTGTGAGGCATGTCAGTTCTTCGCAAATCAACATCACTTGACCGCTCAACAGTTGCAGAACATTCCTATCTCATGGCCCTTTGCATGCTGGGGGCTCGACATGATTGGTCCGCTCAAGAGGGCTCAGGGTGGTTACACTCATGTCCTGGTAGCCATTGATAAGTTCACTAAATGGATAGAGGTCAAACCAATCACGTCTCTAACTTCAGCAAAAGCGGTGGATTTCATCCAGGAGATTATATTTTGCTTTGGGATTCTGAACAGCATCATCACATATTTGGGCTCCAACTTCATAGGTTCGGAATTCTTCGACTTTTGCAGCGAGAAGTCTATACTCATCAAGTACGTCTCGGTATCACACCCTCGTGCTAATGGCCAAGTCAAGCGCGCCAATGGGATGATTCTAGGATGCCCAAAAGAAAAGAGTCTTCGACAAGGATGAGAGGTTGGCAGGCAAATGAATCAGGGAACTCTCGTACATCGTCTGGAGCCTCAAAATGCAGCCGAGTAAGGCTCTCAATGGGAACACACCTTTCTTCATGGTATATGGCTCGAAGGCGGTGTTGCCTGCTGAGTTGGCACATGGGGCACCGCGGTTAGCATTCAAGGATATAGCGGAAGCAGAGAGCACGCGGCTCGAGGAAGTCGACTTGCTGGAGGAAGAGCGACTCAACTCAGTAATTCAGTCGGCACGCTATCAGCAGACTCTGCGGCGTTATCATGAGCGCAACATGTGTCCTCGCTCCTTTTTACTCGGGGAACTGGTCCTCCGAAGGGTCCTCAAGGGGGCTGGGCATCACAAGCTGTCCCCCCCCTTGGGAGGGGCCTTACATCGTCACAGAGGTCACTCGGCCAAGAGCCTATTGCCTGTCTGAGATGGATGGCACTCCAGTTGGGAACTCCTGGAACATTGAGCATCTGCACAAGTTTTACTCTTAGGCATCTCGCGACCTGGCAGTCATGTATT
This sequence comes from Paspalum vaginatum, assembly GCA_030272315.1. Lineage (NCBI taxonomy): Eukaryota > Viridiplantae > Streptophyta > Magnoliopsida > Poales > Poaceae > Paspalum > Paspalum vaginatum. Next base: position 20,285,330 of record CM059020.1, read on the forward strand.
CTAGTATGAACTTGTGATTAGTTATGATCTCAAGTTCACTTGTCCTCATTCACGTTCAGTTGGATGTACTCGAATAATGAATAAAGGCATGATTTCTGTACATATCTCTTCTTTCAGTGGCGTGAGTGTGTGATTTTTGGTGATCATGTCCTCGTCCTCAGATAATCAGGCAATCAGTCATGGGTCCTCACCCGACTCATGGCTGGTGCTACATGCCAACTCCTACTCAAGATAGGGTGCAGTCCGACCCTAATTATGGGGCAATCAGCCTAGGTTGTATGACCTACAACTGGTGTTACATGCCTACGCTCACTTAGAACAAGGTGCAATCGGACCATCCTTACGGGGCAATCAGCCTAGGTCGTATGGCCGACAGCTGGTGTTACATGCCTTCGCGTCCTCATACAAGGCTGCAATCTGGCCCACCTTACGGGGCAATCATCCTAGGTCATAGATCGATAGCTGGTGTTACATGCCATCGCGTTCTCATGAAAAGGGTGCAATCCGACCCTTACTACTAGGCAATTGGCTTGGGTCGTGGACCCACAGCTAGTGTTACATGCTCGCGTGTACTCGTAATAGAAGGGTGCAATCCAACCCTCTGCGTCGCATATTCCATGAGTTTTCAATGCGAAAGTTTAAGTCAGGCCCTCGTTCGCGTGTTTTGATCTCAAGATAATGCGCATCTAAACTCCGTGTCTTCATTGGGTAGCTGACTCAAGGGCTCGTTTGCCTTATAACATCCTGCATGAGAATAAATAGTCAATCAGATCTCATATCATCTAAGAATTCTAATCTTGTTTTCTTACAGACTAACATTCATAACAGGTATCATTCAGTTACAAGGTCACAGCAAGCAAAGATGTCAGTTTATAGTTCGAACTCTGCAATAAGTTTTTCGGCTGTGGTCTGAATCTTCGAGGCATAGTTGTCAATCGTTGCATCGCTCGGGTCAACTCCAACTTTGGCTGTCAGCTCGGCTAAGTCCAGCTCTGGCCGGGCTATCTTCATCATCAACAGCACGTGTTGAAGAACTAATTTCAGTCGTCCTCGAAGATGATTCTTGATATCTTCAACCAAGGTTGTCACCCAGTCCGATACCGGTCTTGGAGCTCCAACTTTTGGGGCACCTATATTTAGCATGGTGTTCATCGCGGCCATGGCAGACTTCACCCGCTCTTTGTTCTTTTCATAAGCTGCCTTCAGTTTCTCACAATTTTTCTTGGAAACTTCGTAATTTCGCACCGCAAGTTCTAAATCTTGGCAATGCTTCTCGGACAGCTGCTGGGACTCTTTGAGAGCTTGCCTCAGTAGACTTCAGTACCTTGTCCAAGTCTCTATTTTTGCTCTAAATCTCAACTCGGACTTTGTCAGCTTCAATCAGCTCGGATGTCTTCTATTCGAGTTCTGCCCGAGTCAGCTGATGGCTTGTTTGAAGCACTGTCAAGGCATTGGATGTATTCTAGAAGGACTTCTCGAATGCATCTAGCGACTCTCGAAGCTCTTGGATTTCTATTTTCAATCGCAGTGCCTCATCCTGCGGACTGATTCAACTTATAGGCTTTTGTAAGTAAAGAATATGCTAACTGGGTTTCTTGGCGAGTTACCTCATGCTGTTTTTGTTCCAGTTCAAGCTTGCGCTGCAAATTCTGGGCATTGTCTCGAGCTTCATCATGCTCGAGGATAACATTGCGGTATGAAATGTCATGCTGAGCTAATGTGTTTTCTAGATCAGCAATTCTTTTAGCAGCAACTGCATTCCAAGGCATGGGTATATGAGAACGTGTCGAAAGATAGGCTGTATGGGCAACTAAGAGGGCAGACAATCACCAGTGGTCTCAGTGGCACGGGCGGCCTCCAACTCGGCCAGCTATTGACGTAGCTTGACTACATCACTTCTAAGTACTAGAGCAAGCTGTTCACACCATCGCACAAGTCTGGTCAAGCCAGTTCTACAAAAAGGGTTTCAATTCATTAGTAATATTGATGCTGACCTCAAAGATCATCGTGCTCAGAATAGTGACTCACCTCAAATGCCGCGAACGGTCTCGGTTCAGTCAGGCCAACAGCGTGTTGCAAATCTGGGGCCACCAGGTCGAGTGAAGTAGCTTCTTCAGTAACGATGGTGTCACCAGCTGACCTAGGACCTTCGTCTCGGGGGCTTGGCACTGGCACTGAGATGTCTGCCATATTTTCAGCATCAATTGACTCATCGCTAGTAGCTATCTCGCTCTCATGCTGTGTACCATGCTTATCCATTGCATGCTCTTGGTGGCCTGAAGTGCTTCTTCCTTCAGGGTTGCTGAGTGCATCTTGCCAGTTCAACAGAGGTTTTGTACTAGTGTCATCCTGGTGATCCTCTGTATTCTTCAATTCTGCTTCAGTCGGCTGCTCCGAGACTTCAGGCTCGGGGGCTTCAGTTGTACCAGACCTAAGCTCAGGGGCATGGGTTGCACCTGGACCCGAGCTCGGGGGCTCCAGCTTTACTCGATTCAAGCTCAGGGGCTTCTGTTGGGTCAGCATCAGGCCCGAGAGGCATCGTGTTTTGCTTTGTGGAAGGCCTGCACAAAAATTTGATTCAGTCAGGATATTCGAAGCAGGAATAAAAGACAATATTCAAAATAATCAGGCATACCATGGTGGCATGGAGTGGGATTGACTTTATGAATTGATCTAACTCTAGGATCAATGTCCGACAAGTTCACTTCCTCCTCCATGGGCATATCTTGATGAGTCGGAGGGGAGGCTGTGGCTTCAAGTTCCTGCGCTCATTTAGACCTCCTCTCGCGGCATTGAAGTGGGACTTCTTCTTCTTCCTCTTCTTCCTTGTCAATCAGCAGTTTCTAGTCGATGTAGCCAAGAGAAGAGCCTTCACTATTGTCAGTTGTCTCTTGTACTTTGGATTTCTTGCTCGGTCTCTTGGACGGGGATGCTGAATCAGGCTTTGCAGGAGAGGTTTTTTGACTGATAATTTGTTCTTTGATGGTCCTCTTTCTCCGGGGAACTTCGGCTTGTTCTGTCGATGTCTTGGCTCGGGTGTGTCTGGACACCTTGAGGCAGCATCACCTTCTTTTGGGGCTACTGTATGCTCAGGGGCTTGTTCCTCTCGAGCCCGGGCATCTTCTTCGACGTTGGTGTCCTCGTCTGGACGTGGGATGATGATATATGTGGCAGCCTCATTGTTGCCTTCCCCTTGTGCTGCTGTAACTACAACTTCCATCTCCTTAGCAGTCAATTGTGACTCGCATTTCAGCATCATATCCGCGCTGTGCTGAGGAGGGTCAAACAGGAACTTGGCAATGTTGCTCTGTGAAGATGAAGTCAGCAAATTTGTTCAGTGATGTGTACATTATCAAGATACATAAGTGAGTCAGTCAGCAAGCTAAAATACTTATAGTTAGCATAGGGTGCATCCGGAGTAAGGTCGTGGTGATCCTTCGTTGTGGACGTCACCTCTCAGCATCACGCCAACTCGGGCTTCAATTTCTTTTGCAGTAATGGGTCGGCTGACCTCTCGAGTGGGATCGTTGGCTCCGACGTACAGATAGGCTGGATATACTCGGTCTTTCATCAGTTGAATGCTTCGAAAGATGAAGTCTATAACTATAGCATGAGCAGTCAAGCCGTTGTCTTTCAAGTCTGAGATGTCCTTGAGCAGAATTTCCACCTCAGCAATCTCCTCCGCAGTTGGTGCCTCTTCCTAACTATTGAGCTTGGAGTTCGGCTGGCGTCTTGATCAAGCCGGCAATGAGTTGGCATGGTTGGTCATGTAGAACCACTCGAAGTGCCATCCTCTATTGCTATCCTTGAGAGGGATGTCCAAGTATACCGACTTTCGCCCCCTATGCAGTTCTAAGCTAGCTCCTCTAAATACTTGCAAAACCTTGTCTCGGGTACGGAAAGCAAGGAATGGTGATGGAATCGGCCGGTTCTCATCATGTGGAAGCCCTGCACTAGTGTTTCCGCGTTCGCTGATCGTCTTCTTCTTTGGGGCCATGGGTGCAAAGGATTCTGGCGCAAGTTCGGAAGTTTTGGATAGGGGTTTCGAATCTGTTGGCTCTGGTGGTGGAGTAAATGCAGCTATTGGGAAATAAGGATTCAATTGGAAGGAACCGTTAGGGTATTGGTCCTCTTTAATACCTAACGGTGTTAAGTTGGGGAAGTTCTGTTTTTCTTTAAGGAAGCTTGTGGCTGTCGGCGTTTTCTCCGTGATTCTGACGGGGTAGCAGATCTCTTAACGTTCAGTCGGCACGGCTTCAGTCGACATGGCTTTTATCTAGGTTATCTGGACTTCAGTTGGACATCATTCAGTCGGATAAGTTAACTCAAGTATTTTCATTTGGTCTGAAAGTATTTGATGGCGGTTATTTCTCAAACAATTCATTTAACTCGAGGGCTCATGGTTTTCATTCGGTGATCTCGTTTTCAGTGATTGAACTGTCTCTGGGCAATCTGACAGTGGTTGCTTATAGAAGGAACAGATTTCACTATGCAACGATGAACTCATGAACAAGTTGAAACAAAAGGCATTCATTGAAAAAACAAGGTTCATTACACGGATAAGCCTACGGATACATGGGACTTTCTTACGGTTACTACTTTACTAGTTAAACTAATCCTAGTCTAATAGCCAACACAGCGGCTCTTCTTGAGGGGCAGAGTAGCATCCTCGTCGCTGCCGCTGATGTCGCCATCGTCACCGCCATCGTCGCCGCCATCGTTGTCTTCATCCTCATCCTCCTCGTCGCTATCCTCGTCGTCGGGACCGCCGAGGACGGGATGGTTAAGACCCCGGAGCATCGCCTTCTCCTTCTAGTTGTACTGGTCGGAGTCATCGTCATCGCCTTCTCCTTCTCCTCCAGCAGCATCTTGCTCTTGTCATCGCCGCCGTCGTCGATGTCGCTGTGGGGGTCAGCGTTGCTGGGAGGATCTTGTTTGCTGGGGCCTGCCGGCAAAGACCTCGTCCTCCGAGTCGGAGCACTCAGGGTGGTCCCTGTGAGTGTCGGCCATGGTGTTTGCAAGAAGGGGGGGGGGTTTGGCAGTGGAATCTTATGTGTGCACAAAGCATTGAAGGTGTGATTGACGCATGGGTTCAGGCCTCAGTTATATAGCGGGCGAAGCGCCGCTCCGACTTCTGCAAGTACGCGTACAGGGATGCATTTCGTATTCGGGTGGACACGTGTCGATAATCTACATGTGAGATGGTTCAAGAAAGTTGGATTTGTGTGCAGTTGGGTTTTCAAGGAAAAACATATACGACAAAGAAAGGAATGGCTCTTCATATTCTTGGCAGTTTCCCGGTTTACACCCAATGGGTGGGGAATTTTTTCTTGAAGTTTTTTTCAAATTGGGACAAAGGCCTGAAGACTTCAGTCGGGCGATAATGAGGCGGGAGAGCTCTTTGGACCTTCAAACCAATTGCTACTCAAGTCAACTTGAAGCTCGGGGGCTACACCCAATGGGTGCACCTAATCGGTGCAACCATTGAGAAGATGCATTGACTGACTCGGGAGGAAACATATACTTTCAAAATTTTAGATTATTTGGACCTTCAAGCTGATTGCTATGCAAGTCAACTTGAAGCTCGAGGGCTATACCCATTGGGTGCACCTGGTAGGTGCAACCAATGATTTGAGAAGAAGAATGATCTGGAGGTGAAGTTGTCAAAGCCGGTTATTCTTTTTGGATCTTTAAGCTGATTGTTGCTCAAGTTAGCTTAAAGCTCGGGGCTACACCCAATGGGTGCACCTAGTCGGTGCAACAATTGGAGGGATATGAAAGTTAATTCGGCAGGACATTTCAATCGGAGCTACAATTGGCTTTGGGAGTCTCGAGTCAATTAACCTCTTAATTGACTCGAGCCTCGGGGGCTTATGGGGGATAAATATCCCCTGGCTCCTCAGGGCGTGGATCCAGGACATGGGCCAACAGTGGGCCTTGAGTTGGGCGAGCAGCTGATTTCATGGGCCGGACGCTTAACTCAGGCCTAGATACGATGGTGATGGCTTGGAGGTCAAGGCGACAACGACGTGATCCAGAGAGCAAACAATGAAGCTTGGCTCAAACTTAGGCTCCGGGATTCGAGGAGATCGGAGAAGACACAATAGAAACTAGGATTTTGTTTGATCTCATGTAATCTAAACTAACTAGGAGATATAGATGGAACTCAACTTGTAACCCAAGACTCGGTCAAACTTTATAAGGCGGATGAGGGACCCCTACGGAGAATATCTCAACCCATCGCAATCCAGCCCTAGCCTTCATTGTAACCTCGAGAACTCAAAGCAATACAATCAGCCTCAAACAGGACGTAGGGTATTATGCAACTCGCGGCCCGAACCTGTATAAATCTTCGTGTCCTTATCGCTTTTCCGGCGAACCATCGAGCTATGTCGATCTCGCCGACCCGCAAAAGCACCTCATGACCTATCCCATGGTGCACTGCCGGTACTAAACCCCGACGCTATCCTAGATAGCTGTATCTTCTCCAGCCTACCCTCCATCTGCTAATACAACAACAACAGTTGGAAAACGCAGCATCTCCCCGCTTCCAAAGGAGTTCCTAACCTACTCAAGTAGCAGTATCCACCCTATTTAAGTGGGGTAGCCTCCCTTCTGTTAGCGCTGGTGCGGGATAATCTGGACCCCATAGGTTGACAGATCCATCCCTTTGGATGAGTTGCCTGGATTATGCCACCATCTAGAGAGCCGACAGTGCATTGCTAAATTTCAATTGCTCTCTAGAAAACCCCGCCCGAAGCTGCCAAGCAAGAGACAATCCCGGGATCTACCCAAGGAAAACCCCGTAGATCAACTTTCCAAGCTCATGAAGTTAAAGAGATCAAAACATCTCTTTTGTATGTGGAAGGCTTGCATGACGCCCCTAGAGAAGAAAAGAGAAAAGAAACGACAGAGGGGATGAAGCGATCTAACCATTTGTTGTTAAAAATTCCACCTACCATTCCGTGAGAAGTATCAAGTTCTTGATGTAATCAGTAAAGTATCTAGCTAAAGTAAAGCTATTCCTATAAACCTCGAAGCCGAATCTCGAGGACGAGATTAATTTTAAGTGGGGTAGGTTTGTAACGCCCTGAAATTTAGACCCAGAAATTTTCTTCTAATCTCCCCATAATTCAAAATCAAATTTTGAAAACCTTGTTTTCGCTTGTGTGTAATAATGTGAGCTCAACAAAAATCTCCAACTTTCCAAATTATTTCCCCCACAAATATTCCACAAAAATCTTCTCCAAATTTCTTCTCAAATTTCCAACATTCCAACATCAAAATCTGAAAAAGGAAAAAACCCCTCACCCCTTCCTGGGCCGCAGCCCACCTCTTTCCCCCTCGGCCTGGCCGAACCGGCCCAAGGCCACCCCGCCCGGCCCAATTATCGCTGCCTCCCCTTCCTTTCGCTTGGGCTGCTGTCTTCTTTCCCCGGCCCAGGGCGGCAAAGCCCAGCCCCCTTCTCACTCAGTGCCACCCCTAGCCCCAGCGGTCAGTGCCATCCCTCCTTCCTCCTTGGCCTGATGAACCCTGCACGCGCGACGGCATGCCATGCGCTACGCCTGGGCCCGCCATGCCGCGCCTCGGCCCCAGATGCGCTGTGCCTGGCCCCGCCGCGCTGCGCCCGGCCCTGCCCCGCTGCGCGCCACGGCGTCAAGACCAGACCTCGCCACGTCCCGAACCCGGCTGCACCGCTCACCAGCCTCCGCACCGCGCGCCGCGTCGTCGCGCTGTCCCCGGCCCCGGACACCACTACGACTGGCCCCGCCACACCACTCTGCCTGGTCGCCACGCCTAGCCCTACCATGTCGTGCCGCCACGGCACCACCCCGCCACATTGCCCAGTCCCACCGTGCTGACCCCTGGCCTTAGACGCGCCCCTCCCGGCCCTCCCCCGTTGCGCCCCGGCCCTGCCGCACCGCTCCGCTAGGTTGCTACGCCACGCCCCTACGTCACCGCCCCCTGGCTATAAGTAGCCCCAGTCGCCATGCCAAACCACCACCACCACTCCCTCACCCCCCGCTCCGGTGCGCCATTGCCACCATGAGCTCTTCCCCGCCACCGCACGCACCCACACCGCCACCACAGAGGCCCCACGTTCGGCCACCGTGCTGTCGCCCCGGTGCTCGCACCCAAAGTCTCACCGCCGAAACCGCCGTCGGTGGTGAAAACCGGTGCTGGGCTCCTCGTGGACCGGCCTGAACCAGTTCACCCAGAGCCCCAAACCCGGTCGTCGTTCGCTTATCAGATGCCCTCACCCCCCTTTCCCTAATGTGTAGGCCCAGGCCTGATGGCGCAGCTACGCCGTCGCGCCACCCAGGCCCACACAGCTGGGCCGACCCAATGGCCGCCCGCACCGCAGACACCACGTGCGCGGGTCGAATTCCACCCTCCACCTAGATTGCCTCTCCCCTTGGGCTAAATTGAGAAGTTCACCAGAAAAAGGTACAAATCCACCCTCAAACTCTCCAGAAAGTCTATTTCTACCCCCTCACCACTACATACACCATATATTTTCCATTTGAACTCCGATTTAGGTGATTCTTCCGCCTAAATTCATATAAAATCAAGCTCTTACTATCCATACACTCTACATAATCATTTTCCTCTGGCCGAAAGCCGCCGTCATGCCATCATGACACCGTCCTACGCCCAGTTAGTGCTTCGCACCGGTCCCACATATATTGTGAGCTTGGTGATCGATGCTGTTGATCTCTATTCTCCATAAACCCGCAAGGTTTCTGCTTTGGTCTATCTGAGCCTTGAATTCAGATGACAACTGATACCAAAAATCATCTGAACATCATTGCTCCCTCCACACTCCAAAAAAAGATCTTCTCCCTTTCGGACATCAACATGCGACCGCCACCCCTTCGGCGTTGTCGACCCCGCATCTCGCGTCCACCACCCCTACCATGGCGTCTCCGTAACTGTAATTACCAAGCCCGCCAACTCTCCCGAAAACCTGGTACACCCCAACCACTTGCAGTAATACCACCAATAAGAACCCAGCTGACCCTCATCTTCACAATCCAAGCTCTACACCACCAAACCCGTTGAGGTCATATTATGCCTCGATTTGTGTGTTCCTTGTTTATGCACATAGGAGGCCCCAAAGAGGTCGAGCAGTCCAATCACTGGGACATTCAATCAGGAAACCGGAGAAAGCGCATTGATCATACATCAGCCCCTCACCCTTAGAGTTGTAAGGCAAGCCCACTAGAATCGTCCCCTTGATGCATAGATTTCCTATGATTTGCAAACACAACCCATGGCTTGTTAATCACATAAAAACTTGCATATTTTGCTTGCTAAGGGAACCCAGTGAAATACACACATACAACCACCTAAGCATGCTTTATACATAGTGTGCATAGGTGGGATCGCTCATATAATTATCTATCATAATTCTGATGTTATGTTGGGATTATGGTTATGGAATATGATGGGTTGGGCCAATTTTGAAATAAAGTGGGGACAAACCTCGGCAAACGACCCACGGGTCGGGATTCGCCATTTTAAAGGGCAGGGTATGAACGGGTAACTTAGCGACTCGCGGTTACTCCATGTCCTGGGATTCATGGAGAATACCTGCTATGAGGATTGCTTGCGCTGTCAAGCACTGGAAAGAGGGAATGGTTCTACCTGAGCTCTCCATAAGGACCGTTATGATTTTTCATCTTGCCTAACTTTTAGTACAACCACTCGCTTTGTATGAGGCATTGGCAAGGCCCAAGCTGGAGTAGATAGCCTAGTACCTTCTGTGCTGGCGCACAAGGGGCTAGGGGAGGGGTGGGTGTGAATGGGAGTACCGCGGGTTACTGGAGTGACTCGGATGCTCGAACTCCTAAAGTTCTGCTAGGCAATGAAACAAAGGCAACAGCTTGGTTTGGAATTCAGGCAATTACAACGGTAATATGCCGCTGAGTCCAAATTGTGGGAATATGTACAATCTCTGATCAGAGTAAAACCTATTCGAATAGTCCATGTCCACTGGTATGGATGAGTTATGGCCTGGTTTTTCAGTTAGCGGTTTTCATAAAATAAAATGGAATTGGTTTGTGATTGGATAAAATGGTGTTTGGTTCAGCAGTGGATGATAGATATATGGGAAATGTGTTGACTGGAATGCCGTGAGCCACGTTGGACCGGAAAGTGCAGTGGCAACCCTTTTTTGGGAAAAACTCAGTTTTCAGAAAAATTAAAACTTGGCAACTATCTCAAACCCTGCATACAAACTCCTTTTATGCACAACCTCCCCCAAACTCCAGATATATCCTTGCATATAGTGTTAGCCTTCTCCAAATTCCTTTGGAGGAAGGTGGGCTGTTGAGTACGTATGTACTCACCCTTGCTTTGTTGTTGTTTTTCTCAGTGCTATGGACATATATTGGAGCGAGAATGAGTAAAGGCTATGACCTACTTCCCAACCACGAGACTAGGCCCACGTTTTATATTCCGCAGCTTAGATTTTCAGGTCTGCGCTCCTTGTTGTCCAACCCATTTAGGGCGGATCTGTAGCACTCTGATGTAAGAATGTGATTACCAAACCCAGCGATGCTAATAAAGCACATTTTAGTCCCATAATGGAAACTGGGGCGTTTCATTGGAGCATAGTATTATTAGAATATTTGAGCACCAAGTCATGCCATCACCTCAGAGCTTAGATATATAGCATTTGTGATTGCAATATGTTTCATCAGCTAATACAATCGGCTATAAACAAAGGACGATTGAGATTTGCTGAAAATCAGAAAGATGACTAGTTGAGTCCAATTAGTCGTGATGGCACTGGTCTACTAAATCAGCTTGATTTAGCTGGTTTGTCTAAAGACCAAAAGATGGTTGATGGATAAGGTTATTCGAGTACCTGAAGTGGAGGTGGATGTAGTGTTTGTGATTCTGCAAGTTGCCCTTACTCCACCAAAGTTGTAGAAACGACATCAAGCATTGTGGGGCAAGCAAGTACTTCTTCACTAAATCGGCAGCCGATTCACCCTGCAGACTAGGGGAGACCGGATTATCCAGTGACACAGACCAGACTATCTGGTCCATCATCGGAATGTCCGGTGACACACACCGGACTATCCGGTGCAAGGTCAATTCACGCTGCTGGCCAAGGGATATGGGATTGTCCAGTTACGCAAAACACATTATCCAGTAACACCAGCTTGTCTGCTGAAGCTCATTAGACAATCCGGTGGGGGCCATGGCAAACCCGATTTGCCCAATCAAAAAGTTTTGGAGGTGCAGGTCATAATAAGCAAATGGTTAAAAGGCCAAAGGTTACTTTTGAGCAACTTATGGCAAAATATCAAAGGCAAAGCGAAGCAAAGGATGTTGATCAAACTAGCAATGCCAAGTCATCAAGATCACCTTTTAAGTCATCAAGATCACCTCCGAAGCACAAATCTGGAGATTGGAATTGGCAAGGAGAAGATTTCCATACATCAGCAACGCATTCTCCTTTTGGGCCGCCAATGCCAATGCAATATGGTTCATGTGATACCCTGTATTTTAAGCCCTATCTAAGCATGTCATCATATGCATTATTCAATCAAAACAATGGAAAGGAAAATGTGTCATTTACCATTTTTAAATAATCTTCCATATATGAAAAGAAATTCTTTTCTCCAACCTTTCCAAAAAGGATCTTAGTGAAAAGTTCTACTCAAATATTCCTTCTTTTTAAACCCTGAGGTAAATCCTTTTATTGGGGGCTTGATTTAAATATATTCTTATATATATGTTAAAAAAAGAAGAAGAAATATGAAACCAGGGGTGAAACCGGCGGCCCAAAAACCACAGCGGCCCACCCCTGTTTCCTCGGCCCACAGAGCCCGCCGCCCTCTTCTTCAACCTCGGGCGAAAGAGGATTTCCTCCCACCGCAGATGTCCATGCTCCCGTCCCCTGCTTCCTGCCACGCCCACCGCCGCGCCACCACCACGGCAAGCTGTGGGTTGATGTTGGCCGCACCTCACCTCAGCCACATGGACCCAACCCCCAGTTGCTTCGTCCTCTTTCATCGTTCCTTTCTGCGGCGCCCGTAGAAGCTCACCGCCGCTCGTCGATTCAATCCATCCTCATCCCGGTTCACACCGCCTCCTTGCGCCCTATAAATACATCATTGAGCTCCTTTCGAACACATCACCACTCATTCTTCAGTCGACCACCACAATTCCTTCCACTCCCTCTCTGCTCAACTCCCATGAGCTAAGCCGCCACCCAAATTCGCCGCCTCTACTGCCCCTCCTTCTAATTCCGGTAAGTCCCGGCCTTGTCAAACCCCTCTCCACCAACCAAAAGCTCTTTTTCTTCTATTCCACACCGGAGCCGAGCTCTCCGCGAGCTTCTTCGCACCGGCCATGGTGCCCCAACCCTGAACACCATGGAGAGCCTCCTTCCGGCCGTCGAATTACATCACCAACCCCACCATCGTGTTCATCGTGATGATGTAGTCATCGTGCCCCTGACTTGGTCACCGGAACCGGCCCGGCGATGGAGAATCGCCGTCGACTGTCGCCGGCGGTCCGGTTTATTATTTCCAATCCGACCGAACCAAACCGCCGTTACCGTCCCCTAACACTGTCACCCTTAGAGTCAATGACAGGTGGACCCGCAAGCAACGGCGTCAGCCACGCCGTCCCCTCCAAGCAGGCCGAGTTCGTGGGCCGAAAGGAAGAAAGAAAATAGGCCCGATGGCCATTTGGGCCAAAAGAAAAAGGGTTTCTGGGTTAAATGTAAACAGGGATAGAAACTAAACTGATTTAGTTATTCAAGGGGTAAAATAGAACTTTAGTAAAAATAACTTTCTGGGCCTTGGGCTTTTTTTTCGAATTTCTGAAATTAATTCTTTCCTATTCTAAATTCTTTAATTCAGATTTATTTAAATTATGTTTACCTTTAAACAAATTTTATTCTTTTTCATTCTTTAAATGATAAAATTATTCAATAAATCTTTATTTTTGAAATCTATATATTCTTAATAAAATCTTTAAAATTCTTCTAATCCAATTAAATATTAATAATTAGTTTTCTAATATTTTAAAACCTCAACTTTTATTAATAATAATAAAAAAATTCTTTTAAAAATCCTAGAAAATATGTTTAAATCTAAAAATCATATTTTAATTTTAAAATAAATAATTTTAATTTTAAAATTAGGAAATGATCTAAAAAATTAAAATTTACACCAACCTTTCCTTTCAGAAATTTTTCAAATTCTTAAATTCATAGGTTGATTATCCTCATATTTAAAAATCATGCATATTATGCATCTAGGTGCAATAAATCCTTCGTCTTTCACCGGAGAACTTCCAGAAGCCCCCACATCCGAAGTCTTTGAAGCAGAAGCCCAGGAAACCACTCCAGCCCCAAAAGAAGAATATTTTGAAGTCTCTTTTGATCCAAATACTTTAAATCTAGGCAAGCCCCGATGCATTTACCCTTTTATTTTGAGTCTTAATTAATGAGTTATGAGTGCACATTAGAGTTAGGAATTGTTTGAATCCCTAGAGCATATCGAATTCCTGATTCGAGCATAATAAATCCTATACGTATAGATTAGATGCTTAGTTAAGCTCAATGATAGGTTACGCTTTCTTTGAAAAGAATACATCTTAATCTTTGTTACTTTGAGACGAATCCAAGACGATTTCCTGAGTTATTTAATTGAAGACAATGGACGGGATCAGTTATGCTTTTGAGAAACAGTAATAAAGAAGGTTAACGAATGAACATGGTTGAGATCCTGATCCTGTCTATGTCGTATAAGGCCGTCCGATGTTTGGCCATGTTTTTAGCTTTCGAACGCGCCTCCTTCACTTGTCGTCCTCGTCACGGGCTCCGATAAGCCTCTCATCCTTTGTACCTAGGGTTGAACTGTGGTGAGACCAACTGGATGGTGGGAGACAGGCGAGTGTCAGAGTACACTCGGGTTCGGTGAGGGCAGTTCAGACTAGGTGGCAACGAGGATGTTGGGTTGTCATATGTGGGGTCGTCGTACACACATATGACTGGTGTTTGAGTATCTATTCCTAGGAGTATAAAATCGATTCAAATCGCTGGGCTTACCAGGTGTAAGAGCTGAATCATCACCAACATCGTAGTTAAGAAAGAGCATTGTTTTATTTAAAATCAATCTTTCAAGTGTTTACCTTCTTTGATAATAAAATAAGTTAAACTTAGATTTAAGTGAAATTTAAAAGAAATAACACTCTAAAAGCTAAGGATCTACTTCTAGGTTTTTACATGTGTTTTGAGCTCATCAAACCAACCTTAGGATAGCAACTAAATTAAGTTTAGTAGACGGATACGAATTGCAAAGTAAATTTTACTTAATGGTTTCTCTTTTAATTTATTCAGGTTCAGAATACATTCTCTTCAAATGTGATCCTTCTTTTTCGGCTCCTTAGTGAATTAACATCTTGGGCATGATGCAACTTACTTTTAAGAATATTTTCTCAAAAGTAGACCACCCTTGATGTATAAGAAAATAATGGGGTCTGCTCTATTTGTATAAACAAGGGTATTGTACTAAACTTATGAAGTTATGTAAATATGGTTTAAAAGTATTGTAATCTAAAGACTCCTTTGTGAGTTGCCTTGAAGTTCGATTTTTTGGGAAGGCTTGTCAAGACTGGTAAATCTTGACAATCCACCAGAATTAACTCAAGATTGATACTTAGGTATTAAACTTGTGTTAAATTCTGGCGGTTCTGCCACAGTTCAGCTCCTACCGACTTTCATCTGTATTCATCTTGGGGCTCGTATGATCCAAATGCATATTCTTCTTCATATATTAGACCACATAACATAGAGCATTTAGCTCCTAGCAAATCTGATTTTGAGAAACAACCATATAGCAAATAACGTTTTATTCCGGTCTAGAGCTCAAAATAAGAAAAGAGTGGTCAAGCAAATTTATGTAGTGAAGAAGGATAGTAGAAAAGAAAAATTTCAGATTTGAATTCATGTGTCACAAAGCCAAATAAAGTATTAAATACTTCCTCTAGTAGTGCCAAAATAGTAGAGAAATCAGCTAGCAATATTTCAAGCACTGTTGTCCAAAAACTAAATCATAGTCGAGAATCCCACTCAGTTTATCAATTTGGCACAAGAAGAAGCTAGAGAAACTCAGTGCACAAGAGCTGAAGAAGACAGGCATAGCTTGGGTCCCTTAGGGGAGCTCTCAAGTTTAAGGCAAAGACAATGTTGCAGTTAGAAATGAAGTGGAGGCGAACGAGAAGGAGAAAGCAAGTAAACAATCTTCAAGTACAAGGTTTGCTCTAAATCATCAAAGCTATTGGTCGTTACATCGTCCATGTTTTTTTGCTATGTCGCATATGAGTATGTCATGCAGTTCATCCCAAGGTAGGTTACCCTTCATGGCCTTGTTTTGATCCATGTCTTTATGCTATGGAGGGGTGCAACCAAATTATTACTATGCATATGGATATTCTCAACATATTTGCTAATTATATGAAACCGAAGTATTTTGGTTGTTGATAATTATATCATTGTTTCATGATGCTTGTGATTCACTTCAGTTATATTTATTCTTGGGATGAGCATGCTCATAATATTTGCTTATTACTATTCGGCTATTATTTAATTGCAGACTACATGCACAGTCAGTATTGTTGAATAAGTTTCAAGGGAATTGTTCATTTGTTTATATAGCCAATGCATGAACTATAATTTGATTAATTTGGCTAATGTGATCATTTTTCATGAGAGCAGACTATATAGCTATGGAAACATCATTGCTCTCAGCGATTGGCATAGCCGATGAACCTTTTCCCGTCATCGTGCTAAGTTTGTGTCCCTAACCAAAGGGCAGGCTTGATGCTCGCGGGGTAGGGCTAAGCAACACTAAATGGTTCTTCCAACACCGGGCAGTCCAGTAATATCTATCAGACAGTCTAGAGCACCAAAACATCCGGCAACAGCTGTTGGGTTGTCCGGTATCATCCAGTGTTTTATGTTGGAGATGGATCTTGAATTTAATTAGCCCGTTGAAGGTCATGGCGATGACTTCAATTGCGGGGGGCAAGTTAATTATAATGTTGGCAATTCAATTCATATACAGTAGTGTTGGCATTTAAATCGAATGTGATTTTTCTATTTCGGTTAAGATATTTTAAGTTATGTGGATGTGGAGCTTATCCTAGTTCTGGTGTTTTGTTGCTGATTTTACATTATGATCATGATGTCTTTTTAGTGATGGTCAAATCAACAGGATTGTTTGTATGGATGTTTAGGGATGATAGTGCTATTTATCATATCCTTATGGATGTGTGGGTTTTAGGATGAGTAGCTTAACACTATAAGCATCTGGTTACTGTGATGATGGAACAAATCTTATTGTTGTTGAAAAACCAATGCTTATGGTTGTCAAGTTGAAAGCAAGACGATAGAAAAGAGCTTAAGGTGAATATCAAGATGCCAATAATCAGGTCAATACAATCGGTAGGGTAATTGTTTTATCTATCATATTTGTGATTTGAGACCGATTATATTGTTATCTTATTGGTCTTCATTTAGTTATTAGCTTATGGTGAGTTTATATTTTAGCAATATGTAGATGCATGTTTCATTCATACAGCTTCATACTTCCATGTTCTATGAGAGGTACTGCAAAGGCCAGTTGACATTCACTTGCAATTGGTTGCTTTATACATCTACTCTAGTTTGAGGAAAGATGGTGTAGGAACATGATGATAATTCATTCGTAACAGCCGAGATGATATATACTCTAGATTTTCTCACATCTCTTGCTTGAGCTAAGGTGGTGAGGTTATCACCTTGATTGAAGATCGAATGTCGCAGCTAACGAACCTTCATCATTTACATATTGCCGATGATAAGTATTTAGTCATCGTTCTTAAGTGCACCTGGTGCAAAGAATGCTTTTGTCTTGAAGGAAATTGTGAAGTTCAAGCTCATGGTTACCAAAGCATGTAACAAGAAGGTGAAGGCTAAGTCTTTTCAGATTGGAGATCTGGTATGGAAGACAGCGCTGCCATTGAAGACTAAGGATAGAAGATTCAGCAAGTGGTCTCCAAGTTGGGAAGGTCCTTATAAGATAACACGGGTGGTTTCTCATGATGCTTACATGTTAGAAGATCGGCAAGGTAACGAGCTACCCAAACCATTGAATGGCCGCTTCTTGAAAACATGTGATGAGGTGCTCAAGAAAGCCGATGCCTTACATCAGGTTTTAGTTATTGCTTCGAGATTATTATGTTATGCAAGATCTGGTGTTTGTCGAAGAGGCTGCTAGTGCTTTTAGTTCATGAACATCACTAAAAGGCAGGGGCATGTGTTGAGCACCAAATTCGGCAGACTAGGTTGGCCGCCTCCACGGGACTGTCTGGTGGGCTAGGCCGGATAGTTCGGTGATGCCAAAAAGTCCAGTAGGTGATACCGGATAGTCCGGTATTGTTGAGTCTAAGAGGGATCTCATAGTTTGTGTGCGATCTGATTGGATCTCGACTTCTACAAGGCTCAAGACCTCCCCCCTATAAATATAAAGAGATATGGCTAATTGACATACAACAATCGAACCAATCTACTATGCATTTACCTTTCCCCCAGGGGCGGGCCTACATGTATTCAAGGGTATTCAACATTATTTTTTGCAACAAAAGTTATATATATAGTGTATAACACATATACGTATTTAAAAATAGGAAATGACCCAGTTTTCTAATCTGTCATTGCCTTCGTGAGCTTAAAAGGTGATCTAGCCCACATCCCCTCCCTCCCGAAGGCCCAGAAAGAGCCCAAAGTTTGCGCTAGCAGATTGGAATCGTCGTCTCGGAGTCCCTCCTCGAGTCTCGATCGTCCCCAAAATCTCGAAGCAGACGAATTGCACGTAAAGTCGCCCGCAGGGGATGCGCCCTTGGCCACAGGGCGCCAGACTCCCTGGGTCTAATCTCCTTTCCAGCTTCCCTGTTCACTCTCAGCTCCACCGCTCTTCCCTTCATGTTCTGCGCGCAGGCACATCACCACAACAACAGGAAGTCCACAACTTAGGTGAGAAAATTGTTTTTGATTTGGGACTTTGTTATCGAATTTCCAATACTTTTCCATTTGTGATAATTTGAGAGCGATACGGTGAGAAGAATGTTTCTAAAACTGGAGTGATTTTGATTTTTAGGTCTATATATAGCATGAAGAGGAAGGGTAGTAGTGCCACTACTGATGTGATGTCTTTCTTTTGCAAAGAACTGCCAAGAAGAAATGAAGAATAAACAACCTGAGCAAAGAGATCATTGGCACTCAATCATTTGTCGTTAATCTATAATTTGGATCGCCAAAAAAAATGTACCATTTTTAAAAAAAAAACCATTTATTTCAAAAAAAATTACCATTCAAATTTTGAATACCCATTGTCAAAATCTTGGGCCCGCCCCTGCTTTCCCCTCTCAACCCTAATTCTCCTCCCTTCTCTTACATGTTATTCATCTTTTGATCTCCACGATCAGAGATGATGCCTTAGGATTGCTGGCCGACCTAGGGCACGCCGCTGGCATCTGCGCCCTGACGGGATCCCTCCCGAGTAAGGCCGTTGATGGATCTTTGCTAGTTTGCTCGTAAACTAGTCGTTTGTCACCACGTAAGTATGATAGTTATCCTTTATTGGTTTGCTTGTAAACCGCCGTCCTTCACCATGTAAGTGTGATAGTTAACTTTCTTAGACACCGCTAGGGTTTCCTGAGCTCTCTGTCCTCACCGGACAATCCATCGGACAATCCGCTAGCCACCCGATTGTCCGACGCCCGCAGGCTGACCCCGAGCCGAGGCTATAGGGTTCATTATTATTTTGCGCGAATCAGTGCCTACAGACGCGAATCCTCCCGTGGATATAGAGTTAACTATGTCTGATGTATGATTTGGTTTCATCTCTTTCCCTTCAATTTCTGCAATCGAAGTGATGAAAACGAAAGTGGGAGAATGCGCTTGCCTTCAGAGTTCATAGTACTAATGTGGCAGCGCCAACAGACAAACCAGACAGAGGACCAAGACCACCGTCCACCGGCAAGAATGTCAGGGGTTTTCCAATACCACCTATCTATTTCACTGTTTTTCCAATGCCTATTCACACTAGCTATATCTATCCTTTCTCCTACGTGGATATAAAAAGTACTCCCTCCATTGCAATTTATAATTCGTTTGACTTTTTTACACCAAATTTGACTTGCTCGTCTTATTAAAAACTTATTCAATAAATTCCACAATTATCAGTTTTCATTGTGATTTAGTTTAGCATATAATATATTTTAACTATGAACAAAATCTTTCTACATTTTCGCAGATATTTTGAATAACAAGAGCCGGTCAAACTTGGTGAAAAAAATCAAACGACCTGTAAATTGGGACATAGAGAGTAAGAAAAAAAGAGTAGCTAGCCATAAGAAATTATATAAAAATTTTAAATATTTTGAAGAAACGATGGTATTACCGGTGGGACACCCTTGGCATCCAGCCACATGGTCAATTTAAGAAATTTAAATTGCTCTGAATCTACCAATCTATCAGTGTCGTGCTAATTACAAGTTATGTTATTGAATTATATAATTTAATACTATCTCCATTCATAAATGTTTGTTGTTAGTAGCCTGTTTTCAAATTAAAAATGCAAAAAAAAAAAACTGAGTGTGTGTACTAATGTGTTTACTATACTATAGTGCTATTACTGTTACTATTATTACTATTAGTTTAGGTTTTAGGCATTACTCTCATACAATGCCCCCGAATTGGAAGCGACGCCCCTTGTGTCTACCTCCATACCTAACCATATGCTGTTTACCACAAAACAATAATATTTCTAAATAGAAAATTTTGTTCATAATGATTGATAATTGATTTTTCTTGCTAACGCTGCATGTAAAAATTAGATTAAAATTTGGTGCTACTAATTTATCAGGCTCTCATCAATTTGTTCTGTGTTACTCTTATCCTTTCGTTCACACCTGCCATCATATATATGTGTAAACACTACTGGTCAAGTACACATTCTATTTTTAATCTTCTCCTAGCTACACTACCTCTCGACCACTCAACAATCCCAATACCATGCATCCCCTCCTAAAGAGACTCTTTTTCAATGTAATAAATAATAATCAGAAATAATAGCTAGGGAATCACAAGGAGATTTTGAGCTCGAGCTAGCAGAGGCACACATCATCATGGATGCGACAATTGGAGAGTCTGCTCCTTCTGTGGAGCGAGTATTCGAGGGGCAGCCGTATCATGGATTCTGGGGTCAGGTGACTCTGCGATCCATGGTCGTTGCTGTCGTGTTCGCGTTCGTATTCTCTTGGGTGTCAATCCGGATCTACATGATCGTCGGCCTCGTAGGAGCATTCAACATGCCTTCTAATATCATAAATTTCGTCTGCCTCAAAAGCCTTGTCGCCCTGCTGCGGCGCTGCGGTATAGCTGTGGCGCCATTTACTCGCCAGGAGAATATGTTCCTGCAGACCAGTGTCATAACCTGCGTTAACGTTGCAGTATCGTGTAAGTAGCGTGGTAGAAATGTTACCAGTGTTTTTTTTTGCGCACTTATTTCTTAAATATATTAGTGCATTACGCTTGTTATTAGATTTGATGTCACATAGTACGATTTTTGTTGTTGTTGTGGTACTAAATTAATTAGAAAAGAGAATACATGTATGTTGTATTGTGCAAGGTAGATACCTTTGGCATGATACATTATGTTATGGCATAAACTCTAATATACTACACGTCCACTGTCATAGACACGCTATCACAGCAATTTATTATTTTAAGAGTCCAAAGAAACAACAAAATGTATGTATTGGAGGTGGTGTTTCTAATTAATGGTATTTTTATGACGTTGGAAGTCTTGGATACAACAATTGAGACTATAAAGTGGAATAGCCTTCATCGCATGCAATTTATATTGCCCTTCCAACTGATAGAGTTTTGTCCTGAATTCTAGGTGGTTTTGCAACATACATTATTGCGATGACTTCTGAGCTGGCAAAATCTCTTAGTGATGACCCTTCCGACAAAACAGACATTGTTGAATATGTACCCATGGGAAGATACGGGTTTTTCATTTTCTTCACTGGGCTTGCCGGAGTGATGTCAATGATACCACTGGTTCAGGTAATATATTCCATTGACAAATCCATCTATATTTATAATTTTATACAATAATTGTCTCTATCTTTTATGATAATCGAAGATTTTTATTAATTCCATGCACATTATACATGGAGTTGATAATAGTCCTTGAAATTTCTCCGGGCCTCCACTTACCCACAAGCACACAGCGTAAGCAAGGTACAAAACCACATTAGCTATCATTCCCGAGACTAGACTATCACCTAAGTGTCAGGGAAAGTGTCCTTAGTCACATTCGCCGAGCATCACGTAACCTCTCCACCACCATAGTATAAGCATGTCACTCTATTACAATTGCAAAACTTGAGTTATGTATTCATTATCAACTAGCAAACGGCCGGTATGTTGCTACGGAAGGTTCCACGTTAGACTATCCTTTGACATGTTATACCGATACTAGTAGAATGGAGATACACCCTTTCATTCTTTGCGTGAATTTAACTTATAAGTAGCGTATGTAAACCTTTTGGTATTGATTTTTCTCGTGTGAGGCAAGATGGCTAGAGCTAGGGGCATGTAGGCTAGCCCACCCTGCCGCGTCCACGTGGTTCTGTCCACGCCTCCCCCTCTCTGCGCCACTGCCCTAGTCCACCCTGTTGCAGCCCACCTTCTCTCCCTCTCCTCTGCCTACTGCCTATGTATTCACCACCGGCTGCAGGATCCAGGGACAGCCCCCTCGTCTCCACCTCTCCAAGTGGCTGGATCCAACCTCTTCGCAGCGGGTGGCTGGCGACAGCGGCGGTGGCACGGCCGCAACAGTCGGATCCGCCTCCTCTGCTACTCTATCTCCTCTCCATGCAACCGCCGAATTTGCAGCGTTACATGGACACGAGTGCGGGTGTTGGAATCAGACACGGGTACGAGTGTACGATTTGGCAAATCCTAGAAAACAGGTATTCGGGGACTCAGCTAATATTCAACCTATTTTTAAAATAAGTAATAAATAAAAAGATAAATATAGTGTCATATAAAAAAACAATAGAAAATATATTTGGGCCATCCTTTCACACTTACATTCTCAGCCCAACATAAAAAAGCCCACCAGCCGACTCCCTACCCTGACCCTAATCTACTCCCACAGTCCCCACGCGAGCAGTAGCAGCAGCTTGCAGCTGCCGCTATTCTCCTCCGCTGCCTCTCCCCCCCTCCCTCCCACCTTCTCCCTCTCCACCTCCCTCTTTCTACGGCGCGAGCACGGTGGGCATCGGCAAGGGCAGCAAGCAGATGGCGCGCGTCACCCCTCCCCTCCGTAGTGCCGCCCCACTCCCTTCCTCCACCGCCGCCCAACGCCCGAGCCAAGCCCCTCCTCTCCTTTCCTCCGCTGCTGTGCTGGTGGGGTCCATGCCGCGCCAGCCGGAATCGTGCCACGACGGCTCCACTCCTCCACACCAGTGAAGAGGACGCGGCTCAGAGTGTCGGGTATGCGTCGAATCGCCACCTCCGCTGCTCTCTCTCCCCTCCACGCAACCACCATATTTGGCCTTCTCCGCTGCTCTCTCTCCCCTCCCCAGAGGCCATGACACAGTGGGTGACGATGGTGGAGGCGTGCTCTTAACAACCGGATCCAGCCTCCTCCGCTCCTCTCTCTCTCTCCCCTCTCCACCAAGTGCGGAGTGGCGTGGCCGCCGGATCTGCAGATTAGAGTAGAGGGCAAAGGGGGCAGCGTGGGGACGGAGGGGTGCGGGAGCGAGAGAGGCGGTGTGGAGTGGGGCGAGGAGGTGCGGGAGCGAGAGAGTCGGTGCGGGACGGATGACACACGGGGGGAGGGGGGGGGGAACGGTCGAGGGGAGAGTAGGGAAACACTCCAAACTTTCAAGGGGTAGAGAAGAGATTATCTGCATGCATAGACAAAGTACAAGGGATGCAAGTCGCAACTATTTTTGGTCACTGCCTTATAAAATGAACTAAGATGGCCTTTCTCGTAATTAGTTAAGTTCAAGAAACGAAACAGAGTGGCATCCTACGGTATATTAATAAGATGACCTACAAAACAGCAATGGATTGTACGTGCATCCGAACACAGTTCTCAGTGCTTTATTATTCTCATGAAAAAATGCTCAAGGATCCTTCACTTTGTTTATGTCTGCGAGTGACAGAGAGGGGGGGGGGGGGGGAGCTCGTCATAATATTACTCCACTGATATTTTTTCTTCTCAATGTAGGTCATGATTATTAATTACAGACTGCTATTTCCAACAGGCACAGTTGTGGCTCACCTTATCAATAGTTTTCATACCCCCCAGGGTGCTTATGTAGCAAAGTAAAGTTTACTTTTTCTGAATTGAAGTCACAATTTATTTATTCTTTTGGGGTACTTTTGGACTAATTTTTTGTCATCAGTTCAGATTGCAGGTTCGGGCATTATTGAAAGCATTTCTGGGAAGCTTTTCTTGGTCTGTGTTTCAGTGGTTCTATACTGGAGGGAATAACTGTGGATTTGGGGTTTTCCCAACGTTTGGGCTAGAACTATATAAGCGAAGGTGGGAAATCTATTCAAAATTATTTCCTCCACACGGTCACAAATATTTTTTTTTGTTTCTGTGCAATCAATACTGTTCTGAAATTGATATTGTTTAAGAAATCCCAAATAATAACCATGTACAAAATAATTTGGAAACATGTGGGCCTTCTCCCCGGGACTATTTGGCACTGTCCGAAGTTCTAGCTCCAGTAGGTAGCTGTAGTTCGTAAGATAACTTTAAATAATGACATATCCACATGTCTACTGAAAGGTTACAACTCTAGTTCCATTATTTTCTGGAGCTGCTAATGACCTGCTCGACCAACTCTGTAAAATTTTCTGAAGCTGGAGCAATTCCAAACAGGCCTTCATCTCTGAACTGTTTTTGCCCGCTTCTCGTGCGATACCACGTTGGTTAACTAAATAATTATGTTCCATAAACACCTATATATTAAGCCATTTGCTGCCATTAGGAAATTGGGAACCCGATAGATTAACTAGGGAAAAAGTTCATTCTCCAAACAAGGAACAATATTCCAAATGTGTTGTTTCACAGGTTTTGTGGCACTTTCAAATGTAAGTTTGAATTATGTAAGTACAATATTTCTTAATTCTATTTATTTATTTAGAATAAGAGACCCAAACCATTAAAACAGCTAGAGAATGTGTGCTCCAACTGTAATATAAAATTTTGCATTTTGAAAAGCGGGTTTTACTACATACATACTGCACGGCACTCAATGAATAGCCACAACGGAATCCAAGTTGTAGAGTATATATTGAATCATAAAATTTCTAGCTCTATGTAAGATATGGTGGGGGTCCCAAAATTTGATTTAAAATTACCATATTTTGTTTGCTTCTTACAATATTTGAGATACAAAGATCACCATGCATACTAAAATAATATACTTTGTTTACTTCAAATATAAATTTTACCATTCTTTTAATTGATGACAGCTGTCTATTTGTTCCGGATCCCTTGGCTAAAATCAAGAAAGAAACCATAATTCATGGCAGCAATTGTGCCTTTGGCAAGCACATGTAGTGCCCTTGTTTTTTTGGATATGGAAGAATTATTGAAACTTTTAAGAAGCAATACATTGCGGTTATCAAAGTTCTTGCCTCTGTTTAACAAGAAACACTGAGCCAAAACATGACAAAAAATACACATACCCTATAGTGACTCTCAATTATATGATTATACAGCCACCGACTTGTCCAGGTGAAGATGTCAAGTTATCTTCTCTCACACTGCCCTAGCAAAGTGGCAATGAAAAAATAGGTGTTGAATTGTCTCTTTCTTGTTACAGAAACAACATATATTAGTACCCTTTGTAGGTATCACTCCTCTACAAAGGTACCAAACGAAAATTTTTGATTGTTAGGAGAGCTCGTAATATCCATATTGGTTTGTTTGAGTTAGATATGTCCATATGTAAGAGGGCCTTATAATGAGATTTTACTAGGAACTGACATTCCATGATAGATTCCATGGAAAAATTTCTGGTTCTTGTAGCAATACAAAATTAGCAATGTGTGGTAACAATTGTTCTATGCTACTAATAATTTGGGCCCTACATGATCTCTTCGCCATAAATGGTTTGGCATTGATGTTGCTAGCACATGTAGAACAGTAGCATTTTTTGATCCGATAATTGTATATAGACAACGGTACTGCTCCTGTAAAGTAGTGTATCCCAACCATTTGTCTTCCAAAAAATGATTTGGAGATGCGTCCTTGATTACGAAGGAGCAGAACCACAAGTAGTCATACCTCACATTCATGAGGCCATGTACGAGCCTTGACTCTTGAAGAATAGTCCATGTACGGAGTCAATGTGAAACTAAGAAGATAACCAACAAATTGAAAGGGGTAGAAAAGTTTTTATTTTTGAATACCAAATCATTTCTATCAAGCCAAATTGATTTACAAGTTGTTGCTACATTTTATAGATTTAAAGGAACACCTCCTACCCAAGTCCCAAACATGTGATGAACAATGTTAGGTTTAGGTTGGCCAAAAGCAGCGTGCATGACTACTGTCACTACCTAGCAAAGCGTCAATGAAAAAATAGGTGTCGAAATGTCTCTTTCTTGTGATAGAAACAAGTCTTAGTACCCTTTGTAAGTACCACTCCTCTATGAAGGTACAAACGAAAAATTTTATTGTCAGGGGAGCTCTTAACGTCCATCTTAGTTTGTTTTTTGCTAGGAATGTCCACACGCAAGAAGGCTATATAATGAGACATTGCTGTGAACTGATATTCTATTGTAGATTCCATAGAAAATATTTTGGCTCTTGTAGCAATTCCAAATTAATTTGCAATGTGTGGAAATAATATGTTTTATCCTACTAGTTTAGGTCCTACAAGATCTCTTTGCGATGAATGGTTTGGCGGTGAAGTTGCTAGAACCTATGGACCAGTAGCTCTTTTGGATCTGGCAATAGTTTAGACACAAGGATACTGCTCCCTTAAAGTTGTTTATCCCAACCATTTGTCTTCCAAAATTGAATTTTAGATGTGTCCTTGATTTCAAAGAAACACAACTAGAAGCAATCATATTTTGCTTTCATGAGGCTAGACCAGAAATGCGAAACTCTAGGTTTCCACTAAACTTGTGACAATAGTTCGGCCCCTAAATATTTGTTGTGAAGAATCTATTGGCATGTTCTATTAGATTTCAGTTTGCTAAGAAGGCAGATGTTCTTTATGCCCAATCATGTATTCCAACACCACCTTGGTCCTTCGGTAAAAAAATGACACTACACTTAGCGAGATGATATTTTTCTATTTTATTCATCTCCTTAACAATATATTCTAGACCCGGAGCAATAAGCTTTTTCAAGAAGCCAATAGGTATATTGAAGAAAGATATCTTATACATTGGGTATTTCTGAACACGGTATTAGTGTCAAGCGATCTCCTATGGATAAATGATTGCATTTCCATCTACTATGTTGTTTCTTGGAATGCTCCTCAACCTTCCTTCAGTTCTATTTTCTCAATCTCTTAAAGTGTATAGTGATACCCAGATGATTGAAATGAGAGTCTCTTCACACGCATCAGAACATTTCTTGTACTATTGCAAAACACCATGGGCCTCACCAAACACAATACAGTTTGAGAACGGAAACCTGCTCGAAAGTGCAAACCAAAAGCTACATGTTACAAGCCTTCTCCAGGTCATGTTCTGAAAGAAGAATTGTATCATCAGCATTTGGTAATAGCAAGAGCCCACCCTCAACATGTTGGGGCACTATACCACCAATTTGCCCATCATTTTTTGCCATCTTAACTAATAATGCTAGCATGTTGGCTACAATGTTAACAAGGAGAGGGGACAATTGATAACACTGCCTCCTGATATGAATGTTTCCGCCCATTTAATTCATTTGGCCAAAAAAAACCTTCATCCATAAGGTTTGAAAAAGAAAGGGACACTTGAAATTATTCTAGGCTTTCTCAAAGTAAATTTTGAGAATCACCCCTAGTTAGTTTCTTTTGGTATAGCTCATATATTGTTTCATGTAAGATGACAACACTTTCCAATATGTTATGTCCTCCATGAAGATCTTATTCTTCCCATTCGCCGCCATTTGGGAGCAGCACGTGTTGCAGCCCCCTAGTAGCATGTCCTTTGCCTTAGCACACTGATAGTATCGAATCTCTTCCTTGCTAAGGAGTTTAGCTAGATGGCTAAGACTAAGCTAACTGTTCTTGTTCATTCTCAGTGAAATCTCAAGTTTCAGCTGCTAAGTCAAGATCCATATAGAATTCTTGAACTCTGATTTCTTTTGTTTATATAATCCACCTTATTAGCAGCCTAGCCCCTGAGATCTTGTCTCAAAACACTCATCTGCTATTCCAACATTGTACTCAATTATTCCCCACACCCGCATATTCCAAATTTTTATGACTCAATCGTGGAAATAATTTGCATTAGAGCCAACTCTGCTACATCCTGAATCGTTTGCTATTCCCATTGAATGATGGTGAGCCTGTATCCAAGACACCTCATTCCAGATCTTGTACAGACACTTATGTATATTTAAACTCCCAGTTGACATCAAAGCCCTATCCAATTTTCATAGGTTGGTGTAGGAAAAGAATTTGCCCACATGAATTTTCTACCAATTAGCTCTGTCACCTTGAGATCAAAACTATCTATGGAAACATTGAACAAGAATGGCCAATAGTCAATGTACCTATTTTTGTCTTTTTCCCTTGCTACTTCTCAAAATATTGAAATCCCCACATAGCAAAGTAGGTACTGGATTTTGTAGGCAGGTTCTTGTTAGATTACTGGATCTAGATCTACATCCCCAAAATCCCTAAGTCTTCAGTTCTGGAGTAAAGCATGGTGTCCTTGAATGAGAGAGAAGGAGAGAGAGAGGTGAGTAGGTGTGCATACCTTTGGGACCAAGGACCTGGACCGCCTATGCAGGCGACGAGCGGCAGCTGCTAGTGGCTCCCGTTGTGGCACCGGCTATCCCGTTAGCCGTTGTTGTTCTCAGTGCAGGGCGGCAGTGATGAAGGCGGCGTTCCCATCATGGCTGGTGGCATTGTTGACGGTCATTTCAACCACTTTATGTTAGGGCCAAAACTGTTGTGCGTCTGTGGGGGCAAGGTTTGTACTGGTGACCGTTGGTTCAAGTGCCGGCCCTTTCCCTCTCTTTATATATAGGGTGCGTGGTCTGGGGCCCACAACCTATAGGGAAGGTTTGCGCCCATGATCAGGCCACGGATCCTGCTATGTCTCCATGAGCGAATCGATGTCAAAATCATCTCAATATTCTCCCCCTTTTGATCTTGTTATCTTAACTTCATTTTTTAGTTTCCCTGCTTCTCTATAGATCAACACTCAGAGACCAATGCATTGCAGACTGTTAGTTGCGTACTCATGAACTCATTGACTACAATGCATCTTTCTACTTCAAAATAGAACTCTTTCTTGTGGGGTAGGTTGTATCTTTTTGATCCAATCTAGAATCATAGGCCCTCAATGTCGGCTACATATTTGCTGAACATGCTGGGTGGAAGGCCTTCACTGAGTGGATCTGTGAACAACTCTTTGGTTCTCAAGTGCTCTATCTCAATGGTGTGGTCCTGGATCTTTTTCTTCACAATATAGTACTTAATGTCAATGTGCTTGCCAGCCCCACTTGACTTAATGTTGTGACAGGAACATATTGTTGGCTCATTGTCGCAGTATGTACATGATTTGAAAGTGGTTGATAGCAAAGAAATGCCACTTAAGATATACATGATTTGAAAGTGGTTGATAGCAGAGAAATGCCACTTTCAACTCATGTACAAATTTCTTTAGCCACATTGCCTGCTCAATTGCCTCATAACAAGCAATGTATTTAGTGTACATTGTTGATGAGATAACGATTGGTTGCTTACAACTTTTCCATGATATGGCTCCCCCTACTAGAGTAATAACACACATCTGATGTAGACTTTTTGGTGTCTTTACGCCTTGCCCAATCTATAGGGCATCTGATTTTCTATATACTAACATGAGTTATTTTGGTTCATACAAATACCGTAAGGATTTCTTAGTGGCTATCCAATGAGCTCCCTGGATTTGACTGGTATCAGACAAGCATCCTAGTTGTGAATGCTAAGCAAGGGCATGTACACACTTGAGTGTACATTATGCTCCTGATCGTTGAACCATATGGAACTGATTTTCTAAGCTATCTCGTATCGACTCTTAGGTCACTAATACTCTCCAAATATATTGCCCTTCATTATTAGAGTAGGCATTGTATTACAGGCATGCATACCATATCCTCTCAACACTTCATTTATGTATGTCTTCTGAGACAATCCTAGCATGTCTTTATTTATATCTCTATGGGTTTGAATACCTAAGACATAGAATGATTCTCCCATATGTTTCATTTCAAAAGCCAAGGACAAGAACTTCATTGTTTCTAGCAGTAAATTCACACAACTGATAGCCTAGTAGAATGTCATCTACATATAGGACCAGGAAGATATATCTCCCTTTCATAAACTTTGCATAAATGCAATCGTTTATTCACTCTTCAGGTACCACTGCCTAAAAGCTTGCTTCAATCCATAAATGTATTTCTTTAAATGACATCACATCTTCTCTTTTCCATCTATGACAAAACCCTTCGGTTGAGCTGTATAAACATTTTCTATGAGCTCTCCATTGAGGAATGTTGTTTTAACATTTATTTAATGTAATTCTAAATCAAAATGAGCAACTAGTTTCGTAATAAAACTGAATGAGTCCTTTGTCGAAATAGGCGAGACAGTTTCATTCTAATCGATTCCTTCTCTTTGAGTGAAGCCCTTGGCTACTAGCCTTGCTTTTATCTATTTACATTCTCTCTAGAGTCCATCTTGGTCTTATAGATCCATTTGCAACCTACTGTTTGGCTGCTTTAAGGATTTCACCTTAAGTACCATGCTTTATTCAGACTCATTAATCTAATTGCATCCTCCATAGTAGCAAGCCACTTAGATGAATCGGGACTTCTCATGGCTTGTTAATAAGAAGTGGGGTCTCCCTCTTGATTCATGTCCTCACTTATATTAACTTCATAATCATTAGGGATTGCTGATCTCCTGACTCTTTGTGATCTTCTTAAGGTCACAACATTCTCTATTACTTGGGGCTGCTGTAGTGGTGGACTATGAAGTACAACTTCCTATTCTAATTCTTGAGGCTCAAGCACCATTAGGGTAGGATGCCCAGGTGTAATAGGGGTTTGAGCCACTTGCTCACTCTGTGATGTGTCTGATGATTCAACATCCACAACATGGTTCACAACAACAACCCAAACATGTAAATAGATCATAGTAGGCTTCCTCCTACACCATAACTCATATAGCGTCTTAGTTACTAATTTACCTAGAACCCGATGAAGTATATACTTGATGTTTTTTAACGCCTCCATCCATAGAGCAACTGGTAGAGTGGAGTAAGTTATCATACTACACACCACATACATCAAGGTATGATTTCTTCTCTCAAATACAACATTTCGGTGAGGTTAACTAGGTGTCGAGTACTGAGCGACTATATCATTCTCTGACATGAACCTTGCAAATGGACCAAGAACTTGTCCATATGGTGTATGGCGACTATAGTACTCCTGACCACAGTCAGCTCTTACCATATTAATCTTTGAACTATGTCGGTTCTCAACTTCTCCATTGAATATCTTCAACTTATCTAGGGCCTCTGACCTTTGTCTAATAGTGTAAATGTAGCCATAGCAAGAGTAATCATATGTGAAAGTAATGAACGAGTCATAATCATCCACTGTTCCTACAGAGAAAGGACCATAGATATCTGTGCTGATGATTTCTAATACACCCGAACATCGCTTAGCAGTTTTCTTAATTTTCTTCGCAAACTTACCATTTATGCATTCTATGCAATGTTCTAAATATGTAAAGTTTAGGATGGAGAATATCTTCTGTTATTAACCTTTCTATCCTCCCCCCGAAATGTCGACTAAGCGACAATGGAACAATTTCAATGAAGTTTCTCCATGGTTTCTTTTTCTTTTTATTCTTTTACTTGTTTCTACATTCACAACATTGCATGGGGAAAATAAATAAAGCATGTCTCGTCAAAAGTTGAGACCGACATCTTCATTATTACTCTGGATAATGCACTTATGATCCCAAAAATGATAGTGGATAGTCTTGAAAATGAAATCAAATTCCTCATTAAGGAGGGTACAAATAAAATCTCTCTCAAAATAAGTACAAAACTGTTAGCTAATTCTAAATAAAGATCGACAACGGCTTTGATTGAGGCTTCTTTTCCTGAGGCCACTCTAATGCTTCTGTGGCCGCTTGGAAGCATCCTCTTCATAATGAATCCCTATAAAGAATTTGCAACATGCACTGCACTTGAGTCAATCCACCAAGTACTTGTGGAATATTCTAAACACAAGGACTCATCTATAAAAGTTACTTGATCTTTACCATTCTGAAGAAGGTACTTGAGAAAGTCTGGGCACTTCTTGTGATGCTACTTCTTTTCGCAATGCAGGCAAGTGTCCATCAGAATAGGGAAAAGCCTTTGGTTCCTCCTGGATACTACTGAGGAGGCTTGCTAAAATAGGAGCTTTGTCTAGGATACCCAATATGTCCACCATGGCCTAGCTTCTTGAGTGCCTACTTAGAATGGACATTCTTCTTCTTTATTTGCTGCTTGGCCAAGTTGATTGTTTCCCCACGGTGAAAATTCAGCCTTTCTTCTTCTTGAACACATTGAGGCATGAGCTGATCTAGACTCATTAATCTTTCATGGAGTTGTTGTAGATCACATGGAAAGTCTCAAATTCTTTTGATAGAGACTGCATGATGATATGAACCACAAACTCATCTAGGAGTGGTGCTTTGAAGTACTTGTTCAACCCCTGATCCCAGTTCCACACGCTTCATGTTGATGAATTGTCTAGTGAGGGTACTTGCATATGCCTTGGAAGAGCCAACAAATTGAGCGACAACCTTGTCAAGGTACTCCTTGGCAATATCACGCGGTGTGATAGCACCTCTGACTGCATCCACTATGGAGTGCTTAACCACCATCAAACACTTTATGTTTGATTACTCCCATTTCATTCTATCTAGGTCATACTTCATGACCTTGTGCTCATATTATGGCTCCCCCACTTTGGGTGGCGTAGGACAAGCATTCTACAATGCAAAGTCTAGGTCACTTAGATCAATGATCATCTCGATCCTATCTTTCTAGACTTAGTAATTACTCCCAAACAGTGGCTGACTGTTTCCCAACTAAAGTACCATTGCCGCCCTTGAGCCAATAATAATTCTTTAGACATAGGCTCAGTAAAAACTATACAACTCTTGCATGAATTAATTTTAACATTGGTCAAAAGTAAAACTTGCTCATTCACAAATTTCTAAAATCATCATTGGATGAGATTAGAACAAACTTTAACTCAACAATGGCATAACATGAAAATTAGCGTTGTTAAAAAGACATGAAGGGAGCCGAAGCCTTCGCTAGGGAAAGATAAATGATGAAAGCAAAAATAGAGACGAAGGGTAGAAGCATAATTTACCGATTGACGAGTCGATACCGCATGTCCCCCAAACCCTAGCCCTCAGGGTCATATTTATAGGGGATGGTTATTTACACATCTCCCTGAGGGACTCTAGAATTACATGTACGTCCCCATCTAACATGGGCCAATCGTATCTTGGGCTGGGCCTTTAAGGGGCTAGGCTTGTTTCCCCCGGTACAATGGTACTATAAAAATCTTAATTTCTGTGGTGGAAGCTTAAGATCATTTTCTGTAATTTTCTAGTATTTCTGGCATTTTCAAAAGGAATACAAAAAATACATATATGAGATTTTGGCCCTTCCCCGCCAGCCGCAGCTCCGCTCCGCCCCTCCCCGCCCGCCAGCCGCGTCGGCGAGGCAGGGCTTGGCTGAGGGGGCAATGCGGTGACCGCGAGGCGTGCCGGCTGCGGTGAGGAGGTGCCGGTCTGTGGGGGCGATGCGAGGCCGGCCGCAGCGGCGAGGAGGCGCCCGACATCAGGGGCGAGGTTGACCGCGACGGGGAGGTGGCGCCCAGCGGCCGTGGTGAGATGAGGCTAGCCACAGTGGTGAGGTGGCGCCCAGCGGCGGGGGCGAGGCGTGTCTGGAGCGAGGAGGCACCCGGCAGCGAGGGCGACGCGACAAGCACAGCTGTGGTGGCGATTTGGCGGCCGGCGGTGGGGGCGACATGAGGCCAGCCTCAGGAGGAGGGTGTGAGCATGCTGTGGCATGTGGGTGGCTGGGTGCCAGTGAATTATATTCATAACTGCTTTGTTGTGTACAACAAATTACAATTAGAAACTGGTTACAAGTGAAATAATATACATAACATCCAAACAAGGGCCGTGTAGAAAGTCCTAAATTGTGGATCTTCCACTTGGCGGCTTTCCTTGGAAACGATGTCATAGGCACGTAAGTTTAGAGCCAGGCCACTACACCAATAGCACTCGTCCATAGACTCGTGACGTGTTCTGTGGAGGAGGCCGAGTGAGTAGCATCAAAGATTTCAATGCTTTAGAAGATTGGGCAGTGAGTTTCTGTGATTTGCATTGGAATCGGTTCACTAACCTTTTGCTTAGATGAGTGGCAGCTAGACAACTTTGTGCTCTTTAGTTTCTTGTTCACAAGAATAGCATTGTCCCCATGTAGAATTGCTTCAATGCTTCCCACTTCCAATCAGAGCTGTTAAGTTTAGCAAATTGTACCTGCACTAATTCAGCAGATAATGAACCACCGGATACCCTAATGTCATGTTATGGAAGGTGAAAGAATCCGAGTTCACTCTTTCCAAAATCGAACATGGAGGCATTGGCCTTTGGCAGCTTTAACGTTGGGCATTTGGATGAAAAATGACTATTCTTTTTGTTGCAAATAACAGAGCCAAGCACAACCGTACAAACATAAGCACAGTGTCGATTGCATTTGCACCTGAAAACCAAAGGGGGCCTAGGATATACTAGCCGACACACCACTATTTTTTACATAATTGAAAAAAAATCCGTCTTCCACCATCGAAAGAGGGCTTCAGTCCACATTATTATAACTCAATCATGAGATGTAAAGTGATGTTTATTGTCCAATCCAAAATCTAAATCGCCATTCATATGAAGCAAAAAACTCCATCGTCAAAGACACTAGACATATGAAAGTTCCCACTGTATCATCCTTCATGTCATCAGTGCACTGTAACTGTGCCCGTAATTATAGTCAGTGAATCCCCCTAAATAGAACTAAAAAATGTTTATAATTGGAAAAAGCCGAGTTATTTCTACTAAGCCATAATGAATTGATTTGACATGCCGAAGATATACTGGCCGCACACCTCCCATGCAGTGACCTTGCAAGCAACGATATACTGGCCAGTGGCCAGCACACCCCTATACAGCAAGAAAAAACAAACAAAAATATAGTTTCATTTATCATATTGTTATTTAACGTCATATGGAAATGTGTACCAACAGTGTGCATATATACACCACGTATCACAAACTCAATGCATGATGCATCCGATTTTAAAAATAATGACAGTACATACCCTCCTTTGGGCAAGATTCATAAACCCTAGGTAAAGGTTCAAAAATGGTTGTGGCTACAGATAATAGTGCCCAAAAAGGTCCTTCATTGTATATTTAACATATGTATTTTAACTACAACACTCCAAGCACTAACATGCGTCTTATATTTGCAGGTTCTTTTTTGATTTCTCTGTATCATGGGTTGGTCTTGGTATGATTGTCCCACATCTTGTAAACTTTGGGTTACTTTTTGGAGGCATCGTCTCTGGAGGAATCATATATCCTTTCCTTGAAAGTAAAAAAGGTCAATGGTATCACACTGATAGCGCTTCGACTTTGGATGGAATAAATGGATACAAGGTACCAACGCTTAATGCATCTCATGTTACTTTCCAAGGAATGTCCACGAATCCATTGTTTATCAAACAGAAACGGACATTAGCAAATTAAATTGTAACATTGGCTTTTTGGATTAACATTTTTTAGTAAACAATACATATAATAGAGTGAACATATTTTACTGTAAACATATACATGTAAACATATGTAGCATACATAAACTGGTTCAGTACCATCTCATTTTACTGTAAATATTTTACTGTTTGCATTTCATTTACTGTAAATATTTTACTGTTTGCAATTCATTTACTTTTAGACAATAGGTGGTACACTTACGCTTTTGCACCAACATAGGTGGCCCATAGAGACACTATTTTGATCCTTTAGAAACATTGTATATTATCTCTATGTAATTGTAGAGTCATTTTCCAAGCTGTCGCAAAGGTGCCAACAGTGTCATTTTAATGTCTCTATATTTGTTCAAACACGTAGTAACTAGTAAAGGCATAAATAGTGTTTCTATCTACTAAAAAATATACAAAAAAGTATTTATATATGGCACCATCATATTCGAACTCAAGACGTCATGTGCACATATATTTATTATGCATTCTCTACTTGCTAACCAACTCATCCAGCACGAGAATGTCCAAGAATCGATTGTTTATGAAACACAATCAGACATTAGCAAATTAAACTGTAACATTGACTTTTTGGATTAACATTTTTTAGTAAACAATACATATAATAGAGTGAAAAATATTTCACTGTAAACATATCTATGTAAACATATGTAGCGTACATAAACGGGTTCAGTAACATCTGACTTACGGCCCCCCAAACTGTATGCAATTCTTTTACTTTTAGACAATGGGTGGTACACTTAAGCTTTTGACCAACACAGGTGGCCCGTAGAGACACTATTTTGATCCTTTAGAGACATCATATATTATCTCTATGTAATTGTAGAGCCATTTTCCATGCTGTTGCAGAGGTGCCACTACAAACAGTGCCCTTTTAGTTAAAGGGACACCTCGATAAATGTCTCTATATTTGTTTAGACATGTAGTAAAGGCATAAATAGTGTTTCTATCTACGTCAAAAATATACAAAAAAGTATTTATATTTGAAGCCAAGATACTAGAACTCAAGACGTCATGTGCACATATATTATGAATTCTCTAATTGCTAGCCAACTCATCCCAGCACAACTTATTGATTATATGTCTACTATAATTCTTATATGTAGTGCACTGCATGCCTCAAACATCAAAATATTGCCTCTAGAGTGTTCAAATGAATGACTCAAATTTTGTGTCTATGAGATAACGTCAAAGTAAAAGCTACATAAATGTATATAGACATTTTGTGAAGTGACTTAAAAGAATGTCTCAATTCTATGGCATTTTCTAAACTGCCACAATAAGTGTCTTTAAAACATATTGGGGCATATTTGTTAGGACAAAAAAATGAAATGTCCATATAAAAGTGTGTCTACTGGAGGTTTTTCACAAACTTTTTTTTTAAATATTGTAGTTTGATTTGTGCATCAACGTATCCACCACACCACCAAGGGTTGCTAGCGTGCACTATTAATCAGATCATGCATAAGTTTTACATTAGTTCAACTTGAATTTTTCTTAAGGCTAAAGACGAATGATTTTATATTCTCTTCATCTACCTCCACGATTCTCATCACATAGAATGGCGACAAAAGGGGGTGATAGAAGCCTTTAAAAAATTCTACCCCAACCCTCTCCTCTATAACCATGCAAGGTTATATATGAAGCAAACATGTGCTACTAACCCTAGGCCACTGCTTGGAATGAACCTGTGGAAGCACTCACTTAAACACCCATTTGAACGTATGAAAACAGGGTGGTTGGAATTTTCAGTGAGCACTAGATGGAAGTTTGTGTGAGCACTTGGCATAACATTTGTAAGCACTGGACGTAACTTTTTGTGAGATTGGACATAACTTTTGTGAGCACAGACATAACATCTATTAGAACCAGATGTAAGTTCTTGTTAGCACTAGAATGTCATACGTTAATCTCCAAATGGTCCCATGTTCATAATTAACATCCCACCAAAAGCTGAAACTTCTCCGCCCCTTCAACAAAACCAGTCCAAACCATGTCAAACTTGCTTCATTGCTGTGTGAATTTTAGGGTTACAATGTCTAACCCATACCCGAAATGACCTAATGAAAAAAGATCATGGATTGACCATGAACGAAAATACGCACAAGAGAAAGGCAAGGTTTTGGTAGAATTGGGAATTTGATGAGAAGGATGTGCTCATGGTAAACTGAGATCAATCCATTGATTATATGAGTTCTACCACTTGATAGTAACACCAAGAAGCCAAAAGAATAAGAGTTTAATGCATGGCAAAAGAGAAACCCCAAAAGTCAAAAGGATTTAACCCTAAGATCCAAAATAGAAGGGAGAGGAGATCTTTTCTTAGTACGGTATATGGATGTGGAAATAGGATTATATTGCTCCAAGAATCCATGAGAAACACTCTAATAAAAGATATACACCCCACATTTCCTCATCCTTCCACCTTAATATAGGATTACATTACAATGATCTAAATGTGGCTTTATGCAATTCCAAGGCTAAGGTTAGAGATGGCTAGAGAACACTACCACACAGGTAGCTGATACATACACTATTTTGATATTTTATAGCAATCATGTACTATCTCTGTATAATTGTAGAGGTATTTTCCAAAGTTTCATGGTGATGTCACTGTAGACAATGTGGCTTTGATTGATAGATTTTAGATAGTGGCCCATGAGGTGCCCATGAGTTTCGCATGCACATGTTTGGTGCCACCTTGCTAGTTGATTAAGGGTGGAGCATACATATAAACTTTTGTCCTCTATCCGTAGCACCTTTGGGTTATCGCTTTTGAAGGACGAGAGGAATGAGAGCTGACGTCCTAATAGGGGGGTGAATTAGGATTCTAAAAAACTAAAGCCTTCTAAAACCAACTTATCAAAACTTATGCAATATAAACAAGATTTGTGCACTAAGGTTTTGCTAAGTGTAACTAAATCTACCGAGGCGAAGTCTTGCAACCTAGTTCCACTTAGAAACTAACCGATCAAGCTAGTCTAGGAATGTAAGCACACAATTAAAAGAAAGTAAATACGGAAGCTAAAGAGATGGATAGAGTGATTACAAACTCCCACTGATGATGGCGACGATGGCACAAGTTGGAGACACGAATATTTTTTACCGAGGTATCGGGTAGGCTCACAAACCTCCCCCTAGTCCTCATTTGGTGCTCCTCATAAGGCTTTGCTCTCGTGAAGTCCTCACAAAGACTCCGACCACAATCCTCACAATAAAGGAGGTTGGCAAAGTGATCCACGAAATGCCTGCTCTGGCGTAGTCATCGCAAGGCTACGACCTCTCCCTTGCAAGGGTAGAGGATGGCTCGGTCGCTTGTGAGATGGTCAAACAACCTGGTCTGGTAACTCCAGATATCCCTAGTAGACACCCACCCGAGCTCTTCTCTCATGTAGCACTCGCAAGGATTACGACCTCACCCTCACAAGGGTAGAGGATGGATAGGACTATTGGGCTCTTCCACGGACCTTCTCACAGATGTTCTCCACCGTCTCCACTATGGTGAGCTTCGGACAAAACACAGAGGCCCTCCCTTTCTCTCACAAGTAAGGTGGCAGCCACTTCACACTCCGAAGGGTCTCACAAGACTTCAAGCCACACACTTACAATAGTAACATGCTCGTAGGCACGGATGTCGCTACACTTGGTCTCAACCAAGAGTTAAGTGATAACAAGGCCTAATCAAGGTAGCTCGCAAGCTCTAGCTATTGTCGGGATGTGTCTATTTGTTCTTTTGATGGATTGGGCCCTCGAATGAGCGTCTAAACACTAGAATGCAACCAGGAGTCACCAACTATGTTGTGAAGGCTGGGCAAGGGGGTATGTATAGCGCATACCTTAAAACTAGCCATTGAGGAGCTCCTACACTTTACAGCCTGCAACTATCGGACCATCCGATGGTCCCCCAACTAGCCATTGAAGTCGACCATTGGAACTTCAATTCGACCATTGTGACCATCGAACCATCCGATGGTGGAACCATGGGACCGTCCGATGTGTGCAGTTGGCTCGCGGTCTTGGTTTGTTGAGTCTTTTGTCCAGAACATCTGATGGACCATCAGACCGTGTGATGGTCCAACCATAGGGCCATCTGGTGCATTAAAGTGCTTGGATGCGGTCTTCTCCTTCTCCACTGCCTAAAACATCCGATGTTTGTACCACCGGACCATTCGGTGCATGTAAATTGCATCGGGTCTTGGATCTTCAATTTGAGGCTTTTTCTTCTCACTGGGCCATTTGATGGGGCTCCATTAGATCGTCTGATGGTGCAAAAATCTGGCCTACTTCTGATTTGATGGAGTCTTGGGTCTTTTCGTGTGCCTTTTAAGTTCTTCTTTGGGGTGTTTGTTCCCCAAGTCCATCTCTTGCACCCTGGGACTTAATAAAAATACTTGCACACACATTAGTCCCACAATGGTACGTCTTGTCGCCTCAACCACCAAAATCACATTTGAAAACTAAGCAAAGGCTTAGAGCCCATTTTCCTTATAACTTTTACATAAGGCGATGACTTAGTAAGGTGCTATGTGTATGTGGGCCTCCGCCTCGAAAGGGCTAGGCAATGTGTTTTTTTGTGGGGAATTTGTTATATTTGGTATTAGAGGCCAAGTCTCATGGTTGCGCGTGTGATTCAGTGTGCAGGCATATATCGCATGGTGCGTGTGGGCCCAGCATGGTCACATGGCATGGCATATGGCACCGGCATTGGACTTACAGCGCTAAGAGGGAATCTTTCTAGACATTTGTCACTGTGCACGCATATGGCGCATGAGGGACCGATGTGGTCAAATGGCATGACATATGGCGCTAGCACTGCTAGACATTTGACGACGACGTTGGATCGTTGAGGGTGTATGTGACACCCAACCCAATTTGGATGTGGCCTAAGAGTTCCATGTTGTGGTTTCCCGTGTCAACACGTGTGCACATGTTTAGTGTCATGTTGCTAGTTGAGTAAGAGTGGATCCCACTTATAATATTTTTCCTCCATCCATAGCACCTTTGGGTTAACCCTTTTACACGAAGAAAGGACAAAAGCGGGACTATCCCACGAAAGGGCTAGGCAATGTGGCTTATGAGTGCAAGCTATTACAAGAAACAGTAAAGACATAAATGGTGTATGTATATGTCCCAAAAATATATTATAGAAATATGTATATGTAGAGTGATGCAAACTTAAACTCTAAGACTTCATCAAAACACACACACACAAAAAGCCTTGCCACTTGATTTAGATCCAACACTTTAAGGCCTCTTTGGTAGCATAGTTTCTAAAAACTATAGTTAGTTTTTAGATACCACGGTTTTTATGTCTGTGACACAAATATTGTGGTTTTGCCATACCACGGTAAAATTGTAGTGTTTCTAGAAACTAGAACATGTTTGGTCACAAAGTATTTGTGAACTAGCAACAACTCTCCTCCCTCCCCTCAAGTCCCCTGTCTAGAACATGTGCATCAATTGAAGAATAATTTCTCGCTTGAGACCGTGGCAACATGGGCCGGCAGGGGCGCGAGGACGTGGGGAGGCGAGCCTGTGGTGGTGTGCGGAGGCGGGGCAGCCGGCGAAAGTAGTGTGGGTTGGCGAGGGCACAAGGACATAGGGAGGCAAGCTGCTGGCGACGGCATGGGGAGGCAGGGCAGCCGATGGAAGCGCGAGGGGGTGGCGTGGGCCAACGGGGGAGCGAGGACTTGGGGAGGTGAGCCGACGGCGGCTTGGGGAGGCGGGGGCAGCCGACGACGTGGGCCAGTGGAGGCATGGCGATGCGTGGCCGACGCCACACCCGTGCCAGCACCGCCTTGCGCTTGTGCTCGGGGACAACTAGCTTCGGCCATGAGTCCGCCGAAGCCGCGCCCATGCCCTTCGCGGACGGGGAGCAAGGCCAGTGCAGTAGAGCAGGGATGATGACGGCAGCTTGGGGAGGCGGGGCAGCCGACGACGTGGGCCGGCGGAGGCGTGGCGATGCATGGCCGATGCCACACCCGTGCCAGCACCGTCTTGCGCTTGTGCTCGGGGACAACTAGCTTCGGCCATGAGTCCGCCCACTACCGCGCCCATGGCCTTCGCGGACGCGGAGCAGGGCTAGTGTAGTGGAGTAGGGCTGATGACGGGAGGTGGGCAGGAGCGGGGTCGGCATGGGAGAGCCTCTCATCTTGGTAGCGGGAGTGAGAGGACAAGCGCGGGGGAGTGGGCTCAACAGCAGAAGCGCGGACCGGCATGGGCGCAGCCGATGTGAGAGGCTAAGCCAAAAACTTTGGTCTTTTCAATATTCAAAAAATACCATGGTATTTGCAAAACCATGGTTTTCAAAACAGAGTTCTTCGGTTCGTTGCCAAACACTTTTTTGCCTAAATACCATGTAGTCTTCAATATCATAGTATTGCATAGAACCTATAAAAATAGTACCCTTCAAAATTGGCCCTTATGTTGTCAGTTGCACAATTGCACCGAGCACCAGATATGTTGCTTTACAACACAACAGGCCATTTGTAAGAAAAATAACAAAGTATCTATACAGAGGTACCTCTACAAGAGGTTATTGTTCGCTAGAATAATGACACAATTATCAAGCATCATCATAACAATGACACAATTATCAACAACTAAAATATTTTGACCTTGTATAAGTAGCTAACGTATTGACAGCTATCTATATGCATAGGAATTTGGTTGCACCCAATCCATGATATAAAGACATATATGCATCAAAATAAGGCTGAGGGGTAACCGAACTATACAACATACTCATATGTGGCATAGCTAAAAAATATGGATGATGCAATGACCGATAACTCAAATGATTTGGAGCAAACCTTTTACTTGAGAATTTGTTAGTTGCTTCCCTCTTCTTGTTTGCTTCTACTTCACATAATCACATCTACTTGGAGTACCATCCTTGCCTTGAACTTGAGAACTCCCCTTAGGGAGCCCTGCCATGCTTCTCTCTTTCAGCTCTTGTGCACTAAGCTTCTCTTGCTTCTTATGCCAAATTGAGAAACTGTGTGGGCTTCTCGGCTGCGATTTAGTTTTAGACAACAACACATCTTTCTTATTTTTTGCACATTAAACTCACTTTGTTCAAATTTAGTGCCTTGAGTATCGCTAGCTGATTGCTCCACTACTTTAGCACCACTAGCCGAAGTATATAATACTTTATTTGGATTTGTAACACATGAATTCTGATCTAAACTTTTGTCTTTCCTACCACCCTTCTTCACTACGTAAACTTGCTTGACCACTCTTTTCTTATTTTGAGCTCCGGACCGATTCTTAGGAATAAAATGGTCTTTGCTATATGGTTGTCTCTCAAAATCAGAATTCTTTGGAGCTGAATACTTAATGTAATGTGCTCTAAAATATGAAGAAGAATATGTATTCAGATCATACCAGCCCCTCTGCTTCAGTGAAGGTTGTTACTTTTGTCGTACCTTATTCCCATACCCATCACTTCTATAGAGCCAACCACATATGATAGGTTCTATAGAAATGAAATGATAAGTGGTGGCAACTCTACTAATAAGAGCTATGTCACGGTCAAAAGAAAAAGACACATGGAGGAAGGGTTATGCCATAGATTTTATGGTATACTGTTTATGGGACGTGGTCCTGGACCTCAGCGGCACAGCAGAGCTATGATGCCTTACTCAAGGACACACACAGAGTTATAATATTATTTTGGGATGGGGAGCCTGCATCGGTAACCAGTTAGTTATAATATTTTGTTGTCTAACATCCATAAAATCATTGGTCATAAATAACGTTGTTATTAATCAAAAAAACCATTTACCTTACCTTAGGGCCTAGATGCTCACAATCCTAAATCTTGGAGAAACTCCATTGTTGCAGTGTGTTCCTTTTTTATGTTTCATTTTATTGATCTTCTATATTCTGATCTTTGTGGGTTGGAACAATCTGGAGAACAAAACTTTTCTCTTGCAAGATGCCACCTGACCTTAATTATAATCCTTGGCTGAATTAGCAAGTGCAACGATGCTAAGCTGTCATAAACGGTCAAAGCAGGTACCAACACGATTATACGATTGACATACTAGGTATCGTGTGGTCACTGAGTATCCAATACTGGATTATGCGTCTAGCTGCTAAACATGGGTCAATATATGAGTCTTGGGACATTGTTGTCATGTATGTTGTTATGGAAGTTGTGCTGGGCCTAGATAGATTAGATTGGATAAGATTAGATGGTTTGTTAGATAAGAGATAAGATAGATTCCGTTAGATATTTGCTTAGGGGCCAAGTCAGTCCTCTCTATAAAAGAAGGACTATTGTATCAGTTTAGGTTAAGCAGAAAATAGATCATAAAGTGCAGCTCAGAGTCTCCTTAGGGAGTGCTATCCAATCTATCAATACTACCTCGCCAATCTAGCCATAACATCTTGGTATTTGGAGCCAAAACTTTTTTCCCCTTCCTCTACGCCATAGATCCCCTGCCTTCCCATGTGATTCCGGTTTATCCTATGTCACCATCCTTAATCGCCGATTCTACACCGCTCGCCTGCGACCCAACAGTTGCCGCCACACGCGCCACCCTCCTTCCGTGCATGCACCGTTACCACCACGCAACCACCGCTCGACCGCGACTCACCCGCCGCTGCATCGCGCCCCTCTCCTCACATGAGTCACTACGGCCGCTCTGCGCTGCTGTCCACCACAACCGTAGTCGTGCGACACGGGCGCCCCGGCCACAATCCACAACAACGTTCGCGCCTCCCTTCTCGTTCGCCCAGCTCCAGCCACTGGCCTGCCACACATCCCCGCCCATCCACACACAGCACAACTGCCTTCCACCCGACCCCTCCTCGTGCGCAGCCGCAACCCACCGCAGTCGTGAGCCCTCGAGTTCGGCCATGCCTCTACCTGGCGCCCTACGTCGCCACCACTTCTCAACTGCATCCACCATGCTACAGCCCCTCATCGCTCTTCTCGGCTGCTTCCACCACTGCCATGGGCGATAACCGAGTCATCATCGCCAAGGATTTCGAGGAGGTCATCGACAAGATCATCAAGAAGACCACCGAACTCTCCAAGCTGACGTCCCTTGACAATGAGATGGCCACCCTGCACCTCGATCACGGCCGGTTGACAGTGACTGTCCACGCGGTCCAGACCCAGCAGCTCGAGATGCAGGGCAAATTCAATGACAAGAAGCCGGTAGACTCCTCTGTGCTGCCGCCACTGTCTGTCACCCACAAGCTGCGATTCCCTCACTACGATGGCTCGGGACAATGGTACTACCGCTTTGAGAAGAACTTGCTAGATCAGAACAAGCCTGCACCATCTTGGCAACAATTCATGGAGGCGGTGAACAAACGCTTTGGGCCGCCGGTGCGCAGCAACCCCTTCGGCAAGCTTGTGGCGCTGCGACACACAAGGACGGTGAAAGCATACCAGGATCAGTTCCTCAAGCTCCTAGCAAGCTGTGAGAATGTCTTCAAGAAGCACCAGATCAACCTATTCTCTGCTGGTCTCCGTAATCCTATGTGGACAGATGTGGAGATGCAAGCACCAGCGACTTTGGAGGATGCCATGGCCCT
Source organism: Paspalum vaginatum (assembly GCA_030272315.1). NCBI lineage: Eukaryota > Viridiplantae > Streptophyta > Magnoliopsida > Poales > Poaceae > Paspalum > Paspalum vaginatum. The sequence goes on from CM059020.1 coordinate 20,330,071, forward strand.
GGCGCGAGCATTTGAACGTCACCTGGCCCTAGAGGAGGATGAATCGCCCACAACACTAGGGTACATCACCCTTGGTGGCGTCTGCTCGCACTGCTAGCACTTCCCCCATTGCTACGTCGTACGAGACACCGACCCAGCCCAGCTCTGGAGTAGCTATCACACCTAGAGGACCAATGAAGCCCAATGGGGAGGGCGCATCCGGCGTCTCTCTTCAGCAGAGATGGCTGAACGATGCGCCAATGGGCTCTGCTTCAACTGCCCTAAGAAATTCTCCCGTGAACACATGCTGCGGTGCTCTATGAAAGGGATCTACTTGATGGAGGTCAAATATGAGGACACGGAGATGGCCGACAAACAGAGAACACATTGTGGCCTTGGCTAGTGTACTCAGTCAACATATCAGGTCCTCAACATTGAGCATGATCTAGCTCGAGGACGAGCTGTCTTGAAGGGGTAGAGAAGTGTTATGGAAGTAGTACCGGGCCCAAATAGATTAGATTGGATAAGATTAGATGGTTTGTTAGGGAAGAGATAAGATAGATTTGGTTAGATATTTTCTTAGTGGTCAAGTCAGTTGCTTAGGGGTCAAGTCAATCTTCTCTATAAAAGAGGGACTATTGTATCAGTTTAGGTTAAGCAAAAAATAGATCATAAAGTGCATCTCAGAGCCTCCTAAGGGAGGGCGAATCACGGATCTATCTGCTATCTCATCTATCAATACTACCTTACCAATCTAGGCATAGCATATGTTCATTCTTAAATACAAATGAATGGATTTGTACTAATATTATTATTAGTAATCCTAGACCAAAAAACAAACCGAGTATTTCAATATTCATTGGAAAATGATTTCTAGAAACTAGATTTGTTAGAACCTAGGATTCCCATGAATATATTATTATTCAAATAAAACACCTCAAATGATTATTGTTTTTTTGATAAAGAAAGTGGTTTTATTGAAGAGCGTTCATGAAGATGACACAAAGTTCTTGGATCCACTTCTAGCATCTGCCTTTAGAAAGCACTCGGACTAAAATAAACATAACCAAGCATTAACCAGTAGTACTCAATTGCGATGACTAGATAGCCAACCATGTACCTATGTATAAATGTCCATTGCCACACCTGGTGCTCCGGCCTCTGGAGAAAAGCCCAACTGCACAGCCAGTGGGTAGTGGAAAAAGTAACCAGCATAGTAGAAAAGGAAGCTTTTTCTTTCTAAGATAATCACATTCCTATTTAGCCAAATTATCCAAAAACTGGTTGTTGCCCCTAAAAGAGTGTAGAAAGGTAGGATTGCGAATAATGGATTCAATGTGTTGCATAGAGCCCTTGGGGCGAATATATAGGAGTACAAGACTTGGGGGGCAAGGCACCTCCCCGGATACATATGGCAGTCCTACATACATAAGACTCTCCTAAGACTCCTAAATATACACGACATTTATTCCTGCCAATTGTACTTTCTAACATCCCCCCACAGTCGTAGCTGGAGCATCGCAGACCTTCAGACCGGAGAACAAGCCGAAGAGCTGACATCCCCCCGCAGTCGTAACTATATCGCGGTGCAAAGGCAACGACCGGAGAAGAAACCCAAAAGGAACTCATGCAGACAATAGCCCTTTGTGCCGATAATGTCGAGGTAGCCAGGTGCAAGGGTGTGGAGCTGTTGTCGAAGTGTCGTGCGTAGTATTGCTGTGGTCAATGTAGCTGTTGAGGTTGCCGAAGAATAGAACACCCCACAAGTCGCTGGCGCGGCGCAGCATGCAGAAAGGCCCGCATTGCACCAAAGGGCGCCGAGGTGGATGGTGGCACAGAGAAGGGCGCCATAGACGAAGACCGCGACAGAGTCGTACAGGGAGAAGCCGATGCCGAGGACGATGTTGTCGAACCACCGTGGACGAGGCGTGCTCCAGGTTTGCCACGCGTGGAAACGCGTCGTAGACGAATGCACATGCTGGTGTTGCCAGGTACTGGACCTACTAGGTAGGGGGCCCCAACCATGTATCAACATCTAAAGGGAGAGAAGGCCTCAACGATGGTCGCGGTGCGCAGAAGAACGGCGAGGAAGAAGGTGCCGATGCAACCCACGGTTGTTAGAGGGGACGAAGAAGGCGAGGACGAGACGGCGACGCTGGCGACGAGGTTGTGCTGGACGAAGGCGAAAAGTTAGTCGTGGTGACGCATTGAGGTCCTGGATTTGTCATGGCGAGGGAGCCATGACGCACAGGATGAAGGTCCTCAAAGGCACCACTTGAGTGTGACGACGGTGCTTGAGGGCGGCGAAGAACTCGAACAACTGAAGAAGACCATGTGCGAGAGATGCACACCGATAGTTGACAGCGTGTAGATGCAACTATGAGGACGACGACATGCGGCGACCCTACTGCCCGAGGAGGCGACACAGCGGCAGCCCTCTTGCTTAGCAGAGCATCGCGTGATAAACGTCACACGTCTCGGGAGGATGGAGTCGCACGGTTCGATTGATCAGGTCGAGGGCGCGCGAGGCGAAGACGACGATGGTGATGTCGAAGGTGGAGCATCCCAATCGGTGGTGGCGACGTCGAGCTGACGTTGGTCGACGTGCAGATGAGAGACGCAATGCAGGCAGGCGTTCTGATTACGCCGCAGGCCACGCTGGCTGCACAGTCAAAGAAGATAAGGAAACCGGTGTTGTCGAAACCGATGTCGATGACGTGCTAGTCGACTATAGATCGGAAGAAAAAAACAGCAGCACCAGCAGATCTTGACGTACATACTGCCGAGTGCCTGTAGCCATACCCCATAGCCAGGCTGAGGCACTACGAGCAATCTGTACATGGACCATAACCGGTTCCTCCACTGCAAAGAACAGGGGAGAGAGCAGCAGTCCCTCCTGTAGTCTCGGACAGGCTGGAGAGAGAAGATCCAGCAGAGGGGTCCAGCTTCGAACAGCAGCGCGGAGGGGCAGGCCAATGCCCGGCCACAACCACGACGCGAGGGGGCTGGACGCTGGAGCAAGTCCCAGCGGCGGAGTGACTCGATCCGAGCAGTGCAGGCCTCCCGGTGACGCACGGCCATGGGAGGAGGATGGGCGCCTCTTCCCGCGCGCCCGTGGTGGAAACGCCTGCGCTCCACAGGAGCGTGGGGACGTGAAGGGTGGATCCGAGGGAACGGCGCCCCGATGGAGGCCCGCGCGGCACGACCCAGTGGAGGCCGGTGCGGTGGCGCCCCGACTGAAGCCCGCACGGCGCGACCTCGACGGAGGTCGAGGCGGCGGCACCCCGACGGAGGCCGGCGCTACCCAGGCAGAGGGGGCGGAGCGGCGTCCACCACGGCACGGCGCCGCGGATCGGTGGGAGCGGCGGAGGGGCACAGGTTGGTTCTTGCGGCAGCCGCCACCACGGCGTTGTGCGAGAAGCCCCAAGCTCGCAGATCCACGTGGCCACAGGTGAGCGCCCGATCCCGATCTGTTGTTGCTGCATGACAAAGACAACGACGAGTACACTGGACGCGACGACGATGCAACGAGGAAGAGGAACGGCGGGATCAGACTGATCCTCCGGTCATCCTGCAAGGGCGCTGCCCGCAGCGTAGATCAATCTGCCGAGGGGCGGCGCGGCGGCGGCAGCGGAAGGAGACTAGGATTTAAACCCTAAACTCGTGATACCATATAAAAAGATACGATTGCATATAATAAACTCATGATACCGAGTAAAAAGGTATGGACTGCGTACAATAGATTCAATCTATTTGATAGAGCCTCAGAATGAATATACTGAAGTACAAGCACAAGGCACCTCTCTGTGGATACATAGCGATGCCGTTGGGGAGGGTATGGACATACCCGTGCATGTCCACACCCACATGCAATTATCCATATCCATTCTACACCCTCCCTGTATTTCCCCATACCCAATTTCTCCATGTCCATGGGTAGCGGATAACTGATGGGTAACCACGAGCAGGTCGCCATCGTCCACTTCCATGCAGGGCGACGACGACGAGCGGCGAGCCCTGTCCGCTCCCTGCCCTCAACCGGCGCCGCCACGGCAACCCCGCACTCCGCCGCCCCCGCCAACAGCGGCTGCTACGTGTACTGCAAGTTCGGCGTGGGCAGCGGCGGCAGTGTGGCGATACGCTCCGCCGAGGAGCTCTTCGTCGCCGGCCGCATCGCTGGGACGTCGTCGCCCCGGCGCTTCGCCTCCACCGCCTCGCCTCACGCGCCACTGCTCCAGTCCGTCGTGACGGCGTGGCATCTCGTCTTCGGCCTCTCGCCCACGCCCCGCCCACTGCCGGCAAGGCCGCCGCCTAGCCCCGCCCCTTCGCAATCGTAGAAAGAGGGGCGGCCTGGCAGGGCAGGACTCGTGGGCAGCGCCGGCGCTGATCTCTTTCGACTTGTGTGCTGTGTGCTCTCTCTAGGGGAGAATGCTGCTCAGGTGTGTGGTGGCGGACGACGGCGCCGGTGTGGGCGCGGGGCCGTCGGGCGGCCGTGGCTCTTTGCCGTGCCCAGGCTACTGGTCGGGCTTGGTGCGGCGCGGCGGACAGCCCGACGTCGCCGCTCGACCTCAGGCCCATTCGCCGCGCTCGGCGGCTCGCTGCTCTGCTCGCCGCGCTCGCCAAGCAGCTGGGACTCGCGTTGCGTGGGGCTCGGCAGCCTCGTCGACGGCGATGCACTCGTCGAACCCGTCGCCGGCGCCGGCAACCGCCGCCTCCTCGGGCCCCAGACGCGGCTGCCGCTCAAGCTGCCGCAGAGCGTCACCGAGTCCTTCCTTCTTCATCACCTAGCCGAGGGACTGCGCCTACGCGTCCCCAGAGCTCGGGAACGTGGCTGCTGGCGCCGGCTGCAAGCCGGTGCTGTGCAGCAGGTCCTACGGGGATGTGAAGTCAGGTCCAGAGGTCGCCGAGCACGGCGGCGTTCAGCCCCGCGCGAGCAGCCACCCTGCCGATCTTGGCAAGCTCACGGCGTCCGGGTCCCTGCCGGCGTCGATTGGCAGCCCTTGCCGGTACGTCAGGTCCGTGTCCGCAACGGAGGTGGAGCAGTCAGAGGACTAGCATTATCGACGATTCACCGGCCTTCTTGGGAACAAATCACGGTGGGTGCCATTTGGCTAAATGGATAATGCCCTCCCCATACCCTTTTTAATGGATATTATTCATACCCTACCCTTAGTGTCATGGGTATATCCATACCCTATCCAAATCAGTGGGTGTCGATTTGGGTTCCTAGATATATAAAGATACATAAGACTCTCCTAAGACTCCTAAATATATATACGACATCTATTTCTGCTAATTGTACTCTCTAACAAAGAGCAAGTTATTTAAAGTCTCTATTAAACACATGTAGCTTCCGAACATATACACTAAATACATTTCAGGGCTTTTCTTGCAGAAAATACATTTAAGTTGAAAAAAAAAAGAGTATGAGCATCCTAAATAAAATTAGAGAACCTGGGTACACTTGATTTACAAGTCACCCTAGCACCAGGTTTAGGCTTAATTATAAAAATTATATCCATTTCTTGTAACCTCACGATACATCTGGTAATTATTCACGACAAAGAAAGACTAACTCTTTTATGTTGTATATAATGGTAGATTTTTGTTGGCTTAACTATGGTCGTCACCGAGGGAATTTTCAACTTTACTACACTCATGACTGCAATGTTAGTCGACCTCTACAATAAAAGGCAAGAAAATGATTCAGGTGTGACTAAATTTATCTTGAAGCACCCCAGCCTTAACTATGACGACCGTAAAAGGCTTGAGGTTTTCCTTGGGAACCGTTTGCCTGCTTTTGGAGGAGTGGCTGGATTTGTTGGATGTGCAATAATATGTTCGGTTATAACCCCTTGGATCTTCCATCAAATTAAGTTCTATCACGTCCTGATTGTATTCTTCACCATTATTCCAGTTTTTACCTTCAGTAACATATACGGAACAGGACTTACAGATTGGTCTGTGGCACCAACTTATTGCAAGGTCGTACTTTTCGTCGTAGCAGCTTGTGTTGCCAAACCTGGTGCAGTTATCGCTAGTCTTGCTGCTTGCGGTGCATCGTTGATATCTCTTAATGTTTCTAGTCAAGCAATGCAAGACATCAAGACAGGTTATATGACACTGACATCTCCGAGAGTTGTAGTTGCTGGTCATATATATGGTGTACTAATAAGTTCTATTATCAACCCACTCATCTTTCTTTTCTTCGAGGAACATGCCAAAAAATCTGCCCCCATTGGAACAAAGGCTTCCGCGTATCCAAGCCCCTCTGCAGGAATGTATCGTGCCCTTGCTCTGCTTGGTACGGGAGGAGTGAAGGAGCTCCCTAAATACTGTATCACCTTTTGTTTCGGTGCCATCCTCATAACAGTAGCTCTTGAAACACTTAGGTTGGTATCTCAGAGAAGAGATTGGAAACTACAACACTACATCCCTTGTATGACGGCACTGGCACTACCATTCCTCGCAGGACCAACCTTCACGATCGATTTTACCATAGGTACCTTTGTGTTAATTATCTGGACTAAAGTGAACAGACAAAGTGCAGAAATATTGTCATCTGTAGTTGCAGCAGGCTTGATATGTGGAGATGGAATATGGTATCTACCATCAGCAATATTAGGCCTCTACAATGTGGATCCTCCAATCTGCATGAAGTTCCTCGCAAGTGGAGAACAGGTGCAGATGGCTAATGCCTTCCTAAATACCCTAGGAACACAAGGAATGACTAGATAATAAACATAAGAGACTTGAATTTCCAGACACTTGGAATTTTGAAAGGAACCCCGGATATATTTGTCTTGTAGCTTAATTTTTCATGTCACACTATATTACTTATATATACTTGACAAATAGCTGCATAGAGCAAGCATATGAAAAAATATGGCAAACATTATTTCACTGCCAGATACGGAGCTTCAACATATGTACAATTCTCTCATTACACTTTATTTTATAAATGAAGATCTTTATTAACTTAAAGGATGTTACATCGAGTTGATACAAGTTCTGATGTTTCTAAAATATCTATTAGTCTCTACTTACACGTAAGCACCGTACCATAAGCAACATGATGTGTTGAATTTAGCCACATCATGATGTCCCACAACTCTAATGGTTATTAACCCAAAAAGTAGACTGCAATCAATGAGACTGGAAAAATGTACTTGGCCACCGTTGCTCCACTCACTGCAGCACAGCATATGTACTATCTCCGACCGAAAAATAATAGTTCGTTTTGTTTTTAGTGTATAAAGTAAATCGTTCGTCTTATTCTTACTTAATGCTTTTTATTTTTTACCATTTCATTTATAATCACAAATATTTCAAACCTAACTTAAATTTCTGTATTAAAATTTTGAATAAGACAAATGATTTGCCTTGTACAATGAAAACAAGATGAACTAGTATTTTGAAACAGAGGGAGTACGAGCTAGTGCAAGGTAGTGAACATAACACCTATAAGAAAGGTTTTGTTCTCAAAGCTATTTAATCATGGAGGCTAGCATGTGGTTGAGCTAGTGCAAGGTAGTGAAGATAACACCCATAAGAAAGGTTTTGTTCTCAAAGCTATTTAATCATGGAGGCTAGCATGTGGTTGCTGTTCCTAATAAGGTAATATTTTTAAGATTCTTATCAAAGTTACTCAGCAAGCTACCAAACATGTTGGCTACACTACAATTTTTAGGTATGACAAAAGCTAAGTTTATTGGACTGCAAACCATACACGCATAGTGACTGTCAAAGAACAGGAGCTTAATTGTATGATTGTATCCAGTTCATGACAAATGCAACATGTTTTGCTACTCAGCTAGTTGCTCTTGGCCAGATTATCTTTTGTTTAGATTACTCAGCGTCTATGATACCACATAAAAACTTTGATCTGTAGTGGGCCTTTGGTTTCCATATTCTCTCCTATATAAATTTCAGTCATCATAATGAATCAAAGCCTCCACGGCGGAACATCTGATTCAACACAACTTAAGAACACATGCCGCCTTTGGCTCACACTGTACTTGAATTGGACTAAACCCGATCATCTGTCGAATGACCAAAAGTACCTTGGATTTAACCGAAATCATCCAAGGAACAGACATACACACCAAACTCATGTAAGAACAACAATAATTACAACGAGCCATTATTTTATATGAATATAGCTTGAATTATTATAATACCTTTTTCAAATAATATACAACCATATCAAACTTTTCAAATTGTAGTTCAAATTAAACTCATAGCATAGTACATAGATCATTATAAGAGTTCAAATGTAGCACAACACAAAATAAACATCGAGGAGTGACATCAAGCCCACCGGGTCATCCTTGACAAACCAAGTTACAAATAACATGCACGAAGAACACAGTAGTAAACCCTAAGTACAAGGAAATGTACTCAGAGGACAACATCCAGTTGGGTCTTATATCGACTCATTTAAAAAGATTTTATGCAGCTTATTTTGGACTTGTTGGTGTTTTGCACGTGTCGTCCTAGGGAAACACGATCTATACAGGTTCGGGCTGCCAAGATGCATAACACCCTATATCCTATATGATATGCTTGTATTACTGTGATGACTAGATCTAGGTTACAAGATCGAAAAGATGAAATCCCGCGCTATCTAATCCAAGGGTTTGATACATGTGTAGGTTGATGGGGGAGGGGGTAAGGTTACAAGGATGGAGACTTTGTCAGACTAGATTAATTTGCATATGTCCAATATTCTAGGGATTCCTTTCATCACAAAACCGACTAATTCTCCTCGTATATGTTAAATCCTTTTTCAACATGTTTCTAGAATCATAGCTCCACCTCACCAACCAGTTTCTCCTGCTAGCCGCCTGGATCCAAGTGCATGACATGACCCATGGGTTTGTCCCCCATAAGCCTCCAAGATTTGATTCGATTAGCTAATCAACCAAAGCCTTAACACTTGTCAAATCACATTGGTGTGCACCGAATAGGTGCACCCAGTGGGTGTTGTCCCTTGAAGTGCCCCCCTCGTCGCGGGGACTCATATGTGCCTGTAACTAGTCCCTAGAGGCTAGCAAACATATTTATTCAACAGATAAGTACATATACACACAAACGGGATAGACCGCAAAACCAATGAAATCTACTGTATGCAACACAGTACGAAAGAGGAGGACGCACAACATGTAGTCTGATATATGCAACGGAGACAAAAACAGCGGCCCAAATGTCATAGGTATAGGTGGGAAGTAGGTGTAGCTCTTACACGATCATGATGACCCTTTCACTGTAAACCAACAACAAAGCAAGGATGAGTACAGATGTACTCAGTAGTTCACCTTCACGAAGGTACTTAGGGACTTGCTATAATCTACATGCATAGTATATATTGGAGCTTTTGGATACTCTGCAGAAAACGAGCTTTTAATGTAGGGTTTTTTATAAACCATTTAAAAAAAACACTTTTCCTTCCCAAAATATAAATTATATCAAATGCTACTAAAATTGACCGTCCAGGTAGCTCAAGGCTCAACCGGCCGGTTCCTCACTACTGTCCTTTTCAAAACCTACCTCTGGACCCGCCACCTAGCATGGCTCACGGCATCACCTGCCAGACCTTTAAGCCGCAAATCATTTTTCTTTTTGGAAACAAAACACTAGTTGTTGGAACCATGCGATAACTCATCCAAACCTGTGGACTTAGACTATAGGAATAGATTTGAAATTCAGCCCGGAGGTGCGTACACTTTTTGCACAAGGTTGGACCACGTGGCAGGAGCTACAACAAATCTTTTCAAAGCCTTAGCCACACATGACATCACTTGTATAATTACCACGAGAGAAGCAATGTGAGAATGCTAATTTGATTAAACAATTATAATTAAATAGTTATGTTATTAAAGCCTGAAAGTTTATTTTAATTTTTTTAAGAAGTAAATATATTTTTGGCACTTCTAAAGAGTGAGAGAGAGACTTACTTGTGAGACCATGTACTAGTGAAATTTATCCAAACTCAAGAAACCACGGCAATCAATAGTAATTGTTATTTTCCAATACCTTTGGCCTCCGCGTCATATACTAGAATGGTGAAATCTGTTTCTATCCCTCCACGTCAGTTCCTATTATCTTATTTGACCATGACATTCCGTGAGCTCCTTTCCAACGGCCAATTTGCTCCTTGTATTCTACTAGGACAGGTTGCCGCGCCCCTGTTGATAGATGCAGTAGTTCATTACAAAATTAACTATCATATTTAGTTTTAAATTTGTTTGGGAAGAAATTAGGAATGTTTTCTAGTTTCTGCGTGATGCATGATAACGTGAACCCTTTTGATTACCAAGTGGAACTAATCTGAAATAATCTGGATAGGTTATGAAATAGCATTGAATCTTATGAAGCATTACAGTTATACAGGTAACGGGACTGTACACGTATAATTACGAAAAGCTACTTTATTTTGGTCGAGATTGTTCAATTTGTCAAAGATTAACCGATTGATAATTTATTTAAATCTGTAGTATTACAACCATAGACGAAACAATAATGTGTCAACCCTAGTAATAATAAAGGAAATCACTAAATCCCAAATTAAAGAGGAATATTGTTTGGAAATTTCATATATGAGAATGGAACATGTAGAAAATAGACTGAATTTTGAATATTTGGTACAGTATTTAGCCTATGATATACGTTTTATTTCTTTAAAGAAAACTTACCTAATGTATTTATACTGTACCTTGATGTTGATGGATCAGAAATCATATAGTGGTGTTCAGTTTTGGTAAATGCAAGGATGTATGTAGAGGTTGTTGATACAATGAACGGGACAGGGAGTAACGATATTTACATCATTTCAGAGTTGTTTCATTAGTTTCAACAGATAAAACATAAGGGTAACACAACGCTGCTGATGTACCAGTACCTAATATACACATATATATACATATTTTTGATGTGTTCTCTAGGTTTGCTATTTATGTCTTACCAAATAAAACATTAGGGTAATTAGGCTAGGAAATAACCTCAGGTCTCTGATCATGTTTTTATACAGAGGAAGAGGTTATTGAAACAAAAGTAGGTGCTGCTCCTACTGTGCCTGCGAGCAAAATATATTTTAGATGTTAGATATACAAATCGAGACAATGAAGGTTGGTAGTCAGGTAAGATTATACGTTATGTTGGCAAGGGAAGAATAAGTAATCATACCTTGTTATCTTTTTTGTATTACTTGCTGATGTCAAGGCGTCTTCGGACTGAACGTTTCCCTTCTGGTTCTGTATGTGTGCTGATATTAAAGAAAAAAACAAAAGGTCAAACATGAAGTAAGTAGTAAAGTGGGCATTTCCTTCTTTTTGCAATGATTTAATATGTGTATGTTAAATGGTGTGAATACAGATGATGTCAAATTCTAAACAGAATTTCTGAAGTTTAATTTTACTGACTATTATTACATTTGTGTTGATATGTGAATTTGTCTCTGGTAAGATTATGTGTAGTAATGGTACCTTTGTTCTTCTTTATCATGCTCACTGTGTGGTGTTTGTACAGAATTTTTTAGACCACTTGTTCCCGATACAGTAACCTGAATATAGTGGAGGAAACAATCAAAATATTTAGATTCTAGGTTTGCTTGCTAATTTAGGATTTTACATATAACAGTTTTGAGAATGCCTTATCTGTGAAGGTGAAGTATCTAGCATTTCATCATTTGAAATTTTTGATACTGTAACTTAAACATAGTAAAGAGCCCTTTTTTTATGAGTTCACCTGTTTCATTTTAATATCGATACTAATAACGCTGAGGATACCGCATACCGGTGAGGCCGTCGCAGCTGTGTTCGTAGGATGATCATCATCTGATTCGGTGGCAACATTCTGTCATAGGAGAACCACACGTGTTAGTTGATGTATTCCTGTTAAGTACTCTATTGCATTTATAACGATTTATAAAATTTCAACCTTCGTAGGAGTGATCATAATAAACTGAGGATCTGGTGTCTCAGTAAGAAGGCGCTCTTCTGTTGTTAATCCAAAGTTGATCCATTAGTACATCATCGTACATCATTTGTCATATAGGATAAGTAAATTTATAGCATTAATAAGAATAGGATAACAAATACTAACCAAACCTTTTTTCGCACAGAAGGTTAAAATAACGTGACATACCTTCAACATTGGTTTGAGATTCTTGATTAACAGACATACTTTGTATTAGAGCACCGTGCATTGTTCCCATAACTGTATCAACTTGATAAGTGATATCATCTTGTTGGAGTGAGTAAGGTGAGACACTGATTCTTAATTCGAACTGTTTGCCATATAAACCGGTAATCTCTTTTGGTAGAAACATTCCTATTCCACTGGTAGACTTGATGAGCTGTTTCACAGGAACCCCAATAATTTCTTCCGCTGTTGGTCCAAAAAATGTTAGTTCTACCGTGGGCGTATTTTTGTCAGAGGATGATGCAGTTGGATCCATTGCTGTAACAGGAAGGAGATACCTAAAATGATATTTCATTAGTTACTATATATTAAACTCATAAACTTACCTTGGGCTTCCGCTCTTGCCTAAGCAGTTTACCCGAGTGCATTTCAGTGCACCATCGATTTCCTTTAATCTTTTGTTGCATAACTCACATGCTAGGTACCACCAAGATTTATTGGGCACAACACCTTTAATCTTTGCATTGATAATATATTTATTATTCTGTTTTTAAAAGAAGGAAGTTATATTACATATATTAGTAAGGCCAAAGATATTTGCATATAGGAAAGGGATCTCACATAAATAGTATGAGGATTAGTGAATTCTGATAGCTCTGCAACACTGATCCTCTGTGATGTTGTTTCTTTGATGGTTGGTCCGTGCCAAATAGGTGCCGCAACTCTTCCAAAGCAACTGAATAGGAAGAGGTTCACAGTAGCGTTTATAGGCTGTTGATAAAAGCATTTGTATGGCATTTTATTAACGATATATGAATCAAAGATGTGGCATACGCACCTGTCACGTAGGGAAGTTACCTCAGGAAGATCAGGATTAGCATAACATTTGAATAATAAGGATCCCTGCATTACCAACTTTGCTGCACGATAACAGGAAATAATTATAAAAATATTGATATTTTCAGAACATGGATATAAAATAATCCCGCTATATAATAGGATAGAAATAAGAATGTATACGTACAGTCAAAAACGGCAGATGTAACAGCAACAAATAGAAGAATAACAGGTTTTGTTTTGCCCATTTCTATGTATTTGGTTGCATCGAATTGTTCAGCTGCATCGCCCCATAGTGTGACAGTGACATCCTCTCTGAAATGATCATTATTTACAATGATTTATTTGAAATTGCCACCATTTGTTACCGTATCACTATTAGACATGTAAAGATAAGGGTAAGTAAAATTAACAATACGTACTTTCCATCGGTTATGTATATTGATCGTAGAGATTTAACCCCTTTTCTTATGTTCTGTGATCTAACCTGAGTACAACCTTTGAAGATACCAATAGTATCTGTTCATATTTGATAATGAATATAAACATTCAGTAATTGTAACACATTTTCATTGTTGTTTAGAATAAAATAATCGGGCTGTACCTGAGCAGTATTCATTTGTGCCTGATCTTGCATGAAGTATCTCAAACGGTACAATCATACAGGCGTATAGAGGGAAACCTTCTGGCACAAGATTGATTTCGTATAATTCCGTGTGTTTTGTGAAACTTGCCATGCAAGGATGATCAACTAGTTTGTACTGAACGCGAGCACTCATTACTTGGAAATATCTGATGTAATATATTGAGTCCTCTTTGAATCGTTTTGAAAACCTCTCTATTCGATTTTCCAGAATATTGCCTTCCATAGTTGTACCCTGAAATATAAAAGTTCAATTTTTCTAGGAAGAACAATTTCAAAGGACGAAATAGATGTCATTGAAATAGTAATATGGTAAGATATCATATCACAGTATTTACCTCTGCATCAAGAAGGATAAAATCAAGTCTTCCAGGCTTTGATGGATCCTGAATGCTGCGAGACCGTACAAATCTAACAACACGTACACGAACTGTCCAATTTTGAGACTCAGTGGTTACAACTTTTAGCATAGAATGGTTCATAGTGTATTCTGCAAGAGGAAAATAGAATAATATTTAAAAACATAAGGAACATAGAGAGGTGTTAAAGGTAAATTTTATATGCAACATGGAATATGTTATAATACATGTTCTAAAGCATAGCAACTAACCTAAATATCAAAGAATTATTGCCATACATAAATACGCTTGCATAAAAATATATAACTGTTTAACGAAAAGTAACATCCATATGGGGTAAAGGTGCAGGAATAAGAAAAAAGACATACATATACATTGCACACGACGTGATAGGAAACTATTATACGAATAACATTACATCATTCATACGAATTCCAACACTTCATTATATACAATATTCGTTGTCACATATGTAGGTTCTCCATAATTATCTTCGATAAGTATTTTCAATCCCTTTTTAGAGCTAACTCTGGATATAGCAACGTACAATTGACCATGTGTGAACACTGGTTCTCTTAGATACACACCGACCGTTCGTAGTGACTGGCCTTGGCACTTGTTAATTGTCGTTGCATAGCAAAGTTTTACTGGGAATTGACAACGCTGAAGAATAAATGGCCACCTTGAATCCTTGCCATTCAGAATAATCCTCGGTATACAAACCATGTCTCCAATATGATTTCCGGTCATGATACGTCCCTCTAACACGTGGTCACCAAGGCGTTCGATTAAAATACGGGTGCCATTGCATAACCCAACAGATTGATTAATGTTTCGAAGAAGTACTACAGGAACACCAATCTTCAAAGCAAGTCGGTGTTGAGGATAGTTATTGATAGCTATTGAATTGAGAACCTCTGGTGGATATAACATCTCGAAATCAGGTGGTTGTTCGATCGCATTCGCTATACTGTCAAAACTATGATATTCTCTAGCATTACCCGGTACTTTATCAAGCATGAGACTATTAATTTCATCAACAATCGTGTTAACTGGACACACTATGCATCGTTCAGCAAGGTAGGATACATTGCGGTAGCAATTTTGGAAATTTGTATAAACAACATCACAAATTCCAGGTATTTTGGGTCCATTTGGAGAAATTATGAATTCTGAAGGTATTTGTACCAAATTCTTGTCAATCCCGTTGCAATTGGGACGACCTTTGGTACGACCCTCTCCTATGTCCAGTACCCAATCAGCAAAAGTACTCATAGAAAGCTGATCTTCCATAGACAGGGTTGCATCAGTTAACCTGATGTTGATATGCAAATGTTTAACGGTTATGTGTTTCCACAGGTATGATCCTAATAAAGAAGCCTTTATTATTTCTGTTTGAATCCCACCCTCGATAACTGGTAATACCTGCCTGAAATCTCCTCCAAATAATATTGGCTTGTCACCAAAGGGAATCAACGCATTCTCTGGTTATCAATCGATAAAATGTCACGAAGAGAGCGATCTAAAGCCTCAAAACAATGTCTATGAGCCATAGGAGCTTCATCCCATATAATTAGTGATGCTCTCTCGATGAGACCAGCAAGGTCAGTTCCACGACCTATATTGCAAAAACTTCTTTCATGGATCTCAATAGGTATTTTGAATCTTGAATGTGCCGTCCGACCTCCGGGAAGCAATAACGACGCCACCCCACAAGATGCAACCGCCAATACGATATGGTTTTGAGACCTAAGAGTAGCAAGGATTGTTTTCCACAAAAATGTCTTTCCTGTACCGCCATGACCAGATACAAAGAATAGAAAAGGTTTACGTAGGGCAACGGAGTGAACAACACAATCATATACTGATTTCTGTTCACTATTAAGAGCAGCAACCATCCATTTTGCCTCTGTTCGTAAACTGATTTTGTCATATGATAATTCTTCTAGTATCAATCTATTTGTAGAAGTGTCAATCACTGATAAACCAAGGCTCAGCAAATTATAGGATGCTATGGACAGACCGTTGTTCGAAAACAACCGGTCTAATTCTCCTATTAATGCGCACTGCAGCGCTGTTTCGGAGACTGTGTAACAGGGATTATTAACTGTCCGATGTAACTGATATAATATGTCATCAGCCATATATTTCCAATACTTGTCAAACAGTGCTCTTACATTTCCTATATTACAATAAACCAATACGACCATAAAAAGATTCCTCAACTGATATGCAGATGCCCAAACAATGGCCTCATCAAAAACTGAAGACCATTCTGTGTCGTCTCCGATTAAACCTCTAGCCTGACATGCATCTCTAAAGGTAGGATATATCTCTTCATTATAGGTTCTAACTTCCTCATAACTCCTCGCACCACAAACAACAATGAGTAGCATTCTAAGGTAGAACGTTTCCTCAGTACTTGGGTGTACATAACGAAGCCTGCCTAATTTAAAACCACGTTTGCGAACACTCCATACCTTTTCATGAGCATCCCAAGTGTATTTGGAAGGGAACTGTGAATAAGTAAGATCATGACCTTTCTTAGATAATCGATTTGCAGTGAACCATTCTGTTAATGTACTCTTTTCATTGTCAGGATTATCTATGGCTTTGGTTAGATCCTCATCTTCACTAACAGTGACAAAGTTGAGTCCAGGCAAATGCACAAACAAACATTCTACAGGAGGGAACTTATCATGTATTTCAAATCCGAACAGTCGCCATAGTGCTTCACAACAGGATAGGTATCTAGATTTTATGTATTCAGCAATCTCATCAACGCCCCCTTTGTCGACGGCGTTATAAGTTGAAGAATTTATCTCATCATTAGCGCACGGATTTTCCACATCTTTATTTTTGTGGAATCTAAGTTTCGCACAATCCAAACCCTTGTTGACATACTTAAATAGATACTTGATTAAGTATGTTCTGTTACAGGCCTCAACATTGATGTGAGCTTGATATTTCTTGAGCTTTGCTAAATTATGAGGTACGACCCATCGGTTATCTAACTGCACTCCATTTTTCCAAACACTAATCCCGTTGTTACGACGTTTGTAAAGTGGATAACCATCCACATCAAAAGATGTCTCAGATCTAAATGGTTTAGGATATTTCTTACAGCACTTCCCGTTCTTCATGCAGGGGCTATTTGGATTGGAAGGACCACATGGTCCATGGATCATAAATTCTTGCACCAAAGAGAACCCCAATGGATCAAGTTCTGGATCAGGCAGTTCAGCAGAAATATAGGTATCAACATCCTCAGGGGAAGGATCACGACCAGTATCGCATTGCCACACAAGAATGTGTGAGTGTGGCAGGCCACGTTTTTGGAATTCATTTGTGTGAGCAACTGAATAAAAAGATGTGTGGGCTATCACAAGTCACTGTTTAGCGTATAATAAAAGTAGAAGATGTGAGACAATATAGTGATGTGGAAAATCTAAATAGTCACCTGCACGAACAGGCCCAAAGACACGTCCCTCTCTGATATCAGTTAGGTATTCTTGTAGTTTCATGTGGAACACCCGCACAACAATGTCGGACCTATCACTGGCTTTTTGCCCTGGCTCAAACCGTAAGGCATCTTTGATTTCGGGCCAGTTAGAATTGCAAGTAAATGTTGTGAATTTGTGAGGAGGCCCATAGGCACAACAAATGGCCATACAATCATGATAATTTTGATGCTTATATCATTTACTCCCGATATGACTGGTAGGTAGAGTCTTTTTCACTCCTACATCTCTTCCGGTAGAAGCATCATGACCAACAGCATCAGATATACCTTGGTATGTTTCGCAACGGAGTCGATCTTGGTTGAAGTAAAGAAAGCTCAGTCTGTTGGCCTCTATACATGAAAAACAGTTTACCTGATACTGCTGAGATAATCTTCCAGAGCATAGACCAAGATTCGGCTGTCCTTTACGGTAATGCATATCATGTGCATAGTATGCCAATGGAGTAACCTTTTGAGGACCACTGACAGGACCACCGACATGCTTTAAAGGTATTTTGGTATGGTATCCAGCATCGCCATACGGGAAAAGCAAAGGATATTGCAATGCCATGAGCGCTGGATGAACAGGAGATATATGTTTAAATTCAAACATGTGGGTTTCAACAATAATATCAAAAGAAGAGGCCTCTATAGAAGGACCACCCACTAATAACGCTGCGAGCTCCAGTACAGTAGGCAATGAATATTCATCTCTATGCTTGCCCAGTGTTCCTGCAAGTTTGATAGATATATCTGGTGCAAACGGTGATAATAGTCTATCACGAGCCATTCTGAATTTTCTGACCAAACTATTATATTGATCCAACATATGAATTATTTGGCCAACGATAAGTGGATCCACTGCCCCATCTGCTTCGTCTGGGAAAACATTTAGTCTATTCTCCACCTCGTTATTAGTATCATAGATGTAAAGCTGAGCATATTCAGGTCGGTGGCCAGGTACTGGAAGAAGAGATCCTATACTTTGATGGACTACACCATTGATATGAAAGACATAAGGACCGGCACCCGTGTTAATAGATCTGTCCACATGAACACCAAGAGACGTGAACGCGAACAAAGCATTGTATTCTCTGATAAGGTGCATAAAAGAATTGGAAGATGGACCACCATTGAACCGGATCAACTCTTGCAAGGGAGATGGAAAAGGTTTTCGTTTTGGCAACGATACTCTACCACCTCGACAACATAGTGTGTATACAATGTCTTGATGGGAGCTAAGACCTTTATTCCGTTCTTGGAACCAAAATACTGCTGAACAATGTTTGCAAGTATAATCCGGACCACCATAATATGACCGATCACCATATGTAACTAGCAACGAACATAACAGACATTCCTAGTCGGTAACCCTACTCGATCAAGGCAAAACCTAACAATGAAATAAAAAAACTATGCTGAGCAAGGCAAGACTGACCTTTTAACATGTTTACGTAATTTGTAGGAAAAGAGAAATTCGATTGGGTAAATGGAGTGAAGCAGATATGATCTACATAGCACCACCGAACCAAGAACATGAATAAGAATAACCCTGAAAACACAGGTGCCACACGACTTTAAGAAGATCAAAGTAGAAACCTCGCCGAGCAATAATCCTAAGCCTGTTACGTAGCAATCGTCGAGCACGATTCTGATTAGACTCCAAACGTGGAACCAAAGGACAAAGATGATCACCTATAATATGTCATCATAGGTAGCGGTAGCACCAATGAGTAGACAGAGCAGCGCGATGAACAACGCAAGGATCAAAAAGATGGAAGGGAAAAAAGAACTAACGAATCACAGGTCGTGGTGGAACATTTGGAGCACGCAAAGGAACGTCGATAATGGTTGCCTGCCGATCATTTTGTCCACCATAACGCGATATCTGCCCCGAACGTACTCCTAAAATAGCAGATCCAGAAAGGCGATGCCTAGACAACGACGGTAAGACACAGGATCTTGTACTGTGCGGTCTAGGAGGCGCCATAAGAAATAATCGCTAGGCAAAGCACGTGATGATATTATCCAAACACAACCTTCTTGTTAAACAAAACACAATCATAGCCCTAGGATAAACCAAAACCAAATACGTAAAGCAACCACAGTGGGTCAACGATATTACATCATAAATTAACTAATAATACCTAACGAAGGCGACCTCAGTCACAAACTCAAATAGTATATTGTGGAACCCAAACGGAGACATGGTAACATAACATAGTACTAAAGAAGGGATGCGTGTAATGACATGGATGTACTTGGGCAAGACGTCAGGTGCAGGAAGCGATGAAGGACAGCTGTGGCAAAGACACGTGCTCACCCAAGTAAACGACTCTGTTTCAGACGACCGATCTATCCACAACAACGAAAGCTGCACAAACGAAATCAAACTATTAGGCGCCGTTAAAATTAAAAGCAGGGTTGAGAAAGGGGCCACACAATGAAACGGAGTTTGGGCGCCGTGGCAAAGGCCGCGCAGTAGACCAAAACAGGCGGGCAAGAAGGGAACCCACCTGATGTGCGTGGGACAGGGTTGGCAGACGCGAGAGTGAACTCACGCGGGAACGCAGAGGACGCGGGGTACAGCGGCGGAGGTCCCACCGGAGAAACACGGGGACCAATCGATGCTCTGCTCGGCGCGGGGCTCGCCAAGAACGGAGACAGAGATGGCGGCCAGTGCGGCGAGCGAAACGCGTAGGCCCACCGAAGCACCAAGGAGACGCGCGGCTCGGAGTAGCAACAATGGAGACGCAACGTACTGCGGCAACGAAGGTGGCACGGGCGATACGCGAAGCACAGGCGAGATGCGAAGGTCGGGGGACTGGCGACGGGAACGACGCGAAGTACAGCGACGGAAACTGCACGCGTGAGGCACGGGGGCAAGACGAAGCACCACCGAGGCGCCAAGTTTAGGAAGCGACAACGGGGAAGGCGCGCTGCGCGGCGGCGGAGACTGCCCGGGCGAGGTGCGGGGGGCGGACGAAGCAAAAACCAGGCACGAAGGTCAGGGGACCGGACGAATCGTGGAGGCCGAGGGAAGCACCCGGAAGCCGCGGGGTTCAGAGTAGCAGCGACGGAAACGGCGCGTAGTGCGACGGCGGAGGCGGCACCGGGAAGACGCGGTGTCTGGGCGAGGCACGAGCAAGGGGCGAGAATCGGGGGAACGGCGACGGGAATGGCCTGGATCAGGGAGCAATGAAGGGGACAGCATGCACCACGGCGCCTGAGATTCTACGGGCAACGCACCTGGACCAGACGAAGCAAGAGCCAGGCGCAGGAGTTGGAAGACCGTCAGCGAACAGGGCGCTTAGTTCGGCGGCGGAAATCGCTGGGGCAAGGCGTCAGAACCGGGCGAGGACGGCGGAGGCGGCGGAAAGAAGAGCGGTGGAAAACCCCGAGTTACAGATAAGGCCCAGGGAAGAGAAAATAACCATGGATACGAACCGAACCGTAAAAAGCGATGACGGGCGAGGTCCGGTCCACGCGGCGTGACGCATGCTGAACAGGTGGGAAGACTCCCGCGCCGTGCTTTTCACGCGCGTTGTAGAGTATCATATTCTATTGGTCAGTAACCAAAAGTTTACTCCTATAATCATACGTCGGTAACTCAATTGAAGACACCACCATGTGGGACCAAGGAAAAGAGCCTACAGTTTGCTTTCCTGCGGCAAACGGATAAAGACAGTCAAGATTACTTATGCGCGCCCTATGTAAACAGTCGCAGCCAAAATAATTACTTAGCAATCAAGAAACCCTACCCTATAAATAGCACCCTGGCTATACGTGCTAGCCATCAACCATATACAAGCCTTCTTGCACACGCATCCACTCATACACTATATACACTAACACACGTGCACATACAACCATTTCCTGTATACACACTTCATTCTACTAATCCATATTAGTCTACTACTTTTATATCAGCTAAGCTACATTTCTACTATAGCGTGGATATTTTGTCAATTATATTTTTGGTTTCTAGCGTTGACTTAGCCGGATTTCTACTTCGGATAAAACATTATATTATTAATTAACTAGTATTGGTTTTCTTAATAAGAGGCAAGCTGCGTTAACACCCTAGTTATTTTGTTAAGTCATTTGCTAGAGGGTATAAATTTAACCAAAATATCGTTGGCCCAGAGCATATGGCACACCACATCCTCCTGTTGTGATCCTAACCACTGCCTCTGACTACCATTGCAGATTTGTAACACCATCAAATTTCTAGAAGCTCAAGAAACCAAGCATTCAGTAACACAATGGTGAAATGATATTGTCTTCACAAATACAAAACAGACTCCAAGACTCCAAAATTTAGTTTTCAATCCGGCGATAACAAACTTGCTATTGACCTATTCGCCTCTTGGGAGTAGTGTGTAACATGGTACAAAATAGAAAAATTGAAATGATAGCTAAAAATATTAATTATTTAAAACTTATCAAATCTTATTAATACAGATTCATGTTATCTCTTAACTCTATCTAGCATCACTTTATAACAATTGTCTGACTTGAGGGACCCATCTATCTCGTGACAAAGACATTGGTGTCTCAAATTGCATATTGCAAAGCATCAAAGTTGCCTTGTACAAAGAAAAATACACACACTTATATATTTTTTTAATCTTCAGTTGCCCCTGCAATTTTTTGGGCCCATTCCTCTTTTTAATGACATTAAGCCGGTTGCAAAATCAATCTTGTCTCTATCAGCAGTGTACTGCTGTACATGCAGAAAAACATGAGAACTGAGAAAGCAAAAAATCAATCACAAGTTATCAAGCAAATATGAACTATCATGTATTTTTGTTCACTTCCAAATTCCAATGTAAGTATGAAGTGCCCACCGTTAGTAAAGTACTCTCTCTAGCTATAATTACTTGACATTCCGACCAGAAGAACTAATACAAATTGAACTGGCAGTCTCGCAGCTCCTATCGGAACGTCATCTATTTCGGACGGGAGAAAGTATATTATTCATAGTTAAAAGAATTCCTTGTCCCTACCAAACAATATCCGCTACTAAAAAAGGAACAAATACAAACAGGGCTAATAAATAAACAATCTATGTTAGTTGGAAACTTGGAATAACTTCGAAATTGCCTCAAGTTAAAAGTGTGCATGTATTCCCGTGAAAAACTATTTACATTAGACCAAGCTACATGTGTGCACATGAGATGTAATACAGTAATAGTTTCGAGGGTAATAGAATGACATACTACAGAATCAAATCCTTTGTTTCCAATGACATGACAAGTTCAGTGAGTTTGAACAAAGCAAACTTAATGGCACTTCACGCAGTATGAATGGAGTAACCAAACAAAAGTTACACAGCTAACACCAACCTAAGTGCAACTTCTTTCCTGACAGTGTATCGGATCTTCTTATGAAAGTTCTTTACCTTCTGCTTCTCCCTAAAACTCATCAATTTGACCTCTGAGGGAAAAAAACAAGCACACTGCATGTAAACCATCCATTCCGGATGCAATATTCCAAGCCTAATTCCAGGTCATTGCATAAGATTCACAATCACTTATCCTGACCATACTGTAGGGTGTATAGGACGATGTTGGGTTGCCCAGTGAACTAAGCTCCCTTCCACCAAGCAGCAAAAGCACGGCTTGGACCTGCAGAAGAAATAAAAAAAACTCTTTATCAGTCCATCGAAACGCATGGGTTAAAAGCAGAGTAAACAGAATTGCTTGACATCTATAAACAACAGGAAGAGAGAATGACCTTATGAGGGGAGACAGAGTCGAACAAATAAGACCTCACCTTGGAACGAGAAGGTGAGCTGGTTGGTCGCCATGGGCGGCACAGTACCAGGCACCATCGGCACGTGCAGGTCCATATGAGCAGCGGTGACATCTATGTCCATGGGACAGCCTCCCCACCCATGCCGCCTGCCTACCCCTCATGCTCGTATTCCTCCTCCAATTCATACAGCTAGGAATGATAAGCAAAATTGCATGGCTTAACCGAGGTGGAACTTGCTATATTTTCTCAATAATAATAGACAGCATTGACCATTATACTTCACACAAGAACATGATTTTTTTTTTTGGAAAAAACATGGTGGGCATGCATATCTGTGAAGAACCATATATAGATCAGGTCTAGCAACTATAAAGATTAAAAATCAACGAAGCAAACTTGAAAATCATGTTTACAATGCTGCAATATGCACCGAGACAACATAATCATTTAGCAAGCGAATCGTGAAGATGTGTAATCAGATTTAGCAAGCGAATCATGAAGATGTGTAGTCATATTTAGCCTTTGATATATATAATATCTATTGTTAGTATCCTGAGACCTCCCAACAGAAACTGATTATGCAACTCGGAACCAAACACCAATTAAATAATATAAATGTAATCATCTTCACACATATTCTTGATGTAGTACGGCAGTGCTGTAGACTTTCAACAAACACCAGGGGTAGTAAAAGAAGACTGTTTGGAGTTTCATTTATCTACAAGGAACACTGTAGTTGTAAACTCTGATCCTTATCCAAAAGCTTCTAAACCAAGTAGAAATAATGCAATCGCAAACACATACTCGTTCTCACGTACAAAACAAGCACTCAATTTTGGCACCCCACCATCCGCCCCCGCTGCCTCCTTCTGACCGCTCGTTTGCTGCTGTTGCGGCGTCCGGTCCTTGGGCGATGATGCGGTCCCGTTTGCGGTGGGGTCGGAGTGCCGACACGAACGGGAGGAGGGAGAAGGGGACGACACGGATGTGCGGGGGAGGGCGTCGGCGATGAGACGAGCGCGCAGGGCCCTGCCGCCTCCCTCACCTCTCCCTCCACCGACCACCTCCTCGCCCTCTGGGCCGGCCGGATCCGCCTGCGACGCGGCCGGATTCGCCTCCTCCGCCTGCTGCTTCTCTCCTCCTTGAGTCGGCTGCCACTGGTCTCCTCTCCGCCTCTCCCCACCGGCGCTGGGGGAGGAGCGAGCGGATCTCGGCGTCGGCGATCCACTCCTCGCATCGCTGTGGCGCGAGGACCCGCGCTTGGAGAAGGCGGGCGGAGGAGGCACTGGAGGCGGCGTTCTGAGTGGAGGAGATGCGGCGTCGGAGGACGACGTCGGTGACGGCAGGGCTGATGGCGGCGGCCGAGAAGTGGACGGGAGGGCCGGGGGGGGGGGGGGGCGGGCGAGATGGAACGCTATAAATTTTGGTAGAGGTAGAGATTTTATTATTATTAGATTGTACGTATTTAATTCTTAGACTCGCATTGCACGTTTATTTTCATGATTGATTTTAGTATTATGTCGTATTTATATAAGCTTTTATGTTCGTACATATTGAGTTGAAATAAACGTACTTATTCAATTAACGTGAGAGTGGTAGTGACGTGGAAAAACGGTACTGTTTTAACCGAAATACTAGTAAAAGACATAATCATGATACTAGATGGTTATTGAAAAAAACAACAAACAATAACAACAAACAAGTCATTCAGTACCAATCAAATTGGAGTAGGCTAGAGTTGAAATCCAAACAGAAATCACCAGCAGAAAGAAACAAGCGAGGAAGTAGAGCCTAAATCAAGATTCCGGCACATGGATAGCCTCTTTCCATGCACTTCTATCCTAACACAACTCTTTCGGCACATCCCATTCTTTCAGGTCCCCTTTGATCGCCTTATCCCATGTCAGCTTTGGTCGGCCCATGTCTCTCTTCACATTAGTATCCTATTTTATTATGCCTCTATGCACTGGTGCATCTAAAGGTCTCCTTTGAACATGTCCAAACCATCTCAACCGATGTTGGATAAGCTTTTCTTCAATTGGGGCTACCCCTAGATGATCACGTGTCTCATCATTCCTCACTCAGTCCAACCTTTTATACTCACAGAT
The DNA here is from genome assembly GCA_030272315.1 of Paspalum vaginatum. NCBI lineage: Eukaryota > Viridiplantae > Streptophyta > Magnoliopsida > Poales > Poaceae > Paspalum > Paspalum vaginatum. The sequence continues at coordinate 20,355,400 of CM059020.1, forward strand.
CCAACGCAACATACGCATCTCCACTGCACTTAACTGTTGAACATGTCGACTTTTAATAGGCCAACACTCTGCCATATATAACATTGCAGGTCTAATTGCCGTCCTATAGAACTTGCCCTTAAGCTTTTGTGGTACCCTTTTGTCACATAAGACTCTAGATGCTTGACGCCACTTCATCCATCCCGCTTTAATCCTATGGCTAACATCCTCATCAATATCTCCATCTCTCTGTAACATAGATCCAAGTATCGAAAAGTAACCTTCTTAGGTACTACATGGCCTTCCAAACTCACATCTCCGTCCTCATAGCTAGGAGTGCCAAAGCCACATCTCATATACTCAGTTTTGGTCCTACTAATTCTAAAGCCTTTCGATTCTAGGGTCCGTCGCCATAGCTTTAGCTTCCTGTTGACTCCCTCCCGATTTCCATCCACTAGCACTACATCGTCGGCAAAAAGCATACACCAAGGGATATCATCTTGTATATCTCTCGTGACCTCATCTATCACCAAAGCGAAAAGATAAGGGCTCAATGCTGACCCTTGATGTAGTCCTATCTTAATAGAGAAATCATCTGTATCGCCCTCAGGTGTTTGAACCCTAGTCATAACCTTGTTGTACATGTCCTTGATGAGGGCAGCATACTTTGTTGGGACTTTATGCTTGTCCAAATCCCACCACATAAGATTCCTAGTTATTTTATCATAGGCCTTCTCCTGGTCGATGAAAACCATGTGCAAGTCCTTCTTTTGCTCCTTGTATCGCTCCATCACTTGTCTTAGTAAGAAAATTGCTTCTATGGTTGACCTTCCGGGCATGAACCCAAATTGGTACACGGTGATATGCCTCATCCCTCTCAACCAATGCTCAATAACTCTCTCCCATAACTTCATTGTGTGGCTCATCACTTAATCCCGCGGTGGTTAGTACAAATTTGGATATCACCTTTGTTCTCGAAGATTGGCACTAATGTGCTTCTCCTCCATTCTTTTGGCATCTTGTTCTCCTGAAAGATATGGTTGAACAGCTTGGTTAACCAAACTATAGCTATATCCCCGAGGCATTTCCGCACCTCTATTGGGATACCATTTGGGCCCATCGCCTTGCCCCCTTTCATCTTCTTTAAGGCTTCTCTGACCTCAGATTCTTGAATCCTACGCACAAGCGTCTATTTGTGTCATCAAAGGGGTCGTCTAACTAGATATCCATATTCTCACTCCCCCCATTGTACAGGTTGTCAAAGTATTCCCGCCACCTATGCTTGATGTCTTCTCCCTTTACCAAGAGTTGATCCATCTCGTCTTTAATACATTTAACTTGATTGAGGTCCCTTGTCTTCCTCTCACGAAACCTAGCCATCTTATAGACTTCTCTCTCTCCTTCCTTTGTACTCAATCTTTGATAAAGACCCTTGTAAGCTCGGCCCTTTGCCTCACTCACAGCTCTCTTCGCGGCCCTCTTTGCCACCTTGTACCTTTGTTTGTTGTCTGCATTCCTATCATGGTACAAACGTCTATAGCACTCTTTCTTATCCTTAATTGCCTTTTGTACCTCCTCATTCCACCACCAAGTATCTTTGGGTTCACTTCTGCTCCCCTTGGTCACTCCAAACACCTCTGACGCCACCTTCCTAATGCAAGTTGCCATCTTCACCCACGTAATGTTCGCGTCGTCTTCTTCAAACCAAGTGCCTTCTGCAATAAGCCTTTCCTTGAAAGCCTCTGAAAGCCCTCCTCTGAGTTTTCACCACTTCGTTCTCGCAATTTTTGTTTGCTTATCCACATGGCAACGAAACTGATAGCGGAAGTCAGCCACTATCAGCTTGTGTTGAGAAACAACACACTTATGATACGTTTAACAATCACTCCATAGTTAATAATAATAATAATAATAATAATAATAATAATAATAATAATAATAATAATAATAATAATAATTTCAGAAACACTTATTTATAAAGACTATTCTTCGATTATTTCTTGCTGAGTATTTTATACTCATACTTGCTTTAGGTGGTACTTAACGCATGGCCAACTAGGATAAAGATCGGAGAAGTTATGGGTGAAACTACATGTATAATAGATTATATTTTCTTTGTAAATAAATACATAAATTGTAATCATAATTATGTATAATACAACGGTTTGATATAAATAAAGCTTCCACTAATTACTCTATATACCATTGAGATTATTGATCTAAATTTTAGCCTTAACATAGTTACGGGTTGCTAATCTATAATTGTGTGACAGCTGTCGCGTGGGCTCAGTCTGGTGCGTGACAGTTAAAGTGGTATCAGAACTGCAGGTTACGTGGTTTGAGAAATATTTAGAAAAATGTGCGATGCATTTTATTTATAAGTTAAGCATTTTAATTTTTCCATTTTACATATATCATGTTAATCATTTGTAATAAACTAGCTCTATATTTTGGTTCCACTCAAAATGGAAATACCTTTAAAGCTTTAGTTTATATTCAATATCGACCGAGAACCAATCCATTCGATCATCTTTTTCATACTTTTTTGGGACGTACACTTTTGAGTCCTAAGTAATTAGAAAAAGTTGCTCTTGCCACTATCCATAAGATGTGCCATTATTTACCAATCCACTTAAGATGATCTTCACTATAGCGAAGTTCTATAACTACGAAACGTTGTGGCACTGTATGACTCATGTACTCAAAACCTTCAGGAGAATCTTATTTCTATTGATAACTATGTTAATAATGTTCGAGAATGGTACACACATGTTAGCGAGAAAGGTGCTTAAGTTGTACAAGATTTATGTGAGCTTTATCAAATCCTTAAGCAACCAAATATCTTGCCATTGGATTCGGATAATTCAGTCCATGTAAACTTAACACATAATTCTGGCATCGGGGATCACTATATACAACTCTCAGACATTATTAATATCCAGAATAAAGGAGAGGATCCTGAAGAAGTTTTGTTTGACCTAAATAAATAATGGTGTGTTTATTAGTTAAAAAAGGAGAGGAAAAAAGTCTTCAAAAAAGGAATTTTTGATTGTTTATACCTCTTTGTGTTTCCACAGTGTTTCTGTATGCCATAGCAAGAAAGAGAATTTTTGTTATATGATGCCTCTCTCTAAAATTAATGTTGTACTTTGTATGTACTCTATGTTGAATAATATTGTAAATTTTGTATCTCTTTCTCTGCTACTCGAACTTACAATTTTGCGATACTCAAATTAGATGGCCTAAGAACAGTCCGCCAATAATAGTAACGACAAAACAACTAAAATGTTAGATCAAAGTACAACAACTGAATATGGCGTCTCAAATTTCCTTGAAAATTTACTAGCGGAAATGGCACAAATACTCCAAATGCTAATAACAATGTTGGAAAAGCAACGAGAGACACAAAAGCACCAGAATGTTTTAATGCAACAACTCAGCTAGAAAATCCCTCGAGCGGATGAAAATTCTAGAGAACATCACAATCATAATGCAGATTTTCACTGTCTTAAACCTCCTATATTCACTGGCACAGCCGACCCACTTGTTGTAGAAAATTGGATCATTGATATAGAGAAATGCTTTGAGGTTGTAAAATGTTCAAATACAGAAAATCTTGCATTTACTACTTTAATGCTCAGAGAGGGAGCTTTTGATTGGTGGAATGCTCATAGAAAATCATATATCGAAGGTACAAACCTCACATAGGAAATATTTAAGCAAGTTTTCTATTAGAAATATTTTTCAAATAGTGTGTTGAGGCAAAAAGAACGTGAATTCCTAGATCTTATACAAGGTAACAAAACGGTGGCTGAGTATGAGATTGAATTTTCAAAGCTTATTAGATATGCTCTTGAGTTTGCTGAAAATGAGACTAAGAAAGCACACCGGTTCGAGGAAGAACTCAATCCCATAATCCGTAGTCGTGTCAAAGTTTTTGAACTTGACATTCTTCGTGAAGTAGTAAATAAAGCACACATTGTAGAACAATCTTATATGAACGAACTGCCTATGAAACAAAACGAAACAAACGTTCACCAAAATATCAATGATCTAACCAAGGAAATAAATTGAAAAAGGCAAGGATGCTTGGAAATTCAATGGTACAATATCAATCAGAGGTTTACTTACCCAAACTGTAAGATTTGTTGAGGGAATCATTTTATACGATAACATAAATTTAGTCAAGGTAGATGTTATGGATGTAGCCAAGAAAGACATCATTATTCTGAATGCCCTAACTCAAGGCAGCCTTCCACTGATAACCTAGCATCAGTCCAAAACAAATACCAATGGAGTTAACCGTCCCTAAAAAAGCTATATACCTACCAACATCTCCAACAACAACACGACAAGATAAAAAAGGGAAAGATAAAGAAGGAAATCAAGCTCGAGTTTATAACCTATCCATGAATAATGTTGAAGCAATAAATGACATGGTGACATGTATACTTCCCGTTGTCTCTCACTACGGAATAATACTTTTTGACTATGGTGCATTACATTCTTTCATATCAGAAAATTTTGTCGATAAGCATAACCTATGTCGTAAGCTGCTCTCTACAGAAATTGGAGTTGAAACCCTTGTGAGAACAACTACTTCAATATATATCATGTCCAGTAGAAATAGAAAGAAGAAAGTTTCTAGCCAATCTTGTGGTACTAAGGATGGTAGAGTTGATGCTATCATCGGCATGGATTGGTTATCTAAGCATTGGACATTCATTGATTGTCATAGAAAAAGAGTAATACTTAGACCACTAGACCATCCTGAGATTGTCTATCAAGGAAACAAGAAGATAGCTAATCTCACTGCCATTAATATTGAGCCAAACAAAAAGAATATAAAAGATTTCCTGTAGTAAGAGAATATGTGGATGTATTTCCTGATGAATTAGTTGGAATACCACCCAATTGAGAAATAAATTTTGTATTGATTTAATTCCTGATACAAGTCCATTTGCTAGGCCACTAGATAGGATGGCTCCAATTGAAATGCAAGAGGTAAAGAAACAACTAGCGGAGTTAGAAAACAAAGGATTTATCCAACCCAGTATATCACCATGGGGAGGTCCTGTACTCTTCGTAAAGAAGAAAGATGGCAGTCTACAACTTTGTGTGGATTACCAAGAATTAAATAAAGTAACTATCAAGAATAAATATCCATTGCCAAGAATTGGTGATCTGTTTGATTAATTTCAAGGAGCCAAGGTATTTTCTAAAATAGATTTATAATCTGGATATCACCAGCTGAAAATAAAAGGCGAAGATGTTGCCAAAACTGCATTTCGAACAAGATATGGACACTATGAATATTTGGTAATGCCTTTTGGGTTAACAAATGCTCCACCTGCTTTTATGGACTTGATGAATCGAGTTTTCAAGCGTTATTTGGATCAGTTTGTAATTTTGTTCGTCGATGATATTCTAATATACTCAAAGAGTGAAAGTGACATGAAAATCACTTACGGATAGTTCTTGAATTATTATGAGAAACAAATTATTTGCAAAACTGAAGAAGTGTGAATTTTGGTTTGACAAGGTATCATTTCTAGGCCATGTAATATCAGGAAATGGAATTTTGGTAGACTCATCAAAAGTACAAGCAGTGGTTGATTGGAAGAGACCAACCACGGTAACAGAAATAAGAATTTTCCTTGGATTGGCAGGATATTATAGACAATTCATTGAAAAGTTTGCAAATTTATCAGCACCGCTAACAAAGCTCACACATAAAAGAGGAAAGTTTGAATAGAATGAGAAATGTGAAAAATGTTTTGAAGAATTAAAGAAAAAACTAGTGTCAGCTTCAATACTTGTGCGACGCATCAAAGATGGACTTAGGCTGTGTACTGATGCAAGAAAATAAAGTGATTGCTTATGCTTCTCAAAAAGACCCAATGAATTGAACTACCCTACACATGACTTGGAATTAGGTGCTGTAGATTCGCATTTAAAGTTTGGCGTCATTATTTGTATGGAGAACACTGTGAAGTCTACAATGATCACAAATACATATTTACTCAAAAGGAACTTAACATGAGCTTAGCATGAGATAAAGACGCTGGTTAGAATTAATAAAGGACTACGATGTTGAAATAAATTATCATCCTGGAAAAGCCAATATTGTCGCTGATGTAAGTGCAACAAGGCTCCTTAGTGGATTTGGTATTGAGTGACAACGCGATTAAAGGTCTAATTTCTTTGTGAAATGTTTTGACAGGTTTCTACAGGTGTATTATTCAGTATCAAATGTAATAAAATGAACTGAAATGTATATATCTATGAATGAGCATGAATCACTCATATGCTGAGTAATATGGTTCCCACTGTATATCTATCACACATTGATGATTATTGAATGTCTATTGTATATCTACTGACACAAACAGTATTTCTAGTCACGGATTTTTCATGTGTGGACACCATGACATTGCCTAAGTGCAGAACTTCACTAGTGTTCCTTTATTGATGCACTTTGAGGCACTCGGTTTTCATATTGAGAAAAGTGACTTGGATCCTATCTCTTCCATTTGGACGTCACTACTTAAATTCGATCTCTCGTATAACGAGTGGCAGATTATGAATACACACTGTTGCATATCAAAGCCAAGTATCATCAAGATCAAGTGAATTAAATGGATAATGAGCAAATATGCTCCATCTACCGAATTGAATTGGTTCTCTAAATTGAAGTCCAACTATTCAGCTCAAAGAGGATTGCTCGCAAAGGAAGAAGCTCGGCTTGGCTATCCCTCTCTCTATTAATATATTCCAAGACGGCATTATTCTTCAAGTCAATACTCAAGTGGAGTGTGATGCCCTAGGCATCTCCAGTGCATATCATGCGCATCATTTACTTAATTACCTCTCATAAGCATCATTTCATCTCATGTTGATGTGCATTTGACTCACATGAGCAAGCTTGGTAGAAAAGCTAAGTGGTGCACTCAGTTTTTGCATAAATAACAGTGTGAATGTGATCATAACTTTAATTCTATTGAGTTTTAGATGGAACTTTTTATACCAAACTTGTAGATGATGTCATGCTGAACAACTTTGGTAATTGGAGCATTGACATGCACAAAGGTTTGCATAGGGATTTAGGGATTTTACTGTCAGCATACAAACACAGTCAAAATCTGAATTGTTTAGAAATTGCACTTTTTCTATGATCTACAGTCATTTTCATGTAAAACTCCAATTGAGAAAGTTGTAGATCTTGAAAATTTGATCAAAGTTGGTATAAAACATTTCAGGTGATTTTGGCCACAATAGGACTTTTAAAATTTTCTTTACAATGGCTGTGTAATTCAAAACTGAAACCCTTAGACAAATTCAAATTTAAATCATATTTTGACTCAGAATTTGAACTTGAGCCTTTTGACAAACTTGTAGATCTAAAAGAGTAGAACATTTAATCGAATTAGGTCTTCTTCAAATTCAGCATAGAAATAGGTCAAAATAGCAATTTTTAGAGGATAAACAAAAACAGAAAAACTGTGCTTTCTATTTTTGGAAAATTGTCTCACTGATAGGCGGGCCCTCCGATCCGAGGACGCCGCGCTGTCGAGCTGCTGGCCGCCGCGTGGCCGCCGGCGTACGGCCGGCGCACCTCGGCCACAGATCGGCCTTCCGGTCGCGCCCTTAAGTGGAAAACACCCCCCACCACAATTCCCTTTCGTCCACTCTCCATTCCCGAGCTCTTCTCTCGCTCCCTCTCTGTTTTCCCCCCGTCGCCATGGCCGGCCAGAACTGAGCTTGCATTGGCGCCGTTCTGCTCCATCCCACACCCTTCCACCACAGCACTGGTCCTCCCCATCCTCCACTCCACCGTTCACCTCTGTTCTTGGCCGCTATTTCCGCTCCACCGAGCCACATTCCAACGCCGAAGTCTCCGCGTCCAAGAGCTCCGTCGCCGCGCCATTCCCGCCGTTCTTCATCGAAGCAGGTAGTAGGGTGAGGTTACCCAGCCTCCTCTCTCCCTCCCCAGCCATCGTCGGCGAGCCCGCGGGGTCCCACTGGCCGGCGCGCCGAGCGCCACCGTTGTCCCCCTCCCTGGCGCGAGGTAGAAGAAGACCCAGGGAGGGAGATGACCATTTCGTGATGTAGTCACCGCATTTTTTGTTATTGTGAATTAGTCCACCGCACTGTTGTTAGAGTCTTGTAGCTCTTGCGAGATAGCCCCTGTAGTCTAGGTTTATTTACGCGAAAGTCCCCAGATCTATGATTTTCTCATTTATTTCTTTAATATTTGGCAGTGAGCTTTGAAAAATTGTAGAAAATCAAAGTAAAATGCAAAAATAACAAACTAAGTTGCATTGTGACCCTTGTTAATAGATCTATCTGTTGAGTATGATGATTGAGTAGGAAAAGACATTTTTACCCCTAATTTTGTGCATGCATGTAAAAACCTAATAAATAGGGAATGTGGGTTAAATGAGCTCCAAAAATTATAAAATTTGGACAGAGGTTTTGCTAGCATATCTAGGCTCTGTATAAATTTTGGTAGCCCTAGCATTGACTGTTTAATTACTGTTTTACCCTTGCCAAGTAATTAAGCACATTTTTAGAATAAGAAAAGGTGGCTATAAGAAAATGTGCTCTAGGTGACTTCATGGACTTGGTGTGAGCTCTAGGTTATGAAAATGACTCACTGATGGAGTAGGAGGTCATGCATGTTAAGTATAGGCACCAATTTGAAAATGCCAAAATGATGCATATTTAAGTGAATAATAGAAAAAGTGAGTCTAGTATATTTAGGAAGTGCTACGACAGATCGTGATGAAACTTAGGAGTACTTAGATCATAGCTACTATTTTGGAATGCATGTTAGGAATGCTAAGTTGGCTATATGGGAAGTAGATGTCTAGTTAAACTTTGGTCATTTTACTAGAATGGATGTTATAGTCACTACACGCCCTTATTTTGTTATATGTGATATGATGGGTTACTTTAGACGATGGTTTGTATGATTTCTTAGTACTAAACAAGTTTCAACACAAAAATGCATAACTCCATTTCATAATCACGATTCATTGCTTCACATCTACACCGTAAGCAAACATTTGCACTTCCACGTGCTCATATTGCACTATGTCATGCATATAGATCCCGCGAGCGAAGGACACCCGTCGGAGCAGCCGATCGTAGAGGAGCTCGAGGAAGAGCAGCACCAGGAGCCGAAAGACCAGCAGCAGGGACCCGACTACGCTCCGGAGGAAGCTACTGACCCTAGCGAAGAAGGTAGGCAGGACCATGCTTATCCTAGCAAACAATGATATATATGATGACTACGCATATGCATTAGGAGTTGCTTGAAAACAAATGCATTAGACTCCTTGGCCACCCTAGCCCTAGCACCTATACATAGAGTTTGCAGGATGAGTATGCTTAGGATTTGCTAGGTACGAGTAGACACGAGTGTGTGGACTCGTCGCGTATGTGTTTTCAAAGTTATAAGATATTATTATTATGTCAATTAGAACTTATGCTCTTGACTTAAATGGTGACCGGGCGGAGATTTTATTTCAGTATTTACCTTTCATGATGTTGTACTTTGGACTCCGCCCGAGTCGTATAATGTCCGTCCGTTGTTCGCGTATTGGTCGGCGTAACATTGCTAGAGTGCTTAACCGGGATATGGGACCGGTGAAGTCTTTCCTAGGTTCGTCCGAAGCACAGAGACACATTCCTACCCGCTGGTTGAGAGGAAGGTGGCCTAGGGGAGCTTTGTACTCATTGCGGGGAGAATGAGATGTCGGCAGGCTCGCTATGGGGCACAACCTGGGGGCTAGGCGGGAGTGAATCGAACTTGGGACGAGACATGTTAAGATTGGGACTATATGTGGGAACGCGATGGCTAGTAAGCATATACCCCTAGCATGATAGTTATTCCCGGGAATTAAAATCGATAAGAATCGCTGATGCCTACCAGGTGTGGGAATGCCAATACCTTTGACGTTTCATCGTAGTAACTACTTAGACACCCTGTATTTAATACTCATGATTTCGAATATCACATGCTTGTATTGAACTGTTTACTTTACTGAAATTTTACTATTCTATTGAAGGATATGCAAATGATGAAGATTTATTACTTTATGATGATCGTGATTCTGCTTAAAATCAATGGCTAAGGATCCACTTGTTAGTAAGCAGCTTTGCGTCAGCCGTAAGCCAATCCACTAAGACCTACTGAGTAATTAGTACTCAGGGTTTGCCCCCACATTTTGAGCGCAGGTATGGAGTTCATGGTTTGTACCTATGTTGCAGGTGGTGCATGCCCCCATCTAGGATGAATCTGCATTAGTGGCACAAGAGCAACATCTGTGGGCTCGATGTTGTTTCTTTTAATGCAAGTCTTTTGACATGTTATCATGACCTTTGAACTTTAATATTCCACTGCGAGATACTTTTGAACTTGCTATGTCATAACTTTATGTTGGAACTGTACTTTATTTGAAAACTGGTTTGTAACTAAGTCTATTATTACTCTATTTCAACTGCCTGTGATGATGTATCTGTTGTGGCTCCATCGTGGGCTGGATGTGTATGATGTCGGTTCCTCTGGGATTTGGTATTATCGGGGGTCAAATGACTCTCGATGGATGACCGGGTTTAGTTTGGTCGAAGTGCACTGTAAGCCAGAGGTGGCAGGTGTGCTTAGCCCGGATTAAATCAGCGATTCCACTATATGGCGTTCATCTAGATTTACATTTATCTTGAGTATAGGTATGCCGTACTATCAAGAGAGAAGCGAAGCTCGGAAGTCACTAGTCACCATGTGCTCATAGCTAGTTTCAGAGAGTGCCGTGCCATTGCATCTCGTGTAGTGCATATGGCATAGAGTGTGGCATATCCCTTGTGGAAGTTGCCCTATCCTTTGTTGTGTGAGAGCTCTCTTATTCTTTTCTTGTGCTTTTATCTCCTAGTTAGGTGTATCTCTAACAGGGAAAACACCTACACATTGCTCATCTAGTGACCTAGGCTCAGTGCCTTAGCCTTCTGGTCAGGGAACCCATCATCGGACTGTCTCGTGATGGACTGACACAGGCCAACGGCTAGTTTTGTGAGGGTGGGTATTTATACCCCCCCACTTACTTCTGGTTGGGGTTGATGCTTTCCTCCATGTCCATATTCATCCAGAGGCTCTTAGAAACACTCCCCAACACTCTCTTTGTGAGATTGAGCTAAATTTGTGAGATTCTTGAGTTTGGAGAGAGTTTGTGAGTTTGTGTGAGCTACATTGTGAGCACCTAGCTTCTGAGCACAGTTGGCAAGCATTTCTGGGAAGCGTTTTTGTTACTCTTGGAGAATTCCTCCTAGACGGCGAGAGCGACCCGAAGGGCACCTTGCTTGTGGGTGCCACTTCTCTTGTAGGTGATTACCCCCGCTCTTTAGAGCATTTGCAGTGAGCACCTTCATAGCCTTGGTGGTTGTGATAGGGAGGCCGTGAGTTGAAAAAGACTCAAGCTCTTGGTGGGCACCTTAACGGGGACGTGCGGACACTTGTGGGTGTGCCCGAACCTCGAGAATAAAATCCTTTGTCGTGTGTGCTATGACCCTGCTGGGAGACCCAAGCTTTGAGCTTGTGGTTGTTTTATTTACTTGCATTATATTATTGCTTCCGCTATCTTTGGTATTCGTGTGCAAGTTTTCTTTATGAGTGCAGGGATAAGTTGTTGCTGAGCTCATCATCAACATATAAACACATTACACAGCTCCACATAGCTCAATAAGCATTTACTCGCATATTTACACTTGTGGGGCTTTTGGTCTCTGTGTGACACCGGACTATCCGTGTGGATCACCGGACTATCCGGTGATACCGGACTGTCCGGTAAGACCCACCGGACTATCCGGTGTGAGGGCTGACAATTTATTTCTAAGTGGTGTAAATTTTTCAGTTACGCATAGTCATCCCCCTCTAGGTGACATCAAGATTCTTTCAATTGGTATCAGAGCTAGGACTCACCTAAAAGATTCATCGCCATGAGAAAAGATGTCGACACCTAGTGATGTAACTTGTGAGCCACTCATGCTTGATGGCTCAAACTATTCTCAGTGGTCAGCTCATGTACTTCATTTGCTTAGGACCAATGGTCCACTTGTGGAGCAAATTGTAGATATAAGCATATTGCCTTCTAGCTACGAGTGGGGTAACCTATCTCAAGAGGAGACAATACGCTTGCAGCTCAATGCTTGAGTTGCTAATTATTTGTTGAGCACTTTGACTCTAGATAACTCTAAATGGCTATTCCATGAGTACAAGAGATTTGAGGATGCCCATGAGATTTGGGCTACTCTCAAGAATGTCTTTGCATGCAAAGCTCAAGAACAAGCAGACTCAGTAGTAAAGGACTCAGAAGGAGAAAGAATTAGGCTCTGTAAAAGCATAGAGGACAAGGAGGATCAAGGAAGGCAGTTGGTGCTACAGACACTGCTGACACCAGACTATCCGGTATCGGACACCGGACTATGCGGTGGTGGCAGTGAAGCTGCAACAACCAGTGAAGAGCAGCGATGGAGACCAAGAGAAGAATCATGTTCACCCAAGTCCCACTCTACCATTTCACACTCACATCAGTGCCTCATGGCCATGGAAGATGAAGAATGTGAGGACGAAATGAGTGAGAGTGATGAAGAAGAATATGAGGATGAGATCACTGATGAAGACCTTGAATTTGGGAAGCTAAGCAAGCAAGATAAATTGAGAGTAATGAAGCTTGTCAAGGTCATCGCTCGACAAAAGCACACCCTTGAGAAACAAGAAGATCTCCTAATCAAGAAAATAGAGGATCTCAAGGAAGCTCAAGAAGAAAAGAAAGAACTTGAGCTCAAAGTCACAAATCTGAACCTCAAGTGTGAAGAAAGAAAAGAATCACTAAAGAAGACCAATGAGAAGTGCTTAGTGCTTCAACAAGAAAAGGATGAGCTCCTAGATGAGAGTATGCATCTCATTGATCGATTAGTCTTGAGTGAGGTAGCACATGAGGTATTAGCCACGTCGGTAAAATCCTATGAACCTCTTGTGCAAAATAATTCTTGTTCTTCAATTGATTCTATTATTGCTTGCGCTAATCCTTGCTGTTTAAAAGCAAGTGACCCTTGTGTTGAGCATAATATTGTAGAATCTTGTGATGACTCCATTGCAAGAGAAAATGAAAAGCTCAAGCAAGAGGTTGAAAAGTTAAAAGGGGACTTGATTGAGCTTAAGGGAAAGTGTTGTGTGCAACCTTCTCAAGATAACTATGACAACATGGTGAACAAGCTTGAGGAGGGTTCAAACCATGCACAACACACTAAGACAAGGTATCAAGTCCAAAAGTGATGAAAGCACAAAAGCACAAGAGCAAACCAAATCAAAAAGACAGAAGAACAAAGCAAAGAGGAGATGCTACTGGTGCAAGGAAAAAGGACACAATGTTCAGACTTGCCCAAGCCTCAAGTCCAAGGCAGTGAGCAGCTCTGGCTCACCAGACTATTCGAAACCACCTACCGGACTGTCCGGTGATACCAGACTGTCCGGCTGTGAGGTGTCGGATTGTCCGGTGAAGCCAGTGGCAGCTCAAGCCACCAATTCCAAGGCGAGAAGACCTACCTAGTCTCACAACAAGGTTGGAAAGGAGGAAGTCCATGCAAGCAAGGCAGCGAATCAACCAAAGGGCCTCAGGCAAAGAGTATGCTACAATTGCCGACAAAAAGGGCATCTCAGTAAGGATTGCCCACATGGTAATTCACTCATCTGAACCTTGTCAATAAAAGGGGTAAAATGACTTGTGCACCCAAATCTAGCAGTGGTGAGTCTAAGGTGACTAGTGCACCAAAGGCTACCAAGGCCATTTGGGTATCCAAGTGCTATGTGACTAACCTCAAAGGACCCAACCAAGTTTGGGTACCAAAACAAGCTTAAAGATCTATAGGTACCTTTAGGATGCATTGAGGATCTTGGCCGTCTTGAGAAGCTAAGAACAAGCATATCCTTGTCTCAAGATCAATTCTTTCAATCTAAAGCCAAGATATATATTATTGCAGTATTTTCATCATCAATGATATCATTGGTAACATGTGCTTGAACCAGATCCTTGATGACTTAGGAATGCCAGTTCTCGGTGAATAAGGCGTGCCTAAGTGAATCAAGTTCAAATTCCACTCTTATCCTATAGTTGTGTTCTTGTGATACGTTAATGGCTCTCTTTGTGGAGCATGTGCTTTAAAATGTGCATGAACATAGGTTGAAAATCATGAAAGGAAAAAGGAAATGAAATTCATTTAAATGATTGGCTGCTGGAGTCACAGGTCACCAGACTATCTGGTGACCATCACCGGACTGTCCGGTGAGGTGCTAAGATGCAGAACTTTGTGTTTTCTTTAGTAGATAGACTCGTATAAAGATCCATCAAGTCTGTGTGACTGTGAGTATTTCAAATGAATCAAAGTATCACTAATTGTCTATTATCTTTAGCCTAAGTACAACTTCTAATCCCCGAGTTTGTAACTAAACTTGAGCTTGCACAATTGGTGATTCAAGAACCATAAGCATGCATTTAGGGGGAGTAGAATTGCACTAAGGCACTGTGGTACTAACAAGCTCTATGTGAGTAAGGTTGCAGATCCTTAGAGGATGGTGATTGAGTCAAAGGACTTTTGTCTATTGCAAAATAAATTGATGTTGCCCCAAAATTGCAAAATCAGGGCTTGCACTTCATTATTTAACTTCTCTATATCCTTGTAAGTCAAATAAATCAAGGCCAAGGTATGTGTTTATTAGATGCATTGTAAGTGGTTTTAGGCCTTGTAGCTCCTATGTGGTTATTGGTGGATTGAGTGACTCAACTATAGAATGGATATTTGTTTGATACCTCTGTAACCTAGAATGTTGTCAAGTTAGTCTTGAGAGCTTGGTGCTTCAAATATGATAGGAGGTATGTGTCAAATATGTCATCATCTATGATATGATCCTCAATCTCTCTAACATTCTTTGTGGTATAATTCCTAAAGTTTGAGCTAGTGAAATATTGTGTCTTGTCATGAGTATGTCTCATGAGGCTTTAATGACATTAGATGTTTACTTGATACTCTTGCTAAGAGGGCCTTTAATGCCTTAGTAAGCTGAGTATGAGTCAAACATGCTAATCATCCTAAGCAAGGCATGGTAGTTCACTAGTATAGCAAAAATGGGATTTTGAAAACATTTGTTGTTGAGATCTTTGTGATTAACCTCTCTTTATATGTGGTTATTGTTATTTGTGTTTGATTGTGCCTAACCACATACATTGAGATTTCTATGCTGCAATTCAAAACCACTTTCCAAACAAATTTGTTCAAAGCTCATCTCCTTCAACTAAATCATCTCTTGACCAAAAGTTTTGACAAAAATGTGCTTTCAAAGACTTTTTACCTTCCCTGAGGTTTGTGTCCATAAAGAACTTAGCTATAAAATCGATATGGCAGAAATTCTCAGATCTTCAGCCTCAGTCTAGCAAAATCACTTGCACCGGATTGTCCGACGCCTCCTATCGGACTGTCCGGTGAGTACCGGACTATCCGGCAAGGGCTATTGGACTATCCGGTCCACGTGGGTTTCAACTCCCACCCGCGGTTCAAAGGGGTAACTTCTCTTGTTTTACTCCTACCTTCCTCCAAACCGTTTTTCACCCGTTCCAACCGCCGCCCTTGCTTGAGCGAGGATCTCTTTGGCGATTTGAGGAGCTCTTCTTATTCCTCCATGGATTTGAGAAGTTTTTGGTGGGGATTGGCCATTGCTTCTTCGGAGAATTCGATCCCACTGGCCCCTCCATCAATTTTGGCCTAGGAACTTCTCTCCAAGGTACTTTGAACTCTTTTTGCCCAATCTCTTTGCTCGGTGCAATGCTTGTAGTTTCCCTTGGTAGAAGTACTCCTGCTATGCATATCCATCATGTCCTAAAAGATCAAAACTTTTCCATGTCTGGTTTGGGAGATCCACCAACTCTAGGTCACCGGGCACTACCGGACTATCCAGTGGCTGCCACCGGACTGTCTGGCATCACCGGACTATCCGATGGAAGCCACCGGACTATCCGATGATACCTAGAGAGCTTGGGTTAGTTGATCCTTTTCGCTCTAGATTTGTTCTATGAGCTCCCAGACTTGTTCCATATATTCCTTTGTGTCTTTGTGACATATTCCTGTCAGAAATTCATGATCTTTGCCAGCCATCATAATCAAATCATATCTCTTTCAATCCGAGACTAATCTGAGGTTCCAAATCCATATATTTGCTTCTCAAGGTTGTAGATGGCCGATGAGCAACCCATCAGGCAGTATACCAGGGTAAAGAGGAAGGCCACTAAGCCTCGCCCTCAGTCGAGCAGTGACACTTCTTCTCCCTTGGAGGACATCGGTGCTGGTGGTTCTCATGGGGGAAGATCTCTCAGGTCGAGGCAAGGACCGTTGCAGGACACTCCTCGAGGACATATGCATGTTACAAATGAAGAAGTGGCAGTAGAGACCTCCTCTGATGATGGTATAGAGGATGAGACATATGTGGTCCAACCTAGACCTCATGGGAAGGGTCTAGCTCCTCCCAGTGATGATGATAATGAGGAGGAGGAGGGAGATGATGAGGCAGAGGAGGAGAGAGAGGCAGCACCTTCTGAGGCTGAGTATGCTAGGAAGATGTCCAAGCCCAGTAGGCCGCCTAACAGAAAGGCGGTGGATTACAAGAAAAAGGGGAAACTCAGTGAGATCAGAGACACCAGAAGAAGGGATTTCAAGAAAGAGCCCAAGAGCTCTTATGACTGGAGATTTCACACCAGGTTTCAGGAGGATTTCTATGAGTCAGTGATTCTCTCCAAGAAACACCCAGTCAAACTTGATCAATGGGTCGATTGGAAATACATGAAGGACAATAAAGACCTCGTATTTGATCAGGTGATTGCAGCATGTGAGAGGCAGCACATCCAGAAGGTCATGAGCTTTAGGCATGATTGGAACAAGGAGATCATGGCTCAGTTCTATGCCACAACCTACTTTGATGACACAGATGCAGATCCGAGGAAGTGGGCTATGGCATGGTTGACAGAGGGTGAGACTTATTCCATCACCTATCTTGACTTCGCCTTTGTGCTTCATAGGAACAACGTGGATCTGAACAGGCCCAAGATTCACCTAGAACAGTGTCTCCCTAACAGTGAGATGAAGTTCATGTATCCTCCAAACAATTAGGGAAACTTTGGACACTCACAGGGTCTTTACTCTTTCTATGGATATCTGAACATAATGTTCTGAAAGACCCTAGCTCCTCGAGTTGGTGATGCTACAAATATCTCACACTATGCCAAGAATCTGCTTGCTAGGATGAAGGAAAATGCATTGCCTTTTAGCATGACCAACTTCATATGGGAGGAGATCAAGGCCATATCCTTTGACCCATATCGGAGTTGCACATATGCTCCCTACATCATGGAGGTGATTGACATAGTGACCGGTATAGCTTATATCAGTGACACTGAGCACCGGCCATTCCATGTGAAGAAGGTGAAGCATCCGATTGTGCCAGCACCCTCAGTTGCACCTTCAGGCTTAGACGCACCTCCGAGTCAGCCGGCCCTAGTGACACAGTAGCAGAGGCAGTCATCTTAGAGGAGGAGAGGCAGTGGGCAGTTCTCAAGTGAGAGGTCGAGGAGGAACTCCTCACCTGTTGTTCAGGCTTTCAGAGCCATTATGGGAGCCCTCAAGTGCTTCAGGGCGAAGGACATAGCTAAGAAGAGGGAGATCCGTCGTCGCCAGACCCTGACAGATAATAGGGTGAAGAGCATTCAGAGGCACCTCGTCATGCAGCCACCACCCTCACCTGACCGAGTGGTTGAGGATGAGCAGGAGACAGAGGCAGAGGAGGAGTTCCTGGAGGATCCCTTTGCAGGATACTATGCCGGTCAGGGACAGGCTAGTGGAGCCTCAGTGCCTCCTCAGTTTAGCCAGCCTCCCCAGTTCACTCAGGCACCTCAGGAACCTCCAGCTTCAGGATCTTTGGATGCTGTAGCTCAGTCGGCTACTCAGTCACTCTTTGGGATGAGTGATGCTTTCACTGCTGGTTACTTAGGCTACTCCACCACCTTGGCCTCCTCGAGCTTTTCTAGATCACTACCTTTCTCCATGGGTCAGGGTGGACATGGGTTCTCTAGTGGAGCCTTCTTTCATAGCAGCAGCCAGTTCCAGTCAGGACCTCAGGGTGGCAGATCTAGTGGAGGATGGGATCAGGGCACTCAGTGAGCCCTTGAGGTACTTTTCTCCTTTTCTCTCATCTTTTTGGTGCTTAATGACAAAGGGGGAGAATTGTGCATTAAAGCTTAGAGCTTGGTTGGTTGCAGGGGGAGTATCAGAGATGTGCAGCAGATGCAGCGGGCTTAGTGCAGAGACGGAGCAGATCTTGGAGGTCACTTGTAGCATGTTTTATCTTTTTGATTTCTTTTTAGTTGTACTCTCTAGTTCATGTGTTGAACTCTTAATGTCATGTGTTGGACACATTTTGTGTAATCATTTCAAAACACTTTTATCTCCTGTGTAATATGTGTGAACTAGATACATATTTATGTATAATATATGCTAGTAGCTATGTGCTTGTCTTTGTGACTCTTTGTGGCTTTGCGGTTGTGTTTGGTCTATGCAAACTGTAGTCACCGGACTATCCGGTGCAGCCTACCGGACTGCTGGTGATGGCAGCCGGACTATTCGGTGACAGGCAGTGGATGCACAACCATGCCCTCCTATGTGGTTCACTTTGTGTTTTCCTTCTTCCTGTGTCATTTTGGAATGCTGAGATATAGAGGGAGCTCTCCTAGCACGAAATATGTGCTTTTGGGCATATGCGGCTCAAATTTTGAGTTTTTGTAACTCAAGCACATATTTAGGGGGAGCATACCAAATATCTGAGGATTCATGCATTTAATTTGACTATCTCATGTAAGCTTTAATCGAGGTTGTCATCAATCACCAAAAAAGGGAAGATTGTAAGTGCAATAAGGCTCTTAGTGGTTTTGGTGTTGAGTGACAACACGATTAAAGGTCTAATCTCTTTGTGAGATGTTTTGACAGGTTTCTACAGGTGTATTATTTAGTGTCAAATGTAATAAAATGAACTGAAATGTATATATCTATGAATGAGCATGAATCACTCATATGCTGAGTAATGTGGTTCCCACTATATATCTATCACACATTGATGATTATTGAATGTCTATTGTATATCTACCGACACAAGCAGTATTTCTAGTCACGGATTTTTTATGTGTGGACACCGTGACATTGCCTAAGTGCAGGACTTCACTAGTGTTCCTTTATTGATGCACTTTGAGGCACTCAGTTTTCATATTGAGAAAAGTGACTTGGATCCTATCTCTTCCATTTGGACGTCACTACTTAAATTCGATCTCTCGTATAACGAGTGGCGGATCATGAATACACACTGTTGCATATCAAAGCCAAGTATCATCAAGATCAAGTGAATTGAATGGATAATGAGCAAATGTGCTCCATCTACCGAATTGAATTGGTTCTCTAAATTGAAGTCCAACTATTCAGCTCAAAGAGGATTGCTCGCACAGGAAGAAGCTTGGCTTGGCTATCCCTCTCTCTATTAGTATATTTCAAGACGGCATTATTGTTCAAGTCAAGACTCAAGTGGAGTTCATCGAGATTTACATTTATCTTGAGTATAGGTATGCAGTACTATCAAGAGGGAAGCGAAGCTCGGAAGTCACTAGTCAACATGTGCTCATAGCTAGTTTCAGAGAGTGTCATGCCATTGCATCTCATGTAGTGCATATGGCATAGAGTGTGGCATATCCCTTGTGGAAGTTGCCCTGTCCTTTGTTGTGTGAGAGCTCCCTGATTCTTTTCTTGTGCTTTATCTCCTAGTTAGGTGTATCTCTAACAGGGAAAACACTTACACATTGCTCATCTAGTGACCTAGGCTCAGTGCCTTAGCCTTCTGGTCAGGGAACCCCTCACCAGACTGCCTGGTCAGCTCTACCGGACTGTCTCGTAGAGGGTTTGAACCCCAACGGCTAGTCAGCCTCTACCGGACTATCCGGTAGGGCTCACCAGACTGTCCGGTGATGGTCTGACACGGGCCAATAGCTAGTTTTGTGGTGTTGGGTATTTATACCCCCAAGTCACTTCTGGTTGGGGTTGCTGCTTCCCTCCACGTCCATATTCATCTAGAGGCTCTTAGAAACACTCCCCAATACTCTCTTTGTGAGATTGAGCTAAATTTGTGAGATTCTTGAGTTGGGAGAGAATTTGTGAGTTTGTGTGAGCTACATTGTAAGCACCTAGCTTCTGAGCATAGTTGGCAAGCATTTCCGGGAAGCGTTTTTGTTACTATTGGAGGTTTCTTCCTAGATGGCGAGAGCGACCTGAAGGGCACCCGGCTTGTGGGCGCCACTTCTCTTGTAGGTGATTACCCCCTCTCTTCGGAGCATTTGCAGTGAGCACCTTCATAGCCTTGGTGGTTATGAAGGGGAGGCCATGAGTTGAAAAAGACTCAAGCTCTTGGTGGGTGCCTCAACGGGGACGTACGGACACCTGCGGGTGTGCCCGAACCTCGGGAATAAAATCATTTGTCGTGTGTGCTGTGCCTCTGCTGGGAGACCCAAGCTTTGTGCTTGTGGTTGTTTTATTTACTTGCATTATATTATTGCTTCCGTTATCTTTAGTATTCACGTGCAAGTTTTCTTTGTGAGTGCAGGGATAAGGTGTTGCTGAGCTCATCATCAACATATAAACACATTACACAGCTCCACATAGCTCGATAAGCATTTACTCGCATATTTACACTTGTGGGGCTTTTGGTCTCTGTGTGACACCGGACTATCCGGTGATACCAGACTATCCGGTTAGACCCACCGGACTATCCGGTGTGACAGCTGATAATTTGTTTCTAAGTGGTGTAAATTTTTTAGTTACACATATTCACCCCCCCCTCTAGGCATCATCAAGATCCTTTCAGCTGACACTCTTAGCAGAAAGGCATCATGTAATTTGGCTACCGTAATCACTAATAGGAGAGAGCTACAAAGAGATTTGGAAAAAACAGAGATAATGGTCAAAAGAACTAACCCAGAAGTTCAATTGTATGCACTAAAATATGAACCAATACTACAGGAAAGTATAAAAGCAAACCAAGAGAATGATGAATTTTTGTAGAAAATAAAGAAGAGGATTAAAGTTGGTGAGCCTCTCAAATTCAAAATCCAAGAAGATGGATCAACTTGGTTTCATAATTGACTTGTGTTCCAAATGACCGAGAATTTAAAGGAAGAAATATTGAGAGAAGCACATTCAACTCCTTATACTATACATCCTGTTAGTACAATGATGTACAAAGATTTAAAAGAAATATTTTGGTGGAATAATATGAAAAGAGACATAGCAAAGTCTGTCTCAAAATGCGATGTATTCCAACGAGTAAAAGCAAAACATCAAAGACCAGTCAGTTATCTACAACCTTTGGAAATCCCATTCTGGAAATGAGAGCAAATTAGTATGGACTTTATAGTCAGATTACTTATTGCATCAACGAATATAATTCCATTTGGGTAATCGTGGATAGATCGACAAAAACTGCACATTTTTTCCAGTCAAGCAGACTTATTCATTGAAGAGACTGACAGAACTATATATGAAGGAAATAATATCACTTCATGGAGTACCGATAACTATTTTCTCTGATAGAGATCCTCGTTTTGTATCTAAATTTTGGAAAAATTTACATAAAGCATTGGGGACAAGACTTGCTTTTAGCACAACATATCACCCTCAAACAGATGGACAAATAGAAAGATTAAATCAAATTCTAGAAGATATGTTGCGATCATGTGTCATATTTTGGAGGATCATGGGATGAATATTTACCGTTAGTAGAGTTTGCCTACAATAACAGCTATCAATCGACTATTCAAATGCCACCATATGAAGCATTGCCCGGAAGGGAGAACTCAGTGATCAGTGTTGTGGGCCGGGGCAGCGGACGCACCGCCCTCGTCCCACTTCGTTTGGGTACAGATGTGCAACATCCCCGGCAGAGTGTGAAATCTATACTGTATAGCTGATGTCCACGGTCAAGGACGACCCAAGAGTGGAGTCACTTCATCTAGCATGGGTTTTTCCTCTCCTATCCCTCGAATGTTTGGACTCGGCTGAGGTCGATAAGGCTTGGGTGGGTGGGAGCTGCCCTTGCCGTAGATTATAGTTGTTACGAGAGGTGGTTGTTAAAGAGGTGTTTGATGGTGAGATGTGTTTGTGATGGGATGACGGATGAGCGTGGGAACCGGTTGTGTGACCGAATTCCTGGATAATGACAACTGAGTAATAATAATATAGATGTGTACTACTTTTTTTATTTATGCTTCCATAGGAAGCCGGACTCAATTTTTGCTACTAGTTAGGCTGCTTGGGGTGTTCGAATTAGTCACCTGTATGCTTATCGTACAGATTCAAGTGACGACACATCGGACAACCTCGTCGCAGGGGATGACCGGTACTATGACTGAGGGCGGACTGTGCTCAAGCAAATCCTGTAATGGAGCCTTATCATGAAGCTGCTACTCTGGAAGCGTTTCGTATCTTCTGTATGCCATTTTACTGAACTGCGATCCGAAGCATCGCCTAGAATAAGGCATGTACTAATTCAATATTCGTGGAGAAGGATTTGATACCTATTGAGACATGTTATGCGATAGCTATCGTTCTCTGGGACTATCGCATGTCATTTCGGCACCGAGGAATTGGGGTTGTTTCAATACAAGGAGCAAATTGACCGTTGGAAAAGAGCTCACGGAATGTTTTGAGTCGGTGGTCAAATAAGATAATAGGAACTGACATGGAGGGATAGAAACCGATTTCACCATTCAATGTGCTGTACAGGGTATATGACGTGGGGGCCAAAGGTATTGGAAAATAACAATTACTATTGGTTGCCGTGGTTTCTTGAGTTTGGATAAATTTCACTAGTATCTGGTCTCACAAGTAAGTCTCTCTCTCACTCTTTATAAGTGCCAAAAATATATTTACTTCTTAAAAATTTTAAAATAAAATTTCAGGCTTTAATAACATAACTATTTAATTAAAATTGTTTAATCAAATTAGCATATTTAGTTATTTGATAACTATTTGATTTCTCACATCCTACCCTCCATAAAAGAAATTTCGTCCCGAAATTTCACTCACCACTGTGTAAAAAGATAGGAGAAGTCTCTTCGGATATCCTCTTCTTTTTCTCATGTGGCTTCTTCTTCAGTATGATTACTCCATTGTATTTTAATAAATGTAACAGTTTTTTTTACGTAATTTCTGGTCAATAGATCCTAATATACGAATAGGATACTCCTAATATGAATATGTAAGGTCATTTTGCAACTGTATTTGTGGCATCTCAACTCTATCGGTTGGTTCTCGTAGATACTTTCGTAGCATTGACACATGAAATGTATTACGAACTCCTTGTAAACTCTATGGTAAATTTGATTGATAGGCAATTTTTCCAACTCTTCTTGTTATCTGTTATCTGATATGGTCTAATGTATCTTGGACTTAATTTTCCACAGATGTCAAATCTTTTAATTCTTTTCATTGGAGAGACATTTAAGTATACCCATCAATTTCATGGAATTCTAAATTTCTTCTTCGATTGTCAACATAGTTTTTCTGTCTACTTTGTGCTATATGCATTCGGTTCCTTATAGGTTTAACTTTTTTCTCTGCTTCTTGAATTATATTAGGTCCAAGAATTTTATTTTCTCCCACTTCATTCCAACATATCGGAGTTCAACGTTTTCTTGCATATAATCCTGCTTTTCTGAGCTAGAAAACTATGTGAATACACTACCACCGCACTCTCAGAACTATGAGCTTGATTATTCGGGGCCCCATGGGTCGAGTCTATCGGGAGCCCACCAACACCCCCTAACACTATCGCCTTAAGCCTACAGTCCCGGTGCCCTTCAGGGGAGGTCATGTCTCGGGCAGTTGCCCAGGCAGCGTATGGTATGCGCGAGTCATAGTCCAAGATATTGTCACACCTACTCGATCCTTAATTGGCGAGAGCTAGCCTTCCAGTGGTCGGTTGCCACCCTCCGTGGTGGCCCGCGCACCTCCAAACACCTCTCTCCACTCTGAAGAGAGTTATAGTCTCTACCATAAAATTCGTTGCCGACTCCTGCCGATCCCATCTCACACACCATCTCGCTCTCAAACCACCCAATTCGCACATGCCAAGAGTAATTACATCCCACCACATTAATCACCCAACTCACATCATGTTCATTTTAATTAGTTGGGTAATAGTGATCAGGCAATGGCTCAAAATAAAACAAAGTCCAGCAAGGAGCGGGGTGTTCGCTGACCTTGCTTGTCGGGGTCCTCCTCAGGTAGGTACTCCGGGTCCTCGAGATCTTCTTCCTGGTTCTGCAGGTCTGAATTAAACAAGCTATGAGTGAGTGCTAGCAGAAAGTCCCAAGGTAAGAACAGTTAAAAATGCAACACCAAGCAGTTGGGTTCTAAACCCTGGAGTTAGAGTTTGAATTTAGGTGAGAAGAGAAGTTGATTTTGTAATTCTCTGAGTTAGTATGAATTTGTTGTGATTTTCCCAAGTTTAATATAAGTTGAAATAATTTTGGGGTGAAATGAAAGGGCAGGGCTGGTCAAAGGCCAAAATTGGCCTGCTCTCACTTCCCCTAGAAGCGTGGCCCACGAGCGTGACCCATTCCCTTTTCTTCGGCGTGACTTGCAAACGCAGGCAGCCTCCCCCTCTTTCACGGGTTTCGGCCTGGCCGAACCATGCTGTGGGCTAGCAGCACGGCCCACTCACTGTCTCCCTCTTCTCCTAGCCAGCCTACTTCGCATGGGATTGGGCCGTAGCTCAGGCCTGCCTTGGTCTGGCCTCTCTTTCTCTCCCTTCTCTCTCCCTTGGCCTGCTGTGCACAGGAGTGGGCCGGACTCAGTGGCCCACTAGGCTCCACACCCTCTTCTCTCTCTCGCTTCCACCACGCACTCCAGGTGCTCGGCAAAAATGCTCCGAGAACCTCCCTGCTGGCGCATTCGCCGCAACGGCAAAAATCCTCCAACAACCTCTCTGCAGAGATTCAGCATGAGGTCCAAGTCTTGGGTTTGTTGATTTGCAGCAGCGTCGCTTGAGGCCGTGCACTAGGCTTCGTGTGCACGACGGTGGCAACCA
The DNA here is from genome assembly GCA_030272315.1 of Paspalum vaginatum. NCBI lineage: Eukaryota > Viridiplantae > Streptophyta > Magnoliopsida > Poales > Poaceae > Paspalum > Paspalum vaginatum. The sequence goes on from CM059020.1 coordinate 20,380,598, forward strand.
AAACGTGTGGTTGCATGGGCATAGGTAGCGCCCCGGCCATGACGACGGTCTCTCCTAGAGCAGCGCACTCACGTGGTTGCGGTCCATCTAGCTATGGAGACAGGGCAGGGCGACAGGCAGGGTGGAAGGTGACGTGTTGTGGCATGAATGACGCGAGGGCATGAGTGTTCCCGGCCGTGGTGACCTCGACGGCGGCACAAGAGAGGTGCGCGCAGGCGCAGGTCGAACCCATCTGCGGCGCACAGCACAAGGCAGGTAGCTAGGCACACACCCACGGCGGCGAGGAACCCTCCGATGCAGGCTCAGGTGGACCTGGCCATGACGGCGTGGCGTCAATGCACCATGACCCAAGCACGCGTGCACGCGTGGGAGCGGATCTTCCCGTCCATAGCGCACGGGCATAGGACGATAGCTAAATGGCCTACTCCACCAACTACACGCGGGCGCCGCGGGCGGAACACACACTCACGACGACCCGAGTCAACCAGAAGTCACGCATTGAACTTCCCGTATAGTTGGTGCATGCGGAGCTTTTCTAGCACAACCCTAAGATGTCTCTCATGCTCTTCACAGGTCTTAGAGTAGAACAGTATGTCATTGATAAAAACCACCACAAACTAGTCAAGTTCTTCCATGAATATCATGTTCATCATATTTATGAAGTAAGCTGGAGCATTCAAGAGACCAAAAGACACAACAGTGAACTCATGGTGACCATACCGGGTCACAAAGGCGGTCTTTGGTATATCCTCCTCTAAGATCTTCATCTGATGATACCGGATCTATGGTCAATCTTACTATAGTACTTGGCTCCCTTTAACTGGTCAAGCAGATCATCAATTCATGGGAGCGGGTACTTGTTCTTTATCGTGACCGCATTCAGCTCGTGGTAGTTAATGCACATTCTCATTGTTCCATCCTTTTTCTTCATAAAGAGCACAGGCGCTCCCCGAGGTGACACACTAGGTATGATGAATCCCTTCTCAAGTAACTCATCAATTGCTTTTTCAGTTCATCCAACTCCTTTCCGGACAGTCTCTAGGGTTGCTTTACAATTGGAGCAGTCTCTAGCATAAGATCAATCGCAAACTCAATAGTTCGGTCTGGTGGCAGTCCTGGTAGATCTTCAAGAAAGACATCAGGGTACTTTAGAACAATCGGCACACCATCCAAAGTCTTAATAACAAGGGCGTGAAGGTAAGGAGAGGTGGCAGAACCTGTAGGCACAAACTCCACAACTTTTCCATCCGGGTGAGTCAGCTTCACTGAACGTGGCATACAGGTGATCATCTCACGATGTCTATTTAGCCGATCCATTCCCAAAATCACATCAATAACTCCAGACTACAGGATTGTCAAGTCTACTTTGAATTCCAGTCCCCCAATCATAATATTGACCCCTTTATAAATCTAGACACAGCTCATCTCCCCCAACGGGGAGCTAGTAACTATGGGCCTTCTTTGGTGCACAGCTATAAGTGAGTTGTTGGTAGCAAATTTGGACAAAACATAGGAACAAGTTGCACTAGAGTCAAACAACACAGAAGCAAATGAACTATTTACCAAAAACTCACCAAGCACTAGTTCAGGCGTCTCAGAGGTGTCCTCAGCGGTGAGGTTGTTCAGGCGGCCCCGCATAGTTGTCGGTGGAGTGTGGTTCTATGGGCACTAAATAGAACCTCCATGCGCTGGTGGCCTAGCAGGCGTAGGGTACAGAGCTGACTGCCTCCTCTCCAGACACTCGTTTGCCTTGTGGCTAGTCTTACCACAGGCGTAGCAAGTGTAGACGAATGAGCTCCTAGAAGAAAGCGCAGGTGCAGGCGGCCTCCATGAGCTGACTCCAGGCGGTGGCATGTTGTACCGTATGTAGGTTGGACTACTGTAACTACGGTTGCCCTGATAGCCATTCAAACGTGGAGCTGAGCATACGAACACCGAGAGAGCGGGTTCGATCATCCAAGAAGTCCCAGTGTGAGACTCTGAAGTAGCACGCTTCCTCTTGTAGCTTTGACTGCTCTTTAGTCGACCCTCTCCCTTTCCACAGCAATAGCCTTGGTGATCATGTGGCGCAGGGAGTCATAGTCGTTGGAAGACAAGTACGCCCTGATGCCCTATGCAGTTCCTATTTGAACCAGTACTGGCTTTTCATCGTCAGAGCTAGTCTCATCAGATGCGTACCTCATCATCTTGGTGAACACAGTTGTGTACTCCTGCACCTTCATGGTGCCATTCTTGAGTCAGCAGAACTCCTTCGCTTTGTGGACCATCACAGCTTTGGGCAAGAAGGTCACGAAAAGCCTCAATGAACTCATCCCAGCTGATGTATGCCAGGTCATCGTGGGTCTCGCAGTAGCTGTCCCACCAGGCACGAGCGGAGCCTGTCAGCTGGTGGGTGGCGAGGGCCACGCACTCCTCGTCAATGTAGGTGGTAAGGTCTAGCTTCTTCTCAATCTCGTGCAACCAGTCTTCAGCCTCGAATGGGTCCTCCAAAAAGTCAAAGGAAGGAGGCTTCAACTTTAGGAAACTCTCAATTTTGTGGGTTAGGCTCTTAGATGGGGCTCATGGCAGTGGTTGTTTCCTTCCTAGTTTTGTGGCTGCTGAGCTGTGAGTAAGTTTTCGATTGCCGTCATGAACTGCAGTTGGTTAGCGAAGATTTGGGCGAGCATGGGAATGTTATGGTCTGGTGGAAGTGGTGGTGGGTGCTATGGTAGTGGCTGTTGATGGTTCTGGTTTTGTGGTTGCGGTTGTTGTTGGTTTTGGTTTTGTGGTTGTGGGTCGGGTGGTGGTGGTAGCTCAAGCTGAGGTCCCCCACGTCCATCGGCTCCTCTTCCACAGCCCCTCCCTCCAAGGCAGCCCCTTCCATGACCCCAGGGAGGTAGGTCCACACAGTCTGCCCTGTCGAACATCTCCGAGAGGTGGTTCGACCTTTGGAGTGACATCTATTTTTAAGTTGTTTGAAGTTAGAAAACGTAGTTGCAAATGTGAATCATCTTATTGTGTTGCCAAAATGTGGTTAACAGATTAGCTCAGGGTTCTTTATTTTAACACTCAAACATGAAGAAGCAATAAATCCAACAAAAAATCACACTTCACATCATCACGTGCTAGCGTTTGCAGAGTACATCAAGGAGGTCGCTGCATGATGATCAAACCATCATAAAGGGTACAGACTCGACGACAAGATGATACAGACTCGATGACTCTACCAGTCTCTTTTTCTCCCTTCTATCTCTTGGCCTGCTGTGCACCAGAGTGGGCCAGACTCAGCAGCCCACCAGGCTCGAGACCCCCTTCTCTCTCTCGCTCCCCCCCACTCCAGGTGCTTGGCAAAAATCCTCCAAGAATCTGCTCACTGGCGGCACTCGCCGCGACGGCGATAACGCGTGGATGTGCAACACCTCCCTACAGACATTTGGCACGAGGGCCAAGTCTCTGGTTCATTGATTTGCGGCGGCGTCGCTTGAGGCTACGCACTAGGCTCTGTGTGTGCAATAGTGGCGACCAAAATGCACGGTCGCGCGGGCACGGGCAGCCCTAGTTGCGATGATGGTCTCTCCTAGCACAGCGCACTCACACGGTTGTGGTCCACCCAGCTATAGAGATAGGGTAGGGCGACAGGCAGGGTGGAAGGTGACGTGTCGTGGCGTGAATGACGCGATGGCATTGGTGTTCCCGGTCGTGGTGACCCCGACGGCAGCACACGAGAGGCGCGCACAGGCATGGGTCGAACCCATCCACGACGCACAGGGCAAGGCAGTTAGGCGCACACCCGTGGTGGCAAGGAACGCTCCGACGCGGGCACAAGTGGCCCTAGCCGCAACGGCGAGGCATCGACGCGCCATGACCCGAGCATGTGTGCATACGTAGGAGCAGATCTTCCTGTCCGCGACGCACGAGCGTGGGACGACAGCTAAATGGCCTACTCCGATAGCTACACACAGGCGCTGCACGCAGGAACACACACGATGTCCCGCGTCGTGTCGGCGCCATGGACTCTACTCGAAGGTCGGTTGGCACAGTTTTACGTCGTGGACAGAAGCTCCAAAGAGTGGCCATGGCAGGGTTGGACTAGGGGCTCAGTTTCCTTACCGCGGTTGGCTTGGCGATGAGTAGACGGACATGTCTCGAGGTAGGGGAAGCAGAGGTGGCATCAGACGGCACGGCGTCGTGGTACGGCGGCATAGGTCTTGGCGTTGGTTCTTGGCGGCGTCCTTGCGCATTCGCAGCACAGCTCCGCTCCTAGGCTTGCGGCCTCCTCCTAGGACCGGCGACAACTTCTCCTTCTATAGCTCCAACGCATTCTCCCACCTCCTCCTCAGCTCCAGCCTCCCCTCCTCGACCCTCTCTCACGGTCCCTCAGCGGCGGCGGAAAGGGGAAAAACCCCAAGTTGAACTAGGGTTTCCCGGTCGACGCGTGGGCTATTTGTAGTGACAACTAGGCTAGGGTTTGGCACGGGTGGCGGATTACACCAGCCGGGATGGATTGGCCCGGCGCGGCTCTCTTCCTCTCACTTGTGGGCGCTCCGGCACCCGACAGGGTCATGCGAGGTGCGTGACCCGGGGTCCACCGGCTGCGTCCAGGTGAGCGTCGAGGCACTGGCAGCCTCACCCTGGGCTTCTTGGCGCACACACTGGTGGGAGGAAGAGGACCAGAGCTCATGCGCCGGTCGCGCCGCGGCCCTTCCTCCCTCAAGCGGATCAGAACAGAGAGGAAAAGGGAAAGCCGACAGGTGGGCTCCAGTTGTCAATGACCCAGCGGCGGCAGTCCCACTTGACAGTGGCATGGCGCGGTTGGCTTCACTAGGCCGGGCTGGCTGTGTAAATTAGGCCCCTGCGCGGGTGCTTCCACGCGCTGACTGGGCCGGCTCGGATTGCCTGGGCCGAACAGGCCTTTTCTATTTATTGACTTTCCTGATTTGTTATTCCTTTTTATTTGTTTTGATTTGAATTCAATTTGAGGATTTGATTTGAATTAGCACTCAAGTATAGATCCAAGTAAGAGCCAAATAGATGATGCATTAAATATCACAAGATATAATCATAAGGTAAAATTACTTGACTACAATAAGCTATTATTTTATACATCTTTTTAATTAACTAACCCTATTTAGTAGGTTACATGCAATGCACAAGCAATCTTTAAGACGAAATTTTTAAATAGTGATTTTTGGATTACAAAATTTTGGGTTGTTACATGTATTCTATTCTATCGATCAGTTAAAACAAAAGTTTACTGCTGTATTCGTACGTCGGTAACTCAGTTGAAGACACCACCATGTGGGACCAAGAAAAAGAGCCTATAGGTTTTTTCCTGCGGCAAAAGGATAAAAGCAGTCAAGATTACTTGACGCGCGCCCTACGATAAACACTAGAAGCCAAAATACTTATTTAGCAATCAAGAAACCCTACCCTATAAACAGCACCCTGGCTATACGCTGCTAGCCATCAACCATATACTAGCCTTCTTACACACATCCACTCATACACTATATACACTAACACACGTACACATACAACCATTTCCTGTATACACGCTTATAGTACTAATCCATATTAGTATACTACTTGTGTACTATAGCTAAGCTACATTTCTAGTATAGCGTAGATATTTTGTCAATTATATTTTTGGTTTCTAGCGTCTACTTAGCAATTGGTTTTCTTAATAAGAGGCAAACCCCGTTAGCACCCTAGTTATTTTGGTAAGTCGTATGCCTATTTTTATAGTACATTTTAATATTATTAGATTGTACGTATTTAATTCTTAGAGTTGTATTGCTCATTTATTTTCATGATTTAATTTTAGTATTATGTTCTATTTATATATGCTTTTATGTTCGTCATATTGAGTTGAAATAAACATACTTATTCATTAGTCAAGACTAAATATCGCCAATCTCTAGTTTGGTAATTTTACCATCAAAGTGGTAGTGACGTGAAAAATTGATATTATTTTAACGGGGAATACTAGTGAAAGACCTAGTCATGATACCGGATGGTTATTGAAATACATAATATGTATTCAATTCACCAATATGGTGTGCCACGTGCAACTGAAAGTATCAATAATGATTATCCACGTGAAAGCTCTGATCTTGTTGTATGGTGTTATGATGCATTTGACAATCACTCCATAGTTAAAAAATAATAATAATCATCATCAAAAAATTCAGAAACACGTACTTATAAAGACTATTCTTTAATTATTTTTTACTGAGTATTTTATACTCATACTTGCTTTGGGCGTTACTTAACGCAGAATCCGATGTTCATGTTGAAGGCATCGCCAACTAGGAATAAAGACCAGGGGAGTTTATTTTCTTTGTAAATAAATAAATAAATTGTACTCATAATTATGTATAATACAATAGTTTGATATAAATGAAGCTTCCGCTAATTACTCTGCTTACTACTAGGATTATTGATGTAAATTTTAGCCTTAACATGTTGCTAATCCATAAGTGTGTGGCGGCTATCACGTGGGCCCTGTCTGAGGCATGAGAAGCAAGGCCACCACGTCTCCCTTTACCAGGTAGACAACACATAATGCGAAAAAAATTCCCACCCTTGGCCTCCCACTACTCCCCAGCTCACCAGGTAACTACCAGACTATTCACGTAGATTCTAGATAAGTGCTACCTCATGCAATGTCAAGTGGTTGTACTATAAAGAATTAGCCAATATGAAACAACAACTCGGTCCTTTGCACTAGTTACGGAGGACTTTGACCTGCTCGTACAGAGCGACCACGTCCCAATCTTTCTTCCAAAAGGGCCTATCCACACTGAAAAAACCGTGGCAATGACACTCAAAATCAGCCCTACTCTAAGGTCATGTAGCCGACCGAAGTCATTCACTATAATTTTTTTTCTTTTTCCAAAGACCTTTTCAAAAAATCACATACCCAACCATTTCTGAATCTTTGCATAAAAATGTTTGGTAAGAGAGTACTTGTATCATTCCCTAAGAATACTAATTCCAGTTTTGTTCGTGGTGGCCATCGTACCATGTTTTCCTTACAACAATACAATATGCAATATTTTAAACTAGCAGGCTTAAGGTTGTGTTTATAAAACTGGGTAATTTATGCATCAAATGATGATCCAATAGACTTTTCGTTGCTTTGTTTTGTCAATAGACAAGACCTAGGAAAGGTGTGTTAGGAACTTGCTTCATGCACCAGGTCAAGGCTCCTTGAAAACAGGTCGACCAAACACTCTGGAAAAACCTACGCACACAAAACAAGAAAGCACTTAAACCTAGGGACAAAATAAGCTCAACGGGTTTGAAAATATTTTAGATAGATAGAGCTCAGATTTTTAAAGAATTTAGGAAGAGGAATCATTGAGAATGAAGGCAACATGGAGGAGTTGTCCCCCATTGATGCCAAATGCTAATTGGCGCCCCAAGCGTTAGAATGGAAATGCTAATAGCCACCATTGATGTCCCCTAAGCGTTGTCCGCTTTATTCATCACTTTATACAGTTTAGGGCATCTTAGTGTATGTATTGAAACACCCCTGTCCTCACAAGGAACCAAATGTGCCTATTACCACTCCCAGGAGGCTGGTAACCACATTCTTACATCAAATAAATGCAAATCTTCCTTATCGGGATAGACCGAAAACCATGGTGATCAACTCTACAAGCTGAAACACCGCACACAACACTGTACAAAAGAGCCGTGAAAGATAGAGGCGATCAGGAGGCGAAACCATGGCGACAGGATCTACCCACCACTGCCTCGACTGAAGATCATCGCTTGAGCTCATCGGTGGGACGTCCTGCGTCACCACTACATTTGTTTCATTGGGGTTCTACGAACTGTCGGCACAGAAGTCACTTCCCAAGGGTGTTATCATTGCCCGACCCATCTAGGTTTGGGGAGTGGATTTTAACAGGGTTGGAGCTGTGTTCAATCCATGTTATATCTTATCGTTTGACTCCGTTCGAAAAGGCAAACGCGGCAAGGGATACCTAAACCCGGGTCCTAGCGGCTGACTTTAGGGTTTCTCTGCTTCTCCTGCGGTTTGCATCTGTTAGCGTGGTCGCTCTAGATCGTTTTGTGGCAGTGGGGGTAACAAGGGATTTCCAGTGAGAAAATTGCCCACCCGAAGCCAATACCAGACGCATCTAGGGCTATCCACGAATAACCGATGGCGGGGGTAGCAGAGATTGAGATGAAGAGGAAAGAAGATGGGAGGAAGATGGAGGAGAGGGCGATGGAGGGGTAGGAATCTGCTGCAGAAGGTGGTGATGTGGCGGCAGGAGACGATGCAATGAATGAGAACAATCTGCAGATGGAGCGGGGCTTAGTGCTGCACGGAGATCACAAGACGGCCAGCGAGGAAGCTAATGCGGATGATGATGATGGGTACGAGTTTGGAGAGGATGAGCAGGCTGAGGTAACAATCAGTAAGTGGGTAGCCATTGCTAGATATTATTCATCGCAATACTTCAGCGTCAAGAACATGTTCGCAGAGATGAGTGTTGCTTGGGGCCTGAGATCACCGGTGGGTGTGAGAACCATCGGTGACAATAAGTTCCTGATTGAGTTTGAGGATGAGGGCAGCTTCAGCTATGTCACCAAAGGGGGGCCATGGAGGTACAAGGGTGATGCTCTAATAGAGGTTCCTTATGATGGTGAATGCCGCCTATCCGAGGTGCAGATCGAAGCTATACCTATGTGGATTCGAATCTACAACATTCCGCTGGGTATGCTGACCACTGGTTTTGTGTGAGCATTGAGCTCAAATATTGGTGATGTGATGGAAATTGGGGAGACAATTCTGGATTTCAAGAGAGTTCGCATTAATATTGCTCTTGAGAAGCCCTAGTGCCTAACGTGCAAATCAAGGTGAAAGGTAAAGGGATAATGAGTTTTGTGGTAAAGTATGGGAACATCCCATATTTCTGCTTTACCTATGGGAGGATTGGGCATGCGGTGCGGGATTGACCTGATGGAGATAGAAGGGCGGAGGGTGTCAATTTTAGATCGGAGACTGAGGGCATCTCCGTACAAAAAGGAGCTTAGCAAGAGACTGAATGTCCCTGCGAACGTACCCAGCATGAGACATTCACTGAATTTTAGTGGAGGCCAACTGGAAAGAGCCAGATCGACCTCGTGTAACTCACGGTGGCTAGCTAGGCAGAATCAGCAAGAACCAAAGGGAAAGGCTTACAGCGAGCAGAAGAGGGGGCGTGGGAGCCTGGAGGAGGATTTTATCGGCGAGAATGCTAATAGTGTGCCGATAGCTGTGGAGTCAGAGTTGGCGAAGGGGGTGAATAACATGGTGGTGGAAGAGCATAAGTTGGATCTTAATACTAAACCATACGTGAGCTCATCAGAGTAGGGGAGTCTCTGGGTTAGACTCTTTCATTGACACTAGTGACAGCTCACTTGGAGGTATGGCTGCAGCCAATGTGAAGAAGCCAAGTGGTTGGATGGAAGGGCTGATGGTGGGCACTAGCCGTGGAAAAGAGGCAGCGGCAGGTACACTCAAGGAAGGCAAGACAGGGAAGAAAAGTATCCGTGTCACAAAAGATATTGATAAAAGCCGCAAAGCTCGCAAGTCAATCAAGGAAGGGATTGTGGGATCCATTCGAGAGCTATAACTCATAGGCCTAGAAGATGCTGCATATCCTCCTGCCGGCGCCTCGGGTGGGACTATGGGATGCAACCTGTATGCTCTGAAGCGTTTGAGGCTACTGCAAGCATGGAGGAGGAGACGCCTGATGGGCCGTCGGCTATGACCACCAGAGAAGGAGAGTCTCTGGCTAAGAAGGCAAAGGTGTGGGTTGAGAAAAACAGTACCCTGACGGGAGCTCATGGAGAGCCCCGTCAGGAGCAATGAATGCCCTAGCTTGGAACTGTCGGGGGCTGGGGTACTCCTGTATAGTTCGTGAATTGTGGGGCTTTGTTTGCGTGTATCACCCCAAGTTGGTCTTTCTTTCAGAAACCAGGATGAGTGCTGATAGGGCATGAAATCTTGTGTGGCGTCTAGGGCTTCATAATTCCCTAGCTATTAGCAGTGTGGGTCTTAGTGGTGGCCTTGCCTTATACTGAGACGAGGCAGTCAGTGTCACTTTGTTAGGACAAGGTCTTCGTTTCTTTGATGTCTTGATAAAAGAGAGCCCAGGACCAGGACTCCTGGCGGGCCACGTTTGTGTATGGTGAGCCTCAGGTAGAAAATAGGAAGGATATGTGGGATTTGCTGCAGAACTTAAATGATAGCTGGGATGGTCCTTAGTTAGTTATGGGAGATTTTAATGAGGCCATGTGGCAGTATGAATATTTTTTTGAAACATAGAGGTCGGAGAGACAGATGCTAGATTTTAGAGAGGTCCTTAGCCATTGCGACCTCCATGATCTGGGCTTCACGGGGCTACCTTGGATCTACAATAATAATCAAGGTGGGCGGCGCAATGTGAGAGTTTTCTCACATTAATTCTTGCCAATGTGAGGCAATCACTCCACTGTTGACAATCACTCATCACTCCAGAGGCAATGGAGTCAGTCCATTGGCTCTCAATCTCCCCCTTGATGAGTGCATTGTCAACACCTTCAACCTGTAACCTGAAATAGAACAAACACAAAAAGAAAAGTGTAAAACCGAAAAGAAAGAAGAAAAACAAGAAGTTGCTCAAGATGCCCAAAAGCCAAATACAAGCAGAAAAGGCAAATTGAGACAACAAAAACAAAGCCAAAGATCGACCCCCTAAGACAAGGGAAACCTGCTCAACGCAGCCGATCAAACTAAAGCATGACCCCTCAAGAAAGAGGCAAACTGGCTCAACACAGTCATGCTAAGGCAAAACATTGGCTCCTCTAGAAAGAGGCAAAAGGCTCAATGCACCGATGCAAGAGCATGCTAAAAGCTCAAACTCCCCCTCAACTTGATCTCTACAGAGTCCTCCCCCTTGGTCTAGCATCTCTCTCTCTCCTCATGGGTCAACATCTTGGTATCTCTCTCCCCCTTGTTGAGAATGGACACATCAAGGGTTCATAGAACTCAACTCCCCCTGAAATGGACAACTCCCCCTCAAAAGATGCCATGAAATGCAGGAAGTGTACCATGAAGAGCTCAACAGGGATGAAAAGCTAGTAAATACGAGTTGTAGCATACAGAGCAAGTGAGGGCAAGGAAGCATGCAAACAAGCTCAATTGAATCTATCTTATATAGATTAAGAGCATGTTTGTCAGAGTTGTTGAAAAGAAAGCACCACCAACATGAAAAGCATCTAGCAAGATAGGCAAGAACAGCAAGATGCTATCAAAACATACAAGGTGAGCAATAGGCCATAAGCAATTTAGAGACTTGCAGATTTTAGATTTAGCAATTTTTAACTTCTAGCAAATCAGATCATATGCCAGGGGTTATTCACTTGTTTTTGCCACTTCTTACCAACCAATGCCAAGCCTAGGTACAGAAAACCATCAGAAGCTTAAGACAAGGTTTTGGTCATAGACAGCCTAGTCCAAGTTCATGCCAAGGTGCAAAGGCAAGCTATCTCAATCTAGATCAGTGTGACAAGTGAACCCACCTGGATCTTTTCAATCTAGCTCATAGGACACCATTTTGTAAACAACATTCATTCAGATTTCAGATTTGGGCAAGGTGCCATAAATGCTTAGGCATCAGTGTAACAAAGGCATACGACTAGCATATCCAAGCATGAAAAGATAGCATAGCATTCAACATTCCTACACATGCTAGGTAGCCAAGTCAAGTGGTGATCATGATTTTTGATTTTCATGAAACAAAAATTACTTAGCTCACAAATGATATTAGACAGATTCAAAGAGCTTAGCCAACCATGATCATGCAAGCAACTGTACAATCTAGCACAAGCAAGTACTAACTCGTCATACCAGAAGAGCTCTAGTGCTAGTGTAAGTGAACATGCATATGTTACAATGCAATGCATGGTATGATACAAAATGCAAGAAAAGCAAAGAAAAAGCAAAACAAAAACCTAAACTACACCAAAGTTACCCCAACCTAAAAGGGGTAACAAACACCAAGCTCCCCGCGCAAGCAAGCAAATACGCTAAGGTCTAAGGGCTTGGTGAAGATATCGGCCAACTGGTTCTCAGTCTCTACATGGATCAAGTCTATATCTCCCTTCTCATAGTGATCTCTCAAGAAGTGAAACCTCACGTCTATGTGTTTGGTTCTGGAGTGCAGGACGGGGTTCTTAGCTACAGAAATAGCAGAAGTAGAGTCTACTAGGAGAGGGATCTTCCTAAAACTGAGACCAAAGTCGCTCAAGGTGGACTTCATACAAAGTAGCTGGGAGCAGCAACTAGCAGCAGCAATGTATTCAGCTTCTGTAGTGGAAGTGGCTACGCTAGATTGCTTGCGTGAGGACCAAGAGACAAGAGAAGAACCGAGAAACTGGCAGGTGCCGGAAGTAGACTTGCGCTCCAGCCGACAACCCGCAAAGTCAGCATCCGAATACCCTCTGAGAGAGAGCAACGAAGCTGAAGAGAACCAAAGACCAAGCTCAGGAGTGTATTTCAGGTACCTGAAGATGCGCTTCACCGCTTGATGATGTGATAGCCTTGTTGAGGCCTGAAAACGCGCACAAAGGCATACCGCGAACTGAATGTCCGGCCTGGTCGCCGTCAGGTACAGAAGTGAGCCGATCATCCCTCGGTACTCTCTTTGGTCCACCACCTCCCCTTCTTCATCAGCATCAAGAGCCGTCTGTGTTGACATGGGAGTCGCCATCCATCTACTGCATTTTGAAGCTTTTAGAGGCAGCAAAGGCAAGCAGAATCCTAATAGCCACTAAATGAGCTACAGGAGCAAAGGTTTCCTCATAATCTATCCCCTCCTTCTGACAGAAACCCTGGGCTACCAACCTCGCTTTTGTTCCTCACAACCATCCCATCCTCACCCTGTTTGTTCTTGAAAACCCACTTGGTTCCTATAGGGTGGCAGTTTGGTGGAGGTTCAACTAAATCCTAGACAAGGTTTCTGTCAAAGTTCTCCAACTCCTCATGCATGGTGTTCACCCAACTAGGATCAGATAATGCATGTGACACATCCCGGGGTTCGAAAGAAGCAACAAATGCGGAGTGACAGAAAAAGGCTAGAGAGTTAACCGAAGAGTATGTGACACGCTGGTGTAGATCTCCAATCATCCTGTCTGGAGGGTGATCCCGCTGGACCTGCAGAGATGGAACAATCTCAGAGGTCACCTCCCCTGCGTCCTCAGCGGGGCCAACCTCTGCTCGAGCTTGCGGTCGGGGGAGTGAGGAGGAAGCCGTAGGCAAGGGTCCTCCTTCATCTTCAGAGCTCGTAGTAGAGGGGGCAGGAGCTGCAGCCGGAGCAGTGGCTCTTGCATCACCAGTATCTACTTTGCCTTCCTCATCTTCAAAGATGGGAGTGCCTTCTTCATCATCACCTGAAAGCTCAAATGCAGGGGTTGTGCAAGGCATAGATTCATCAAAGGAAACTTCACAGGTCTCAACCACTTGTCTAGTGTCAAGAATCCATACTCTATATGCCCTAGAGCTAGAGGCGTACCCAAGAAAAATACCATCCAAGCAGCGAGATTCAAAATTGTCCAAATGCCCCCCCTTTTTGAGCACAAAGCATCTGCAGCCAAATGCACGCAGCTGCTTGACGCTAGGCTGCCTACCAAACCGTAGCTCGTACGAAGTCTTCCCTAAGAAAGCTCGTAGGAAGATATGGTTGGCAAAGTAACAGGCCGTATTCAAAGCCTCAGCCCAAAAGTGTCGCGGAGTCCTATGCTCATCAAGCATCGTCCGCGCTATTTCTACAAGTGTGCAGTTCTTTCATTCCACAACACCATTCTGGGGTGGGGTATAAGGAGATGAGAAATGGTGATCAAGACCAAGGTCACGACAAAAGGTTTCAAAACGAGAGTTACGAAATTCTCCGCCATTGTCGCTGCGGATAGCCCTCATGGCTTTATGACTCTCATTCCTTAACCTCAAGACCAGATCCCGAACAAAACCAAAAGCTTCATCTTTGAATTCCATGAAGCACACCAACGAATAGCGAGAAATGTCATCCACAATTACAAGCACATACCACTTCCCACTGACCGACTGTACCCGAGCAGGACCAACCGTGTCCATATGTAGCAGCTCACCCAGGTAAGAGGTCATCACCTGATTGACAGGTGCATGAGAAGCGGCAACCATCTTGCCATGACGATAGGGGTGGCATACTAAGTCCTTTTCTGCTTTCAAATCGGGCAATCCTCGGATCAGACCCATCGAGCTCAACCTGGCTAGCAGATCAAAACTCAAATGGCCAAGCCTCCTATGCCACTTTCAAATATCAGCAGAAGGACTAGCAACCAAACACCGAGGAGGGCCAGAAATAGATGCAAGATCAACCTTAACATCCTGCCCATAGGGAAAAATCCGACAAACAAGGTTTTCCTTAGCATCAAGTACACAAGAAGAACCCTCCTTAAAACGAACCTCAAACCCTTCCTTGAGAAGTTGTGAAACAGAAACCAAATTGAACCCCAAATTCCTCACCAAAGCAACTTCTCTCAGGGAAAGCTTGTCAGAAAGAGCAACAGAACCAACACCCAACACTTTACCTTGTCCATTATCCCCAAATGTGATGTACTCCTTGGTGCTCACGGCGTTGAGGCTGGAGAACCATCTGCGGTGCCCTGTCATGTGCCTAGACCAGCCGGAGTCCATGATCCATATGTCCTCCAGGCCTCGATCCTGCAAAATCAAGGAAAGTGAGAGTGAGCAAACGGTCCGGCACTGGTGTTAGTGGTTAACTGCTGAACTTGTGCCGAGCCATCTGCTCAAAAGTGGGGTAAGCACAGTCAAAGTAAGCATCACGTCTACCTAGGTACCCATGACCTCTAAAGCATGAGCTCTCAAACCCTCTACCTCCAAAGCCTCGGTCAGAAGATCCATAGCCACGCTGAAAATGACTAAGAGCTCGACCGGGAAAGTGTCTCTCTCCACTAGGAGCACGGGCTTGAATGCCGCCTCCTCTCTCATCAGCAAAGCAGTCTCTCTTCTCACCGCGATGGGGAGGATCCTCCCTACCACCCTGATAGAACTGATCCTGGTTCCCCTAGGCTCTCTTCTGCCTCTCAACTCGCTTCCTCCTGAAGCAAAACTCCTCCAAGTGGCCATTCCGCTGGCAAAAGTCATAGTGGTAGATAGGCATCTTGGGAGGGGGGTTAGGCTGAGCCTTGGGCTTAGGTCGAGTACCCTTGAGTGGAACAGGCTGCTGGACTCTCTCCTTGCTCACTGGAGGCTTGAGAATCTCAGTCACTACTCTGTCCAGCTTAGCCTATGAGGGCTTGGGCGTCCAGAACTGCTTCTTTGGGGCAGCCTTGGGAGGCTCGTGGTAAACCCCATCAACAGTTGGGCTAGGCTGAGGGGAGGCAGTCTTACGCTTAATTGGGGAACTCTTCTTCTCACACAAAGTACTGCACTCTCCTAACCCAAGTCCACTCATGTCACCCTCAGCTCTCTTGGTGCTCTCCAAGATCATCCTAAGTTGGGGCCCTCTAGCATACATCCAACTGAGCACCTCTCTCAACCGGTTGTTCTCATCAACCAAAGTTTGTTTCTCCTCTCTCAGATCCTCTAGAACTAAAGTCTGGGCAGCACAAGTGGGGCAGTCTAGAGAGGGAATAGGGGAAGCAGACTTCTCTAACTTCTTAATGGTGGCATCCCTATCCACCAACATCAACCTCAGAGTGAGACAGTTCTCACAAGTGTCAGGGGGTGATGAAAGCACCTCAAGGTCAGCTCTCAACTGCACAAGCTCACTCTCCAAGGTAGGACAAACCATGCACGCACCCAAAAGCAAGGGTCTAGCCCTAAGCTTGTCCAACTCCTTGAGCTGTCCCTCACACCTCACTTTCAGCTCAGCTATGTCAACAGCTAGGTGGGGGCACATCTCACATTCAGGCACATCACTCAAAATAGGCTCACCCAGTTTAGACTGGAGCTTGCCTAACTCTACCTTCAGCGTATCCATCTCCTCTACCTGATGAGCATACTTGCTCTTTTGCTCACAGAGATCTCTCATCAAAGTCTCACTGGTAGGGCACTCAAGCTCACTAGGCTAGGCTGGCATACTCTTCAGCCTCTCTATCTCAGCTACAGCATCAGCCAACTTGGCTTTCTGCTTCTGCAGCTTCTTGGCTGCCTTCTCCAACAACCTATCCTGGGCTTTCAACTCATGACTATTTGCCTCCAACATCTCAAGAATTTCAGCTTGCTCAGGAGTTACCTCTTCATCGGAGGAGTCGTTGTCGTTGCCCTTGTCGTCCTTGTCCTCAAGCGCCATGGAGCAAAAGGATCTTCAGTGCATCTTGTGCTTGTGCTTGGACTTGGTGGAGACGAAGAAGAGTCCAGCTGGACCGCCTTGGTCCCTCCTCTTGTCCCGCTTGGTGACGATCTCCTCATCGCTTGAGCTTGATGAAGACGAGGAGGAGGAAGACGATCTGCCGCACAGACCACCAAGCTCGGCGAAGAAGGCCTTGTCACACTTCCGGTTGTCCTTCTGGTAGCTCTTGAAAGCCTTCCGGAAGTTCTTGATCTTGCCGGAGCGGTACTTGGTGTGGTCACACATGCCGTAGTTGTGCTTGCCGGAGTGGTACTTGTTGGTTTCGTGGGAGTGGCTCTTGCCCTTCTTGTAGTAGTCGTTCTGCTTGTTCGGGCATTCGGCGATGAAGTGGCCGACCTCTCCGCACTCGAAGCACTTGGCCTCTCGCCCCTCTTCTTGCTCATCCGGTTGTCATAGGTGCGCTAAAAGCGGCTAGACACCAGGCAAAGCTCATTATCCCCAAGTGACGCCAACTGCTCCTCTGTAACAGACATAAGAGCGTAAAACGAAAAGTTGTGAAGCTGAGGGTTAGAAATGGCCTCACTGGAGGGAGAAGCCAAGGCTAGGCTCTTGGAGCCAGTACAAGCGAGAGAATCCCTCAACTTGTAATCCACCTCTGTGGCCTTGAGTTTGCTGTAAAGAGTCTCCACTCCAATTGTGTCATAGGCCTCAGACTCGATGATCAAGTTAACCTTGATCTCCCATACCTTCCTGTCCAACGCATACAGCAACTTGACAGCCTGCTGATGGTCGGTGTATGGGATCCTCTCAGGGCTGGAGTTAATGCGCAACTTGTTGATGATCGATTGAAAACGACCAAACAAGTCATTGATGGACTCACCAGGCTTCTGAACGAAATTTTCATATTCACGCCTGTAAGTCTCAACAAGACACCCCTTGATAGTAGCAGTGCCCTCATGATGTGCACTCAGCAGGGACCAGATCTGACGGGCAGTCTCAAGGCGGCTCACTTTCTCATAATCAACTGGACCAAGTCCTGAGAAGAGGAAGTTAACAGCTTTGGCATTCGCCTCATGCTGAGCCACAATTGCTGGGGTGGTGCGCTGAGCAACTGGAAGCCCCACAAAGTTCGTACTCTGAGTAGCATCCCATATGTCTTGGGCCTGGCCAAGCACGAAAGCTCTCATCCTACCCTTCCAATAGGAGTAGCCATCGGAACCAAGGACCAGAATCTTCCCGGAGTGAGTCATAGTCGCTACTGGTTTCTCACCGGTAAAGGTGTGAAGAAACCTAATCGGCTCTGATACCAATTGTAGTACCGAGACGTGCGACTAGAGGGGGGGTGAATAGGAGCACATGAAAACTCAAAAACACAACCCCTAAGTGGATGCTCTGCAAAGCTCAAGAGATACCGAAACTAAGCACCGTCCACTGAACAAATACGTGCCTAGGAGCGCAAGGGTGCCGTCCACTGTGAGGATATGCACCAATGCAAGAAAACTCAAGATCCGACCAAGAATGACACCGGGGCAACGAACTTTGCAAAAAGCGCCACAAGACACTCACTGCACCGAGGTGCGTCTCGCTGACTCACAGCAAGCAAAGAAAATAGTCTTAAAGGGGGAATGCAGAAATCCGAAGCAAAAACACAGCGGAAAAACCAAAATGGGAAAAACACTGCAGCTTCCTGGCAGGACCGGACTGTCCGGTGGGACCGGACTATCCGGTGCCTGCTGCCGGAGTGTCCTGGTGGCACGGCCCGGGCAGAGCCTCACACCGGACTGTTTGGTGGGCGCTGTCGGACTATTCGGTGGAACCGGACTATCCGGTGGCCTCTGCCGAACTGTCCGGTAGAGTTGCAGACAGGGGGTTTTGCAACCCAAACCAGACCAAATCTTGTCCAATCTTCACGAAATTTTGCACAGGCTATCTGGACCCTATTCCAAAGCTTTTCCCTAAAAGATCAACACAAAGTGACCATGGAATCAGCAGGAATTTCAGATCTCGTGAAATGACAATCTTTGGGCAAGAAAGGGGAAAACACAAAAGAGGCTTGCTCGTGGCAATCCAGCAGGGTTGAGATGAACTAAGTCATGATCTCCATGTCCTAGCAAGTCCAAAACATCAGTGAACGAAAGGATCCAAGCTTGGCCAAAGCAAACACCCAAAAAGCCAAGGATTGAACCCAAAAACCAAAGAGAGAGGGGGAGGAGAAGAACACAAGGTTGCTTCATGAATTTGCTTCGATTAAGTGCCCAAGAAGGGTCTACAGATTCAGGATACAAGCGGAAATTCATCCCAAGCATCCACCCTCACCTTCCCTCAAGATTAGGAGGCTAAATCCTAGTCTAACCTCCCAAACAATAGCGCTCAAAGCTTAATGACGAAAATCACCAAGTGAAGACTAATCCTAGCAGCCAAGAGCTCTTCTAATGACCTGCCTTAGGCCTATTTATACCCGAGTGCTATTTAGACAGTTTTGCACTTAGGTCCCTACAACTAGACAAACCCTAAGGACTCAAACGAAAGATTATAGGATATTTCGGGACGGACGACCACGATGTAGTTTTGATTTTCGTAAGTTCCATGCAATCCTCGGATGTTCTCCACGTGGCCCATAGTCCAATCGGTGATCCACCCCCGGTTTTGAAGTCAGAAACCGGGAAACTTTAGGAAGTCTCCGCCTGGGCCGAATTTGGCCCATCTTCTCTATCTTGGCGAGTCGTGGCCCAACTCACCAAGGCTAGGGTAGCTTGGGTGGCGGTTTTGAGCCGAAGCCGCCAAAGCCTCCCTCGCACGCCTTCACGCCACGCATTCGGGTTGGAGCACCGCGGTGGCGCCCGGCATCCCCTGTCCATCGGGGCAGCCTCCTAGTCTTTCGGCGGACTTACTTCTGCCGTCGCCGTGCTGCTCCTCCGTGTACCGAACTCCCATGGCCGACAGACGCCGAGCATGCCTCCAATACTTCGGAGGACTTTCTGCTACCTCCAGTCCATCGGAGGGCCTTCTGTCCATCGGAGGTCTTGTGCCCAAGTCCTTCTGGGTCTTGCTACTGTTGACAATCACTCATTACTCCAGAGGCAATGGAGTCGGTTCATTGGCTCTCACGGATTGACCCCACTCAGCTTGTCGGCCTGCCATACAAATTCAAACCTTTTGGTAAATACAAGACCCCAGATGAATCTTGGCGAGCAGAAGTTGAAAAAGCTATGTGTACCATGCTTGGTAACTATACTATTGCGGAATACAAGCGCCTGCATCGTGCTTTTGATGATAGGCCCAAGCTTCATCTGAATCGTGTGTTCGACGCCTTTGGCGTGAATTATCCCGACTATGAACATTTCGATGTTGATATCACTACTTCAAAAGTTAAAGTCCTGAAGCGCAAGGCTAAAGATACCACAAAGGTACCTGAAGCTGATGCTAAGGCTACCAGAAAAAGAGTCAAAATTTGCGTGAAGAAACCTGGCCACCGAACTTTTAAGAAACCTACAGTGTTTGAACCTGTTAAAAGCTCTCTAAAGATAGCTTGCGCTGAAAGCATTGGGAAGGCAGGGGATCAAGATCCCAATGTTTCAGAAGCTACCCCTTCATCTCGAGGAATGACTTCTGAAGCAAACAGAATGATACATTCGATGGTTGGCCGCTTCGGCCCCTCTCATGCTTTGAGCCCTCTTGGCTCCCATGTCATGAAATTTGTTAACAAGGCTTGGTCTCCTGATGCCTCTATTATGGAATCCGAAGGTGTTCCCCGAATTCTTGATCCGTTTGATATTTTACACGACAAGGATTCTACAGGTGTGTCACCCAAATACAAAGGCCCTGGCAATGATAGAAAGGAAATGGTTGATGTTGAACAACCACCCCATGACCATGGGATGGCAACCAATATGATGAACCCTGAGACAGAGGTTCCAAAGAAATCTCATGATTTAAAATCTAGTTCGAAAGAGTCTGCTTCTGAGGGGATCACCCAAGTTCTGACAGACCTTTGCACCAATTCTGCCCGCATTGATAATTCTTACAAGGCCGAAGACCTCAAATTTGAAAGTGCTTCCAAAGTGATGGATGTTGGCCTTATCCGAGTTTACGGCCCTAAAAACATTGATGCTGAAGAGAACAAAAGGTTACGTGACCTTACCAAAGATCTTGCTTATGACAGAGATAGCAACATCTTTGGCAGGGATAACTCAAAGTCCTTGCGGTGCTTAGGGTCCAAAGCTGAGATGAATGTGGCTGATGGGTTAGGGCGATCATTTTGCTTTCCAAATGCTGAAAAAGAACTGGTCTCTTTACCCACCGAAATACTAGCTGGACAACTTAATGCTATTTGCAGAAAAGTGTGTTTTATGCCTCCTTGTTTCTGGAACCTTCTCTTGTTTTTTTATTTGGTGATGAACTTGTTATGACTTTTTTTATTTTTTTTGTCATATTTGTAGGGACTTCTTCTTTTGAAAACTCTTTTGAAGAGACAAATATTAGATGACACACTGAAGAATGCCTAGATTGATGATCTTGGGCCCGAATTGGTGACATTGCTCGCCAACACGAAGCGAACGAGAAGATGGAGCGAGAGTCCCATGACCGGATTGTTCAAGGCTTGACTGATGAAGTAGTCCTCCAACGAACGAATGTCAAAAAACTTGAGGATAGAAACTCTGAGGTCGCTGTTGAGCTAGAGAAACAGACATCTGCTGCTTCGAAGGCGAGCAACCTTTTAGATCAAGAAAAGAAAGCTCGGCAAACTTCTGAAGATATGGTAGAAGTTTTGAAGAAAAGTGTTGAGCTACAAACACAAGAGTTGACAGAGCTTCGGGCTAGCATTACATCCAAAAATGAAGAACTTGTTGCTCTTCGTGCCGAGCTTGAATCCATTAAACTGAAGAAATCAGAAGAAGACAAAACCATTTTCAACAAGATTTCATCTTGCACTTCTGTTGTTCAGTCGGTTGTATCTAACACCGGGGCTCGTCTGTGGACCCAGAGATATGAAGAAGGTAACTCACTGGAAGCCTTGAAATGGATTGAAAAGGAGGTATCAGCAATACTTGAGCTGACAACTTCGTATGGGGGATATTGTGTTATGGCGAGTGCTAAAGCTATTTCCTCATCCCTTGAATCTCAAGGCTGCTCTCATGTTGACAAAGCTTCGACACCGAGTTTTTGCCTTTGCACCATTGACAAAGTGTTTTACTGCACTTGAGCTTCCGAGAATATTGGGCGTCGTGTTTACAGTTAGTTGTGGAAACATGGCCTTGAAACCAAGGTTTTAGAGCAGATTCGTGAACATCAGAGGGAGGTAACTTGTCACCTGGTGCTTTTACACTGTTCTCTCCTACTGCCCTTAGTACCTTCATTCTTTATCCTGCCTTATGATTATATATTTTTCCCTCTTTTTCTCTTCTTTATTTTTTCTTTTAGGCTGAGGAGGCGGCCTTGAAACGCATTGAAAAATGACACCCGATAACCAAGCCTCAATAAGCTACTAGGCCTAGAGACACCATTCAAGATGCTGGCAAAGCTCACAACACAGTTTCAAGGACTGATCCTTCGAAGTTAGATCACCTCACTAAGCCAGAGCAGCACCCGAGACCGAAGTCTCCAACAAACGAGCCCCCGAAGCCAAAATCTCTAGAGACTGAGCCTCCAAAGTTGCATTGTGATGCTTCGGAGGTGTAACCTTCAAACCTGGTTGTGTTGCCCATGCCTTCGCGTTACTTGGACTTGCTTACAAAGTACGCTTATTTTTCTTGTTGGGTACTAGGCATCTCTGGTTGACTCTACTCATGGCTTTTGTGGAACAATGACCGTGTATGTAGGTCATAGCCCCTCTGAGTTTGGACTAAACATTCTTAGCCATTTTCACATGGATCGCATTTTGGACACCGTCGTAGACAACATTATTGACAACATTGCCACAAATGCAATGTTGGAGGAGGACTAAAGCGGTTGTAATGTGTTTTGTATGCCTGTGGTATTTTCATGTGAACATTTTCAGCATGCATGGTTGCCGAGGAAGCCGAAGCTTTTACTATTACTCAGTTTTGCAAGACATGCGCTTGTGAGACTGATTTTTTGATTTTGCGATCTTTTTGATCCTCGAAGCTGATATTTCTATACATTATATCTCACACTAAGTCCCTTTTATGCAGTCGTTTCAAACCTGGAAACACACCTTTACGAAAATGGGATCAAACTAGCATGTTATATTACATAGTATGAAGTAAAACATACATGCAAATTTCGCTGATGGATTGAAGGAAGCTTCGGACATATTGAACGAACAGCGGGTGCATCCGCGATACAACAGTACGGCAAGTGTGTAAACCTTAGGTGCGCCATCACCTTGTCATGATGTCATCGACATCGTCTCATGGTGAGTAGCTAGTTTTGTAACACCAATGCCCTTATCACCTATTGCACACGCTTGGTTTGAAGATCCCGTGTGTGGCAGCTAGAGGGTCACGCACTGACACGTTACTGCTAGCGCATTTAGGTAACATCATCGCCAAATCCTCTGCCACCTACCTTCGGAGCATGTTGAGACTGGCCACTTGGTGAGGTGACGATGCAACCTATTCATTCCGTGGTTAACTCCGTTAGGAGCATCTCACGGCCTGATCCGTAGCCAGGATTATCCCGACGAAGGGGAAATATTAGGAGAATCTCGCGGCCTAAAATTATTCGTGATAGGCATGGAGTGACACCTATACGAAGATGCGCTTTGTCCATGGAAGACTTCATCTTCCAACACTTCTATCCACAGACTATGGAGGATTCTGGCTTTCTATGCTGAGAGGTGAGGTGGCACTAGCGACCTATTGGACGATGCTCTCACTGGAGTGAGTTTTGCAAATCTTGAATTGTGTTGCAATACTTGAGAAGGCACCAGGTTTCTATTTATAGTCACTGGCGGGTGACACGCTGGGCTGCCTATAAAGGGAATCCGATGCAATGTAATCATGCATGAACAGGATTGTAGCTATTGCTTTTGACTGATACACAGTTCTCTTTAGGAATTTGATGCTTCATAGTTTACGAATATATATTAAATTTTTTAAGATGCAACGTGTGCAACAAAAAGCTGAGAATCCGATGCCAATAGTCACCTATCATGGAATCCGATGCTCTTTTTATAATACTGTTTACCCACTATGACCTTAGTGGATTTCTGTGGTGTGCGCTGATGCATTTTTGCATGACGAGGGTCACTTTAATCAGAGCGCGCCTTTTTGCACACTTGTGAAGACGCAACGCTCTATTTGGTGCGTGTGATTTTGTTTACTTCATCAAATGTAGCTTCGGCGATATCCTTTGTCATTGAGCTAAAAACTCAATACGAAGTTTCGCCATGTCGTGAACAAAACATTATGGGGAAATCTGCTTCTCATTGATTCGAAGCTTGGTTACATGCAATTGCCCCATTAAAAAACCTTACGCCCCTTTTTGATTCGGCGTTTCCCCTGTAAGGAAAAAGGGTGCAGTGCCTTTTTGCTACTTTGTACAAAATGATAAATGAAAATCTATTCCTATGGGTAGTAGTGCCGAAGGTCGTTTATATACCACAACCTTGGCACTTCGTTGCCAAACATATCTTCAAGCCTATATGAACCTGGCCTATTTGATTCTTTTACCAGAAAAGGGCTGTCCCATTTACTTTGCAGCTTACCTGTTGTATCTGCGTTTGTAAGCATCTAGGCCCTTAGGTGAGTTTTAGTGATTGAATGACAAGCTTAATTGTTACTAATAAGCTCATGAGTGCAGGGTTATCGAGATGAACATCTTAGTTGCTCATTGAACCTCACATGATGGCTCCTATTTTATAAGGTTGATTCAAATTATGAGGACATGGCTTTCATTTGTATCTCGAAGGATAAGGACTCTTCTAGAGTCAAGGATCATGTGTGTTGGAGGATCCTTGCTTAGATAGGGCTCTTTAGTTTTTCTAGCGTCCGCACTATTAAGGGGGCTCAATGGTTGAAGCTTGATTTTGAGATATGCCAAGAGATGATGCACACACAAGATAAAAAGACTGTACGTTAGCAATGGTGCAAGCTAAACCAACTCAAGGAAATAGTAGTTCAAAGGATGGATCAACTCTCGTTGAAGAAGCAAAGATCAAAGCAAAATTACAAGGACCGTACGGTCCGGTCTAGATCAAGCTCCACGGAACGTACCATCTTATGAGAAGAGATATTTTTTTGGACGAAATGGTATGTTCATGCAAATCCATTGGAAAAGATGGTCCGATTTAGTGGAAGTGTACCATTCCACGGACCAAAGAAGTAAGGTACGTACTTGGTTGGAAATTCAGTTGGCAATCAACCGTACAGTACGGTCTGTGAAGACCATCCATGGAACGTCCTAAGAAAGCCGAAGGTATGCACATGGCTTGGAACTCAGTGGACAATGGACCGTATAGTACGGTTTGGGTAAACCGTACCAAACATCGGACCATGAAACCCGAGGGTATGCACTTTGAATGGAACTCAGTGGCCAATGGACCGTATTGTACGGTTTGAGTAAACCGTACCAAACACCAGACCATGAAACCCGAGGGTATGCACTTTGAATGGAACTCAGTTGATTGTGGACCGTATAGTATGGTTTGAGTAAACCATACTGAACATCGGACCATAGTACAGTGACACAGGCATTCAGTGACCGTTTGAAAAGAGAGTGGACCGTATAGTCCGGTCCTCACAAAAAGTATAGACCGTATGATACGATCTACACTGCGTCAGCCAGGCTTCTTTTGCAACAGCTCTCTTCATTTGAGGGCTATATATATGGGCTCCCCAAGATCATTTGGTGCTCTTTGACACTTCAGAAACAGCATACACTCAGTGAGCCACTTGTGGTTCACTCTTTGCTCCATACACTTACATATTCACACTTTGAGAGCATGTTCAAGGTCAAGGCTTGTGTGCATCCATCTTGGTGAGGATCAAGATCAAGTGAAGACCAGAGGCTTTTTACTCTTGGTGTTTGGTAGCACCTAGTCAGACTTGGTGACCGGGGTGCGTTCTCAGAGCTTGCCAAGGAGTTGTGGAAGCCCGAAGAACAAAGGTGTACAAGGCTTGAGCTCCACCATGTCGGGATGGCGAACGGAGATTCTTACTGAGCGCCCACCTGCATGGGAGGCGGCAAAACACTCTAGGGTGTGTCACAACCTGGACTAGGGGAGGGTGCCAAACCTCTGACACCACAGAAAAAATTCGGTTGTCTCTTCCCCTTGTTCCTCTACTTGATGTTGTCTCTTTCTTGCTTGTTTTTATGGATTGCATCTAGTAGTCACCATGCTTAGTTTACTCTTGGCTAGTATCACCCTTGCTTTGATCATATGTGTGGTTACTAGCATGAGTAGGTTCATTTCTACCACTAGCATGAGTTGGGTTGTTCCTATTACCAGCATGAGTAGGTGTGATCTTTCTAGTTGATTAGTGTAGTTTTCGCTTAGTGGGTGAAGTGGGCTAATTGGTAGATTCATTAGGGCAAGGACCTTTTTTATTAGAGTTTAAAATTAGCCCAATTCACCCCCCTCTTGGGCATCCAATCCTTACAAGTGGTATCAGAGCCTCGTTGCTCATTGGATCAGTAAGCTTCACCGCTTAGAGCAAAATGTCCAAGATGGGTGGCTCGGTCCCCTACTTTGATTGCAAGAACTTTAGTTATTGGAAAGCTCACATGTGGGCATACCTTGAGTCCATTGCCCTCGAAGTGTGGGAAGCTACCGAGCATGGGTTTGTCACGCTGCACGCTAATGATCAAATCAAGTGGAATGCTAGGGCCCAAAATGCTATCTTTGAGAGCATTAGCCAAGAGGTGTTTGCTAGGGTCTCAAGCAAACTTAATGCATGAGACATTTGGGCTGAGCTAGTTGAGATCCATGAAGGCACCACCAAAGTTAGAGAGCAAAAGTATCATGTGCTCAAGGCTAAATATGATGACTTCAAGATGCATTCTTATGAAAATTGCAATTCTATGTACTCACACTTGAATGTCATCATTGAGGACATTAATGCCCTTGATGTTTGCAAACTTGATAAGGGCACCATCAATCGGAAGATTCTTCGAATCCTCATCAAGCCCAAGTACAACATCATCAACACTATGCTCCAAAAGGAAAACCTTGACACTCTTGAGGTTAGTGAGGTGGTGAGCCAAATTCGTGCTCATGAGATGGGGGTTCTTCGCATCACTGAGGAGGCTTCACCAAGCAAGACCGTGGCACTCAAGGCCAAAGCCAAGAAAGCCCCCACTCCCAAGAATGTTCTTCTCCCACCTCCAAGCTCATCAAGTGAAGAAGAACAAGAAGAGCAAGGTGATGACTCAAGTGATGATGAAGAGGATGCCGAGCTTGCTCTCATGATGAAAAAGTTCAATCGCCTTCATGCCAGGATCAATAAGAAGGGGTTCAACTTTGAATCCAAGAGGAAGGCTTTTCGTCCAAGGAGAGAGGACAAGAAGAAATGCTACAATTGTGGTGAAAATGGCCACACCTCCTATGAGTGTCCCAAGCCAGACAAACGCAAGAGTAAGAACAAGAAGGAAGACTCTGATGAGAAGGAGGAAGAAAAGCCCAAGCACAAGCCTTTCAACAAGAAGAAGAGTGAAAGCAAGGCCAAGCTCTTCCCCAAGAAAAGGAAGGGCCACCAAAGAAGCTTCATGTGCAAAACAAATGAGTGGGTGACCGATGAAGATACTACTGTGGGCTCAAGTGAAGATGATGATGACTTCACCGGGCTTGCAATCTCCACCAAGGGGCCATCACTTCCTCCATCACCCATGTGCCTCGTGGCCAAGGGTTCTAAGGTAAGGCAAATTGATGTAGATGATAGTGATGATCATGAGCTTTCCCCCGATGATCTTGCTTCTTTGATCGATGAGTATGTTTTGGTGATCAAGAGGGAAAAAGGCAATGTAAAGCATCTTGAGAGCACTCTTGCTAAGCTAGAGGAGACCCACCACGACTTGCTTGACAAGTATAATGCCTTGCTTAAAGAACAAGTTAAGACCAAAGCATATGCCAAGCAAATTGAGGAGGGCACCTCATCTCTAAAAAGGTTGCACATTGATCTCGAGGCTTCTCACAACTCTTTACTTGCTACACACAATGAGCTTGTTAAAACTCATTCAAAAAGTCAAGAAACTAGCAAAGTAAGTGAGGAGAAGTACAAGAGGCTTGTGCAAGAGCATTGAGAGTTGTCTCACAAGTATCAAGAACTTGAAATTGCCTATGAGATCATTGAATCAAGTCTTGAGCACTCTATCACTCCAAATGTGGTAAAGGTCAATGTCTCTACTTCTTGTGAGGATCTTGCTCCCGATCCCCTTGCTACTAATGCCTCGCCTAAGTGTGAAGGAACAAAAGTGAAAGAATTAAAGGCCTCAAGAGTGGGCTAGCCAAGATCATGAAAGGAGAAATGAAGCACCAAGAGATCTTATTGTACAACCTCCGCAACTATGAAGAAAGAGGGCTAGGGTCCTACCCCGAGCCGCCAAAAGTTGGTGACACCCTTTCACCGGAAGTCAAGGATAGATTTATCAAGGGAGTGGGCTCCTATTACAATCATTGCATGATCACCGGTCACCTTACTAGGGAGTGCCCCATCCCTGACCGCCCACCTCCTAAGTTGCCTTCTAACTTCAAATCTATGTATGACAATAACATCTACTTGTTGAGCAAGGTCAATGGCAAGGTGAAGGCAAGATTCATTGGCAAGGATGTCAAGAGCAAGATGGGAAAGCTCCCCAAGCAACTTTGGGTCCCCAAAGCTCTAGTCACTCACGTGCAATGACCAAAACTTGCGTGGGTGCTCAAAACTCAAAAATTGACTTTTCTATGTGTAGGTGAACTACAAAGCCGGTGGAAAGCATTGGGTTCTTGATAGTGGTTGCACACAACACATGACCGGCAATGATGGTATGTTCACCTCTCTAGAAGACCCCGGCGACAAAGAGCAAGTCACCTTCGGTGAAAATTCTAAGGGCAAAGTCATTGGGTTAGGTAAAATTGCTATCTCTAACTATTTGTCTATCTCAAGTGTTCTCTATGTTAAGTCCTTAAGCTTTAACCTTTTCTCAATTGCACAATTGTGCGATCTTGGTGTAACATGTGAATTTGACAAGAATTGTGTTGTAGTCATGAGCGAGAAAGATAAATCCATGATCTTCAAAGGGTTTCGGCACTGGCCACCTTTACCCTGTGGAGTTCACCGACATGGAGACATCATCAACGACATGCCTTTTCTCCAAGTCTTCCTTGGGTTGGCTTTGGCACCATTGCATTGCACATATTGGAATGAGCCAACTCAAGAAGGTTGTCAAGAAAGGGATGGTGACCGGCATCAAGGATGTGACATTTGAAAAAGACAAGTTGTGTAGCGCTTGTCAAGCCGGCAAACAAGTTGCAAGCCATCATCCAATGAAGACTTGCATTTTGACCTCCAAACTGCTCCAACTACTTCACATGGACCTCTTCTGTGATGCCCCTGGCATCTCAAGTGCATTATATTGACGTCATTAACTTAATTACATCATTTCAAGGGCATTTTATCTTGAGAGCATGCATAGGTTAGGTCAATTGAAGCAATTAAACTCGGTTTGTGGAAAACTGTATTTGCATTGCTGTTGTAACTTTAATACTGTTGTGAATTTTATAAAACTTTACATACCAAACTTGTATAAAATTTCATGAGGACTAACTTTGGTATTTTGTGTCATGACATGTATAAAGGTTTGAACATGGTTTTGGGTCATTTTATGTGAAACTATGAAATGAGCCAAACTTAGACCTGATTAGTAAATTCAAAATTTTGTGAAACAAAAGTCAAAATCTTGCCATAACTTGAATACCAAAGTTGTAGTTCATGAGATTCTAAGCAATATTGGTATAGCTTACTCTTTATGAAAATGCCCATAAATAGGCTTAACAGAATTTTAAATATTTAAGGAATAGTTGGTCAAACTAGAGCTCCAGATTTGAATTCATTCAAACACACAAAATTTGAATAGAACCTAGTACCAAGACTTTTGACAAAGTTGTAGAGCTGGAAGAGTAGAACAACTTTTGTATTTTCGGTTTTGTCAAATTCGGCCTCTAGGATGTTCAAAAACAGCAATTTCTAAAACATGTCTCAGCAGTCAAACTGAGTTTTTCATTTTTGGCTTTTTTTTTTCTTCCCCTGAGTCTATGACATGTGGGGCCCACATGTCGGGTACCCGCCCGCTGTCGGATGTCGACATCCGCTCGTGGGGCCTACTGACCGTGCGTCCATGAAACCGGTCCACCAAATCGAGGTACAGCTTCTCCGCCCGGACCCACCTGTCACTGACCTTTGGTCCATGGACCCGGTCCGCCCCCGCCTCGCCCAACCAGAGCTCGACGTTGCCGGCGCCTGGGCGCCACGCGGACGCCGGCGAGCGGGCAGCGGAGGGTGCTTCGTTCCGACCACCTCTCATTTGCCCCCACCGGACACCGCCCCTCTATACTTTCCCTCCTGCTCCATCGATCGCCGCCATTGCCGGAGCTCGAGGCGAGCTTGCGCCCGCCTCTCCCGCCATCCTCGTGCCTCTCCATCACCACGCCGCTCATCCCCGGCCCCAACTCCACCGAATACCCTAAGTCTAGGCCACCGAAACCGCTCCGCCGCCTCCCATTTCGTCGCCGGAGTTCATCGTTCGTGCGCCACCGTCGTCGGCCTCCTCCGCCGGGTCACCGCCACTCTAGGTAGTGGGGGTAAGCTCCCTTCACCCTTCTCTCTCAGTTGGGCCACCGCCGGTGAGCCGAGGGGCTCCGCCCGGCCGGTTCCGGCGGGCGCCGCCGCCCTGCTCCTCCCTGTTGGGAGGTTGAAGAAAGGGGCCGGCGGTTTTGCGGGCTGGCCCCTGTTCTTTTGAGATTTTATGCTTCCATTTCCGCGCTATACATTGATTCTTGGAAAACTTGTGATCTAGTCCCTGGACCTATAGGTTAATCACGTATAGACCCTTGATCTGGGAGATTTCGATTTTCGGCATTTTTCTAAATCTGAGAACTTCTAAAATTCATAAAAAATAGAACAAAAATGATAAAAATGCTGACTCAATTGCCTTGTACTTCTAATTAGTAGATCTCAAGAATGGATTTGATAAGGATGGGTGAAATGACCATATTGCCCTTGCTTTGTTGCATGCGTGTTCAAACTAAATAAATGGCAAAACTGGGCTAAATGGACTCCAAAAATCATGAAACTTGGTCAGTAGCTTTATAATGTTATTTAGGGTTTATGTGATTTTTGGCAACCCTAGAATATGCTGTCAGTTTACCATTTTACCCTCATGCATGTATTTTGTGCATTTTACAAGAGTGGAAATACTTGCTACATAAAAAGTGCTCCAAATATTCTCCTGAAATTTGTAGATGCTCTATGTTGCATATTTAGTCCATTTTTAAAGTTTCAAGTTCTGCATGTAAGTTTTGGTTGCTGTTTTGAAAAAAGACAAATAATTGCATGTTAAAATGAATAATAGGAGAAAGTGACTTTATTGTGCGAAATAAATTCCGAGAAAAATCATGGTAATTAATAGTTAAGTTTAGGTTCCGAAAAGTATTGCTATGAAATTAATTGCTACTGTTTTTAGTTACATGAGAAATATGTTAAAATGAATATGTTGGAAAATAGATGTCGCATGTTTCAACTTATTAACATGTGGTGCATTGTTTTTCATAATTCCCTAGCATCATGAGCATCCATTGCATCCATCTTGCACTTGATCATGCATATAGGATTGCTAACTACGGCAACCTCTCGAGCAGGAGTTTGGCTTCTCCATCAAGATGAAGACGGTGTGTCGCTGATTAAATCTATCCGTGATTCAAGGGGTTGCCTGGGGCAAAGCCCCACAACCCGGCAAACTAACATAGTTTAGTTTGTTGGTTTTGATAAGAATAAGCAAAGGTAGGCAGGACCATGAATTTCCTAGGTAATAATGTCTTGATTGATGATTACGCATCCGCATTAGGAGTTGGTTGAAAACAATTGCATTAGACTTCCTGGCCGCCCTGGCCCTAGCACCTATAATAGAGTTCGTAGGATGAGTATGCCTAGAAATGCTAGGTGCGAGTAGACACGAGTGAAATGGAGTCACTCGTCGTATAGGTGATTTCAAAATATCAAATTATTAAAGTGGATATGTTATTTATGCTTGTGATTTAAATGGAGACCGGGCGGAGATTTTTATGAGTTATTTACCGTTTATGATGTTCTGCAATGGACTCCGCCCGAGTCGTGTAAGGCCCGTTCGCTGTTCGCCTGCTGATCGGCATAACATTGCTAGAGTGCTTAACGGGGACATGGGACCGGTGAAAGTCTTACTTGAACCATTCGAAGAATAGAGACTTGGTCCTACCATGGGGCCTAGGGGCACTTGACTCATGGGAGGGCTGACCCGGGATGCCGTGGTATCGCTCCATGGGGGCTAAACCTGGGGAATGGCGGGTTGGAATCGAACTTGGGATGGAACAAGTGGAGATGGGGTCCATATGTGTGAACGCGAAGGCTAGTGATCATATACCCCTGGCATGATAGTTATTCCCAGGAATTTAAAAATTGATTCGAATCGCTGATGCTCACCAGGTGTGGGAATGCTAGATATCACACACGGGCAATGTAGTAACTATCTAAATATGTTATGTTATAATTCATGTTTTCAAATTCCACCTGTTTGTACTTGTATGTTTACATTCCTGTAAGTTATTACTATGATGATGATATATTTGCCCATGATGAAACTGTTTACTTTATGTCATTATATCACTATTTAAAATCAATGGCTAAGGATCCAAATGCTAGTAAGCAAGCTTCACGTCAGCCATAAGCCCTTCCATTAAGCCCTACTGAGTAATTAGTACTCAGGGTTTGCCCCCACATTTTGAGTGCAGGTACTGATGACTTCTGGACAGTTGCTTGGAGGAGAGTAGTACCGGTGGGCTCGGTGCTGCTCACCTTGCTCATCATTGTATGAAGACTACTTAAGTAATTTGTTTCTGCTGCGAGATGTTTTTGAAAACGCTTCCGCTATTTGTTTTGAACTTGCCTTTTATATGGCATTACGTTTGAACTTGTATTTTATTTCGATCTGGTTTGTAAACTAAGTCTACTTATGCTATATTCAATTGCCTGGGATCATGTAACTGTTGTGGCTCCATCGAGGGCTGGAGGTGTATGATGTCAGTTCCTCTGGGAAAAAGGTAATATCGAGAGCCGAATGACTCTCGACGGACGACCGGGTTTGATTTGGTGTAAATACACTGCAAGCCAGAGGTGGCAGGTGTACTTAGTCCGGATTAAATCGGCGGTTCCGCCACATCTTTGGTCCTACTACTTATGAGAGTATTGGCGGTAACCTCTATTGCCTAGTCATTGTTGATGATTTTACATGGTATACTTGTACGTTGTTTCTAGGTGACAAGGGGGAAACTCCGGACAAGTTCAAGACATTTGCGAAGAGGGCCCAATGTGAGTTTGGCCTTAACATTGTGAAGGTCCGGAGTGACAATGGCTCCGAGTTCAAGAACTACAAGGTGGATGAGTGGTGTGATGATGAAGGCATCAAGCATGAGTTCTCTGCCACCTATGCACCTCAACAAAATGGATTTGTGGAA
This sequence comes from Paspalum vaginatum, assembly GCA_030272315.1. Classification (NCBI taxonomy): domain Eukaryota; kingdom Viridiplantae; phylum Streptophyta; class Magnoliopsida; order Poales; family Poaceae; genus Paspalum; species Paspalum vaginatum. Next base: position 20,413,556 of record CM059020.1, read on the forward strand.
AGGAAGAACAAGACATTGATCACTCTTGCAAGGGCCATATTGGATGACTACGGCACGTTGGAAGACTTTTGGGTGGAAGCAATCAACACGGCGTGCCATGCATCAAACCGCGTCTATGTCCACCGGCTACTTGGTAAGACCCCATATGAGCTCCTCATTGGGAGGAAACCCAACATCTCCTACTTCCAGATCTTTGGGTGCAAGTGCTTCATCTACAAAAAGAAAAGGCTCGGTAAATTTGAGAAATGTTGTGATGTTGGTTTCTTTGTGGGTTATGCATCAAACTCAAAGGCATATTCAATCAAACCACCAGAATGATTGAAGAAACGTGTGATGTAGAGTTTGATGAAACTAATGGCTCCCAATGGGAGGTCTTCTCTCATGATGATGTAGATGATGAACCCCTACGTGAAGCAATGAAGAACATGACAATAGGGGATGTAAAGCCAGAAGAGGTGCATGAAGACCATGATCAAGGAGAAGGTAACTCTCCATCTAGACCAAGCACTTCCATGGCCCCTCAAGTTGATGATGAAGAAGAAAATGAACAAGTGAAGTAGGTGGCCCTCCGGATGATCAAGATGAACAAATGCCGCAAGCACAAGCATCAAACGATGAGCCATCACCATCCATTGCACCTAGAAGGCCACTAGTGAGTCATAGACGCATCTCCTAGGATTATCCCCTCGACCAAGTCATAGGGAGTCCTTCTAGGGGAGTAAGAACCCGATCTCGTAACCTTGTCTCATTTTGTGAGAACTACTCATTTGTTTCTTGTGTGGAGCCTACTTGTGTAGAGGAAGCTCTTGAGGACCTCGATTGGATCAATGCCATGCAAGAGGAGTTGAACAACTTCACTCGCAATCAAGTGTGGGTGCTAGAAGAGCGACCAAAGGACAAGAACATCATCGGCACCAAGTGGGTCTTCCGCAACAAACAAGATAAGAATGGTGTGGTGGTGCGCAACAAAGAAAGGCTTGTGGCAAAGGGATTTGCACAAGTTGAAGGTTTGGATTTTGGCGAAACCATCGCCCCAGTTGCAAGACTAGAAGCCATCCGTATCCTTCTTGCTTACTCCTCACATCATAAGATAAAACTATATCAAATGGATGTGAAGAGGACCTTTCTTAATGGTTTCATTAATGAACTTGTCTATGTTGACCAACCGCCCGGATTTGAGGATCCGAGGAAGCATAACCATGTGTATAGGTTGCACAAGGCCTTGTATGGACTCAAGCATGCTCCAAGGGCGTGGTATGAAAGGCTAAGGGACTTCCTTATCTTGCAAGGGTTCAAGATTGGCAAAGTCGACATGACATTGTTCACAAAAGATGTCAATAGGGATCTTTTCATTTGTCAAATCTATGTTGATGACATTATCTTTGGTTGCACTAATGAGAAACTAAGCCATGAGTTTGGTGATATGATGTCTAGGGAGTTCGAGATGTCCATGATCGGGGAGCTAAATTTCTTTCTTGGGTTTCAAATCAAGCAAGTGAAGGGAGGAATATTCATTCATCAAGAAAAATATTGCAAAGACCTACTCAAGAAATTCAAGATGAATGAATGCAAGCCGATCAACACTCCAATGTCTACAAACACACATCTTGATGCCGACGTGGACGGGAAATCCGTTGATCAATCCACCTAATGCTCCATGATCGGTTCGCTACTCTATCTCACTGCATCTAGGCCGGATATCATGTTTAGTGTGTGCTTGTGCGCTCGCTTCCAAGTGGCTCCTAAGGAATCCCACTACTCGGCCGTGATGAGGATTCTTCGGTATCTCAAGCACACCCTAAGTTTAGGCCTATGGTACCCTGAGGGCGCTAAGTTAGAACTCTGGGGATACTCGGATTCAGATTTTGCCGGATACCGTATCGATCGCAAGAGTACCTCCGGGGGGTGCCATTTGCTTGGGCGATCCCTAGTCTCTTGGTCTAGTAAGAAGCAAAATTGTGTGGCTTTGTCCACTGCGGTGGCGGAATATATAGCAGCTGGTGCTTGTTGCGCCCAAATCCTATATATGAAGCAATCCCTTTTGGATTTTGGTGTTGTTTGTGGCTCCGTTCCTCTCCTTTGTGACAATGAGAGCACCGTTAAAATTGCTAAAAACCCAGTTCAACACTCTTGCACTAAACACATTGATATTAGTCATCACTTCTTGCATGATCATGAGGCCAAGGGTGATATCATCCTGACCGGAGTGAGATCCGAGGAGCAATTGGCTGATATCTTCACAAAACCTTTAGATGAGAGTAACTTTGTTAGGTTACGCAGTGAGCTAAATGTGTTGGACTCCTCCAACATCATGTAAGTTGCCATGCCATATAATGTTGCATTGCATGAATTTGGCATGAGTAAGTGCTTGTCAGACTCTTTCAAGATAGGGGTGAGCAGGGTCTAGCTTGAGCCGGTGGTTCTTTGTGTTGCTCAAGGCTTGTAGTTGGGCTCACCATAAGAAAGCTTGCGAGAGGTTCAAACTTGACAAGTTAGATTCAAATTCTTGCAATGCATATTTTTGGTCATATAGCTGTAGGACCGAGACGAGCGACTAGAGGGGGGGTGAATAGGAGCACTTGAAATCTCAAAATCACAACCCCCAAGAAGGTGCTCAGCAAAGCTCAAGAGAAATAGAACTAGGCACTGTCCACTGAACAGATACGTGCCTAGCAGCGCAAGGGTGCCGTCCACTGAAAGGATACGCACCAAAATGGTAAAACTCGAGATCCAACCAAGAATGGCACACCGGCAATGAGACTTTGCAACAAACCGCCACATGACACTCACCACACCGAGGTGTGTCTCACTGACTCACAGCAAGCAAAGAGAATGGTCTAACAGTGGGGAATGCAAAAATCCAGAGCAGAAACACAGCGGAAAAACCAAACTGGAAAGAACACAGCAGCTCCTAGCAGGACCGGACTGTCCGGTGGCCAACACCGGACTGTCCGATGTGACCGGACTATCCGGTGCCTGCTGCCGGACTGTCCGGTGGTACGGCCCAGGCAGAGCTCACTCCAGACTATCCAGAGAGCTCTACCAGACTATCCGGTGGAACCGGATTGTCCGGTGGCGCCTGCTAGATTGTCCGGTAGAGTCGCAAAAAAGGCTGTTTCAAACCCAAACTTGACCAAACCTTGTCCAAACTTCACGAAATTTTGCACAGGCTATCTGGACCCTATTCCAAAGCTTTTTCCAAAAGATCAACTCAAGGTGACCACGGAATTAGCAGGAATTTCAGATCACGTGAAATGGCAATCTTTGGGCAAGAAAGGGGAAAACACAAAAGAGGCTTGCTCGTGGCAATCCAGCAGGATTGAGATGAACTAAGTCATGATCTCCACGTCCTAGCAGGTCCAGAACATCAGCAAGGAAAGGGATTCAAGCTTGGCCAACAAAAACACCCAAAAGCCAAGGATTGAACCCAAAAACCAAAGAGAGGGGGAGGAGAAGAAAACAAGGTTGCTGCATGAATTTGCTTCGACTAAGTGCCCAAGAGTGGTCTAAAGATTCAGCATACAAGCAAAAATTCATCCCAAGTAACCACCCTCACCTTCCCTCAAGATTAGGAGGCTAAATCCTACTCTAACCTCCCTAACAATGGAGCTCAAAGATTAAGGACGAAAATCACCAAGTGAAGACTAATCCTAGCAGCCCCAAGAGGGCTTCTAATGACCTGCCTTAGACCTATTTATATCCGAGTGCTATTTAGATAGTTTTTCACTTAGGTCCCTACAGCTAGATAAACCCTAAGGACTCAAAACGAAAGATTACAGAATATTTCGCGACGGACGACCACGATGAAGTCTTGATCTTCGTAAGTTCCACGCAATCCTCGGATGTTCTCCACGTGGCCAGTAGTCCAATCCGCGATACGCCCTCGGTTTTGAAGTAAAAAACCAGGAAACTTTAGGAAGTCTCCGCCTGGGCCGGATTTGGCCCATCTTCTCTATCTTGGCGAGTCGTGGCCCAACTCACCAAGGCTTGGGTAGCTTGGGTGGCGGTTTTAAGCCGAAGCTGCCAAAGCCTCCCTCGCACGCCTTCGCACCACGCATTCGGGTTGGAGCACCGCAGTGGCGCCCAGCATCCCCTGTCCATCGGGGCAGCCTCACAGTCCTTCAGAGGACTTACTCCTGCCGTCGCCATGCCGCTCCTCTGTGTACCAAACTCCCATGGCCGACAGACGCCGAGCATGCCTCCAGTCCTTCGGAGGACTTTCCTCTACCTCCAGTCCATCGAAGGGCCTCCTATCCATCAGAGGTCTTGTGCCCAAGTCCTTCTGGATCTTGCTACTGTTGACAATCACTCATCACTCCAGAGGCAATGGAGCCGGTCCATTGGCTCTTAATAGCTGTGCACGCATATTTAATTCTTGTCTTGCATGGTAGCTTGTTTGGCATTGCATGCGGTTGTGTCACAAGGGAGCCACTATTTGAGAAGGAAGTATTGCCCTAAATGCAACTATGTCAACTCATAAGAGTGGGCTAATCAATGTAACTTGAGCGCTTAACATTTAATTGAGTCATGTTCCTAAAGGAAAGGAGCAATCAATCTCTAGAGCTCTTCGGAAAAGACTCATACATTTCCAGTGATTCTTATCGAATCCTTTTTGCCCGTTTCAAAACAAAACTATATGCATTGTGAATGCAAACTATTTGGAGGGGTTAGGGTTTCGCTCCTGCTAGCCTAACACATGTGCTTATTCGAATCTTATATGTGGAAGGCCAAGTAGGAGATCAACTCAGCTAAAACTCAATATTTCTTCAAACCGTACAGTACGCAACCGGACTATATGATTCATATAACCTACTTGGTCATAAGAAAATCTCTAGTCTCAGGATACTTTGGATGGAGGAAAGGACGGTTTAGAAAACCGTATCTTACGGTCTGTGAGCCTTTAGGATTTCACAGAACACTAAGACCGCATAAGAAAATAAGATGGTACGGTCAGATCAAGTATTTTTGGATCGGACCATACGGTTCTGAGAAGTGAGGAAATCAACTGGTCACTCTCTAGCCTCGTATTTATTAGGACGAAGTCTGGACGGTCTTTTGAAGCGTACCATACGGTCTTCATATGTTACTCAGACGAAGAAAAGGTAGACCGTACAAGACAATATATGGTATGGTCCATTGAAGAGATTCTAGACCGGACCGTATGGTCTACTAAAGATCATATTGGTCTGTAATATGAAGCCTCGGGTTAAATAGGATGGAGCTTGGTACGGTTTTGCTAACCGGACCATACGGTCTTGAACGGTTATCCGACATGTGGGTCCACCATTTCAATCTCGACCAATCGGAGCCTTTCTTCCTCATTCAAACCGCCATCGCTCCACTTTCACTGCCCCTGCGCTCGCGCCCGCACGTGTGCCCACACCACCACTAGTCACTGCCACCGCCGCTCCTCCCTGTGCCGTCGCGCGCCCGCGCCACTAGTTCCCAGCACCGCCCTCAGCTTCCAGCGCCATCGCTCCTCCTCCGTCGCTCCGCCCGGCTCCACCCCGCGCCACTGCTCGACCAAGCGACGCCGCCATTTCTCCTCCGCACCGCCGGCGTCCCTCCTCTGCTACGGTGAGCTCCTTCCTCCCTCAATGGCTAGGGTTTGATTCCATGGCACCTCAAAACTGTGTAACCGTAGGTCCTAATCCGAGGCTTGGACATGTTTTCCATGAAATTAGAGTTAAGAAAGAGATAATTGATGAGATTAGGTCACGTTTGGATCAAATTGGTACAAAATCCTTGGAATTTGTTAAACCCCTCATATGTTTGAAGCATTTTTGACACACATGCTTGGTCTTAGGGGGAACAAGGTAGCCCTAGCTTGGTTTGGACATATGGATTAAAGATTTTCATGTCAATTAAGCATGGACAAAGAAATTAGGCTTTAATTGTGAGATGGTCACGCAATTTCAGCCTAAATTTCTAAGAATTTGACAATTTGACATGACACGCTAGGCTATCTCAAATCTATCTCTATGCTTTAGGCTATCCATTGTGTTTAGACGTTCTCGTGCACTTATCTATCTTCTTCCACCTTGTGTTTGCTTTGATAGATGGTTCATGAGAAGAGGAAGGGTAAGGATATTGCTCCCGATGTGCCGAGGAAGAAGAGGAAGAGGAAGAGCAGGGCAGAGAGAGAGGCAGAGATTGCTTAGGCAGTGGTAGATGCAGCAGATAGAGCTGAGGCAGGGGGTACCGGAGGCAGCTTGCACATAGGTGGTCATCGCAGATCCACCCGACAGAGGCAGCAGGCCTCACCTCAGACAGCGACACCGCCGAGCATAGGTCATTCCCACACTCGAGGAGGGGGCACACCACAGAGCCAAGGGGGTCGTCCACGCAACCTCAGGGGTGCTACGCCATCGGTTAGTCGTTTGGGGGGTCAGGAGGAGCCACGAGAGGAGCACTAGGGTCCTTAGCACACCGGTCCTCGCCACTTCACCGGTGAGGAGGGAGTGTAGCTACTCGATCTGAGAAAGAAGAAGACCCAGCATATTAAGGTTATCAGATATGACTTGTCTGTCTATGAGTTCTACCCTCAGCCTCATGACATAGGATAGATAGGAGATTCTGGATAGTGGTTTAGGTGAGCTTGTACGAGAGTGCCATGAGGGGAGGGCATAGGCTTATGCCACATGCAGCACTTGACTTCGACCGGCTACAGATAGTCAGTGGCAGGGACTTTCGCAGCTTCTTCTCTCAGTACCGAGGCCTGGACGATCTACTGCAGATCTCACACACTTACGTTGAGGACTGGGTGAGAGTGTTCTATGCCACCCTGTACATTAGGTATAAGTGTCAGTTTATACAGTTTATGTTTGATGGGACCTAGTACAGACTACAGCCAGAGAGGATAGCAGAGTTACTTGGCTTTGAGCGTAGAGGGCTATCAGTTCACTCAGTCATCTACAACACAGTGACACCACCCTACAGGGGTCACCCAGGGTAGGCACCCGAGCTAGATATGGTCAGGCACTTGTTCAGAGGCACGATGACCGCAGACACGCCTAGGACACCTGACAGACTACTCCCAAGGCGGGATACAAGGAGGGGCTTACAGCCTTGCAGCAGTCTGTTCTTACCTGTCTCACACTAGAGCATGACATTGACATAGTTGATTTGATTCCAGCGGAGATGGAGGACATGATAGTGGATGGCATGCCAACGAGACGCTCACTTCCCTATGCTCACTGGATCACTCGGATGCTGAGTCAGCTTGGAGAGCCCGATGCCCCGACATGTGGCCTATACTGCGCCACTCGCACTAGGTTTCCAGACTACAGGCCAGCATTGTGTGACAACAGCCGTCGAGGAGGCAGAGCACACAGGGCCACAGAGCAGCAGATTTCAGAGGAGGAGCGTGAGATTGCTCGTGCTGAGGATGAGGATCTAGAGGCAGCTGAGGGTGGTTTCCTGTCGTACTACTTTGCCTCCAGCACTTTAGACTCGAACTACGAGGAGGAGGAGGACAAGCAGCCCCGGTTCTTCTCACCGGCTGCTCACGACGCCGAGGCTGGAGGTTCAGGGGTCCCACGCTCACCGTTGAGAGCCAATGGACCGGCTCCATTGTGTCTAGAGCGATGAGTAATTGTCAACAGAAGCCAAAGACCCAAATGGATTTGTGCACAAGAAATCCGATGGATATGAGGCCCTCCGATGGACTGGAGGTAGATGGAGAAGAAATTCCTCTAAAGGACTGGAGGCATGCTCGGCGTCTGTCGGCCATGGGAGTTCGGTACATGGAGGAATGGCACGGCGACGGCAGGAGTAAGTCCTCCGAAGGACTGCGAGGCTGCCCCGATGGACAGGGGATGCCGGGCGCCACCGTGGTGCTGCAACCTGAGTGCATGGCGCGAAGACATGCGAGGGAGGCATTGGCGGCTTCAGCTCAAAACCATCAACCAAGCTACCTAAGCCTTGGTGAGTTGGGCCTTGACTCGCCAAGATAGAGAAGATGGGCCAAATCTGACCCAGGAGGAGACTTCCTAAAGTTTCCCGGTTTCTGACTTCAAAACTGAGGGCGGATCGCGGATTGGACTACTGGCCACGTGGATAACATCCGAGGATTGCGTGGAACTTACGAAGATCAAGAATTCATCGTGGTCGTCCGTCCCGAAATATCCTATAATCTTTTGTTTGAGTCCTTAGGGTTTGTCTAGTGGTAGGGACGTAGGTGCAAAACTGTCTAAACAGCTCTCGGGTATAAATAGGTCCAAGGCAGGTCATTAGAGTGACTCTTGGCTGCTACGGATTAGGTTTTGCTTTGTGATTTTTGTCCTCAAGCCTTGAGCTCCATTGTTAGGGAGGTTAGAGTAGGATTTAGCCTCCTAATCATGAGGGAAGGTGAGGGTGGTTGCTTGGGATGAATTCCTGCTTGTATGCTGAATCTTTAGACCCATCTTGGGCACTTAATCGAAGCAAATTCGTGCAGCAACCTTGTGTTCTTCTCATCCCCTTCTCTCTTTGGTTTTTGGGTTCAATCCTTGTCTTTTGGGTGTTTGTGTTGGCCAAACTTGAATCCCTTCTCTTGCTGATGTTTTGGACTTGCTAGGACGGGAGATCATGACATAGTTCATCTCAATCCTGCTTGATTGCCACGAGCAAGCCTCCTTTGTGTTTTCCCCTTTCTTGCCCAAAGATTGCCATTTCACGAGATCTGAAATTCCCGTTGATTCCTTGGTCACTTTGGGTTGATCTTTTGGGAAAGGCTTTGGAATAGGGTCCAGACAGCCTGTGCAAAATTTCATAAAGTTTGGACAAGATTTGTTTAGGTTTGGGTTGGAGAACCCCCTATCTGCGACTCTACCGGACAATCCGGCAGAGGCCACCGGACAATCCGGTTCCACCGGATAGTCTGGCAGCGCCCACTAGATAGTCCAGTGTGTGGCGCTGTCCAGGCTGTGCCACCAGATAGTCCGGCAGCAGGCACCGGACAGTCCGGTGTTGGCCACCGGACAGTCCGGTTCTGCCAGGGAGCTGCTGTGTTTTTCTCTCTTTGTTTTTTCCGCTGTGTTTCTGCTTCGGATTTTTGCATTCCAAACTGTAAGAGCATTCTCTTTGCTTGCTGTGGGTCTGTGAGACGCACCTCGGTGCGGTGAGTGTCGTGTGTCGGTTTTTGCCAAGTTTCGTTACCTTGGTGCCATTCTTGGTCGGATCTTGAGTTTTCTTGCATTGGTGCTTATCCTTTCAGTGGACGGCACCCTTGCGTTGCTAGGCATGTATCTGTTCAGTGGACGGTGCCTAGTTATGTTTCTTTTGAGCTTTGCAGAGCACCTGCTTGGGGGTTTATGATTTTGAGTTTTAAGTGCTCCTATTCACCCCCCCTCTAGTGGCATGTCTCAGTCCTACAATTGGTATCAGAGCCGGTTAGGTTTCTTCTTACCTTTACCCGTGAGAAACCAGTAGCGACTATGACTCACTTCGGGAAGATTCCGGTCCTTGGTTCCGATGGCTACTCCTACTGGAAGGGTAGGATGAGAGCTTTCTTGCTTAGCCAGGGCCAGGACATAAGAGATGCTACTTAGAGTACAAACTTTGTGGTGCTTCCAGTTGCTCAGCGCACTACCCCAGCGATTGTGGCTCAGCATGAGGCGAATGCCAAAGCTGTTAACTTTCTCTTCTCTAGACTTGGTCCGGTTGATTATGAGAGAGTGAGCCACCTCGAGACTGCCCGTTAGATCTAATCCCTGCTGAGTGCACACCATGAGGGCACTGCTACTATCAAGGGGCGTCTCATTGAGACTTATAGGCGCGAATATGAGAATTTCATTCAGAAGCCTGGTGAGTCCATCGATGACTTGTTTGGTCATTTTCAATCGATCATCAACAAGTTGTGCGTTAACTCCAGCCCTGAGAAGATCCCATACACTGACCATCAGCGCGCTGTCAAATTGCTGTATGTGTTGGACAGGAAGGTATTGGAGATCAAGGTTAACTCGATCATCAAGTCTGAGGCCTATGACACAATTGGAGTGGAGACTCTTTACAGCAAGCTCAAGGCCACAGAGGTGGATTACAAGTTGAGAGATTCTCTCGCTTGTACTGGCTCCAAGAGCTTGGCCTTGGCTTCTCCCTCCAGTGAGGCCATTTCTAACCCTCAGCTTCACAACTTTTCGTTTTCTGCTCTTATGTCTGTTACAGAGGAGTAGTTGGTGTCACTTGGGGATGATGAGCTTTGTCTGGTGTCTAGCCGCTATCAGCGCGCCTATGACAACCAGATGAGCAAGAAGAGGGGCGAGAGGCCCAAGTGCTTCGAGTGCGGAGAGGTCGGCCACTTCATTGCCGAATGCCCAAACAAGCAGAACGACTACTACAAGAAGGGCCCCACTCCCGCGACTCCAACAAGTACCACTCTGACAAGCGTGACCACACCAAGCACCACTCTAGCAAGATCAAGAACTTTAGGAAGGCTTTCAAGAGCTACCAGAAGGACAACCGGAAGCGGGACAAGGCTTTCTTCGCCGAGCTTGGTGGTCTGTGCGGCGGATCGTCCATCTCCTCCTCGTCTTCATCAAGCTCAAGCGATGAGGAGATCGTCACCAAGCGGGACAAAGAGAAGGGACCAAGGTGGTCTAGCCAGACTTTGCTTTGTCTCCACCAAGTCCAAGCGCAAGCACAAGATGCACCAGAGATCCTTTTGCTCCATGGCACTTGAGGACAAGGACGACAAGGGCAATGACAACGACTCCTCCAATGAAGAGGTAACTCCTAAGCAAACTAAAATTCTTGAGATGTTGGAGGCAAATAGTCGTGTGTTGAAAGCCCAGGATAAGATGTTGGAGAAGGCAGCCAAGAAGCTGTAGAAGCAGAAAGCCAAGTTGGCTGATGCTTTGGCTGAGATAGAGAGGCTGAAGAGTGTGCCAGCCCAGCCTAGTGAGCTTGAGTGCCCTACCTGTGAGTCTTTGATGAGAGATCTCTATGAGCAGAAGAGGAAGTATGCTCATTAGGTAGAGGAGAGCGATAGCCTAAAGGTAGAGTTAGGCAAGCTCCAGTCTAAACTAGATGAGCCTATTTTGAGTAATGAGCCTGAGTGTGAGATGTGGCCTCACCTAGCTGTTGACATAGCTGAGCTGAAAGTGAGGTGTGAAGGACAGCTCAAGGAGTTAGAGGAGCTTAGGGCTAGACCTATGCTTTTGGGTGCGTGCATGGTCTGTCCTACCTTGAAGTGTGAGCTTGAGCAGTTGAGAGCTGACCTTGAGGTGCTTTCAGCACCCCCTGACACTTGTGAGAACTGTCTCACTTTGAGGTTGATGTTGGTGGATAGGGATGCCACCATTAAGAAGTTAGAAAAGTCTGCTCCCTCTATTCCCTCTCTAGACTGCCCCACTTGTGCTACCCAGACTTTAGTTCTGGAGGATCTGAGAGAGGAGAAACAGACTTTGGTTGATGAGAACAACCGTTTGAGAGAGGTGCTCAGTTGGATGTATGCTAGAGAGCCCCAACTAAGGATGATTTTAGAGAGCACCAAGAGAGCGGTGGGTGATGTGAGTGGACTTGGGTTAGGAGAATGCAGTACTTCGGGTGAGAAGAAGAGTTCCTCAACTAAGCTTAAGACTGCCTCTCCTCCGCCTATTCCTACTGTTGATGGGGTTTACCACGAGCCTCCCAAGGTTGCCCCAAAGAAGTAGTTCTTGACACCCAAGCCCTCACAGGCTAAGCTGGATAGAGTAGTGACTGAGATTCTCAAGCCTCCAGTGAGCAAGGAGAGAGTCCAGCAGCCTGTTCCACCCAAGGCTGCTCCACCTAAGCCCAAGGCCCAGCCTAACCCCACTCCCAAGAGCCCTGTCTACCACTGTGACTTTTGCCAATGGAATGGCCACTTAGAGGAGTTCTGCTTCACGAGGAAGCAAGTTGAGAGGCAGCAGAGAGCCTGGGGGAACCAGGATCAGTTCTACCAAGGTGGTAGGCAATATCCTCCCCACCGCGGTGAGATGAGAGACCGTTTTGTTTATGGTGAGAGAGGAGGCGGCTTTCAGGCCCGTGGTCCTAGAGGTGAGAGACATTTTGCCGGTCGAGCTCCTAGTCGTTTTCAGCGTGGCTATGGACCTTGTGACCGAGGCTTTGGAGGTAGAGGGTTTGAGAGCTCACGCTTTGGAGGTCGTGGATACCCAGATAGACGTGATACTTACTTTGACTATGTTTACCCGACTCTGGAGCAGATGGCTCGGCACTGGTTCAGCAATTGCACTAACCCCAGTGCCGGACCATTTGCTCACTCTCGCTTTCCATGATTTTGCAGGATCGAGGCCTGGAGGACATATGGATCATGGACTCCAGCTGCTCTAGGCACATGATAGGGCACCGCAGATGGTTCTACAGCCTCAACCCTGTGAGCAGCAAGGAGTACGTCACATTCGGGGATAATGGTCAAGGCAAAGTGTTGGGTGTGGGTTCTGTTGCTCTTTCCAGCAAGCTCTCCCTGAGAGAAGTTGCTTCGGTGAGGAATTTGGGGTTCAATTTGGTTTCTGTCTCGCAACTTCTCAAGGAAGTGTTTGAGGTTCATTTTAAAGAGGGTTCTTCTTGTGTCCTTGATGCTAAGGAAAACCTTGTTTGTCTGATTTTGCCCCATGGGTAGGTTTTTAAGGTTGACCTTGCATCTGTTTCTGGCCCTCCTCGGTGTGTGGTGGCTAGTCCTTCTGCTGATATTTGGAAGTGGCATAGGAGGCTTGGCCATTTGAGTTTTTATCTGCTTGCTAGGTCGAGCTCGATGGGTCTGATCCGAGGATTGCCCAATTTGAAAGCAGAAAAGGACTTAGTGTGCCACCCCTGTCGTCATGGCAAGATGGTTGCCGCTTCTCTTGCACCTGTCAATTAGGTGATGACCTCTTACCCGGGTGTGCTGCTGCATATGGACACGGTTGGTCCTGTTCGGGTACAGTTGGTCAGTGGGAAGTGGTATGTGCTTGTAGTTGTGGACAACTTTTCTCGCTTTTAATGGGTGTTCTTCATGGAATTCAAAGATGAGGCTTTCGGTTTTGTTCGGGATCTGGTCTTGAGGTTAAGGAATGAGAGTCATAAGGCCATGAGGGCTATCCACAGCGACAATGGCGGAGAATTGCGTAACTCTCATTTTGAAACCTTCTGTTGTTACCTAGGTCTTGAACACCAATTCTCGTCTCGTTATACTCCACCTTAGAATGGTGTCGTGGAATGAAAGAACTGCACACTTGTTGCGTTGGCGCGGACGATGCTCGAAGAGCATAGGACTCCGCGATGCTTTTGGGCTGAGGCTATGAATACAGCCTGTTACGTTGCCAACCACATCTTCCTATGAGCCTTCTTAGGAAAGACTTCATACGAGCTATGGTTTGGTAGGCAGCCCAGTGTGAAGCACCTACGTGCATTTGGCTGCAGATGCTTTGTGCTCAAAAGGGGGGCATTTGGACAAATTTGAATCGCGCTGCTTGGATGGTATTTTCCTTGGTTACTCCTCTAGCTCTCGAGCATATAGAGTGTGGATCCTTGATACCAAACAAGTGGTAGAGACCTGTGAGGTTTCCTTTGATGAATCTATGCCTTGCACAATGCCTGCATTTGAGTTTTCAGGTGATGATGAATAAGGAACTCCCATCTTTGAAGATGAGGAAGGAAAAGTAGATGCTGGTGATGCAGGAGCCACTGCACCAGCTGTAGATCCTGCCCCCTCTGCTATGATCTCTGAAGACGAAGGAGGACCCTTGCTGATGGCTTTCTCCTCGCTTCCCCATCTACAAGCTCGAGCAGAGGCTGGCCCCGCGGAGGACGCAGGGGAGGTGACCTCCAAGATTGTTCCATCTCGTCAGGTCCAGTGGGATCACCCTCCACATGGGATCATTGGTAATTTGCATGCGAGGACCTTGAGGTCCCAGATAGGCTCTATCGCTTTCTTTGATCATGCTGCATTTGTTGCCTCCTTTGAGCCCAAGGATATTCGACACACTCTTTCTGACGGTAATTGGTTTAATGCCATGCATGGGGAATTAGAAAACTTTGAGTGGAATGAGGTTTGGGTTTTGGTAGAGCCACCGCCACAATGCAATCCTATTGGTACAAAATGGGTTTTCAAAAATAAGCAAGGGGGGATGGCATTGTTGTGTGGAACAAGGCTAGGCTTGTGGCTAAGGGTTTTTGTCAAAAAGCGGGGATAGACTATGAGGAAACGTTTGCTCCAGTTGCACGCCTGGAGGCAATACATATTCTCTTAGCCTTTGTGGCTTCCATGGGTTTTACGCTTTTTCAAATGGATGTGAAGTCAGCTTTTCTTAATGATTTCATTCAAGAAGAAGTTTATGTCAAGCAACCCCTTGAATTTGAAAATGCTACACACACTAACCATGTTTACAAATTGCAAAAAGCCTTGTATGGTTTGAAATAAGCCCTTAGAGCCTAGTATGATAGAATGAAAACCTTTTTGCTAAACCAGGGTTTCAAAATAGGGAGTGTTGATACGACCTTGTTTCTCCTCAAGCATGGTAGTGATCTTCTTATTGTTCAGAAATACGTGGATGATATTATCTTTGGTGGCTCGTCTCACTCTCTTGTTACCAAGTTTTCTGAGCAGATGTCGAAGGAGTTTGAGATGAGCATGATGGGAGAGTTGCAGTTTTTCCTTGGATTGCAAATCAAGCGAGGCCATGAAGGAACCTTCACCTATCAAGCCAAGTACACGAAGGACATTCTAAAGAAGTTTGATATGCGATACTCCAAGCCTATGTCTACTCCCATGTCAAAACAAATGGCGCTTGATGTAGATGAAGAAGGGGAGGTGGTGGACCAAAGAGAGTATAGAGGGATGATCGGTTCACTACTATGCCCGACGGCGACCATACCGGACATTCAGTTCGCGGTTTGCCTATGTGCGCAATTTCAGGCCTCACTGAGGACATCACACCATCAAGCGGTGAAGCGCATCTTCAGGTACCTGAAATACACTCCTGAGCTTGGTCTTTGGTTCACTTTAGATTCGTCACTCTCCCTTAGAGGGTATTCGGATACTGATTTTGCGGGTTGTCGTCTGGAGCGCAAGTCTACTTTCGGCACCTGCCAGTTTCTTGGTTCCAATCTTGTTTCTTGGTCCCCACGCAAGCAATCTAGCACAAGCACTTTCACCATAGAAGCCGAGTATGTTGTTGCTGGTAGTTGCTGCTCCCAGCTGCTTTGGATGAAGGCCACAATGTGTGACTTTGGCCTGAGTTTTAGGAAGATCCCTCTCCTAGTAGACTCCACTTCTGCTATATCTGTAGCTAAGAACCCCGTCTTGCACTCTAGAACCAAACACATAGATGTGAGTTTTCACTTCCTGAGAGATCACTATGAGAAGGGAGATATACACCTGATCCATGTGGAAACAGAAAGCAGTTGGCCGATATCTTCACCAAGCCCTTAGAGCTTAGCGTGTTTGCTCACTTGCGTGGGGAGCTCGGTGTTTGTTACCCCTTTTAGTTTGGGGTAGCCTTGCTAGTGTAGGTTTTTTATTTGCTTTCTCTTTGTTTTTCTTTGTTTTCCTTGCATTTTCTATCATATCATGCATTGCATTGTATCATATGCATTTTCACTTTCACTAGCACTAGAGCTCTTCTAGAATGATTAGTTAGTACTTGCTTATGCTAGATTATACAGCTGCTTGCATGCTCATGGTTGGCTAAGCTCTTTGAATCTATCTAATATCTTTGGTGAGCTAAGTCACTTTTATTTCTTGAAAATCAAAAACCATGAGCACCACTTGACTTGGCTCCAAGCATGTGTAGGAATGTTGAATGCTATGCTATCTTTTCATGCTTGGATATGCTAGTCATAGGCCTTTGTTAAGTTTCTGCCTAAGCATTTATGACACCTTGCCTAAACCGGAAATCTGAATTTAAACTATGTACATTGTGTGTCTTATGAGCTGAAATGAAAAGATCCAGGTGGGTTTGCTTGTCACACTATTCTAGTTTGAGATAGCTTGCCTTTGCACTTTGGCATGAACTTGGACTAGGATGTGTATGACCAAAACCTTGTCTTAAGCTTCTGATGGTTTTCTGAACTTGGGCTTGGCATTGGTTGGTAAGAAGTGGCAAAGACAAGTGAATAACCCCTAGCACATGATCTGATTTGCACGAAGTTACAAATTGCTAAATCAGAAATATGCAAGTCTCTAAATTGCTTATGGCTTGTTGAATATGCTTTGGTTGAGAGTAGCACACCTTGTATGTTTTGCTTAGCATCTTGTTGTTCATGCCTATCTTGCTAGATGTTTTTCATGTTGGTGATGCTTTCTTTTCAACAACCCAGAAAAACATGCTCCTGATATGTATACGATAGATTCAATTGAGCTTGTTTGCATGCTTCCTTGCCCTCACTTGCTCTGTATGCTAGAACTCATATTTACTAGTTTTTCATCCCTGTTGAGCTCTTCATGGTACACTTCCTCCATTTCATGGCATATTTTGAGGGAGAGTTGTCTAGTTTAGGGGGAGTCGAATTCTATGAACCCTTGATGTGTCCATTGTCAACAAGGGGGAGAGATGTTGACTTATGTGAGAGATTGTTGATCTCCCAAGGGGAGAGTTCATGGACCAAGGGGGAGAATTTTGGAGAGATCTAGTTGAGGGGGAGCTGTGCATTCATCTTGCATTTGTGAGGATGCATTTTAGGGGGAGTTTGAGCTTTGCATGCTCTTGTATTGGTGCGTTGAGCCTTTTGCCTCTTTCTGGAGGAGCCGATGCTTTGCCTAAGCATAAATGTGTTGAGCCGGTTTGCCTCTTTCTTGAGGGGTCATGCTTTAGTTTGATCGACTGCGTTGAGCGGTTTCCCTTATCTTAGGGGGTCGATCTTTGGCTTTGTTTTTGGTGTCTCAATTTGCCCTTCTCTACTAGTGTTTCTCTTTTGGGCATTTTGAGCAACTTTCTTCTTTTCTCTTTCTTTTTAGTTTTACGCTTGTTTTTCTTGTCTTTGCTCTATTTCTGGTTATAGGTACAAGGTATTGACAATGCACTCAACAAGGGGGAGATTGAGGCCAATGGACTGGCTCCATTGCCTCTGGAGTGATGAGTGATTGTCAATGGAATCCAAGACCTAGAAGGACTTGGGCACAAGACCTCCGATGGACAGGAGGCCCTCCAATGAACTGGAGGTAGATGAAAGTCCTCTGAAGGACAGGAGGCATGCTCAGCATCAGTCGGCCATGGGAGTTCGGTACATGGAGGAGCGGCATGGCGATGGCAAGTATAAGACCTCCGAAGGACTGTGAGGTGACCTCGATGGACACGGGATGCCGGGTGCCACCGCGGTGCTCCAATCCAAGTACATAGTGCGAAGATGGGCTAGGGCATTGGCAGATTCGCTCAAATCCGCCACCCTACCACCAAGTTACCAAGACTCGGCGAATAGGCTCAATTCTCACCGAGATAGAGTGGAGGGGACCGTTCAAGGCCTAGGAAGGAAACCCTAAAGTTTCCTGGTTTCTGACTTTGAAACCAGGGGTCGATCGGTGGATTTGGACTACTGGCCACGTGGACGTCATCCGGGAGTTAGCATGCAACCAAACAAGATCAAGACTTCATCACGGTTGTCCATCCCCAAGAAAGTTGAGTCTTTTCTAGTTTGGCCCCTACGGGCTTTTCTGTAATATAGGGGTCTTAGTGTAAACTGAGTCAGTTAGGCCTGAGCTATATATACCTAAGTGGCTGGTCATTAGGTGACTCTTCCTCCTCCAGAAACCCTAGGCTTAGCTTCCAACCAGCCAAGTGCTCAGAGAGCAAATCAGGTGCTAATCTAGGTTTGAGAGTCCCCTGGAGCTAGCACTTTGCATTAGTGGGAGGATGAAGACTGGTAGGCTATGAGGAACCTTATAAGAACTCATTTCCACTTCTAACACAAGGTTGATTTGTCCCAAAATCATGCTCATGTTTGCAGCCATCTCCTTCCCCCTCCTCTAGTGTGGTTTTTGGATGAAACTCAAAAGCTTTTGGTGATTTGCTTTGCCCATGTGTTAATCCTATTCTTTTGGCTCTTTTGGACTTGCTATGACGTGGAGATTATGACTTAGCTCATCACAATCCCGTAGGATTGGCATGAGCAAGGTGTTCTTGAGTTTCCCCCTTTTTCTTGCCCAAAGATTGCCTTCTAACAAGATCTAAGATTCCTGCTATTCCTTTGGTCATTTTAAGTTGATCTCTTGGGAAAATCTTTGGAATAGGGTCCAGATAGCCTGTGCAAAATCTCATGATGATTAGACAAGTTTTGGTCAGTTTTGGGGTGTGAAAACACTTTTTCTATGACTCCACTGGACTATCCGATAGGCCACCGGACTATCCGGTCTCACAAACAGTTCGGCGCAGCCTACCAGACAATTCGGTGCTGGGTCTGCCTAGGGCTTCCAACTGGACTATTCGGCAACCCCCCACGAGACTATCTGGTGCTACCGGACAGTCCGGCCCATGGCACCGGATAGTCTGGTGATCCCAGGGGAGCTGACATATTCTGTGTTTATTTGGCTCTTCCGCCGCATTTTTGCATCGAACGTACTTTTCCCACTATCTGACCATTCTCTTTGCTTGATGTATATCAGTAAGTCGCATTTCATTGCGGTGACTGTTAGGTGGCGAACTTGCAGGTTTTCGGTGCTTGGGGTGACTTGCGATCTTTGTGATCGTTGAGTTGCTAGCTCTTTTCTTGCCTGGTGCATATTCGTTTAGTGGGCGGCACCTTGCTTTTGCTAGACTCGTATCGGTTCAGTGGATGGAGTCTAGCGTCAGTTCTCGTAGCACCAGTTTTGGGGGTTGTGATTTTGAGTTTTCAAGTGCTCCTATTCACCCCCCTCTAGTCGCACGTCTCGGTCCTACAAGTGGTATCAAAGACGGTTAGGTTTCTTCATACCTTTGCTGGTGAGAAACCGGTAGCAATTATGGTGCACTCAGGGAAGGTTCTAGTTCTCGGCTCGGATGGCCATCCCTACTGGATAAGAGCTTTCTTACTTAGCCAGAGTGAGGACATATGGAATGCTGCTCAGAGTACAACTTTCGTGGTGCTCCCTATTGCCGAGCGTACCACACCGGTGCTCGTTGGCCAACACGAGGCGAACAACAAGGCGGTGAACTTTCTCTTCTCTGGACTTGTTCCAGTGGACTATGAGAGGGTGAGCCACCTTGATACCACCTGTGAGATCAGTGCACACCATGAGGGGATGATGATAGTTAATGGTCGGCTTGTGGAGACTTACCGCCGCGACTATGAGAATTTCGCCCAAAAGACGGGAGAGTCTGTGGATGCCTTGTTTGGTCGTTTTCAGTCGGTCATCAGCAAGCTCCATGTCAACTCTGCCCCCGCTGCTCTCCCATACACTGACCATCAGCAGGCTGTCAAGCTACTATATTCCTTGGACAGGAAAGTGTAGAAGATCAAGAAGAACTCCATTCTTGAGTCGGCAAGGTATGTCACCTTGGGAGTAGAGGAGCTTTATAGCAAGCTCAAGGCCACAGAGGTTGATTACCAGATGATAGATATTCTCGATGGTACTGGCTCCAAGAGCCTGGCCATGGGTTCTAGCTCCAAGGAAGTTGCTACTAACCCCACCACTTCATCATTTTTCATTCTCTGCTTTGATGTCTGTCAAAGAGGAGCAGTTGGCGTAAATTGGGGATGATGAGCTTTGTCTAGTGTCTAGTCGCTTTTAGCGTGCCTATGACAACTGAATGAGCAAGAAGAGGGGCAAGAGGCCCAAATGCTTCAAGTGCGGAGAGGTTGACCACTTCATCCCCGAGTGCCCGAACAAGCAGAACGACTACTACAAGAAGGGCAGGAGCCAGTCCTGCGACTCCAACAAGTACCGCTCTAGCAAGCATGACTTCGGCAAGCAGTGACCACACCAAGCACCCATCTGGCAAGATCAAGAACTTCTGGAAGGCTTTCAAGAGCTACCAGAAGGACAACCGAAAGGGGGACAAGGCCTTCTTTGCTGAGTTTGGTGGTCTTTGTAGCGGAATGTCCTCTTCCTCTTTGTCTTCGTCAAGCTCAAGTGATGAGGAGATCAAGGCAGTCCAGCTGGTCTCTGCTTCGTCTCCACCAAGTCCAAGTACAAGCACAAGATGTACCAGAGATCCTTCTGCTCCATGGCACTTGAGGACAAGGATGACAAGGGCAATGACAATGACTCCTTCGATGAAGAGGTTAACTCCTGAGCAAGCTTAGATTCTTGAGATGCTGTACAAGAATAGTCATAAGTTTAAAGCCCAGGATAAGATGTTGGAGAAGGCAACCAAGAAGCTGCAGAAATAGAAAACCAAGCTTGTTGATGCTTTGGCTAAGATTGAGATGCTAAAGAGTGTGCAAGCCCAGCCTAGTGAGTTTGAGTGCCCTACCAGTGATTCCCTCATGAGTGACCTTTGTGAGCAGAAGAGCAAGTATACTCATTGTTGGTGGTCGTTATTGCAAGGTTTCGACCACCAACTGTCGGTGAATAAATGGGGTATAGCTAAAGTTCTATGAATTATTTACCAAACACTGACGAATTCCATGAGTTTTGGTGGTCCTCGGTGTATCACAGGGAGATGCTCAAATTCCATGCAAAAGTATATCATATGGAGCAAGAGAGAATTCATGCAAAAAGGGCTTGAGAATGAATTTCAAATGAAATCACTATGAAGTATCTCAAATGCCCACATAGACCAAATCATTGTAAAGATCTCGTCGAGATAATCAAAATGGAGTTTTGGTTCACCCAATTTGGAGTCCGGATGCAAAAGTTTTGGCCGTCGCAAGAATTGACAACGCTAGGAGGGATGGTCCATGGCCGCCCGGCCATCTTACATGGTCGGCCGGCCATCCCCATGGTCGCTTGGCCACCACCCATGGCCGGCCAACCATCACCTTGGCCGCCCAGCCACTATGCATGGTCGCCCGGCCATCATCTTGGCTTCCCTCAAAACAATGATCGAACGAAATATAGGCAATGAGGCAAGGGGAGAGGCAATGGGCCAAACCTCCTAGGTGGGCCGACCACCTCCAAGGTCGGCCCACCACTTCCAAGGTCGGCCGACCTCACCCCTAGGTCACCCGACCATCAAGAGGGATGGGCAGCCCACCAAGCAGCCCAGGTCTAGGAGGCATGGTTGCCTGACCATAGCCTATGGCCGCCCGACCCTACCACGTCACCAATCTTGGACTTGCATGCAAAGAAACACAAAACACGTCGAATACAATCGTTGTATCAAGTATCTAATTGTGGCGGAACCGCCGATTTAATCCGGGCTAAGCACACCTGCCACCTCTGGCTTGCAGTGCGATTAGACCGAACTAAACCCGGTCGTCCGTCGAGAGTCATTCGACTCCCGATATTACCTTTTCCTAGAGGAACCGACATCATACACATCTGACCCACGATGGAGCCACAACAGATACATCATCACAGGCAGTTGAATAGTATAAAATTAGACTTAGTTACAAACCAGTTTTTACATAAAATACAAGTTCAACATAATGTTATAAGGTAGCAAGTTTGAAAGTTTCTCGCAGCGGAAATATAAGTTTAGAGGTCACCATGATACCACCAAAAGATTTGCATTAGAGGTAACAACATCGAGCCCACCGATGTTGCCTTCGTGCCACTCATGTCATCTCATCCTAAATGAGGGCATGCTCCGCCTCCAACACAAGTGCAGACCATGAATTCCATACCTGCACTCAAAATATGGGGGCAAACCCTGAGTACTAATTACTCAGTAGGTCTTAATGGATTTGGCTTACGGCTGACGCGAAGCGGCTTACTATCAAGTGGATCCTTAGCCTTTAGATTTAAACAGTAACATGTGTAACATAAATAGCAAGCTTTCACCATTTGTATAACCTTCAACACCACTATAACTTGCAGTAAGGTAAACAGTTCAATTCAATCATGTGGTATTCCAAAAATCATGAGTATTAAACACCGAGAGTTTAAGTAGTTACTACGTTGCCCGACAGTGATATTGGCATTCCCACACCTGGTAGGCATCAGCGATTCGAATCGATTTTAATTCCCGGGAATAACTATCATGCCAGGGGTATATGCTTACTAGCCATCGCGTTCCCACATATAGCCCCCATCTCCACCTGTCTTGTCCCAAGATTCAAAGCGCCCCCACCTAACCCCCGGGTTGTGCCCCCTCAGGAGCGATACCACAGTTCTCTGGGTCAGCCCTCCCTCGAGTACAAGCGCCCCCGGGCCCATCGGCCTCCAGCAAGTGGATGGGCGGAGCCTTGAAAACTTCGGACAAACCCAGGTAAGACTTCACCGGTCCCATTTCCCGGTTAAGCACTCTAGCAATGTTATGCCGATCAGCAGACGAACAGCGGACGGGCCTTAAACGACTCGGGCGGAGTCCAAAGTGCAACCTTATGAAAAGCATATACTGAAATAAATCTCCGCCCGGTCTCCATTTAATTCATGAGCAACAATAATAAATGATATAACTGTAAGCTTTTGTAACTTTGAAAACACCTACGTGACGAGTCCACACACTCGTGTCTACTCGTACCTAGCAATTTTCTAGGCATACTCATCCTACGAACTCTATGTATAGGTGCTAGGGCCAGGGCGGCCAAGGAGTCTAATGCAATTGGTTCCAAGCAACTCCTAATGCATATGCGTAATCATCAAGTATAATTTGTTTGCTGGGTTGAGTATGGTCCTGCCTACCTTCCTCGTTAGGGTCAGTAGCTTCTTCCGGAGCGTAGTCTGGTTCCTGCTGCTGGCCCTTCGGTCCTTGGTGCAGCTCCTCTTCTGGCTCCTCCGCGACGGGTTGGTTCGGCGGTTGTCCTTCATTCGCGGAATCTATATGCATGACATGGTACAATTTGAGCATGTATTAGTGCAATGCTTGCTTCAGGATGCGAGTGCAATGCAAGGAATTAGGGTTTATGGAATAACCACTATGTATTTTCGTGATGGAACTTATTTAGCTTTAAGAAATCGTACAAGCCTTCACCTATGACAACTTAGCTTGTCACGTAAAACAATGCGGGGCGTGACGGGGTAGTATCGATCCACATGAAACGGCCGAAGCTACTTGATCCCTACTTAATCCTAGCTAGCTTAGCGTTACTATCCTGCATTTCTAAACTGTAGTGAAAACCTACATTTTCTATTTATAAATTTAAACATGCATGAACTTATCAATTTCAAAACACTAACTATTCTTGACATGCATAGAATCCCTTTTCAACAATGAGCTCTTTATACTACAGGGAGCACAAATGAAATATGTAAAACTATTTAGAGCCTAATTTCTATATAAATATCATTTCCTCATTTATTTCCATGCTAAAATCATATGTAGGGGCAAAATGGTAATTAACAGTGAACATTTGAGCTACCAAAAATCATTGTGAGCCTACATATCCTAACAACACTGCTGTTCAAATTTGGCAATTTTTGGAGATCATTTAGTCCTTATTTCTTATTTATTAAGGTTTTTCTTGCTTGCATAAAATCAGGGGCAATTTGGTACTTTCCTACTCAACCATCATATTCACTAGACAGATCTATTCAAAAGGATTTCAATGCAACTGATTTGGTATTTTTCTGATTTTTATGGAATTTTCTAGGATTTTTCAAAGGTTTCTGCCGAAATAATCAATTTAAAAGGAAAATCATCAGATCCAGGGGCTAGATTGTGATTATTTCGGAACCCTAGGGGCTAGTACGCAAGATTTACAAGACTCAGCGTACAACGTGGTGGACTAAAATGAAAAACCCCGATACCGCGGGGTCGGATCTGCAAATACGCCGTCTTCTTCCTCCCGTCGTCTTCTTCCTCGCGACGGGAGGGACGGCGACGGTGGCGCGCGGCCAATCCGGCCCTGCGGGGCACGGAGGCTCACCGCGAAGTGTCGGGGAGAGAGAGAGGAGGACGGGGAATCTTATCCACTACCTCAAACGGCGGGGGAGACCGCGGGGAGGGGCGGCGACGAGCGCTCCTAGCCGGCGGGGTCCGGCGGTGCAATACGCCGGGGTGGAGGGGTCTCGGGCGACGAGGTCTAGGCGGAAAGGTGGAGTCGAGGGCGGCGAAGCTCGGCGCGGTGATGGTTGAGCTCGGGAGAGGGCAGGAGTGGCTGGGGGCGAGCTCGCGCGAGCTCTGTCAATGGCGGACGGCGCGAGGTCGAACGGGAAAAACGGAGAGGCCGAGCGCGTGAAAGGGGGTTCGGGGAAAGAGGCCGGGGCCTCGCCCTCGCCTTGGAGGCGTGCCGTGCACGCTGTCTGCGCGTGGCAGCAGCGCGTGGCCGTGGCGGCCGGGGAGGCCGGCGCGTGGCCACGGCGCTCAGCGGCCAGCGCCGCGTGGGTGCGCTTGGGCGGGGAGGGAGGAGAGAGGCGTGCGGGTGAGCAGGGTCCATGGACCGGTGGGGCTGACAGGTGGGGCCAAGGCCGGGGATGAAGAACAAGGTGCATGGACCGGGTGCATGGAGCGAGGGAGCCGGTGGGGCCCACCGCGGCGGGTGTCGGGCGGAAACCCACAGCTCTGACAGGTGGGTGGGACCCAGCTGTCATAGACTCGTGAGGAAAAGAAAAACCCGAAAAATGAAAAAAAGATTTGACCACTGACCAGGTTTCTGATTTTCGCAAATTTGACCAATTTACGAGCCGAATTTGAAAAGGACCCAATTTAATGAAATGTTGTACCCTTTGAGATCTACAACTTTGTCAAAAGCACCAAGTTCAAATTCTGGCTCTAAATTTGATTTAAATTTGAATTTAACTGTCAGCCCTCAGTTTGGACTGAGAACTATTTTCCTTAGATAATTCAAATGTCCTATTTCTAGCCATTTTCTCCCAAAAGTCTTTTTGACAAAGTTGTTCAAGATTTCATGACCTAAAACTTTCCTAATTGGACCTTTGCATGAAAAGGAATCTAGGATATGGAAAAATGAAGAATTCTAAATAAGTCAGATTTGGAGTGTGTTTGTTGGGTAACACCAAAAGTCCCTTTACACTAAGTTAAGCCCTTCCTCCATCCAAGCTATAATTGACAAATTTGTTTACCACCTTAAGACCTACAAGTTTGGTATAAAAAGTTTCACCTAAATCTCCATAGGATTTAAGTTATGCTCACATTTATAGCGTCATTTTTGCAAAACTGAGTGCATCACTTAGCTATTTTCACCATGTTTGTTCATATAACTCAAATGCACATTAGCATGAGATGAGATGATGCTTATGAGAAGTAATTAAACAAAGTATGCACATGATAATGCTCGGGAGATGCCTAGGGCATCACACTAATGCATCCAAGCATCGGAAGGCCATCATACAAAGGATTAATGACATCAGCAATCCGAGGGGAACAACATGCAGCCAATCAGGTGGCCGCCCGACCTTGCACCGACCTTGTTTTGCACGTGTATCAACTCCTCCAATCACATTCTCAGTTGTCGGATGCACTAAGTCAGTAAATCATGCGGTCGACCCACCATGTGACTTGGGCGGCTGACCATGTGACTTAACCATTTTACATGCAAACCGACTTAGGCAATCACCAACCGACATCAGGAGTCAAGATCAGCCGTTGGATGGCCAAAGGGGGTTCATCGAACAGCCGCCCAACCACCCCAACGGTCGGCCGACCTCCCTCAAGGTCGGGCGGCCACCGCCTTGGTCGGCCGACCACTGACATACACCCACAACTGACCTTGCCACTCCTATAAATAGAGGGGCACTCCCCTACTCCAAAAATGTAACATTCACCATGTGAACTCTCTTTCTCCCTCTCTAGGAGGTGCCCCACGGGAGGTGCTTCCATTCTAAAAATAGTGTTTAGTTAGGAGTTAGAGAAGGACTACTGTATCAGAGTCAATCGAAAGTATTCAGTAATGTATTTGATTTGCTTATCTTGAGCACTACTTTCCTATTATTGACAAGTGCAAGCACTTTATCTTTCTACTTTATGCACTTATCTTTGTCTCTGTTGGTAACTGGAGTGGTCTAGTTGCATTTTCTTTTTGGTCCACCATTTTGAGGCATGTGTTATGCTAAACTAGAATTGATTGCTGATTGTCATGCTTGCTGGTGTTACAATCGAACCTATACGCTAGGCTCTAGTTAGTTCGTCTCCTTTGGCCAGGGATGAACTATTGTTGTTCAAGCTTCGCTTGAACACATTTGTAGCGTGCCATCCTATCCACGCAGATTTGCTTGGTAGCCCCACTCAGTGACAGCGTGTGGTGTGCCTGTGTAGTCTAGGCCTGTTCATTCGGGAGGCCCGTAGGTGATAGCCGGGTCCTCTTTTGGGTGTCAACTATCTACCCCTGACCCCTCGAGGGCGCTAGAATTTCGCTCGACGCAAGTTCATAACTCTGTTGAGATCCTTTTGACCCTTAGCACGGATAGCTCTTGCATGCTGGCAGAGATAGAAGACCATACCGCAGTCCCTATCTCGTTGTCCTCCTAGCTTTACCTGTTTTCTTCCCAACGGTTCTTGGCTTTTATCTCATGGTGCTTGGTGTCAATCGTTCCTAGCTATCAGTTGACAAGAATGAGTAGTAACAGCTGGATGAATGCTAGTTTGATATCTCTATCTTAATGCTTCCCTGTGGATAAATACGATACCTTGGAATACTCCCGGGAGAAAGGCTACAGCGGTCTCCATGCGCTTGTGGAGAAAAATCCAGTAGGCTAAGAGCCACCAACACTCATCAGGTAGAGGAGTTGGATAGGCCGAAGGTTGAGTTAGGCAAGATCCAGTCTAAACTGGATGACCCTACTTTGAGTGAGGTGCCTGAGTGTGAGTCTTGCGCCCACCTAGCAGTTGACATTGCTGAGCTGAAGGTGACATGCGAGGGGCAGCTCAAGGAGTTGGAGGAGCTTAGGGCTAGACCCACGGTTTTGGGTGCGTGCATGGTCTGTCCTACCATGAGGAGTGAGCTTGAACAGGTGAGAGCTGACATTGAGGTGCTTTCAGCACCTCTAGACACGTGTGAGAATTGTCTCACTCTGAGGTTATTATTGGTGGAGAAGGATGCCACCATTAAGAAGTTAGAGAAGACTGCTCTCTCCATTCCCTCTCTAGACTGTGACACCCATGCATCCCAGACTTTAGTTCTGGAAGAGCTGAGAGAGGCGAAGTTGATCATTGAAGAGGACAACTGTAGGTTGAGAGAGGTGCTGTGGCGGAACCGCCGATTTACTCTGAGCTAAGCACACCTGCCACCACATGGCTCGCAGTGCACTTAGACCGAACTAAATCCGATGTTCCTTCGAGAGTCATTCGGCTCTCGATATTACCCTTTCCCAGAGGAACCGACATCATACACATCTAGCCCTTGAGAGAGCCACAACAGTTACACCATCACATCTAGTTGAATATAGCATAAGTAGATTTAGTTTACAAACAAGTTAGAAATAAAATACAAATTCCAACATAATGCCATACGAAAGACATGTTCAAAAAAGATAGCGGAACGATTTCAAAATCATCTCATAGCGGAAACAAAATACTTTAGTAATCTTCATGCAATGATGGACAAGACAAGCAGCACTGGATGTCATCGGTACC
The DNA here is from genome assembly GCA_030272315.1 of Paspalum vaginatum. Lineage (NCBI taxonomy): Eukaryota > Viridiplantae > Streptophyta > Magnoliopsida > Poales > Poaceae > Paspalum > Paspalum vaginatum. The sequence continues at coordinate 20,441,044 of CM059020.1, forward strand.
TGCACTAAAAAGGTGGGGGCAAACCCTGAGTGCTAATTACTCAGTAGGTCTTAATGGATTGGCTTACGACTGACGCAAAGCTTGCTTACTAACATGTGGATCCTTAGCCATTGATTTTAAATAGAGGTATAATATCATAAAGTAACAAGTTTCATCATTTGCATATAACTACATAATAATAAGAACTTGCAGAAATGTAAGCAACACTGTAGTTCAAGCACGTAGTATTTGAAAACCTGAGTAATAGATATAATATATTCAAATAGTTACTACGTTGCCCGACAGTGATATTGGCATTCCCACACCTAGTGGGAATCAGCAATTCGAATCGATTTTTAATTCCCAAGAAGAACTATCATGCCAGGGGTATATGCTTACTAGCCTTCGCTTTCCCACATATAGCCCAGATCTTAACCTGTCTTGTCCCAAGTTCAATTCACTACCGCCTAGCCCCTAGGTTGTGCCCCCATGGCGAGCCTGCCGACATCTTGGTCTCCCCGTCATGAGTACAAAGCTCCCCCAGGCCACCTTCATCTCAACCAGCGGCTGGAATGTGTCTTTGTGCTTGTGACGAGCCCAGGAAAGACTTTACCGGTCCCATGTCCTGGCTAAGCATTCTAGCAATGTTATGCCGATCAGCAGACGAACAGCGGATGAGCTTTAAACGACTCTGGCGGAGCCGAATAGTACAACAACACACACCTCAAAATAAAGTTATTCTCCGCCTGGTCACCACTTAAATCATGAGCATAATATTACTTCCACAATAGTAAAAGTTCTGTGATTTTTGAAACCCCCTACACGGCGAGTGACTCCTTCCACTCGTGTCTGCTCGCTCCTAGCCATTCTACATAACTCATCCTACGAAGTCTAGGTATAGGTGCAAGGGCCAGGGCGGCCAGGGAGTCTAATGCAATGGTTTTCAACCAACTCCGAATGCAAATGCGTAATCATCAATCAATCAAGTTTATATTAGCTGGGAGTATAATGGTCATGCCTACCTTTACTTAAGTATCACAAAACCAACAAACTAAACTACGTTAGTTTGCTGGGTTGTGGGGCTTTGCACCAGGCGACCCCTTGATCACTTGGACAACTCCTCCTTCCAAATACCATTTCAGGGGCCACCACGTGGTATTTGGGTCTTAGTTGGTCTTTTGGACACCGTTGTTTGAAGTAGCTCCACGCATTTGCTTCTGGATCACGTATCTGCATTATGAATCACTATATGAATGTTATGCATGATGCAGGGAATGAGATGCACGAATATGAAGCACACATGTGAACAATCATTTTATGGACAGACAGAAAGGTGATTGATAAACTACTTAAACATGGAGCACTTTCAAAGTAAACACACAATCGTAAGGTCACACTCATACAAGCTACTGATCGTATTAACAACATATTAATGAAGCGATTCTGATGAAAGCAAGCGATAGTTGTTTAGATTACTAAGATAGGTGTGGTGCTGTTTATTTTTGTTCAACAAGTCATACATATCAACTCAAGTACATGAGAAAAATACACGATGGATTTCTAATTCTGAGTCACTCTTTTCATATCAGGCAATTTATTTGTTTATTTCTCGCACTAAACTACTCATGATGAGTTCAAGGTGTTATACAGTTCAAAATGAGTTTAAATATTTATTTAATGTAGATAAATACTGAGAAAGGCCCACACCCAAATATGTTCTCAGATTTATTATAAATTGTAGAAAATATTTCTGACTATGAAACTTTAGTAGCAGCTCTATCATGTCATGTTCAGCATGTTTAAAATCCAATGGGCAAAATAATTAAGTTTTGATAGGACATCTATTTTCCATATATTAACTTTAGCTTATTTGTCATTTTCAAATCACCATTAAACCTTGACATGTGCAGTACCACATTTTATTAGTGAGCTAACTATACTAAGGTGAGCACATATAAATTGCATGGAGGCATTTAGAGCACACTTCATGAGCCACTATTTTCATGTTATTAAAATACATAAAACACATGCTTGGTGGTGAAAACAGTAAACATCCAGCCAATGCTAGGGCTACCAAAAATCACATAGTGTCTAGGTACCCTAACAAAGCTACTGTCCAAGTTTCATGATTTTTAGAGCTCATTTGACCCAAATTTCCCATTTATCTATTTTTAACATGCATGCACTAAAACAGGGGCAAAATGGTCAATGCACCCATCACCATCATACTCAATCTATAGATCTCCTCTAGTGGAGTCCGTAACCACTAAGTTTACATTTTTAGCATTTTTGTGTGATTTATAATGATTTTCCAAAGTTTCAACCGAAATAATAATCATTTAAAAGAAAAACCACAGATCTAGGGACCTTTTCGTTATTATACATAAACCGCATGGGGGTAGCATGTAAGTTCTACATGACTCATTCAACAGTGCTCAAAATAGAAGCATAAAAACATGAAACACGAAGGGCTAAATCGCAAGACATGCAGTTCATCTTCAACCTCTAGATAGGGGGCGAGCGGCGTGCGGGGAGGAGGAAATGTGGAGCTGCGCCAGAGCTGTGGACCGGAATCAGCATCGACGAGGTCTGGAAAGGTGTTTCCGGACATGGCGCTCCTTTTCCCCCAACTCTCATCGTGCAAAGTGGCTGGCACCGACGGGGAACGCGCGTGAACCTGGGGATGAACCGTAGCGATGTCCACGCTACGGCCAGGGCTCGATCCAGCGGTGTACGAGACGATAGGGGCTGCGGTTGGGCCTCACGCCTGCGTGAGGCTGAGGAGAACTCACCGGAGGTGGACTAGAGGAGCAGGAGGTGGCCGGAGGTGGCCTGAGGCGATGACCCGAAACTCAAGCAGAGCGGCAATGGTCGTCACGCGTGGGGAGGACACCAGGGCGATGGTTGCAGGCTCAATGTTGGTGGCATGGCGGAGGGAGGCGAGGTGAGCGCGGTGCGCTCTATAGCAGGACGAGACCAGGGTCATAGGGGCAACGAGCTCAAGCTTCAAGCTCGGTCCAATGGCAGCCACGACGGGAAAACTTGGAGAGAGCAGAGAGGGAGAGAGAGAGCAAGTGGAGGAGGCCGGGATGGCGTCTAGGTGAAGCCGAGGGCGTGGGCACGGGGCAGGTCAGGCAGGGTCAGCCGGGCAGCGACGCTGGTGACCGGCGGCTGCGTGGCGGTCACGTTCTGGGCGCGGCATGGCGTCCGGCGTGGGTGGGACCCACATGTAAGCCACTCAGGGGAGAAAACGAAAAAGAAAAATGAAGAATCGCTGTTTGAGTGCAGAAATGCTCGTTTGAAATCCCCATTTTTAACAAACAAAATGGCCAAATTTGATCAAACTCAAAATACAAGAAATGTTGTAAATTTGATACTCTACAACTTTTTTATACACTTCTATACTATGTTCTGTATACAAATATGGTTTAAATTTGAATTTAACTTGCTGACCCTGGTTTGACCAACTGAAACTCTCATCTTAGAAATTATAAAAGTCTATTTTAGGCTCACATTCAAACAAGGAGTTTTATACCGAAGTTGTTTACAATTCCAAGGTCTACAACTTTCTTAGAAAAAGTTTTGCATGATTATGACTTTAGTTTGCTCAGAATTTGAAGTTTTCGTCCCAGGTCTAGTTTGACAGATTTCACTAGAAGACAGAAAATGATCTAAAACACCATGCAAACTTTTATGCATGTCAACACACAAAATACCAAAGTTGTTTCTCATGAAACTATATACAAGTTTGGTATATAAAGTTTCATCCAGTTCACCATAGATTTTGGAATACAAGTTCAAATATATTCAGAGGTTTGGTAAGACAGCAAGTTTACTTTTTGTAGAGTCTTTCTTGTTTCCAAATTTTGGAGTATCAAATGGAGTTCAATCAGATCAAGGTCTAGTTCTTTTGAAAGGTGATGAGTTTAATTTCATTTCATACAAAGAAATATTTTCAAGTCATATAGTGAAAATGAAAGTAATTTTAGAACGAAATTTGGGAAAAAGGGCCAACCCTAAACTTAGCAGAATTCCTTAGTGTAGGCTTACTTGGTTTAGTTTGAACTTTTGAGCCTCCTAACATCTGATATTTAGGAAGATCTAAATATCAAATTTGAAGGCGATATATTAAACTAAAACTTTTGTATTTGATGTTTCGCATGAAAGCGTATAGATTTTTAACTACTCAACCAAACAGCGCAAGGTTTTGCATATTCAACTAGGAAATTTTGACTTAGTGATTTGTCCACCTATTTCTCACTCCCCTCTTAGAATGATTAAGTATAAATCCATCATTTGCATTCATCTAATTGTGTGTCAAGGCTTTTCAGATGCCGGGGGCATCACAACCCACCCCTCTTAAAGAAATCTCGTCCCGAGATTTGAGTGAGGCAAAACCCGCTTGCCGTGTAATGCAATTGGTCTCGGCATCACTGTTCATGGCAGCATCCAAATCTTCACCTGTTAGCTTTGTCAACTGGCATGTGAATGGTTAGTACCTCTTTAACACAAGCAGTCACAAAGCGTCATCTATCTCTAAGGTACTTGACAAATCGTGACATATATGAGAGCGAATGGACAAACCACGAAGAGAATGTGGACAATGGGCGAGTGACAACGATAGAAGCAAATGGAAAGGAGTTACTCCCTATCTTTGATATCAAGATTAGAAACATGATAAGTGTCCGATTTATCCAGATAATAGAAACCAAGTGTACACAGTTAGAAATTGAACAGAGCAGAATTTTGTGCTTCAAAGGGGTGGTCAATGGATGTGTTTTTGAGAGACACATTCATTTTACTTGATAGGGACTGCGTACGCATATAGGATACTAAATCAAAATATCTTCAAAGAGTAAAATGTGGTGAAGCATAGCAAATCGTGCTTATCGCGACAAGAAAGGCACAAGAGGGAGAAGATAGGTCGTATTCGCATAGGCAAGTAATGGTTTGTACGATTTCTTAGTGTTGGTCAAGACTGACCAAGAAAATGGAAGTAGCTGACGTGTACTTACTAACGAAACAATTGAGAATGTTAGTAACTCCCTTATTGGGTAATTTATAAGAGGAAGAAAGCAACTCATACGGAAGTGACGATATGGCAAGACCACCAGCTGAGGATGTTCGTGAAATTCACCCTTGGAGAATAAGATTCAACAAATGAAGAGAAGATATCCAACGAAGCAGTGGGAACGAAGTTGACTGTTACCGCAAACCATCGAAGGCAAAGTTAAACAAGGTAATGAATGGACATGAGCAAGTCATGGGATTGTGATGGATCATGCTCACTAGTCAAGAAGGCAAGGTGAAACAAGGCAATGGAAAGATGCACCAAAATAGTGGAAATAGAATCGATCACTTCCACACAAGCAAATGAAAGGATGTGAATAAGCAGTGGGTAACGGTTGGCTATTCCCACAATTCAAGGAAGGCAAGGTGAAACAAGACAATGGATGTATGTAACAAGGTAGTAGAAGTGGAAGCGGGTACTTCTACGAAATGAGTAAAACAACGTTGATCGCAGTAAAGAAATGTGGATATGAATGTTCCACACCTGAAACGATGTCACACCTTTGCACATCTTAATGCCAGCGCGAACCTAGTAGCGCAACCATGTGATGGCCGTACACACAGGACTCTAGGTTTCGTCGAGGCACCCAAAACTGCCCAAGGAGGCATCACAACAAGAGTGGCTCAACCATTCCATCTACAGGATCATGAACAATACAAGATTTTGATGAAGGAAGAGAAAATTTGATGTGATATAAGAGCTTAGAGAGCATGAATCTCAATGTATGAATGATATGAATCAAAGAGGCGAGGAGTCCTCAATTTGCAAAGGTTTGTTGCAAGGAAATAATGTACAGTGGAATACAATGCAGATAAACTAGGGTTGCATTGATTACAAAAAGTTGAAGCACATTAACGACAAGGGTTTCTAAACATGGGACCACTAAAGTTTGAGGTGTTATCACAGTAAGACTAGGGGTACATTAACCATGAAAACGAGGTACAAGTAAATTTTACAGAGCTGGATACACGAGGTCTGCTTCATCTACGAGAGTCAGATACCCTTATTACGAAAGTTTGACCCGAACATTACCAAACCAATCGGCGCTCAGCTAGTACTGCCTAAACGTAGGATTGACGCGTCTAGGATGAAAACTAGTTTCTTCTTTCAGCCATGTCGGTGCAGTGTTAGGCTTCACGTGGGAGATGCCATGGAACAATAGCCTTGATCTTCCACCAAGTATAAGAACATCACTAGATTCAAGGTTGATCTTAGTCGCTCTATCCTTGTCTCTAGTATCGCCGAACTGGAACTTTGCAGTGTCGCCTATGGAGACCAAGATGATGGGTAGACCTTGGCTGAGGCTACTTTTTGATTCATCCTTGTCTTGATGGAGTCTGAGCTTCCCGGAGTCATTGTAGTAGTTGATGATGCATATGTCAGGATTGATTTGAGGAAATTCGCTTGCGGTAGAATTTGCAATTTGAGCAAGTGTCTTGAATGCTTCTGGTATCGCAGGGACTTAGACACCATCGCATGGACGTGTTGGGCCATAGAAACCTATAGTTCAATCCCAATTCTTCCCTAGACACATCATGCATAGCTTCATCTTAGCTCCGTTTCTGAAACTAGGCCTATAGAATCCTCCTGAACTAATACCTAGTTGTCGACATGTACGAACTATCTTGACTTGATCTTCAGGCTTGAGGAATCCCTTCAATAGAACCATCCCAGGTTGCAGATGTTGAACTGAAGCCGCGTCAGTGGAAGATTCTCCCGCTTTTCTCTTCTTCTTGTGACCCTCAGGTGCTGTCGTATTAGCCTTCAAGGGCTTGGGGTCATCAGGGCATAAGTCGAAGGGCTGCGACATCTGTAGCATGAAGAATAAGGCTTCCGTAAATTCAATAGTTTTAAAAGGCTGGTGTGGTCATAGTACACTTCGCGTTTAGGTGCTCAAAAGCATATGCTGATGCGTGAATCAATTGCAAGGTGATGGCACAAACTTATATCGTCCTTTACTAGCGTGTATAGTTTATACTAGATTTCTTAGGATCAATCGATGGACTTTACAGAAATCCAAACACGAAGGTCGTGCAAAAGTCTATATTCTACATCAATGGTATAGAAAGTTTCGATTGGCTCTACTTTGAAATGGTCCAAATGTTAAAATAATTTAGCGAGCCGCAATCGGCCCAGATCTGAAATTCCATTCTAATTCTGCTATAGTTAAAAATACAAACTGCTCTAGGTAGAGATCAAATTATCAATGTTGTTCATCTTGAAATTTCCCACAATATTGGTATAGAATGTTTCAACCAATTGTGAGCGAAACATAGGTTAAACTTCATATTACTAAGATAAGGTCAAATCTGTCCAAATTTGAGTCCTGTTTTAGATATAGGTGTTTGGTACAATAAGAAGCCCTTTCATGACATGGTCAAAATAGAAAACCTGTTGCAAACTTTGTGTACTACAACTTTGGGATAATAAGCTTTAGCTAGTTCTATTTAGATCATGTCCAGAACTTCAATTTGCATTCTTAGCACTCGCTGTCCAGATTTGAAATTTCATCTTAAAGTGATTTTAGAGCATCCTTACATGCATTTTTGCAGCAAAGTCAATATAGAAAAGTTATTTTTTCAGTTGTTATCTACAACTTTTGTATAGAAAGTGTTCACCAAAATCATTTGGATCCACACCGAATCTGAAGTTTTTAACAGATGGTCATATTGGTGCAGATTTTTGACTCGGGCTTGTTTTAGCTCGCATTTCACAATCCAAGTATTTTAAGAAGAAGAGTCCTATATAAAAGTGATCGCCAATTTATTACTCCACAAGTTTGTTATACATGATATGGGTAGGTTCTATGATGGAAAATACTTAAATTACAATTTTATGTGTTGGTTTATGTTTGATCAGGTTTCTCTCTTCACTTCATCAAGCCATAACCCCACTACACAAGCATTTTCTTATTATATGAAGCATGCAAAGGTGTTCGCATAGATGTCATCCATAACATTTACATACGAAGTTTTCACAGAATGAGGGTGGAACACGTTGTGAACTTGAAAACTTTGTGACGGGTTGGATTTTGGGTTGAACGACATGTTTAATGTATTTGGCTTGGATTCATTATACCTTTCATATTTAGAGTGAGTGATGTATAGAAAAGTAGTCAAAAAATATGGGTGCTACCAGTTTCGTATACAAAGTTTCTACTAATTCCATTTGTAATTTGAATTACGCATCACAACAGTGGCAACACATGTATATATACCTCATGAATCTAGTTACCTTCAACCAAACTAGGTGCAAGACATGTGGAAATGAGATGAGACAAGATGATATGATGCATGATTTGTTCTATTCGATCTCACATCACACCTATATGTATAACATATATATCTAACGATATTCCGGTGACATATGTGCACATCACTCCCTGAATGCAACCAGTCGTTCTCTATTCATTTTTAATTTCGCACGTGGTTGGTGTTCCTGCAGAAAAATGCATGCTCGCATCATTACCACTCTAAACCTAGAAGTGGCATCCACGCAATTTGCGCTGCATGGACAACGCATCTGTAGGGTCCTCTGCTAGATCGAGCTGAGACCTACGCAAGCAATATTGAGCGTTGTTGCGTCACGAGTGGTCACGTCACACCCCATATGGTGTGACCACCCCCCTTAAAAAAATTCTATCCCACCAGCATGAATGTAGGATTCACAAGTCACAAACCCCAATAGCATTCCACCAGTACTGGGGATGGCTGTGGCCAAAATGTTGCTTCCCAAAGCGCCGAATATATATATGAGTTCTATCTAGGTTAGAATGTTAGCGATGTCACCTGGTAATACAATAACATCCTTAATATAGGCATATCGGGTACTCTTATTTTTCAATTACTTGAAAAGGGTTTTTGAAAATAGGTTTGTAAATCAAAACTGGATGATATGACTAGTTGTCTGTGTATGATGGGCTTTGATACCAGCTGTGGCAAAACCGCTGATTTAATCTGAGCTAAGCACACCTACCACAACATGCCTTGCAATGCACTTAGACCAAACTAAATCTGGTCGTCCATCGAGAGTCATTTGGCTCTCGATATTACCCTTTCCCAGATGAACCGATATCATACAAATCCATCCCTCTAGAGAGCCACAACAGTTACACAATCAAATGCAGTTGAATATAGCATAAGTAGATTTAGTTTGCAAACCAATTGGAAATAAAATGCAAGTTCCAACATAATGCCATACGAAAAACATGTTCAAAACAGATAGCGGAACGATTTCAAAATCATCTCGCAGCGGAAACAAAATACTTTAGTAGTTTTCATGCAATGATGGACGAGACAAGCAGCACAAAGCCCACCGGTACTACCCTTCTCCAAGAAATTGTCCGAATGTCATCGGTACCTGTACTCAAAAGGTGGGGGCAAACCCTGAGTACTAATTACTCAGTAGGTCTTAATGGATTGGCTTACGGCTGACGCAAAGCTCGCTTACTAAAATGTGGATCCTTAGCCATTGATTTTAAACAGAGGTATAATATCATAAAGTAACAAATTTCATCATTTGCATATAACGACATAATAATAATAATAACTTGCATAAATGTAAGCAAAACTATAGTTCAAGCATGTAGTATTTGAAAACATGAATAATAGATATAATATATTCAAGTAGTTAATACATTGCCCGACAGTGATATTGGCATTCCCACACCTTGTGGGCATCAGCGATTCGAATCGATTTTTAATTATCGGGAATAACTATCATGCCACGGGTATATGCTTACTAGCCTTCGCGTTCCCACGTATAGCCCCGATCTTAATCTGTCTTGTCCCAAGTTCGATTCACTCCCGCCTAGCCCCCGGGTTGTGCCCCATGGCGAGGCTGCAAATATCTCGGACTCCCCGCCATGAGTACAAAGCTCCCCCAGGCCACCTTCCTCTCAACCAGCGGGTAGGAACGTGTCTATGTGCTTCAGACGAGCCCAAGAAAGACTTTACTAGTCCCATATCCCGGATAAGCATTCTAGCAATGTTTTGCCGATCAACAGGCGAACAGCGGACGGGCCTTAAACGACTCGGGCGGAGCCGAATAGTACAACAACACACACCTCAAAATAAAATTAATCTCCGCCCAATCTCCATTTAAATCATGAGCATAATATTACTTCCCTAATAGTAAAAGTATTGTGATTTTTGAAACCACCTATGCGACGAGTGACTCTGTTCACTTGTGTTTACTCTTACCTAGCAATTCTAGGCAACTCATCCTACGAACTCTAGGTATAGGTGCTAGACTGCTAGGACCAGGGCGGCTAGGGAGTCTAATGCAATAGTTTTCAACCAACTCCTAATGCAGATGCGTAATCATCAATCAATCAAATTTATATTAGCTGGGAGTATCATGGTCACGCCTTCCTTTACTTATGTATCACAAAACCAACAAACTAAACTACGTTAGTTTGCCGGGTTGTGGGGCTTTGCCCCAGGCGACCCCTTGATCACTTGGATAACTCCTCCTTCCAAATACCATTTCAGGGGCCACCACATGGTATTTGGGTCTTAGTTGGTCTTTTGGACACCGTTGTTTGAAGTAGCTCCACGCATTTGCTTCTGGATCACGTATCTGCATTATGTATCACTATATGAATGTTATGCATGATGCAGGGAATGAGATGCATGAATATGAAGCGCACATGTGAACAATCATTTTATGGTCACACTCATACAAGCTACTGATCGTATTAACAACATATTAATGAAGCGATTCTGATGAAAGCAAGCGATAGTTGTTTAGATTACTAAGATAGGTGTGGTGCTGTTTATTTTTGTTCAACAAGTCATACATATCAACTCAAGTACATGAGAAAAATACACGATGGATTTCTAATTCTGAGTCACTCTTTTCATATCAGGCAATTTATTTGTTTATTTGTCGCACTAAACTACTCATGATGAGTTCAAGGTGTTATACAAATCAAAATGAGTTTAAATATTTATTAATGTAGATAAATACTGAGAAAGGCCCACACCCAAATTTGAGCAGTAATAGAGCTACAGATTAATTATAGAAATTCCAGCTAGATTACATAGCATCTATGTTCTCAGATTTATTATAAATTGTAGAAAATTTTTCTGACTATGAAACTTTAGCAGCAGCTATATCAAGTCATGTTCAGCGTGTATAAAATCCAATACGCAAAATAACTAAGTTTTTATAGGACATCTATTTTCGATATATTAACTTTAGCTTATTTCATATGCAGCCCAAAACAGTAGCAATAAAATTCACAAAAATGCTTTCTGGAACCTAAAGTTAACTATGAAGCTCCATGATTTTTCTCAGAATTTATTTTACAACATAATGTGTCCTTTTCCTATTATTTACTTTAGTAAGCAATAAATTGTCATTTTCAAATCACCATCAAACCTTGACATGCATAGTCCCACATTTTATCAGTGAGCTAACTATACTAAGGTGATCACATATAAATTCCATGGAGGCATTTAGAGCACATTTCATGTAGCCACTATTTTCATGTTATTAAAATACATAAAACACATGCTTGGTGGTAAAAACAGTAAACATCCAGCCAATGCTAGGGCTACCAAAAATCACATAGTGTATAGGTACCCTAACAAAGCTACTGTCCAAGTTTCAACATTTTTAAAGCTCATTTGACCCACAATTCCCATTTATCTAGTTTTAACATGCATGCACTAAACCAGGGGCAAAATGGTCAATGCACCCATCACCATCATACTCAATCTGTAGATCTACTCAAGTGGACAGAGTTTATATTTTTAGCATTTTTGTGTGATTTATAATGATTTTCCAAAATTTCAGCCTAATAATCATTTAAATGAAAAACCACAGATCTAGGGACATTTTCGTTATTATACAAAAACTGCAGGGGGTAGCATGTAAGTTCTACATGACTCATTCAACAGTGCTCCAAATAGAAGCATAAAAACATGAAACACAAAGGGCTAAATCGCAAGACATGTAGTTCTTCTTCAACCTCTAGATAGGGGGTGAGCTGCTTGTGGGGAGGAGGAAATGCGGAGCTGCGCCGGAGCTGTGGAGACCGGAATCAGTGCCGACGAGGTCTGGGCAGGTGTTCCTAGATGAGGGGCTTCTTTTCCCCTAACTCTCATCATGTAGAGTGGTCGGGACCGACGGGGAACGCGCATGATCCGGTGTTGAACCGCAGCGACGTCGACCCGATGGCCACGGCTCGATCCGGCGGTGTACGAGACGATAGGGGCTGCAATTGGGCCTCACACCTGTGCGAGGTCGAGGGGAACTCACTGGTGGAGGAGCGGGAGGTGGCCAGAGGGGGCCTGCGGCGACGACCCGAAGCTCAAGCAGAGCGACAATGGTGGTTGCGCGTGGGGAGGATGCCAGGGGCGATGGTTGCTGGTTCGAAGTTGGGGGAATGGCGGACGAAGGCGAGGTGAGCTCGGTGCACACTACAGCGGGGGGAGAGGAGGGCTAGAGGGGCTGGGAACTCGAGCTTCAAGCTCGCTCCAATGGTAGCCCCGACGGGAAAACAGGGAGAGAGTAGAGAGGGAGCGAGTGGAGGACGTTGGGATGGCGTCTAGGAGAAGCCGAGGGCATGGGTGTGGGGCAGGCTAGGCAGGGTCAGCCAGTAAGTGACGCGATGATCGATGACTGCGTGGCGGTCGCGTTCTGGGTGCGGGTGGGACCCACATGTAAGCCGCTCAGGGGAGAAAAAGAAAAAGAAAAATGAAGAATCGCTGATTGACTACAGAAATGCTGGTTTGAAATCCCTGTTTTTAAGAAACCAAATGGCCGAATTTGATTAAACTCAAAATGCAAGAAATGTTGTAAATTTGATACTCTACAACTTTGTTATACACTTCTATACTATGTTCTGTATACAAATATGGTTCAAATTTGAATTTAAATTGCTGACCCTGGTTTGACCAACTGAAACTCTCAGCTTAGAAATTCTAGAACTCTATTTTAGGCTCACTTTCAAACAAGGAGTTTTATACAGAAGTTGTTTACATGCTCTACAACTTTCTTAAATAAAGTTTTGCATGATTATGACTTTGGTTTTCTCAAAATTTGAAGTTTTCATCCTAGGTCTAGTTTGACAGATTTCACTAGAAGACAGAAAATGATTTAAAACACCATGCAAACCTTTAAGCATGTCAACACACAAAATACCAAAGTTGTTCCTCATGAAACTGTATACAAGTTTGGTATATAAAGTTTCATCCAATTCACCATAGATTTTGGAATACAAGTTCAAATATATTCAGAGGTTTGGTAAGACAGCAGGTTTACTTTATGTAGAGTCTTTCTTGTTTCCAAATTTTGGAGTATCAAATGGAGTTCAATCAGATCAAGGTCTAGTGCTTTTGAAAGGTGATGAGTTTAATTTCATTTCATATAAAGAAAGATTTTCAAGTTGTATAGTGAAATTGAAAGTAATTTCATAAGGAAATTTGGGAAAATGGGTCAACCCTAAACTTAGCAGAATTCCTAAGTGTATTCTGATTTGGTTTGGTTTGAACTTTTGAGCCTCCTAACATATAATTTTTAGGAAAATCTAAATATCAAAGTTGAAGGCGATACATTAAACTAAAACTTTTGTATTTGATGTTTCGCATGGAAGCGTATAGATTTTTAACTACTCAACCAAACAACACAAGGTTTTGCATATTCAACTAGGAAATTTTGACTTAGTGATTTCTCCGCCTATTTCTCACTCCCCTCTTAGCATGATTCCAAATCCATCCTTAGCATTCATCTAATTGTGTGTCAAAGCTTTTGAGATGCCAGGGGCGTCACAGGTGCTAAGCTGGATGTATGCCAGAGAACCTTAGCTTAGGATGATCATAGAGGCAAGCAAGTGTGGTGAGGGTGACACAAGTGGACTTGGGTTGGGTAAGTGTAGTAGCTCGAGTGAGAAGAAGAGTGCTCAAACAGAAGATGGTGCCACCGGCAAGGTCTTCCCCTTCTTCCCCAGTGAGCTGGTGGCAGAGGACAAGGTGCAAAGGAAGAAGATGCAACAGCTACAGTGCAGTTGCGAGTGCCGTAGCGTGTCGCAATAGCTACAGTGCTATTGCGAGTGCTGCAATGCTCGGTGTCGCAACAGCTACAGTGCTATTGCCACGGCTGCAGTGCGCGGAGTCGTAACAGCTACAATATTGTTGCGACGACTGCAGTGGTAGCTACAACCAAGGTTGCGAGATCTGCATGTGCGAACCATGCATGAGGTGTGCGCACAATAGAAATCCAACATATATATATATATATATATATGATTTCTATTGTGCACATGTGCGCACTGCTTGTGCGCACATGCACCTTTGCAACCTCTGTTGTGTGTAATGTAGCTGTTGCAACCTTCTACTGTAGCTTGCAACTCCACGGGCTGCAGGAGTCGCAAAAGCTATTGTAGCTGTTGCAACCCGCTCATTGCAGGTGTCACAACCGCCCAGTAGCAGTTACGACTCCGCGTGCTACAGCGGTCGCCGACCCTCGCGCCCCCGTAGCAGTCGCAACTGCACAGTAGCCATTACGACTTCTTCCTCTGCGCCTCATCCTCCGCCTGCAGCTCACCTGGGAAGAACGAGAAGACCTCGCCGGTGCCACCATCTTCTCTTCGAGTTCAGGGTTAGGGTTTGGGTTTTAGGGTTGGGGTTGGGAGTTTGCCGGTGGGATTTCTTCTCCACCTCCGGCCTTAGAGGGGAAGACCAGGGGCGGTCAGCCAGCCAGGTGGCGGTGGTGGTCAGTCGGGCGGCTGAGACCGGCGGCGATGGCACCACCGGTCGGGTGGGGAAGGACGGTGGTTGGGCAGGGTAGGCGGCGGAGCGATGGCGTCGGCGGTCAGGCGAGTGGGTGGCGGTTGCGAGCAAGTCTGCGTCCGGGGAAGAAGAAAGCATGTGTGCGCATCCACCATTGGATATGCGCATTTTAGTTCAGCCCTATATATATATATATATATATTGGGCACCACTAAAATGCGCATCTCTAGTGGTGGATGCGCACATGCTTTCTTCTTCTTCCCTGACGTATAGGCGCCTGTAGTCGCTGTCCCTCGTGCCCCCGCTGCCGACCCTCCCCAACCGCCGTCCTGCCCCGCCTGACCGGCTGCACCATCGCCACCGGTCTCAACCACCCGCTGCCCGCCACCTCTGCCTAGCTGCCCCTGGCCATCCCGTCTAAGGTTGGAGGTGGAGAAGAACACCGCTGGCGAACCCCGACCTATAACCCTGAACACAAAGAGAAGACGATGGCACCGGCGAGGTCTTCCTCTTCTTCCCCGGTGAGTGGGCAGCGGTGGAGGAGGCACGGAGGAAGAAGACACAACTGGTACAGTAGCAATTGCGACTTCAGCAGCGTGCGGCGTCACAATTGCAACATCTGTTGCGTGCAGAGTCGCAACTGCTATAGTAGAAGTTGCGATAGCTGTAGCACGTGGCGTCGCAATTGCGATAGCTGTAGTGCACGAAGTCGCAACTCCTATAGTAGCAGTTGCGACTACTGCATCAGAGGTTGCAAACTGCTGCATGGTGCGCATGGAGTCGCAACTACTACAGTAGCCATTGCAACAGCTACAGTGCACCGCGTCACAATTGTGACAGCTGCAGCACACGGAGTTGCAACTGCATGTAGCAGTTGCGACAGCTACAACAACAATTACAACTTAGGTTGCAACAGGTGCATTGTGGCGGAACCGCCGATTTAATCCGAGCTAAGCACACTTGCCACCTTTGGCTCGCAGTGTACTTAGACCGAAATAAACCCGGTAGTCCGTCGAGCTACCAAAAAGGGCACTCGATGTAACCATCACCCAGGGATGCCGACATTACACACGTTATGCCCTCGAAAGAGCCACAACAATTACAACAACCCAGCATTTCATATAAACATAGATTGATTTGTTACAAAATATTTGCTCAAAATGAGGTACAATTATACTAAAATAGAGTTCCA
This sequence comes from Paspalum vaginatum, assembly GCA_030272315.1. Taxonomy (NCBI): domain Eukaryota; kingdom Viridiplantae; phylum Streptophyta; class Magnoliopsida; order Poales; family Poaceae; genus Paspalum; species Paspalum vaginatum. The sequence continues at coordinate 20,457,023 of CM059020.1, forward strand.
AAATAATCTCGCAGCGGAAATCGTAATGTAATGCCGATATACTCTTGCAGCGGAAATAAAACATCGAGCTATGACATTGAGCCCACCATTGCATTCTCGATCATGAAGTTCCTGAAATAAAAATATCAACAACGTAGGGGTGAGTATGTGAGGTACTCGTAGGACTTACCCTGGGCGGTTTCAACCTGACACATTTGGGAGTATGCAAGGCTTTTTGTGGACTTGACTCTAACCCGCGTAAGCTTACTAAAAGTGAGTCCTTACTTTCAAGTATCATCCATTTTTAAAGCATAAGCCTCATTTGATTCATTATAATTATCATCATGATCCATAATTCATATATCTCATCAGCTCCACATATATGTCATCATAACGTAGCTTGCAGAAATGTAAACATACAAGTACAAACATGTAATGTAAAAAGCATGATTAAATAAATAAGATATTAAAGTTATTACTTTGTTAGAACGTCAGTGGCATTGGCATTCCCACACCTGGTGGGCATCAGCGATTCGAATCGATTTTAATTCCCAGGAATAACTATCACGCCAAGGGTATATGCTTCCCAACCATCGTGTTCCCACATATAGTCCCCATCCCCACCTGTCTTGTCCCAAGATTCAAAGCGCCCCCACCGAACCCCCGGGTTGTGCCCCCATGGTGAGCCTACCGACATCTTGGTCCTCCCACCACGAGTACCAAGCTCCCCTAGGCCTTCTGCCTCCATCTAGTGGATGGGCGGCACCTCGAAAACTCTTGACGAGCCTAGGTAAGACTTCACCGGTCCCATATCCCAGTTAAGCGATCTAGCAATGTTATGCTGACCAATAGGCGATCAATGGACGGGCCTTAAACGACTCGGGCGGAGTCCACCAAACCATTCACATCATTTTTCATAGTAATATACCCATATCTCCGCCCGGTCTCATCTTTTCATCAGATTATATCATATTGCTTTAGCATTTAAATTTTGTAAAATAGTTTTGAGTCCTGTCATCTCGCGAGTGTATATCTTCACTAGTCTTCTACCGTCTAAGCATGGCTAAGCATAGACTTCGATCTATCCATTCTACGTAGGGTATCAGGTATTTATGCAGGTGGGGTTTCAAACAACTCCTGAACGTAAATGCACAATCAAATAAAGGGTGGTGAGACTCCCTAAGTAGGTGTATATGCCTAAGGGGCCTACCTTTGTTGTTGAAATAACTTGAACAAACTAAACTAATGTTACTTTGCTGGGTTGTGAGGCTTTGCCCCAGGCAACCCCTTGATCACTTGGACAACTCCTCCTTCCAAATACAACTTCAGGGGCCTCTAGGTGGTATTTGGGTCTTAGTTGGTCTTTTGGACATCGTTGCTTGAAGTAGCTCCACGCACTTGCTTCTTGATCATGTATCTGCAGTAAGTGTCGCTATATGAATGACATGCATGATGCAATGAATGAGATGCGTGAATAGCAACCATACATACGAACAAGCATTCATGAGTGGACAGAAAGGTGATTGATAAACTACTTAAACAGAGAGTACTCTTATGGACGTAGAGCAAGCGTACAATCATAAAGTCACACTTATAAAAGTTACTGATGATATTGTCAACATGTTAACGATGTGATCCGATAAAAGCAAGCGATAATTGTTTAGATTACTAAGATAGGTGTGGTCTGTTTATTTCCATTCAGCAAGTCATACGTAATTTGTCGTATGTTGAATTCTTGTTATCTATATTCAATAGTAACTAGGCATATGAGAATGGAGCATGCACAAAGTGTGAGGCTCATCTATACATAAGTTCATACATAACAAGTATATTAGATAGAAGAAATCATAAAATCACAAGATGCATGCCCACTAACATCCCCTTTTTATTTTCTTTATTTCTAAACCTAATAAAATGACTATTAATGGATCCCTCAAGTAACAGCAACTAAAATTCATGAAATAAATTCACAAGCACACTTACACAATAACATAGCATCAAGAGTTTTGATGGAATTTTTCCAACACATTGAATAGCATTTTTCCATTTTGTTGATTAAATCGCCCTATCACTTGTCATTTTTAAAACACATAGCAAACAGCAAGCAAAACACACGAAACATTATTTCTAGGCTACATTGGATCAAATGAGTACAATATAATTTCTATGGATTTTTCTGGACAAGTTTTGTATGGTATATATTTTCATACTCTAAAAATACACTAAATACACACATAGGGGTAAAACAGTAATTAAGCATTGCATGCTAGGGTTTCCAACAATCACCATAGATCTTAATCATCATATAAAAGCTATTGTCCAAGTTTCATAATTTTTGAAGGTGTTTAACCTTAGTTTTGCTAATTATTTAAGAAATCATAACATGCAAGCAATCAGGGGCAAAACAGTCATTTCATACAGCAAGGCTTAGTCCACTGTGTAGATCTATTCATAAGCAATCCAACAAAACAAGTTTCATATTTTTATGATTTTTCTACTAATTTTAGAGCATTTTAAAGTTCATTTTATGCCAAATATAACCCACAAAATGGACCTCTCCGTAATTAAACCTAGATAACAAGGGGTAGCAAACAAATATCCCTAGACTCAGCAAACAGTATACCAATTTAGCATATATCGAAGGTTAGATCTGAAAAAATCCAAAGGCTCGGGTTAAAATGCTCAAACATAATAGATCTAGGGGGTTATTGGCAGTTTTCACAAGACACGGTGCATGGTAAATAGAATAGCTAAAATACGAAGGGCTCTTCTGCAAAACCGGAATCTTCTACCTTGCCCTTCTTCCCGTTCGGCCGTCGCACAGGGAGGGGAACGCGGGGCTCGGCCGGTGTGCACGGGCACCGGAGAGGGTGAGGGAGACGCGTTCCGGGCGTTCCCAGCGATGGGCTACCGGATCCGCTGGTTCTCAGCCGGTGTAGATGCAAGCAGAGCCCAAGCCGATACCGTGAACTGGAGGTGAACTGCGGCGACGGAGCTTGGGGGCCGCGGCTCGATCCGTCGATGGAGCTCGGGAGAGGCACCCTGAATGAGCCCAAGGGTTGTGCGGTGAGGCCGCGAACCCAGCGGAGGCGGTCTGGTGGAGCGGGGACGGTCTGGAGGCGGTCTTCCACGGTGAGGCGCGGGTGCACCGGGGCGGCGTACGGTGGCGCCCGTGGAATAGGGTGGTGAGGGTAGGTGGAGAGATCAAGAACCTGCGGAATCGAAGGAGGGGAAAGAGGCGGTGGTGGTTCACGCAGCGGTCAGAGGGGAGACGGCCCCAAGTGGCGGCGCTGGGTGGTTGAACCACGCCATCCATGGTGGTCATGCCCTGCACGTGGAGAACGAGTGCAGGGAAAGGGAGAGTGAGAGGAGGGAGGGAGAGGCCGGAGGAAGCCCGTGAGCGAGGGAGCCGGTGGCGTGCACTTGAAGCCGAGCTGGGGGAGGGGCAGGGAGGCGCGGCCTCTACCGGCGCCCATGGCGGCCTTGGGCAGTCCATGCCCCCCGCGTGGGGGAGCCTGAGTGGGGAAGAAGGAGGAAGTGGGCGCGGTGAACTGGGTCCATGGACCGAGTGACAACTTAGGTCGGTGACATGTGGGCCCGAGGAGACGGATGGAGATGCGGTCTATGGAACCAAGTCTACGGATGGTATGGGTAGTTTTAGAAAACCGGTGGCAAAGCGTGGTTTTCGGCTGACTGGTATTGAGGCCTTACAGGTGGGGCCCGCGTGTCATAGGCTGCAAGGAATAAACAAAAATAAAAAATAGAAAAGCCCACGTTTGACTGCAGAAACATCTATTCTAATTCCACGTTTTTGAGCAACCAAATGGCCGAATCAAAGGAAACTAAAAATATAAGAAATGTTCATAATTTGGTGCTCTACAACTTTTCTATAAACATGAATACAAAGTTATGTGGATGTTTTTGGTGTAAATTCGAATTTAAGTTGCTGACTTCAGCTTTGACCAGGTAATGACTTGAAGTTCAAAATATGAAACAGCCATTTAGAAGCATTTTCATGTAAAGTGTATAATACCAATGTTGTTTAAAATTTCATGATCTACAATTTTCATATATAAAGTTTTGTTTGAAAAGCAATTTTGTTTCACAAAAATTTGAATTTAGCATTCAGGTCAAGTTTAGGAAGATTTCACAAGTTGAAAGAAATTGACCCATGACCCCATTCAAACCTTTATGCATGTCACAACACATAATACCAAAGTTGTTCAATATGAAATTATCTACTAATTTGGTATAGAGAGTTTGGTCTAAATCACATTATATTTTGAACTACAAGCACATATACATTCAAAGGTTTGGTCAAACTGCAGCTTTACTTTATGTTCAATTTTTTTTGTTTTAAACTTTTGAAGTATCAAATGAAATTCACTAACTTTGAGATCAGGTGCATTTTAAAGGTGATAACTTTAATTTCATTTTCTAGTCAAGTAGATTTTGAAGTTATATAGTGAAATCAAAAGTAATTTCAGAATGAAGTTCGGGGAAGGGTTGAAAATCTAGACTTAGGAATTTTCTAAGTATAGGCTGACTTGGTTTGGTTTGAACTTTTGAACCTCTTAACATCTGATTTTGAAAATGGTCAAAATAGTAAAGTTGAACGCAACATCTTGAACTAAAACTTTTGTATATGATGTCTTGAATGAAAACATATAGATTTGAACTACCCAACCAAACGATACAGGGTTTTGCATATTCCACTGGAAAATTTTTGACTTCGTGATTTATTTGCCTAGTTATTGCCCCTCCCTAAACGTGATTAAGCCCTAACTCATACTTAGGTTTTGTCTAACTGCGTGTTTAGGCTTTTGAGATGCTGGGGGCATCACATGCATGTGTGCACCATGCATGGTTTGTGCGCGCACACACACAATGCGGATTTGGTAGCTACCCGTTACCTTTTTTTGCCACACTGCTCGCTCCTCACCCTATCTCCCTCGCTGGCCGTCTCTGACACCCCACCGCCTCCCATGCCTCCTCTGCGCCAGCCGTGCTGGACACATCGCTCTGCTCAGATATGAGGAGGTGAAGACGGGCGAACGAAGGAGAAGGAGCGGTGTCCGGAGGTGGTGGAGGGGGTGACGGTGCGGCGACAGGAGTGGGTAGGGCGGTGGGTGGAGGATTTTTAGTGGGGTGATGAAAATAATATAATATAGGGTAGAACATCGAAGGTAGCGATCCACTAATCCCTCGAACACCACTGCCTCCAACACCACTCCATCGAACACCACTGCCTCCAACATGACTGGCATATTCTTATCCACCACTCATGTCGTATCGTGGACCAGCTTGCTGCATAAATTTGTACTCTTGTCATGACTGGCGTATGACTACCTCCAACTCTTCATCCTCGTTCTGTGCCTCCTACTCTAGGTCAATGTATGCAGCCTGAGCTACTTCATCACTCTGCATCCTTTCTCAGTCCCTTGCCAATTTTCTATCGTTCTTCTTGTCCAACTCCGCAATAAAGAAAGTCTTAACCTCGGGTGGAGTCGAAGGGCAGTCCTTCACATCAGAACCCCTGTGTGCCAAATGTTCCTTGAACTGTGTTGCCCCTCCCTCATTCTTCTCTTCATTGCAACACTTGCATTTGAATCCACCCTTGACCTTCCGGCCATGCTTTCACACTAGGTCTAGCATTGTCCTACAATCACAGAAAATAGTGTCATGCAAGTCAATATGCTATAGAGATAATGTGAGGATTACATACTAATGTATATCGCATACTACTACTAACATGAAACAATCAGCCCTTAAGTTCATTCTTCTCACATGCCATGAACATTCAACTAACCCTAGAATTTCAAATCACTAAACCTAACACCAAGTAATCATTGATATTTTTCATCACTAAGTTTTTGAAACTCATAAATCAAATAAGAAGTCACTAACATTCACCTAATCCCTAGGATTTCAACACACAAAACCTTGGTTTCCTACTGCTCATGTTACAAATCAATAGTAACAAGCATCTAGCTCATAGATTGACAACAACAAACATCTAAATCGAAGAATGCACTAACCCTCCTAGCTTTTTCCGCCCTTTATTAGTCGAATCCCGCTCGGTAACGGTGGAAATCCGCTCAGAAATGACGGTTTGTTGCTCGGGAGGACGCCAGGGTGTGGGGGAGCACAGGCTCGGTGGCGGCCATCCAGATCCCACTTATCCCAGTCAGGGTCCGCTCGTCAGCGGTGAGCGCCGGAAGATAGGGCTGCAGTGGCGCTGGACCGGTGGACGGTGTCGAGTGGGGGCGTGGGGGGACCATGAGAATTGTCGCTGGCTATCAGTGGAAGAGGATAAGTTGAGTGGATAAGGTTCCAAAAGAAAACGGGTTTTAGGTGTTAACGGGTCCGAACCCAAATCATAATTTTAACCAAGCAAATCAACTTAGATTTGAACAAGTTCTAGTTTTTGTCATATTTTTCCCGAATTTTTACAAACTTTTACAAAATTTTGAAATTCAGAAGAAAATATAACAAAAAAGTCTGAAATTTCATTTCCCGTAGTAGAGAGGAAACGAATTTTTTTCTGGAATTCCGGCTGAATGGAACGAAAAATTAAACCCTGGTTGTGTCTCAGTGTGGAGCACTGCACCCCGTGCCTCTCACACCTCTAGATATCACCCACTAGAGTATGCTAGACTTCGCGCAACCCGTGGCCTTCCGGTGTCGCCGTTCCTCCTTTCCTCCATGAGATGCACCTCGCGCCGCCACTAAGCTCCAAAGTGGTTCACCTCTAGTTCATGGCGTGTTCCCTGCGCAACCAGTCCACCCCGCGTGACGACGACTTAGAGAACGGGTATCCACTCACCGGGAACACCTTCCTAGAATCATCGCCGGTGACCTCTCCACCCCTTTGCACCGCACCACATGCAGGAATGCTGACCGACGCATGCCCCGTTTGCCCTGTCCAGAGGTAGAAGACTGCGGTTTTACAAAGACCCCCCTGACATTGTTCATTTTCATGCGCTCTTTTCTTGTGCTATTCATTGAGTCTTGAACCTTTTCTGTGCAAGTCCTTGGAGTCTACAGTTTCTTCGATGTAGGTCCCTGAGCAGTGGGAATTTTGTTATTTTATGTGTTAATTTGATTTAAACTTTGGAATTCCACCATAAATCACAAAAAATGCAAAATAGACAAACTCAGTTTTTGAAGATTAACAAAAATCTGATCTATGCAGTGGGCTAGACCTTGTTGTATGCGATGACTATTTTGTCCCTGGTTTGGTTCATGCATCATTTTATTTATTAATTAGCAAAAGTGATGTAAATGAACTCTAAAAACAATGAAATTTGGTCAGTGTGTTACTTAGGCAATGTGTGTTCACATGGATTTTTGTTAACTGTATAACTCCCTATTTAATTTTAGATCTACCAATAATTCAGTTAATTTGTATTTTTATGAATATAAAAATGCATGCTACATAAAACTTGATCATATAAATGTATAAGGATTATATTATGCTTATTTGTCCTAGTATAAATCTATACTTAGCCATGCTTATACAGTAGAAGATGAGTGAAGATATTCACTTGCGAGATGATAGATCTCAAAAATGTTTTACAAACATTTAAATTGGAAAGAAATATGATATGATGTGATGAAAAGATGAGACCGGGCAGAGATATGGGTATATTATGATGAAAAATAATGTGGATGGTTTGGTTCACTCCGCCCAAGTCGTTTAATGCCCGTTCGGTGTTCACCTGCTGATCGACATAACATTGCTATAATACTTAACTAGGGTATGGGACCGGTGAAAGTCTTACTTGTGCCATCCGAAGAACAAAGACTTGTTCCTACCATGGGGCCTAGGGGCGCTTGACTCATGGGAGGGCTGATCCAGTAAGCCATGATATCGCTCCATGGGGGCTAAACCTTGGTAATGGCAAGTTGGAATCGAACTTCAGTTGGGACAAGTCGAGATGGCAGGTATATGTGGGAATGCGATGGCTAGTAAGCATATACCCCTGGCATTGTAGTTATTCCAGGTGATTAAAATTGACTCGGATCACTCATGCTTACCAAGTGTGAGAATGCCAATATCACAGAAAGCCAACATAGTAATAATTTTAATATGTTATTTATTTAAGAGTAAAATGCACGGTAGTCGATTAACTTTTCGCGCTGTGCCAGTTAGGTCCATCCACTTCTGAAGAGCATTTTTAGGTCCGTCAACTTTTTAAATGGTTCACCGTAGGTCCATACCCCACCGTTTTATAATTTTTTTTCATTTAGCCCCATAAAACTCTTTTTAGTCTCTCACATGTACCGTCTATTCCCTTCATCCTCTCATGCCTTCTTGTGCACACCTGTTGGCCACGCCCAGACCACGCGGCCGTAGCGCACCCTCCTCACCGTGGGCCTGCGCCATGCCCAGTATGTGCAGTCGCCGCACGCCCAGGCCGCGGCCCCCTCAAGCTCGCACCTCGCCCACACTGCACAGCCGCCGTGCGCCCACGCCTCGACTAGGCTACATGGCCGCCGCTCACCGAGGCTGTGAGCCGTCCACACCGCGGGCCTATGCCTCACCCAGTATGCACGGCAGCCACGTGCTCGGGCCTCGCCCATGCCGCGCAGCCGCCGTTTGCCCTACTCACCCTAGGTGATGCCTCGCCTAGGCTGCGGAGCCGCCCTGTGCCCTCCTCACCGTGTGCTTGCGCCTCGCCTAGGCTTTGGGAGTGGAGGTGGCAGCCGCTGTAGTGGCGGCGGGGAATTCTGGAGGTTGGTGTCGACGGCCTCCCTGAGCTTGATATTGATGAGGTACCAGCTAAGGACGTCCTTGTTGAAGACGACGACCATCGATGGTGACCGGCCGGCGATGGTTGGCTGGCTCTAGCGGATGGGTGTTGTGTGTGTCTCAAACTCACTCTGTCTCAGCTCTCTCGCTTGCTTTGGATTCGTGGTCTTGTTGCCTTGAGCTCGGCGCAAAGAGGTTACTGGGCGTGGCGCAGGCACGCAGTGAGGAGAGTGTCTGGCCTAGACTAGCGGCGGCAGTGAGAGCCAATGGACTGGATCCATTGTCTCTGGAGTAAAGAGTGATTGTCAACGGAAGCCAAGACCCAGAAGGACTTGGGCATAAACCCTCCGATGGACAGGAGGTAGATGGAAGAAGAAAGTCCTCCGAAGGATAGGAGGCATGCTCGGCGTCAGTCAGCCATGGGAGTTCAGTACATGGAGGAGCGGCATGGTGATGGTAAGTGTAAGACCTCCGAAGGACTATGAGGCAATCCCAATGGACAAGAGATGTCGGGTGCCACCGCAGTGCTCCAACCCGAGTGCATAGCCCGAAGACATGCGAGGGCAATGGCGGATTTGCTCAAATCCACCACCCTACCACCAAGTTACCAATACTCGGCGAATGGGCTCAATTCTCTTTGAGACAAAGTGGAGTGGGCTGTTCTAGGCCCAGAAAGGAAATCCTAAAGTTTCTCGGTTTCTGGCTTCAAAACCGAGGGTCGATCGGCGGATTTGGACTACTGGCCACATGGACGTCATCCAGAAGATTGCGTGCAACCGAAGAAGATCAATACTCCATCACGGTCGTCCATCCTCGAGAAAGTTGGGTGTTTTCTAGTTTATCGCCTACAGGCGTTTCTGTAATACAGGGGTCTTAGTGTAAACTGAGTCAGTTAGGCCTGTGCTATATATACCTAAGTGGCTGGTCTTTTAGGTCACTCTTCCACCTCTAGAAATCCTAGGTTTAGCTTTCCAACCAGCCAAGTGTTTAGAGTGAAAAATGGGTGCTAATCTAGGATTTGGAGTCCCCTAGAGCTAGTACTTTGTGTTAGTGGGAGGATGAAGGGTGGTAGGCTGTGAGGAACCTTGTAAGAACTGATTTCCACTTGTAATGCAAGGAAGATTTCTCCCCAATTCGAGTTCATGTGTGCAACCATCTCCTTTCCCCCTTTATAGTTTGGATTTTGGATGAAACTCAAAGGCTTTTGGTGATTTGCTTTGCCCGCGAGTTAATCCTGTTCTTTTGGCTCTTTTGGACTTGCTAGGATGTGGAGATTATGACTTAGTTCATCTCAGTCTTGTAGGATTGCCACGAGCAAGTTGTTCTTGAGTTTTTCCCTTTCTTGCCCAAAGATTGCCTTCTCATTAGATTTGAAATTCCCGCTAACTCCTCTGTCATTTTGAGTTGATCTTGTAGGAATAGCTTTGGAATAGGGTCCAGATAGCCTGTACAAAATCTCGTGAAGTTTGGATAAGATTTGGTCAGATTTGGAGTTTGAAAACTCATTTTTTGCGACTCCACCGGACTATCCGGTCCCACAAGATAGTCCGGCAGCGCCTACCAGACAGTCTGGTGTTGTGTCTACCCGGGCTTCCCGCCGAACAGCCTGACAGTCTGGATCCAGGCACGGGACAGTCCGATGAAGCTAGGGAAGCTAGCCCGTTTTCGCGATTTGGTTCTTTCGCCGTGTCTTTGCATTGGATTTGCTTTTCCCACTGTCTGACCATACTATTTGCTTGTTGTGTACTAGTAAGTCGCATTTCAGTGTGGTGTGTCGAGTGGTGAATTCGCAAGTTTCAGTGTTTGGGGTGACTTGCGATCTTTGTGATCGTTGAGTTGCTTGCTCATTCGCGCCTGGTGCATATCCTTTCGGTGGACGGTACCTTGCACCTGCTAGACACGTATCTATTTAGTGGACGGTGTCGAGCTTTAGTTCTCGTGACCTTCTCTTAGCACCAGTTTGGTGGTCCTGATTTTGAGTTTTCAAGATGCTCCTATTCACCCCCCTCTTGTCGCTTGTCTCGGTCCTACAGGCCATGTGGCTTGAGCAAGGCGTGGGCATGCGGCGAGGAGGGAGAGCGGCGGTTGCACGGCGTGGGCGAGGCACGAGTGCACAGTGGTTGCATGGCCTGGGTGAAGGTCGAGCCCACAGCGATGAGCAGTGAAGCGAGCGAGAGGCCAACCAGGGTCACCGCTAGGATGAGCCTATAGCTGCCAAGTAGCGCGGCGCTAAGCGAGAGCAGGATAGCGGCTGCGCACGGCTGGGGATGAGCTGCGGCCGAGCTGCCGGGTGGGCGTGTGGCCTAGACGACTAGCCTGTGCCAGTGTGTAGAAGATGGCACGAGGAAGAAGGGTACATGTGAGAGACTGAACAGAGTTCTAGGGGCCTAAATGAAAAAAGAATTATAAAACGAAGGGGTATGGACTTGCAGTCAATCACTTAGAAAGTTGGTGGACCTAGAAAGGCACTACAAAAGTTGATGGACCTAATTGGCAGAACGTAGAAAGGTAATGGACTACCGATGCATTTTACTCTTTATTTAATCATGTTTTTTTATTACATGCTTGTACTTGTTTGTTAACATTCCTGCAAGTTACCTTATGATGATATATGTGTTGAGAATATTGAGATATATGAATTATGGATCATGATAAATATGTTGAATCAAATGAGGTTTATGGATCTAAAATGAATGAAACTTGGAAGTAAGGACTCACATCTAGTAAGCTTTTGCAGGTTAGAAGTCAAGTCTACAAAAAGGCTTGGATACTCTCAAATGTGTCGGGCTGATACTGCCCATGGGTAAGTCCTACGAGTACCCCACATACTCATCGTTTGTTGTTGATATTTTTTTAGGTACATGTCAGTTGTGATTGAGGATGACAATGGTGGGCTCAATGTCATGCCTTGATGTGTTACTTCCGCTGCACATTTGCATCTTTATGATGATATGTTTTCCACTGTAAGTTATGTTGAAGCTCTATTTCAATATGTTTGTACAACATTTTGAGCAATGGTTTTGTAATATATAAAGTTATGTCTGTATGAAATGTTGAGTTGTTGTGGCTCCTTCACGGGTCAACGTGTATGATGTTGGCATCTCTGGGTGATGGTTACATCGAGTGCTCTTCTTGTGCAGCTTGACGGATGATCGGGTTTAGTTTGGTCTATGTGCACTGCGAGCCATGTGGTGGCAGGTGTGCTTAGCTCAGGTTAAATCGGCAGTTCCGCCATAGCTGCAACATCAACTCCTACATTGACACATGCAATCAAGGTCTCCAACAAGATAATGATGGATAGAGAAATGACATCAAACTCAGAGTACTATCGTTTATATATTCCTAGGAGATGTCGTAGAGTTCCCATTTGGTGACATGATTGATAACAAGACACTACCCCGAATCAACCTTGACTCCATCACATTCTCAAATTTGGTGATCGATCAAGACTGTGGCACCCTGTTGTCTCCCACATGAAGCTCGATGTTGCATCAACATGGTTGAAAGAAGAAACTAGTCTAGACATGATTAGGCAAAACATAATGGATATCGGTTAGCATAGTAACAACATTTAGTTTGGACTGTTACTATTGGAACTTTTGACTCGTATAATTCATTGTGCCCTCATGCTCTTAACTCCTCAGAAGCAACTCTAGTAATTCATGTATTTTCAACCATTGCATCTCTTGTGATCCAATCTCCAATATTCCATGCACTTTAAGCTCTTGCACTCTATGCATTTCAAACTATTGAAGTCTTCATGCTTTGAGCTCTTGCCAACTCATGAGCTTCCAAATCTATCTAATTAACACAACTCAATAGCTAGTTGTTCATATATCTCTCGTTCTTATGATTCCAATGCTCCAAACCTTTGAAATCAATGTGTTTTCAGCTCTTTGATTTGTATCATCCATAACGTTGAGATTCATGTGCTCTAAGCACTTATGTCACATTAAACTCCTTGTTCATTCGTTGCCATGATATGGTATAGTTTATGGATCCATAAATGGTATGGTTGAGACACTCTTATTGTGATGTCTCCTTAGGCAGTCTTGGGTGCCTCGATGGAACCTAGGGTCCCATATGTACAGCTGTCACCTGTTAAACTGATAGATTCGCGCTGGTATCAAGACATGCAAAGGCATGACATAGGTTCAATTGTGGAACATTCATATCCATTTCTCATCGCTTTGTGGACTTTGCTACTCTGGATTCATGGCCATGGTCAGTTCTTTTTCCACGGCCTCGTTACACTATTTCATTACTTTGTTTCACCCTGCCTTTCTTAATCTCATTCCCATAGCTAGTCCATATCTTTTTATTTCTTGTTTAACCTTGTCTTTATTGATTCATGGGAATGATTGGTTCTACGTCCACACCTTGTTCACATCTTTTCGTTGCTTTGCTTAACCTTGCCTCAGTGATTTGTTGGAATTATCAACTCTATTTCCACAAGCTCACCTCATTATTTCATTTTTACTTTTTGAAACTTATATCCCAAGGGAGAACCTCAGGATTGTCCTCTGCACTAGCTTTTTGTTCTCAGCTAGTGCTCTTGCTATACCATCCTTTCCATGAGTTGTTTCATTCTTCTTTGAAATTATCCTTGAAAGTGGGCTTACTAATGTTGCAAATTGTTTTGTTGGTAAGCACAAGTGATCTACCTTCACTTTTCATTGTCAGTTCTAACTAATTCTAAGTAAGCACACAACTAGTCACCCTGTCGAGGCAAATATGGCCTATCTCCTTTCTCTTGTACCTTCCTTGTCTTGGTGAGTAGGATCTGCTATACTTCACTACACCTTACTCTTTGACGATATTCTGGTTTGTTTATCTTATATGTGTACGTAGTCCCTATCAAAGAGAATGAATGTGTCTCTCAAAAGCATATCCATGGAGATCCCATTGAATCACTAGATTTCTCCTTGGTTCAATTTTCGACTGTGAACACTTGACTTCTACTATTATCATAAATCAAATCCTTAACGTACTTATACTCTTGGTGTCAAAGTCAGGAAGTAACTCCTATTTATTGCTCGAGTCAATCGTTGTTACTCATTGCCGCCATGATCTCATTATGGTTAGTTTACTTGCTTTCTTAAGAAAAACAACTTGCCATATATATATTATGAAGGACTTTCCAGTCATGCTGAAGGGTTTCTTGTGATCATGCAAAGATTAGAAGTTAACAGCCATTCAAATGGTAGATCACAAAGTTGACTGACAAAAGTTAAATGCGACTATGCTTACCAAAAAGTCACAAATTGCTATGTAAAGACCCGTTACACAACTGTAAACCATAAATTCCTACCTCATCAAAATCTTGAGATGAGATTTCTTTAAGGTGGTGGGCTATTATGCCACTGGCATCTCAAGGGAACTAACACACAACTAGACACATGCTAATGAAGTTTTATAACTTAATCATACAAAACCTTGCGTTGTTTGGTCGAGTAGTTCAAAAATTTATACACTTTCATGCAAAACAGGAAATACAAAAGTTTTAGTTTAAGATGTGTCCTTCAAAATTTCTATGTGACCATCCTCAAAATCAATTCATTGGAGGTTCAAAAGTTTGAATCATGCACATCCAAAACCAAGGTTTCCTTCAAAAGGTGTTCTTCACCAAGTTTGGACCTTAATAAAACTTACAATTCATTGAGCACATTTGCTCAAACTTTATACCAAACTTGTGGTACAAATTGTGTACTACACTTTTGTCACCCTAAACATGTTTCAAAACTGTTATTCACCTATTTCAAATTGCGCACAAACCTTGCTTGAATCAGCCCAAAATAGTCAATACTTGGAAAAATTCTGCTAAGTCTAGGGTTTCCAGTATTCCAAATTTTGGATTTGAAATTAATTTCAAATTCACTATACAACTTCAAAATCTTCCTCTATATGAAATGAAACTAAACTTATTACCTTTCAAATGCATCAACCCTTGAAGTGATTGTACTTGATTTGGTACTTCAAAAGTTGGAAACGAGGAAGACCCTACAAAAAGTAAAATTTTGACCAAACCTTTGAATAAGTTTGTTATTTAAAAATATGATGTGATCTAGACCAAACTTCCTATACCAAACTTGTGGAGGATTTGATAGTAAACAACTTCAATATTTGGACATGTGACAGGAAGAATGGTTTGATGGGGTTTTTAGGACACATTGTGTTTAACTGGAAAATCTGCTTAAATTTGACTTATTTAGTAAATTCAAACTTCGTTGAAACAAAATTAATTATCATGATTTATATATGAAAGTTGTAGACCATACAAGTATGAAGAATATTGGTATTTTGCACTTTACATAAAAATTTCCACAACTACCCCTTTTATATTTTTGAAATTTGAGTTTTACCAAGTCAAACTGAAGTAAGCCATTTAATTCGATTTTAAACAAATAAATTCTACAGAACTTGGTATGGGTCTCTATACCAATGTTGTAGAGTATCAATTTTACATGTTTCTTTTATTTTGAGTTTCTTACAAATTAGCCAATTAGATACTCAAATAAGTAAATTCTATAAACTCGTTACCCTAGTCAAACAACCATTTTCTAATTTTAAATTTTATTTTCCATGTGAGCCCACCACCGCCCCTCTTCCCCAATCAGCGCCCACCACGCCCTGGCACCGCTCGCCACAGAGCCACCAACAGATGACGACACCAGTGCCCTGCCCCTCGCCTTGGCTTCAAGGAGTGGAGAGCTCCGCTCTCTCCCTCTCTGCTCAATCTATGTCACTCTCGGCTCGCTCCCCCTTGCACCAGAGCCGTGACCATGCTCTAGTTTCCATAGCCACCATTGCCATGCTCAGCTCAAGCTCGTCATGTCTACCACCTTGGGCTGCTCCCTCTCTCTCAATGACACGCACCGCCACCGCATCACCTTCTTCCACCATTCCCTCACCTCCATCGTTGTCGCCATTGCTCCTTCGCCCCTCCCCACATTTGCCATCATGCTACCGCCGTGCCACCATCGGCCTCCCCATGGACACCCCACCTCAAGGCTTCCCCATGCCACCATGCCACTATCATTGTATTCCTCATCGACCGGGGCAGCTTGCACACCCCTCAAAGATGTCGTTCCACTGGCCACCGTGCTGGGATCGACTTGCGCCACCTAGCTCCGTGCACTCTGAAGGACTCAAGTGTAGCGAGTCTAGTTTTTCATCCTAGCTGTGATGAGCGTTTGTCAACAACAAAGACTTGCAAGCAGAATTCCACCTAAGTGTGACCTGGTGGCGGCGCCAGAGTGGACTTGACATGACAAAATCCCTGCCGAGTGGAATAGCAGGTGGCTTGAGCTGTGGTCCAAGTTAGGCTCAACCCATAAATGTGACCTTGGGTGCGGGACAGTGTCATGAGCCATAAAATCACTCTACGGATGAAGCCCACCATCATTTCTCAGTTCGAGCATCAAAACTGAGGTCCAAGTGTGTTTCTTGGTTCTATCATCAAAACTAGGGTAAGTTACCGGAATTCGAAAAACCAAAGTTATCCCCGAGGGATGAGCTACTAGACACGTGGAAGAAATCAAGCGAAGGTGGAGAAACCGAAGATGTCGAGTGTTGATGGTCAGTTATTGCACTACTTTCGACCATCAACTATCCATGTATGAAGGAAAATACATCAAAGTGTAGACAAACCTTTGCTACTGACATAGTTCCACGAGTTGTGTTGAATATTTGATTGCAGGAGCAAGATTAGCCGAAAACATGTCAAATTTGGCTAAGTGAGAAGGGTCACTAACCAGAAGGCTAGGCCACTCGGCCCCACCCAGGCCGCCCGGCCTAGCATTGGGCCCAAATGGCCTCATCTTCGACCTACATGCACATAAAAGATGTGTCAACACAGTTCTGAAGTATAAATGCCAAAGCCAACGTGTTAAGCACCGGAAGGCTTGGCACCTCATTGATCCAATACTTGGATTGGTGAAATCAGCAATCGGAGGTACTTCAATCCTACGACTAAGGAAGAACCACAAGTGAGATCCAATGGCTCGGGGAAAAGCACATGTTTTAATCGCCAACCACCATGCCACTGACCTAGGGACTGAAGATGGACCACAAGATGGAGTAAGGCAATGGATCCAAGGGTTGGCTAGACCGCCTGGCCTCCTACCTGGCCGCTCGGCCTGCCACCTGCCCCCTTAACTGCCTTACCGACCCTATAAGTACCCCACTCACTTGATGACTATAAATACCCCCCTGGTAGCTCATTAAGTAAAGTGTGGAAGTGAGTAGAACAAACCAATGTCTTTGTATTGTAGCAATAGGATAGTCCTGAGAGTTAGAGTTGAGTCTAAGTCTTTGCCTCAGGGAATCCAGAGTTAGCTTTGAGTCTTGGGTAAAGCTCTTGTATCCTTTCTATCTTTTGTACTCTTGCTACTCTAGTATAATACATATCATTGCTCTATCTTTCAGTCATACTTTACTTTATTTCTTACACTTGCCTAATGTGGTGTACCTTATTGCACACTAGATCAAAGCTTAGGTTTGTGTTTTCCCTGACTTACCTGAATCTTGCTAGACTTCCTAGTGCTGTAAACTTGCCTTAGGCTCTGGTCTAAGGTTAAGTTAGCTCTCACCCTCTGATCAAGGATGAGCTTTTGTGATCAAGTTCTCACTTGATCACTAGTTTATCGTGCCATCTTATCCACATAGATCTGGTTGGTAGCCCCTATTGGTGACAGCATTAGGTAGCCTCTGTAATCCGATCTCGTCGTTCGGTAAGCCCGTAGGCATTAGCCAATTGTCGTTCGGTTGGCCAACTATCTACCCCCGTGCCTCCTTAGTGTAGTTTGGAATTTTGCTCGATGCAAGACCCTAGTTTGTGCTCAATTAACTTAGTTCAACTGCGAATAATCCTTTGCAGCAGATAAGGAATACAGTTTGGATATCTTAATCACACTCGTTGTCCTCCCAGATAGCTATACCTAGTTTGCTGATTGCTTTGGTCCTTGTTTACTCTTCCCACCATACACTATCATGTTTATCTTACCCCTGTTGTAAGAATAGCTGGTGTTTATCTAAGTTATATTGTACCGCTTGAAGTTTGAACAAATCATTCCACCTATTCGCCCTTGCTTCCCTATGGATTTTTACGATACTCGAAATACTCTGAGTGAAAACGCTACATCGAATCTCTATGCGCTTGCGAAGTAAAATCTATTACGCTAGGAGACGTCAACAAGCTTTTTCTGGCGCCGTTGCCAGGGAAGCAATTAGCAATAGAAGTTTGATTTTGTTTTAACCTAGGTACCATAAACTTGATAACATACCGCTATTTCTTAGTGGGCTCATTTGCCTCTGTCTATTTTATTATTGGGTGATAGAGAGGTGTACGACCGGTTTTGACCTACCGGCAAACTTCCACAACAATCTGGAGTCACTGCTCAGAAGGAGAGTCCGTCAAAAGACAATCCATGGGCAGAGGCCTGTGCCATTAGCATTGGAGTTTGGATCCACGAGTACAACTTCAGCGACACCAACTATGGCTGAAAAGACCATTCATGAGTTCTCTGTTCCATCCAGCAACAACATTTGATGAAAACATGACCAATAAGCATATGACCAAGGCCCAAGAGAAGATGAAGTTTGAAGCCCAATCCAAGTTGAGGTCTAATTTATTCGCGAGGCCGGTTGGGACCGCAAGAGTAGGCCTTAGTTAAATGACATCCAGGCCACATACGGGCTACGTTTTGGATGTTCTAATATCGTTGGAAAGCTAAGGAGATAAGCTTTCCAACCCATGTGGTCCCACCTCTGAATTCGATCGAAGATGACAGACAGAATCTACCAGGGTGCTGCAGGATCGATTTTTGGGCCCGCTAGCCTTGTACGCCCTAGGGTTACTCGGCCACCCCTTTGGCCACCCCCTAGACCTCTCTCTTGTATATATTCTGTAGCCATTTTTAGATTAGATGGGTTTGCTTAAGAGTATTCTGTCGTGAACAGTTCGCCTTTCATGTATCGGTTTGTAAAACCCCAAATTGTGCACAAGATTAATCTTGATTGCATTTATTCCTCGTTCTTGCTTGTGTTTTATTGGTTGCATTGCAGGAATGATAGCCTTCTTGGTGAGGTCGATTGTATGCATCACGCGATCGATAACCATCGGAGCAGTGGTGTAGTGATTGCAAGGATTCGATCGATTACTCGGAGCCTTCTTCACCAACGTCGAGTTCTCCACCCCTAAACCGACTTATCCATACCTCTCGGGAGATCGGGAACCCCTAGTTTCTCCATCATTTGGTAATCAGAGCTTTAGGTTTCCCTTGAGGTATGTTATCGTGTGTCCCTTAGTTTGAGTATTTTATATTCCTAAAGTCCACAAAAAACCATAAAAAAATTAGGGTTTCTAGTTCATCTTGTCCTATCACCACGTTTAGCCTTTGCATAATTTGATTTCAGAGTTCGCATTTTTGAGTTTGTGTCCATGGTCATAGTCTTGTTGCTAGTGTAAATCATGTTCTTAGTTTAGTTTGAGTTTTGCATCTCGTCACCGTGTCTGTTTTCATCATGTCGTCACGTCCGGTTCGGAATCCTCTTTGTCTAGTTCGGTATTTACATGATATCTCCCACATACGAACTCGGATTTTTGTGTTCTAGTACTTTCTGGAAAGCTTGTGAAATTATCTACAACTATCAATTGGAAAGTTTCCAGAAAACGTGATTATCAGGGCGTAATATCTGTTGGGAGTAAATCTATTTGTGACCCAGAATTTTCTGAGCAACCTCTATTTCGGGGTCAATATCTTCATCATCCATTATCCAAAAAAGGTGTTCCATATACTGTAGAGAAAAAAAGATATCTACAACTTTGGTATTCAAGGTTTTTGCATTTGAGGCCATTAAGATTGTCTAATCGGCTGTGCAATTTTGAATAGTAAATCTGTGATATTCAAATGAGAGTTTTGTGCTTGTGTGGAGTTGTATCTTATTTTGTAGCACTTTTGAGATAAAAAAAGGAAAGTGCATAAAAAAGAACCGCACAGAAAAAAGAGAAAAAGAAAAGAAAAAAATCAAAAGTGTTTGCGTCATTTGTGTCTTTCGTACTTCGGTGTATCTCTTTCTTGCTTAAACTAGTTCTAGGAGCACATTTAGGCCAGCAACTTTAACAAAGTACTTTGGACATTCATTCAACTTTGCTATCTGATTTTGGATTTTGCTATTCCTTGCTACATATTTTGCCTTCCCAAAGATCCACATATATACTTTAGAGCAACACAGGTCAGTCTTGTAATCAACCCACGCTTCAGGTGTGTTATCGCCTATAGAGCGCCATCATTTCTTCTAGAACGCCATCATCTTGTTGCTGTGTACGGTAAGAACATTTGCAAGCGCTTGGAGTGTGAGAGATCCCGCCTGTCCACTGTCAATAGATAGATTTAATCTTTTTTTTAGTGTGTTTTTTTGTTTTTCTGCTAACAATGACAGGTTGCATCGACGCACGTGAACGTGAAAGGACAAAAAAAGGGTTAAGAAGGCATTTGATAGTTAGATAACTTTGAAAACATTTCCATTAAAAAGTTCAAGTTGTCGCCTTCCAAATCATCCTTCTAATAATGGTTTGGCTGATGACGCTTATATTGATTGGGAAATAGCTATGGATGAAATTTTTTCCTAACGTCGTTTGAGTGATAGAAGAAAGATTAAGAATGCTGCTAGTACTTTTAGAAAATGTGCTTTACGTTGGTGGAAAGATTTTTGTGTTTATGATCAAGATCCACAAAATTGGAGAGATATGAAAAGACTTACGAGGAATGAATTAGTTTCAGATTTTCATTCTATAAAGCTAATTTGTGACCTACAATTTTTAAAACAACATGATAAAACTATTGTAGAGTATTATAATGAGCTACATACTTTGTTGTTGCGTTATGGTTTACATGAATCAGAGAAAAAATTACAATCAAATTTTTAAAGGGTCTTGACAATGATATTCATGATATTATTACTGGTACGAAATATAAGTCTCTCTATAAATTATATACACATACTTGTAAGATTGAAAACAAAATTAGACATAAGAAACAACAATTTATTAAGATTGAATATGATGCATACTTTGCTGAAATTAAACATCATGACACACAACCAATAGAGGTACCATTTGCTACTGACCATACACAGAATGTTGACAACAAGGATAAAAAAGACAACACATCGGAGGAGAATGAGGATGATCTTGTTTCCATTCCATACTTGTCACAGTGCCTTGATTGTGTAAACAAAGCTAATGACACATGTTATATGATCTCTCAAGGTGAGGAAATTTCTGAGTTATCTTTATTACATGCTGATTGTACTGCTGATTCATGTGATAAAAAAGAGTTGTTTGATTTTGCTTCTATTATTTCTATGCCACAACTTGTTGATAAGCTTGATGTTCATGATTCTGAGCTAAATATTTGTGCTGAAAATAGTGTTTTTCTCCCTATTGCTAGTGTGTATGATGAGCTGAAGTTGATATCTTCTTTAAATACTTTGGGTTATATTGAATTTGATGTTCTATGTAATCTGAATAATTTAGAGTAAAAACTTTCTTTTGTTGCTAATTTGCCATGGTTATCTAAGAATTCTTGTCATGTTATTGGCAAGTATGATACAAAAGGAGAATATGTGGTGCACCGTGTTTATATCTCATCAAATTTGAACTCTCTTCCTATTGGTGCATGTGAATAATTTGAGGGCTGCGCTAATGCTAATCATATAATGTCGAGTTTCCCTTGTTCTTTGTTTATTGTGTTACAACAGGGTAAATTTCAAAAAGGGGAGGAAGGTTGGATGATGCCAAGCATGGCAATTACATCCGCAAGCATCAACGACTTTGAGTTGAGGATGACTCAAAAATAAGAAGGGAAGAATGATGAGAACATGACCAATAAGCATATGACCAAGGCCCAAGAGAAGATGAAGTTTGAAGCCCAATCCGAGTTGAGGTCCAATTTATTCGCGAGGCCGGTTCGGACTGCTGGAGTAGGCCTTAGTAAAACGGACGTCCAGGCCACATACGGGCGCCGTTTTGGATGTTCTACGTATCATTGGAAAGATAAGGAGATAAGCTTTCCAACCCAGGTGGTCCTACCTCTGAATTCGATTGGAGTTGACAGGAATTGTGGAAACAAGATGACAGACAAACTCTGCCAGGGTGCTGCTGGACCGATTTTTGGGCCCGCTAGCCTTGTATGCCCTAGGGTTGCTCAGCCACCCCCTAGACCTCTCTCTTGTATATATTCTATAGCCATCATTAGATTAGATGGGTTTTGCTTAAGAGTATTCTGTCATGAACAGTTTGCCGTTCGTGCATCGGTTTGTGAAACCCCAACTTGTGCACAAGATTAATCTTGATTGCGTTTATTCCTCACTCTTGCTTGTGTTCTCTCGGTTTCATTGCAGGAATGATAGCCTTCTTGGCGAAGTCGATTGTGTGTGTCACGTGGTCAATAACCATCGGAGCAGTGGTGTAGTGATTGCAAGGATTCGATTGATTGCTCGTAGCCTTCTTCACCAACGTCGAGTTCTCCACCCCTAAATCGACTTATCCATACCTTTCGGAAGATTGGGAAACCCTAGTTTCTATCAACATCCCCACTAGGCTTGAAGTACTAGTTGGAGATGGTTGCAACCTCAAACCAGGTGTCACTCATATGGTCCAAGCAAGTCCAATTTGCGGATTGGCATCAGAGGATGCTAATAGCCACCTCTAGCAATTCCTGGAGATATGCAGCACTTTCGCAATTAAGGGTGGAACCCCCGATGCTGTTCGACTCCGCCTCTTCCCATTTTCACTAGTGGGAAAGGCAAAGTAGTGGTTTTATCTAAACTGCACAAACTTGGCAACCTCGGAGGCATGCTCAAATGCCTTCCTTGCAAAGTACTTCCCTCTGGGAAAGACGAGCTCATCGAGGAACCAAATCTCGAGCTTCCAACAGCTCACAGATGATACAGTGGCTAAGGCATGGGAAAGACTTCAAGAGTACATCATTGCATGCCCACACCATGCTATGGAACAGTGGCTAATCATCCAGAATTTCTTCCACGGGCTACACAGGTCCGCGCAAGAACACCTCGATGTAGCCGCTGGAGGATCCTTCCTATGCTTGAGTGTCAGTGCTGCCCACACTCTCATTGAGAAGATGGCAAGCAACCAAGGATGGAAACAGGAGAGGGCAAACAATAGCCCTGCGGAGTCCACCATATTGACAGGCATCGACAGGCTCACCAACAAAATGGACCTCCTGCTAAAGAAGCTGGAGGATGCTCTTGAAGCTGTGCTGGTCCAGGCACTGGATTCTCACATGACTTGCGAGCACTATGGAAATACAGGCGACACGGGGAATAGCTTCCCGAAAATGGATCGGAGGACTTCACCTTCATTAACAACAACAACTTCAACAACGGGCCCCGTCCTCAACTAGGTTGGAATTCACCAGCACACTTACCCTTTTCAGGTCAAGGTACGTCTTCTGGTAGTTCGCAGTAGTTTAATAAAAATCCTTTCGATCAAAAAGCTGTGAACGATAGCATAAGTAAGAAATTCCTTGCGAACGATGGAATTCTAGAAAATCTATTGCTTCAAATGGAAACTCTTAACAGTGCCATGAAGAACCAGTTGAGCTTTCATAAAATGCTAGAAACTCAGATAGCACGGCTAGCTACCACTTTGCCTAGTCCAACTTGGGGAAGCTCCCGGGTCAGCCCGAGCCACCCTCAAAGGAACATATCAATGCTGTAACCACTACGGGTGGTAGGTCTACTCAAGCCCCCCACACACTAGAAATATAGGGAAGGAATAGGAAAAGCCAGCGGAACCAAAGGAGGAAGTGGCAAGTGAGCCACAACTGGTTAAGGAAGCACCAAAGTCGGCTCCACATGAGTTCTATGACACCACCGTGCTCCCTTTTCCTCAAAGGCAAAAAAAGACCTCCGTCGACTATGGCGGAACCGCCGATTTAATCCGGGATAAGTACACCTGCCACCTCTGGCTTGCAGTGTATTTAGACCAAATCAAATCCGGTCGTCCGTCGAGCTACCCAAAAGGGCACTCGATGCAACCATCACCCAGGGATGCCGACATCACACACGTTACCGCCCTCGAAAGAGCCACAACAATTTCAACAACCCATCATTTCATACAAACATAGATTGATTTGTTTCAAAATATTTGCTCAAAATGAGGTACAATCATACTAAAATAGAGTTCCAAAATAATCTCGTAGCCGAAACTATAACGTAATACCGATATACTCTTGCAGCGGAAATAAAACATCGAGCCATGACATTGAGCCCAACATTGTCATTCTCGATCATGAAGTTCCTGCAATAAAAATATCAACAACGTAGGGGTGAGTACGTTAGGTACTCGTAGGACTTACGCGTGGGCGGTTTCAACCCGACACATTTGAGAGTATGCAAGGCTTTTGGTGAACTTGACTCTAACCTGCGTAAGCTTACTAGAAGTGAGTCCTTACTTTCAAGTATCATTTATTTTTAAAGCATAAGCCTCAATTGATTCATTATAGTTATCATCACGATCCATAAGTCATAAGTCTCATCATCTCAACATATATTTCATCATAAAATGGCTTGCAGAAATGTAAACATACAAATACAAACATGTAATGTAAAAACATGATTAAATGAATAAGATATTAAAGTTATTACTATGTTAGAACGACAGTGGCATTGGCATTCCCACACTTGGTGGGCATCAACGATTCGAATCGATTTTAATTCCTGGGAATAACTATCATGCCAGGGGTATATGATTACTAGCCTTCGCGTTCCCACATATATCCCCCATCTCCACTTGTTGCATCCCAAGTTCGATTCCAACCCGCCATTCCCTATGTTTAGCCCCCATGGAGCGATACCACGGCATCCCAGGTCAGCCCTCCCATGAGTCAAGCGCCCCTAGGCCCTATGGTAGGACCAAGTCTCTGTTCTTCGGATGGTTCAAGTAAGACTTTTACCGGTCCCATATCTCGGTTAAGCACTCTAGCAATGTTATGCCGACCAATAGGCGAACAACGGACGGGCCTTAAGCGACTCAGGCGGAGTCCACCAAGTCATTCATATCATTTTCATCATAATATACCCATATCTCTGCCCGGTCTCATCTTTTCATCACATCATATCATATTGCATTCAAAATTTAAACTTTTGTAAAATATTTTTTGAGTCCTATCATCTTGTGAGTGAATATCTTCACTCGTCTTCTACCATCTAAGCATGGCTAAGCATAGACTTCGATCTATCCATTCTACGTAGGATATCAGGTATTTATGCAGGTGGGGTTTCAAACAACTCCTGAACGTAAATGCATAATCAAATAAAGGGTGGTGAGACACCCTAAGTAGGTGTATATGCCTAAGGGGCCTACCTTTGTTGTTGATAACTTGAACAAACTAAACTAAAGTTAGTTTGCCGGGTTGTGGGGCTTTGCCCTAGGCAACCCCTTGATCACTTGGACAACTCCTCCTTCCAAATACCACTTCAGGGGCCTCCAGGTGGTATTTGGGTCTTAGTTGGTCTTTTGGATACCGTTGCTTGAAGTAGCTCCACGCACTTGCTTTTTGATCACGTATCTGTAGTAAGCGTCACTATATGAATGATATGCATGATGCAGTGATCGAGATACGTGAATATCAAGCACTCATATGAACAATCATTTTAGGGACAGGGACAAATCGAAATATGATTGATTTCACTACTTAAACAAGAATTACTCTTATGCCCCTAGGACAAGCATACAATATGCAATCAAATATTCACAATGCAACATAGAAATATATTACATGATCGATTATCGATTTTTACATAGCCCTTTACCATACCACACGCAAGCCAAACATCATGTGAGCATGTATTTACACATGCAATGGTCCATTAGTTTGAAACATTACTCCTAGCACTAGTGGCATTAGTACTTTTATAGACCTAGAGCAAGCATTCACTCACGCAAATTATATATATAAACCTATCAAGCTACTAATCATAGGGGAGACATGTTAAATAGCACTTTCCTAATTTTTGTTTAAATGACCAGAACATTTGCCATTTTCAAAATACATACCAATCAGCAAGCAAAACACATGAAACTTTATTTCTGGGCTACATTGAATCAATTGGGTACAATATAATTTCTATGGATTTTTCTGGACAAGTTTTATGCAGCATGCATTTATATATGCATAAAATACACTAAAAACATATTAGGGGTAGATCTGTCAATTGCAGCAAGTCCTAGGGGAAACAAAAATACAAGTGTATACTACATCACATAAATAGCACTCAGTCCAAGTTTCATAATGTTTGGAGTCCATTTATTCTACTTTTACCATTTATTAAGTTATAGCATGCATGCAACAATCTAAGGGCAAAAAGGTCATTTTAGGAATCTACTTCTTTTCCATTCTGTAGACATACTAAAAATGAACATAATGCAATAAAGTTTGTATTTTTAGCATTTTTCTACAATTTACTATGGATTTTTAAAGTTTCAGATCTAGAAAAATGAAATTAAATTCGAAATCTCTCAGACCTAGGACCTTTACGTCGTTATCCCTAGCTTCCAGGGGCCTGCACACAAGAATGCACAGACTCAGTGCATAGCTACTCAGATCATTACAGGAAATAAACTAAAAACTAGGGGCTTTTTGGCAAAACCATATTTTCCCTTTTTCCCCTCGTCTTCTACCTCTGGCCACGGAGAGGACCGCGCGCAAGGGGAGAAGGCAGGGCTACGCCGTCATGTGGAGGTGACAAAGCGGCCGGGACGGGGTTGGTGAAGATGTTCCCGGCTGCGGGGGACCATTCCCCCAAGATTTGGTAGCTCGCAGTAGGGAGGACGAGCGGCACGGAGGCGGTGAACCGGACGGCGTCGGCGCGACTGTGGTGGCCGCGGCGTGACCCGATCTGGCGACTGGGGCGCCTAGGACCGGCAAGAGACAGTGCTCGAGATGCGCGGGGTCATGGCGAATGCGATGGTGGGGTCTTGGAGGCGACACGAGGCGCTGGTGGTGGCCCTCGACGGCGAGGCGCGTTGAGCCGGGCGGCGTGCCTTGCGTTGGGGATTCCGTGGACGAGGGCGTCCAAGAATGTGTGGAAACGGAGGAGGGCATCGAGTAGGTCCCGGTGCTTGCATTAGTTGGTCGGGAAAGAGGCCAGAGGGGGCTCGACGTGAGCTCAAGCCCGTGGCGTCCATGGCGGCCACAGCTCTGCTGCGAGGGAAAGCAGCAGAGGGGAGCGGAATGGGGTGACGGGCGCTGCTTCCTTCGACTCGAAGGGAGCTCCCGAGGCTGGCCGACCTGCGGTGGCCCGGTGGTGCGGCGCGCAGGTGATGGCTGCCGCGTGGGTGCGCTGGAACAGGGAAAAAGGACGGGGCGGGGTGCGCGGACGCGGTCCGGGGGACCGAGTGAAACCGACTGGTGGGGCCGGAGCACAGGCAATGGACATGGGTCCATGGATCGGGTGCACAAAGTGCGTAGGTGGTTTTCCAATACCGGGGGCGATCAGCGGTTTTTCGGTCAGCTGGATTCGAGGGCTGACGCGCGGGTCCCACTCGTCATAGACACAGAAACAAGAAAATAAAAAGGGGAAAGGATAAACCCAGTTTGTCTTGTTAGACCCCTTTTTGAAATTCGTATTTTTGAGGGATTTTTGGCCGATTTAGAGGAAACTCAAAATACAAGAATTGTTAAGAATTTTATGCCCTACAACTTTGTTATAAACTTTGACACCATCTTCTATATCAAATTTTGGTCTAAATTTGAATTGAACCTATTGATCCCGGTTTGACCAAGGTTTACTCCAAATTTGAAAATTCAAGAAGTCTATTTTGTGGCCATTTTCATAAGTGATGCATTATAACAAAGTTGTTCAGTTTTTCATGACCTATAACTTTTATATATAAGGATTTGGATGATAAGGACTTTTAGTTTAGAGAAATTTGAATTTATTAGACACACCTAGTTTTGGCAGATTTCCCATGTTGTCAGAAAATGACCGAAAACCCTATTCAAACCTCTATGCATGTCACAAATTCAAATACCAAAGTTGTTAATCGTTAAATCCTCTACAAGTTTGGTTTAGCAAGTTAGATCTAGATCACAGTACGATTTGAACTACAAGCACAAATGTTTACCAAGATTTGGTAAAACTGTGGCTTCAATTTATGAAAAGTCTCCCTTGTTGCAAAATTTTGAATGACCAAATGATGTCCAAGTCACTTTAAGGTCGGGTGCATTTGAAAGGCAACAAGTTTAATTTCATTTCATAGTCATGTAGATTTTGAAGTGACATAGCGAAATCAAAAGTAATTTCCGAATAAAGTTTGGAAAAAGGCTGAAGATCCAGATTTAGGAATTTTCTAAGTAGGGCTGACTTAGTGATTTCTTTACTAAACTCTCATCCCTCCCTAAGCAAGATTATGTTACAAATCATCTTTAGCATGAATCAAATTATGTGTTAGTGACTTGAGATGCCTGGGGCATCACATCGACGACCAGTTTGGCAAGTTTGTTGAGGTAATCAAGAAATTATATGTTAATATCCCATTGCTAGATGCGATGTAGGTGCCTACATACGCTAAGTACCTGAAGGACATCCTCAACAACAAGAAGCTACTGTTGTCCATAGAAGTCGTGCACCTCACAAAAGAGTGTAGCACTGCTATACTCAACCAGCTGCCCCAAACGAAACGGGATCCAAGGAACCCAACCACCTCGTGCTCAATTGGGACCCATGTTGACGGTCGATAAAACCCTTTTTGACCGCTAACATTCCATGTTTGAAAGCATAATTTATCAAGGTTTCATGTATTACTAAGCAGTTCCACGAGTTGTGCATAAAAGCTGGATGCAGGAGCATGTCACGTACAGAATATTGAAGAAAAGCACAAAGCAGAGACAAATGGGCAAGGGAAAGGCAAAGGCCCAAAAGTGCATGGCCGGCCGGCCATACCTGATGGTCGGCCAGCCATACCTGATGGACGCTCGGCCATCAGCAAGCCCAGGGAGCCTTTCAGCCCAAGTGCATGGCCGCCCGGCCATGTCACATGGTCACCCGGCCATGTCACCGATCCAATCTTCGACCTGCATGCAAAGAAACACAAATGAACACAAATCCAACCATGCAACCAAGAATCCAATGTATCCAAGGGTTGAAAGGCCATGATGCAACGGATTGATGATGTCAGCGATCCAGGGAGTGGCCGCCCGACCACCCCCCAGGCTCATTTTCCACGTGCATCAACTCCACAAACCGTCAACCGACTCCAGGAGTGCATATCAACTGTTGGATCTTCAAGTCGGTTGATCGGGTGGCCGCCCGGCCACCCTACATAGCCGCCCGACCATGCACAGTGGCCGCCCGGCCACCGACCTACCTCAACTACCGACCTAACACCTCTACAAATAACCCCCTCGGTTCCTATGCTATATATACCCCCCGGGTCGGTCTTTTGCAAGGTGTGGTGGATCAAAAGAAGAATAGTGTGGTTGTGTAGTTGAGTGTAGAGTATAGTACTAAGGCCGCCCTTGGCATTGTAGAGAGAGCTAAGTGTATCGAGAGTGAGTAGTGAGTTGTAGAGTGAAGGAGTCGGATTTCCCTCTAGTATTCTATTCCCGAGCTCTTATTCTCAGAGGAAATATTACTCTATTTCCAGGATACAGTAAAGTTCCTTGCTCCTCTACTTTATTTATTTCGTACTTACTTTACTTACATACTTAGTCCCCACTTAATAGTTTACGGGTGCCAAGTGTGCTCTGTGTAGTTTAACTATACAGTTGTGCTTGCTCTCTGGCTTCGAACCAGTGTAGTAGCAAACTCGGTTGTGTAGACGTGGTGTCTAGACTAGAGTTTGCCTTGGAAGGTGTCTTGTCCCACACAGTTTTGGTTGGTAGTCCCACCTGGTGACAGCGGGTGTGTGTCCTGTGTAGTCCAACCTCGTCGTTCGGATAAGTTGTCATCGACGCATAGCTGAGTCCTGTACCGCCCGCCTTTCTCATCTGGGTTATCAGCACTCTGGTGCCTGGAAGTGGTTCTATAGCCTCAGTGTCCATGTAAACCTGTTAAGTAGAGTACTAGTTTGTTTAGTAAGGTTAAGTTGTTCTATCTAAAGTAGTGATCCTGCGCTGCTCTGTTAATTATCTCTACAATTGCTAGTTTTACTGTTCGCTTCTATCCGTTTTACGTTGAGTTACTCCTCGTTCCTCGTGGATTTCGATACCCTAGAATACTCTTAGGTGAAAGGCTACAACGTGTTTCTGTGCGCTTGCGGATTTATTTCAGTAGGCTAAGAAACGCCAACAAGCTTTTCTGGCGCCGTTGCCGGGGAACGGTAGCTAATTTGACTAGAACTTAGGATCGTCCATACTCACACCATACACAACCACCACATATATCCAAACCAAATATCACATATCATCCACCACATGGATTCCAAGCCTATCTATCAACTCGCCGCTCCAAAGGGCGATTATTTGGAGCCTCCACCATCATCCATACCCATTACCACAGATGGCTATCAGCTACGTCCCAGCTTGATAGCCATGGTTCGGGATCAATCATTCAGAGGACTCGAATCTGAATGCCCCAACTCACACCTCCATGAGTTCGAGCAGTTATGCAGCTGCTTAGTCATCTCGGGAATGTCAAGTGAAACACTACTGATGGCTGCTTTTTCCGTTTTCACTAATGGGGGAGGCAAAGATCTGGTGCAATCAGACAATTGGTAAAGTAGGAGGGAGATGGAAGGAGCTGAAATTAAGCTTTTGTCTGCGCCTCTTTTCGACAAACAAGGTTGTCGATCTCCGTTCCGAAGTCCTTTCATTCTGACAAAGAGAGAGAGAATCCTTGGGGGCAGCTTTGACACGCTTCAACCGTCTGGTCTCTTCAGGACCTGATTTGGCTATTCCAGAGACAATGTTGATGCAAGCACTTCATCCGAGCTCCCGCACCAGGTGCTAATCTCTATCTCGACTTAGCCTCAGGAGGATCGTTCTCGCACTTAAAAGCCTGCGAAGGTAGAAAAATTCTTGATAAAATTCTCGAGAAAGCTTCTGACCTCGGCACATTAGAGGAACAATCTCCACAGAAGCCTCGTGAGCAAACTGTTAATGAAGAGCGACAAAGTACACCTCATCCCACTCCACCATCAACTCTCCGAATCGAAGAGATCCCAGAACCATTGTCTCAGCAAACTGAGAGGGTTAGTTCAGCCTTGAAAATTCCTCCGTCGGCGCCTCCGTTCTCTTTCGAGGACGAAATCTTCATGGAGTTTGTCAACGCCTCTCGGTTGCCTAAACAAGACCGATGCTTCACCAGGACCTCCAAACCAGCATACACACCACCCTACCACAAAGAATATACGAAGGAGGACCTGCTCTGGCTTTCAGCAGCTATCAATCGGGAATGGCTAGAGGAGAGACGTCTGGACACAAGAACAATCAAATTTTATCGAGACCCCTAGTGTCAGCCCTGGCGAAGTATCAAGGCTTCAACCACAAGCCATCATATACGACCCAAGAATAGGAGTAAACATAATTCCCAAGTATGTGATGGACAGACATTACCCCACACAACCGCTATCAAGATCAGCCATACATCTACAATGGGCAGACTGCAGATATTTGAAGTGCAACGGTGTGCTTTGGGTAATTCAAACAACCTTGCGGGATACACAGGTGTTCTTAGACTTCCACATCTTTGACATCCCCAAAGGATCCACGCCATTGATCGTGGTCGGGATCCCAATTGCCACCGTCACCAACTCAGATATATACAGAGGGAGACTGCAGCTTTAGCTTGGCAATGAGCAAATTGACGTCAACATTGACAGGTCACTTAACGCCAAGACAGAAGCAAAGCCAGAGATTGACCCTTTAGAAGAAGTGATGAGCCTTTCACTTGAGGAAATGGGTCAACTGAGCCTAGAGGAAGAGGCTCTTAGTGACTTCAGTGTGGTCGATGAGCCCCTCGAGTTCGAAGAACTTGATGAATCATTGAGGCCCGAAGCTCCAAAAATAGAGTTGAAGCAACTACCGCCTGGCCTGAAGTACGCCTTCCTCCACGAGAAAGAGGACACACCGGTAATCATCAACGACAAGCTGAAAGAGAGTGAGAGCCGGCGATTGATTTCAGTTCTGGAGAAGTATAGAACTATGCTTGGGTACTCGCTCCAAGACTTGAAAGGAATCAGTGCCAATCTGTGCACCCATCGCATCCCTATGGAGGTTGATCACAAACCCATTAGGGAGCCTCAAAGGCGACTCAACAATGCAATGAGGGAGGTAGTTAAAAAGGAAGTGTTCAAATTGCTACACGTGGGTATCATCTACCCCATACAAGATAGTGAATGGGTCAGCCCCGTACAAGTTGTACCTAAGAATGGAGGGATGACAGTTGTCAAGAATCTGAATAATGAATTAATCCCACAGAGAACTATCATCGGTTGGAGGATGTGCATTGATTATAGAAAACTCAACTCCGCCACCAGGAAGGACCATTTTCCTCTTCCCTTCATTGACAAAATGCTAGAGAGGCTGGCAAATCACTCTTTCTTCTGCTACCTTGATGGCTACTCTGGCTACCACCAGATTCCGATTCACCCAGAGGACCAGAGTAAGACCACCTTCACATGCCCTTACAGAACTTTTGCCTATCGGCGAATGTCCTTTGGGCTGTGCAATGCTCCAGCATCATTCCAGCGGTGCATGATGGCAATCTTCTCCGATTTCATTGAAAATATCATGGAGGTCTTCATGGACGATTTCTCAGTCTATGGCAAGAGCTTTGATGAATGTCTAGAGAACCTTGAAAAAGTCCTCCAGAGATGCAAAGAAGTTGACCATGTCCTAAACTGGGAGAAATGTCATTTCATGGTCAGAGAAGGCATTGTGCTAGGCCACAAAATATCAAAAGAGGCATAGAGGTAGACCGTGCAAAGGTAGAGGTCATTGAACAACTATCTCCACCTACAAACATTAAGGCTATCCGAAGCTTCTTAGGCCATGCTGGGTTCTATAGGAGATTTATCAAAAACTTCTTCCACATAGCCCAGCCTCTGACCAACCTGCTAGCCAAGGATACCCCCATTGTGTTTGACGAGGACTGTCTTGAAGCCTTTCACAAGCTCAAGAGAGCACTGGTCACAGCACCCATCATTCAACCGCCCGATTGGACCAAACCATTCGAGATTATGTGTGATGCAAGCGACTTCGCTGTTGGAGCAGTACTGGGCCAAACCAATGACAAAAAGCATCATGCCATATCTTATGCGAGCAAAACGTTAACTGGCCCGCAACTGAACTACTCCACCACCGAGAAAGAATTTCTAGCAGTGGTCTTTGCAATTGACAAGTTCAGATCATACTTGGTAGGATCAAAAGTCATCATCTACACAGATCATGCAGCTCTCAAATACCTCCTTACCAAGAAAGATGCAAAGCCACGCTTAATCCGGTGGGTACTATTACTCCAAGAGTTTGACATAGAAATCAGAGATAAAAAGGGAGTAGAAAATTCAGTTGCAGACCACCTCTCACGAATGAAATTTGAGGAAACATCGCCATTGCCGATCGATGACTACATGAGAGATGATCAGCTCTTAAAGGTGACAACAGCCCAACCATGGTATGCAAATCTGGTGAATTACATAGTTGCTAGCTATGTCCCTGAAGGAGCAAATAAGAGGAAATTGGCCCACGATAGCCGATTCTATCTCTGGGATGACCCCTACCTATACAAACTCTGTGCAGACGCACTCCTACGTCGCTGCATTCCAGCTTGTGAAGCACCGCAAGTCCTTGATAGATGTCATGCATCCTCTTATGGAGGTCACTATGGGGCTTATCGGACTCACGCAAAAATCTGGCAGAGTGGGTTTTATTGGCCCACTATGTATGAAGATGCAAAAGAGTTCGTGCGACGGTGTCCAAGGTGCCAGCGCCAAGGAAATATAAATCCAAGAGATGCTATGCCACTCACAAGTAATCTTCAGCTTGATATATTTGATGTGTGGGGCATAGATTTCATGGGACCTTTTCCCAAGAATGGAGACATGGAGTACATTCTCGTCGCAGTGGACTACGTGTCAAAATGGGTAGAAGCAATACCATGTCCCTGTAGCAGACTGAAAACACTCCATCAAGATGTTCTCAGAGACCATCTTTCCTCGCTTTGGAGTACCACGGGTCATTATCAGTGATGGAGGCGCACACTTCATTGACAAGCGCTTCAGGAAGTGTCTCGCTGACCTCATTGTGGACCACCGTGTCGCCACCCCTTATCATCCGCAGACAAGTGGCCAAGCTAAGACGTCAAATAAACAAATCAAGAACATATTGCAAAAGACAGTCAAAGCTATGGGAAAAGAATGGGTATCCAAGCTACCCGATGCTCTCTGGGCATATCGCACAGCATATAAGACTCCCATCAGCATGACACCATATCAGATGGTGTACGGCAAAACTTGTCATCTTCCAGTGGAACTAGAATTCAAATCTCACTGGGCGGTGAAGAGGTGGAACATGGATCTCCAATCGGCAGGCGTAAGACGACAGATACAACTGGCCGAGCTAGAGGAATAGAGGGAGAAGGCATACCACAGTACTAAGCTATACAAGGAGCGCACCAAAAGATGGCACGATAAGCGGATCAAGATCAAAACATTCAAACCGGGAGATAAGGTACTACTCTTTAACTCTCGTATTCGACTTTTTGGTCATGGGAAGCTTAGAAGTAAGTGGGGAGGACCTTTTATGGTTCTTGATGCCGCCAATCACGGCACCATCACCCTCTAGGACAATGACGAAAGGGTTTTCAAGGTGAATGGGCAACGCCTTAAAATCTTTCTTGAGCCCGAAATACCTACGCTCGAAGAAGTGGATGTCTTCGAGCTACATGAGGTAGTATGCTCACATGTTCATGGTCGAGCTCAGACCTTAAAAGAAGCCATGTACACTATATTTGGGTACCTATGCTCTCCCTTAAAATTCTTTCTAATCTCACCTTTTGCTAAAAATGTCAACACAACCGCCGTTCTACACTCATATTTGGGTCCAAAGCTCGCCCATGAAGGTGACTCAGCTTGTGGCACGTCCAGTCCAAGCGAGGCCTGGCCGCCTAGCCACAGGCCATGGCGGCCCAGCCATGGGCCTGGCTGCCCGGCCCTAGGGTATGGTCGCCCGGCCACCCCTCGTGGCCGCCCGGCCACCGAAACTCAAATTTCGAGTTTGGAGCGCTTTTGCCTTCTTTCGTGGTTCTGTTCAGTGGATGAGATCGAGTGGTTCGATGATTTAAGGAAAAGGTCTTCTTCTTCCTTTCTCATCTACACTCATCTCACTCCCACGTCATCCATGGCACCCCTTCTCACACTAGCAAGGGCAAGGCCACCATTTCCATCACCTTAGGTACCACTGCAACCTACTCACCAACCTCCGAAGGATCACCACAACCACTAAGCCTGAGAAGATCACTGACGACACACCCTGGCCAACAGGGCCTGGACCCCATGGCCACCCGGCCATGGAGGGTGGCCGCCCGGCCAGGGCAGACAGCCCCCGTGGCTGTCCGGCCACTCGTGAGGCTCGCCCAGCATCCCCTCGATGATCCCTCAGTGTAGATAGGCCCCCACGTGGTATGTCTCCATCAAGGATGATCACCAAGAAGGTGGCGCGCCCATTTCCTCGTCCCACCTTGGGGGCGATCGCGCCGGTGAAGTGTGTGAAGAGCCTTTTTCAGGAGGAGGCTTTCGGCTAGACGAAGGATCCAGTGATCCCTAGTGCATCCACCCATACCATCCGTGGGGTTAAAACTCCCACCGGTTATGGTAAGGTGCTTGTACCTAGGATCCCGAAGCCAGATGCCTCCATAGATGAGTCCATTGACTCAACTCCACCACGGAGGACGGTGAAGAGGGTGGTAGTCCCTCCTCCAATTAGGGGACCACTGGGACAATACGAAGATTCATCCAATGAAGAAGACATGGTGGCCTTCCTTAGGAAGGAGAATGCAGTGCTCAAGGCAAAATTCCATAATTTAGAGGAGCGCTGCGCTGAAGGCGAATTATGGCGGATGGACATAGATGATAAGATAGATGTTCTTACGAAGGGAATGTCCGCCAAAGTCCGCCATATTGCAGAAGCAATGGGGCGTCCTGATCTTTATGATCCACCTAGACCATAGACGCCCATGCTTCTAGTTATCTTAGGCGCTTTAGTTCTTTTTCAATTCTAGGGTTGAAGTTTGTTTTGCTTTGTTTAATTTCCCTTTGTAATAAGCGCCTCCAATTTTATCAATTCAATAAAGGTAGGATAGTTTCCCCTTTCCATAATGAGTTTGGGAAGAATGGGCAAAACCATTCGACCTCTTGTCACTAACCCTGCAGGAACCACGATCAAAACACGATTTACAGGGTACAAACGCGCTACTCAGAAAGTTTCAGGGGAATTGAGCGAAAACTAGTGGCTGGGCGGCCATCAATTTTCACAAAAACACGTCGCGCGGACCTGTCACGTCTCCCCAAGGCTCCTGCAACACAACAAACCAGTGCACGGGTCGAAAACAAAACAAGGTGTGGCCGCTCGGCCACCCCCCATGGCCGCTCGGCCATGGTGATGGGCCGGACTGGCCCATCTTTACCTCAAACCCGTACATGGAGGTTAGGTATACGTGTTTATGTTCATATACCTCCAGTTCTTTTCATTTCACACATGAACTTGATCAAATCATGCTCTACATGACCATGACGTCACATTTAACTTGTGCTTGCACCATCTTTTTCCCTATGCTAGATTAATCTTGCCTTTGGATACTCTCATGTATAGGGAACCACTTAAGTTTAAGTTGTTGATTCATGTGAGATAAGATAATTAGAGGAAACCAATGGAACCTTCCCACACGAGTAAGAGTTTTATTTGTAAAATAAAATGAAGGTCCCATCTCAGATGATCTCAAGTACCTATCTTTTGTCCTACCAATGCGACATACGAAAAAGAAACTTGTACATTTGTGCTTCCTTGATTGTTTTGAGTCTTATCAAGTTTTGTGCCATTAAAAGAGCTCATTTCAATTGAGAATTTTGGCCTTCACATGCACATTCTATGAAATAAAGTCTCTCAAAAAGGTGTGCATGAACTACCAATGATCCCATTCAGGTCTTGTTTGAAAGAAAGGGGGGCATGGAGATTCAAAAAAAAAAGAGTATGAAAAGGTGAAAAGAAAAGAAAGAAGAACTCCATGCCCTCTACTCAAACATGGGAATCAAGCAAAACACCTACAAGAGACAAGTCCCTACACTACACTTGCACATGGCCAAATCTCAGTTGATTATGAATCTTTTTCTTGACACTTGATTTGATTTGACAATATAAACATGACAGGAAAGCCTCATTCTCTTGACTACCTCACCTCCACAAAGGCCTTGGTAGTATAGGATGTGAGGAAAACAAGATTCTGACAAGGACACCTTGTCCTGTGAGTGACCGAGAGCTGGTCTTGAGATCAAAAGAGTTGGTAAGCCTTGTTTTTTGAAAATTCTAAAAACCTCTTTACTCAAGTGTGGGGGAACCTGAAGTTGACTCTGATATATCCTTGCTCCATGTTTCAACATCTCAAAACTAAAGTGTAGACACCATTGAAATCCTAGGCAGATGAAATAGTTGGGAATAATATGGTGTTTGTTATGGTGAATGTTGATGTTATGCCCTATCCACTTATGCTTACTCTACTCTTTGCTCGAGAACGAGCAAAGGTTTAAGTGTAGGGGGGTGTTGACGGTCGATAAAACCCTTTTTGACTGCCAACATTCCATGTTTGAGAGCATAATTTATCAAGGTTTCATGTATTACTAACCGGTTCCACGAGTTGTGCATAAAAGCTGGATGCAGGAGCATGTCACGTACAAAATATCGAAGAAATGCAAAAAAACAGAGATAAATGGGCAAGGGAAAGGCAAAGGCCCAAAAGTGCATGGCCGGCCGGCCATCTTCCATGGCCGCCCGGCCATACCTAATGGCCGCTCGGCCATCAGCAAGCCCAGGGAGCCTTTTAGCCCAAGTGCATGGCCGCCCAGCCATGTCATATGGTCGCTCGGCCACGTCACCAATCCAATCTTCGACCTGCATGCAAAGAAACACAAATGAACACAAATCTAACCATGCAACCAAGAATCCGATGTATCCAAGGGTTGAAAGGCCATGATGCAATGGATTGATGACATCAGCGATCCAGGGAGTGGCCGCCCGACCAATAGGAGTGGCCGCTCGGCCACCCCCCTGGCTCATTTTCCACGTGCATCAACTCCACTAACCGTCAACCGACTCTAGGAGTGCATATCAACCATTGGATCTTCAAGTCGGTTGATCGGGTGGCCGCCCGGCCACCGACCTACCTCAACTACCAACCTAACACCTCTACAAATATCCCCCGGGGAGGTCTTTTACAAGGTGTGGTGGATCAAAAGAAGAATAGTGTGGTTGTGTAGTTGAGTGTAGAGTATAGTAGTAAGGCCGCCCTTGGCATTGTAGAGAGAGCCAAGTGTACCAAGAGTGAGTAGTGAGTTGTAGAGTGAAGGAGTCAGATTTCCCTCTAGTATTCTATTCCCGAGCTCCTATTCTTAGAGGAAATATTACTCTATTTCTAGGATACAGTAAAGTTCCTTGCTCCTCTACTTTATTTATTTCGTACTTACTTTACTTACATACTTAGTCCCCGCTTAATAGTTTACGGGTGCCAAGTGTGCTCTGTGTAGTTTAACTATACAGTTGTGCTTGCTCTCTGGCTTCGAACCAGTCTAGTAGCAAACTCAGTTGTGTAGACATGGTGTCTAGACTAGAGTTTGCCTTGGAAGGTGTCTTGTCCCACGCAGTTTTGGTTGGTAGTCCCACCTGGTGACAACGGGTGTGTGTCCTGTGTAGTACAATCCCGTCGTTCGAATAAGTTGTCATCGACGCATAGCTGAGTCCTATAGCGCCCGCCTTTCTCGTCTGGGTTATCAGCACTCTGGTGCCTGGAAGTGGTTCTATAGCCTTAGTGTCCAAGTAAACCTGTTAAGTAGAGTACTAGTTTGTTTAGTAAGGTTAAGTTGTTCTGCCTAAAGTAGTGATCCTGTTCTGCTTTGTTAATTATCTCTACAATTGCTGGTTTTACTGTTCGGTTCTATCCGTTTTACGTTGAGTTACTCCTCATTCCTCGTGGATTTCGATAGACTAGAATACTCTTGGGTGAAAGGCTACAACGTGTTTCTGTGCACTTGCGGATTTATTTCAGTAGGCTAAGAAACGCCAACAACCCAACACTTTGATCAAGCTCTCTGCGATCTGGGAGCAAGTGTGAGCGTCATGCCAAAGGTAGTCTTTGAGAAACTCATGCATGCTACACTTGCCCCTACTGCCATGTGCCTGCAGCTGGTAGATCAGTCAATTCGCTACCCCATTGGGATTGCCAAGGATATCCCAGTCAAAATCTAGAACTTCCTCAACTCGGTCAATTTCGTGTTGCTAGACATGAAGGTTGATAGCAAAATGCCGCTCATCCTTGGGAGACCGTTTTTAAGCTTTGCTGAGGCCAACATTCATGTGGGAGCTGGATAAGTTCACCTCAACATCAATGGCAGACGGGAGATGTTCACCTTCATGCTAAAGGTCGAACAATGCCGACAAGTGAAAATGTTCAAATTCAATTGTCAGGCACCCCAGGAAATGCTAAGAGAGAAGATCGAGCTCTCACCAAGTTAGTCAAAAGTGGACTCTCACATCCTAGCAATGGAGAAGCTCCTGTTAGATGGAGAAGCCCGAAAGCTCAAAGCTGATCACAGAGCTGAGTCACTAAGACGTGCCTCGATGGCCAAGCCGCCGATGAAGGAAGTAGGTGGCATGGCACTTGTCACAAAGGTAACTGCCAAAACAACAAACACACACATAGAACGGCGAAAGAACGAAGAAACACCAAATGCCAAGCTAGAAGAAAAGAAGAAGAGGAACACTCAGAACCAAAGGGCTATGGCAACAAAGAAAATCTGGCGAGCAAAAGTTGCAGCACAGACGACCGCTAAGTCCCCATCAAGCGCTGACACTGAGGAAAAGGTATGACTTACCCTCACCAGGAGGTAAACTGGCATTACCCTCATTGCATATTTCCACGCGCACTCAATCCCTTTTAATTTGAATTTTCCTGTCAATCCATTGCATGATTTGACTTCAAGTTTGCTTTAGTTTAAATTCTGCATGAGCCATTTATTTTCAGTTCCTGTATCTCAAAAAGAAAGAACTTTTGGAGGCCAACCGGCCCCACCTAGGCCGGCCGGTCCCCCTGCTTCCTTTGTGCGCTGGCATTAGGCTGCCCGGCCCTTGCATCAAGCCGCTCGGCTCCCTGCCAAGGCCGCTCAGCCCCCTGGTGCCCCCCTTTTCTCTCTAATCCCACGCATGCAAGAAGTACCAAAGGCACTAATCGCAAGGTGCTAAGGGTACTAGCCATCCGGCCTCCCACCGACGTCGTTCGGCCTCGTTCTTGCACCGTTCGCATCCCATCCTTCTACGCGCGCACCCACCAGCCTAAGGGACATATGCCCTAGGTCGCCCGGCCTCCACTGCAGGCCGCCCAGCTCGTTGCTAGGCCGCCTGGTCCTTGCTGCTCCTTGCATGCATGCTCGCTCGCCTATAAATATGCATGCACGCAGCGGTCAATCCTCGCACCGCTCAGCAACGTGAGCTCTCTCTTTCTCCCCCTAATCACTCTCTAATCCAAGCACTTAGTTTAATTTTTGCACTTAGCAAAAATTCTACAAATAAAATTAGTGCTACACTCTCGTTCCGTTGGGCAGTTTGTGGAGGCCCTACCCCATAAGGACGACTAACCTCTTGACGACTGACTTTGGACTGTTCACCGCTAACGCTAATTTTTTATCTACTATTTCTCTCGGTATTCTCTTGTTCGTGTTTATTTTGCAGGATGTCATCATTTTTCAGAAAAGCCAAGAGAGCCCTCAGCAACATAGGGAGGGGCATCCACCTCAGCTTCCCTTCTTCATCATGCTCCCACTCCAAGAGTAGCAGCTCAAGGACCCCTGTTGCGTCCAGTTGGATGTCCATCAGTGGTGCCCGAAGCCAGGAACAGGACGACGAAACATCGTCACAAGCCCCACCACAGCACCAACTTTTGATGATCCACAACATCGTCCCGTGTAATGACATGGAAGCATAGATGTTGGAGTGCCTAGCCTCAAAATCTTTTGGACGAACAAGGTACTTCGATGCCTTCTTCCTTGTCAGCATAGGTATGTTGGATCAATTTACACGGGCATTCGACTACGTGGGATGGTTGGAATTCTTGAACATCATAGAGGAAGGAAAAAACCTCCTTGTAAAGGCGTTCCTGATGACTCTGTGCATGGAGATACGGCCCGCAGGTACGACCATCTATTTCTGTATGTTTAATACTGAATTCTCTGTCACCCCGAGAAGGCTTAGCAACCTCCAAGGTTTCGACTTAGACTGCTCTTTAGCAGTCGAGCCGGCTAGGTATGGCATGAGAACTTTTTGGATAGAAATATGTAAGAATAGTGTGATGGGAAAGCACAGCACCATGAAAATTCACAACCCTACTCCGAGAGTTCTAGCTCGCTAGATCTCGCTCATTGTCTTCCCACGCACGGGGGGGGAGTACGATGCGCACCCAACGAAGACCTCAAGTGTGATGCCCCAGGCATCTCCAGTGCATTTCATGCGCATCATTTGCTTAATTACATCTCATAAGCATCATTTCATCTCATATTGATGTGCATTTGACTCCCATGAACAAGCTCGGTTGAAATGCTAAGTGGTGAACTCAGTTTTCTATATAAATGATATTGTGAATATGATCATAACTTTAGTTCTATTGAGTTTTAGGTGGAACTTTTTATACCAAACTTGTAGATTATCTCATGATGAAAAATTTGGTAATTGGAGCTTTGACATGCACAAAGGTTTGCATAGGGATTTAGGGCTTTTACTGTCGTCATACAAACACAGTCAAAATCTGAACTGTTTAGGAATCCCGCTTTTTCTTTAACCTACAATCATGTTTATGCAAAACTCTAATTGAGAAAGTTGTAGGTCTTGAAATTTGGAACAAAGTTGGTATAAAACATTTCATCTGATTTTGGCCACAAATAGGACTTTTAGAATTTTGTTTACAATGGGCTGTGTAGGTCAAATCTGAAATCCTAAGACAAATTCAAATTTAAATCATATTTCGACTCAGAATTTGGCATTGAGACTTTTGACAAACTTGTAGATCTAAAAGTGTACAACATTTCTCCCAAATGGGTCTTCTTCAAATTCAGCCTAGAAATTGGTCAAAATAGCGATTTA
Organism: Paspalum vaginatum; assembly: GCA_030272315.1. NCBI lineage: Eukaryota > Viridiplantae > Streptophyta > Magnoliopsida > Poales > Poaceae > Paspalum > Paspalum vaginatum. The sequence continues at coordinate 20,499,119 of CM059020.1, forward strand.
TAGACGCTAAACAAAAACAGCAAAACAGGGTTTTCCATTTTTGGAAATACGTCTCACTGACAGGCCAGCCCTTCGATCCGAGGACGCCGCGCTGCCGAGCTGCTGGCCGCCGTGTGGCTGCCAGCGTATGGCCGGTGCGCCATGGCCACAGATCGGCCTCCCGGTCGTGCCCTTAAGTGGAAAACGCACCCCACCACCGTTCCCTTTCGTCCATCCTCCATTCCTGAGCTCTCCTGTCGCTCCCTCTCTGTTTTCTCACCGTCGCCATGGCCGCCTCGGACTGAAGCTTGTGCCAGCATCGATTTCCTCACCCCCGCACCCCACCGTCACCGCACCAGCCTTCGAGCCAACATTGCCCCTTCCCCAGGCCGTATTTCGCCGTCGAAGGTCCGCGCCTTCGAGCTTCATCGCCGGCCGATTCCCACCTCCACGCCGCTGCATTCATCGATTTGAGTTGGGGGTAAGAGTCCCCGCTGCTCCCTCTCCCTCCTGGACCCTTCGCGGTGGGCCACCGTGCCCCGCAGGGATGGCCGGTCACACGCGCCGCCGCGCCCCTCCCTCCCTACTTGAGGTAAGAAGCAGGGAGGAAGGAGATGGCTATTTCGCGATCTAACCCCTCGGGTTTCTACCTTTTTCAATCTAAACCCCGCGCACTGTTCGTAGTGTCTTGCAGATCTTACGAGTTAACCCCTGAAGTCTACGTTTATTTACGCGAAAGTCCTCAGATCTGGGAATTTTTCCATTATTTCTTGATATTCGGCAGTGACCTTTGAAAATTGTAGTAAATCAACGAAAAATCCAAAAATGGTAAACTCAGTTGCATTGTGATCCTTGCAAATAGATCTACAGGTTGAGTATGATGCTTGAGTAGGAAAAGACATTTTTACCCCTGATTTTGTGCATGCATGTAAAAACCTAATAAATAGGAAATGTAGGTCAAATGAGCTCCAAAAATTATGAAATTTGGACAGAGGCTTTGTTAGCATATCTAGGCACTGCATGATTTTTGGTAGCCCTAGAATTGACTGTTTAATTATTGTTTTACCCTTGCCTAGTATTTAAGCATATAATTAACATAATAAATGATTGCTATATGAAAATGTACTCTAGATGACTTCATGGTATTTATATGAACTCTAACTTATGAAAATAGCTCAGTGTTGAGACTTGAGGCTGTGCAAATTAGGTTTTGGCACTGATTTGAAAATGGCAAAATAATGCATATTTAAATAAGTATTAGGAAAAATGGATTTAGTATATTTAGTACGTGCTAAGACAGATCATGATGAACATAGGGGTACTTAGGTCATAGCTACTATTTTGGAATGCATGTTAGGATTGCTAAGTTGGCTATATGAAAAATAGATGTCTAATTCAACTTTGGTCATTTTACTAGATTGGATGTTTATATTCACTACACGCCCTTATTTTGATATGTGTGATATGATAGGTTACTTTAGGTGATGGTTTGTACGATTTCTTAGTATTAGACAAGTTTTGACACAAAAATGCATAGCTCCACTTATTGGTCATGATTCATTGCATTGCATCTGCACCATAAGCAAGCATTCGCATTTACATGCGCTCATATTGTACTATGCCATGCATATAGATCCCGCGAGCGAAGGACCCCCGTCGGAGCGGTCGATAGTAGAAGAGCCCGAGGAAGAACAGCACCAAGAGCCCGACTACGCTCCAGAGGAAGCTACTGACCCTAACGAAGAAGGTAGGCAGGACCATGCTTATCCCAACAAACAAGTTATATTTGATGATTACGCATATGCATTAGGAGTTGCTTGAAACCAGTTGCATTAGACTCCTTGGCCGCCCTGGCCCTAGCACCTATACATAGAGTTCGCAGGACGAGTATGCCTAGAAGTTGCTAGGTTGAGTGTGTGGACTCGTCGCGTAGGTGTTTCAAAGTTACAAAGATCTTACTATTATGTCAATTATTACTTATGCTCATGATTTAAATGGAGACCGGGCGGAGATTTTATTTCACTATTTACTTTTCATGATGTCGCACTTTGGACTCCGCCCGAGTCGTGTAAGGCCCATCCGCTATTCGCATGCTGATTGGCATAACATTAATAGAGTGCTTAACTGGGATATGGGACCAGTGAAGTCTTTCCTGGACTCGTCCAAAGCACAGAGACATGTTCTTACCCGCTAGTGGAGAGGAAGGTGGTCTGGGGGAGCTTTGTACCCACTACAGGGAGACCGAGATGTCGGTAGGCTCGCTATGGGGGCACAACTTGAGGGCTAGGCGGGAGTGAATCGAACTTGGGATGAGGCAGGATAAGATTGGGACTATATGTGAGAGCGCGATGGCTAGTAAGCATATACCCTTGGCATGATAGTTATTCCTAGGAATTAAAAATCGATTCGAATCGCTGATGCCTACCAGGTGTAGGAATGCTGATAACGCACACGGGCAACGTAGTAACTACTTAAACACTTTGTATTTAATACTCATGATTTTGAATATCACATGCTTGTATTGAACTGTTTACTTTACTGCAATTTACTACTATGGTGATGGTTATGCAAATAATGAAAACTTATTACTTTATGTTGATCATGACATTGCTTAAAATTAATGGCTAAGGATCCACTTGTTAGTAAGCAGCTTCGCGTCAGCCGTAAGCCAAACCATTAAGACCTACTGAGTAATTAGTACTCAGGGTTTGCCCCCACATTTTGAGCGCAGGTATGGAGTTCATGGTTTGCACCTGTGTTGGAGGCGGTGCATGCTCCCATCTGGGATGAGGTCTGCATGAGTGGTACAAGGGCAACATCGGTGGGCTCGATGTTGTTTCTTTTAATGCAAGTCTTTAGAGATGTTGTCGTGACCTTTGAACTTTAATATTCCGCTGCGAGATGCTTTTGAACTTGCTATGTTATAACTCTATGTTGGAACTGTACTTTATTTAAGACTGGTTTGTAACTAAGTCTATTATTACTCTATTTCAACTGCCTGTGATGATGTATCTGTTGTGGCTCCATCGAGGGCTGGATGTGTATGATGTCGGTTCCTCTGGATTCAGTAATACCGAGAGCCGAATGACTCTCGACGGATGACCGGATTTAGTTTGGTCTAATCACACTGCAAGCCAGAGGTGGCAAGTGTGCTTAGCCTAGATTAAATCGGCGGTTCCGCCACATCAAGTGCCTTTATGCCATCTATAGAAAGAAGCGCTATGCTCTGGTCATCGACATGGTCCATCATTCGATGGAAATGCCAAAGACCAACACTCCCATAAACATCACGTCACTGGTCACAAGGATTGCATCCGGACTGGGCATCCTAGAAAATGCCCAGCTCGAATACATTCTAGATGACATGACACACGTCATTTCGGAGCAGCACTTCATCCAGGCACACTTTATGAAAAGGGATGAGAGTGGAAACTTAGTCATGACCTACTTTGGACATAATCTTGAAATACCACTTCCAATGCCACAATACGATTTGTACAAATTTAGGAGCCTAACCACATAGCTCAACATGGAAGCACCTCGCCAAAGCATTGGAGGCATCATGACTAGAGCCCAAGGGTGACGAGCAGGAGCTTGTCAATGTGAGGTTAGAAAGGAAGTAGAAGCAGGTCCATCAGGGGCATCCCACACTACCACTCCGACCGAAAGAATTCACCCAGAACTGTCATGGTTCTGTCGATATGGCCAGCCCGAGCCATGGTACAACAGCAGTGGTAGGGACCAAAGCTCATACTAGCCATCACATGGTACTCAATACCATGGAGGTGGCAGTGCGTCATATGAGGTAAGTAGAGAGCAAGCCAACTCCGCATCAGCCCGGTTCTACGCCAACAACACGGCCAGCATCAACTCCGCAATGGAGGGGATGAACTTGGGCCAGTACGATTAGAGGTTGTACAACCATGTGGATGACATTGCCCAATGCACCGTAAAAATGGACCGGCTGATTCATGACAACACCAACATGATCCAAAACCTGAACGAACAAGTCCAATCTAGCTTCAACAATGCTCAGGAGTTCTACAACTACTACTACCACCGAAACCCCTAGCTTCATTGAAGCTTGGGGGGGTGGTAGACCAATATAAGCATGCCTCCTCACGTCCCCGTCTCAAGAGTAAGGCCCCATATTCCTGTCCTTGTTCCTCCCTATGCAGCACCAGCAGTAGCAGTCTGACTAGCAGCAGCAATACTAGTCTGACCAGCAGCAGCAACACCAGTCTGACCAGCTGCAGTCCGTCGCCACACCCGTCCTACCCAAGAGTGAGTACCAATAATAATAATAATGTTTGTTTATTTTATTCCTCTTATATATATATATATATATATATATATATATATATATATATATATATATATATATATATATATATATATATATGCGTGTGTGTGTGTGTGTGAATAAAATCAACTCCCACCTTTGGTATATTACCTTCATTATGGAAATGATGAATAGTTGCTCTATCATGGTCTTGTTTAGTTGTCTATGCAAAGACCACACTTAGCTTAATTTCGAGCTTGTGTGTATAAAATGAGAACTTGATCTTTTACTTTGTGGATGCCATTTGCACAGACTTGTCTAAGTTGTTGTGAGGAATGATATGACTAAGTTCTAGGCCAGCTCTCACATTTTCGTAGTAGGATAAAAATCTCAGGCTATTCCTTTAAAAAATTAAAAAATAAAGTTCCGCTGTTGGTTTTGAACACCTACCAGAGCCAAATACACTGATATATCTGAGCCGTTTATCAAAGATACTTAGAGTTGTTTTGAGCTTTGTCAAATTTTGTGTCTCATTGAATGAAATCATCTCTATCTTGTGAGCCATTGGAGCAAAATCCACCATTACATATGCATTACCTATCCTGAGTATGCATCCATATATCTCCAAATAAAACCTTTAACCTTACTCCTTCCAAATCAAATGAGGTAGGATGTGGAGCCATCAAAAAGAAAAATAAAAGCATGCTAGTTTAAGCATGGCAAAAGTATGAAAAAGAAAAGCATGCTAGTCAAGCATGGCAAAAAGAAAGAAATACAAAAAGGCTTCACATTCATGCCTAACATACAAAAGAAGGAGAAGGAAAGGAAACATGGAGATCCATCCATCCATCTAGCCACCAAATAAGTTTCAATGATGAACATTATTAGTTGATGTTGTACATTTCTTTGGTCCAATCTTTGGCTTTGCAAAATAAAAAAACCTAAGCAAGCGAAGTTTTTCCATCACCCTGAGCACCACAAAAGCTTTAGTGTAGGAAAAATCTTGGCCGTGCTCTTGGCCCTTTTTGGTGAAGATACACTTGTGAGCGATCGAGAGCACCACTGGGGAAACTTGTTTTTATTTTTTGAAAACCTTCAAAACACCTGAGATAGAATCCAAAAAGAAATTATTTGAGCTGGAACCTACAATGAAGTCATTCTTCCTCTCAACCACCCAGGACATGGTAAGTCAAAAAGATGCACCACAGGTATGAGAAAAAGGTGATCATTGCATACACTATGGTTTGAAACAAAAGCATGGGTGACGGTTATGTATAGCCTCTATTCTTGAACATTGATATCGTAGCAACTCCTGATCCATAACCCATCTCGGCTTTACTCGAGGACGAGCAAAGGTCTAAGCTTGGGGGTGGGTGTTGATCGTGTTTTGATCGTGGTTCCTGCAGGGTTAGTGACAAGAGGTCGAATGGTCCTGCCCATTCTTCCCAAACTCATTATTGAAAGGGGAAACTATCCTACCTTTATTGAATTGATAAAATTGGAGGCGCTTATTACAAAGGGAAATTAAACAAAGCAAAACAAACTTCAACCCTAGAATTGAAAAAGAACTAAAGCGCCTAAGATAACTAGAAGCATGGGCGTCTATGGTCCAGGTGGATCATAAAGATCAAGACGCCCCATTGCTTCTGCAATACGGCGGACTTTGGCGGACATTCCCTTCGTAAGAACATCTATCTTATCATCTATGTCCATCCGCCATAGTTCGCCTTCAGCGCAGCGCTCCTCTAAATTATGCAATTTTGCCTTGAGCGCTGCATTCTCCTTCCTAAGGAAGGCCACCATGTCTTCTTCATTGGATGAATCTTCGTATTGTCCCAGTGGTCACCTAATTGGAGGAGGGACTACCACCCTCTTCACCGTCCTCCGTGGTGGAGTTGAGTCAATGGACTCATCTATGGAGGCATCTGGCTTCGGGATCCTAGGTACAAGCACCTTACCATAACCGGTGGGAGTTTTAACCCCACGGATGGTATGGGTGGATGCACTAGGGATCACTGGATCCTTCATCGAGCCGAAAGCCTCCTCCTGAAAAAGGCTCTTCACACACTTCACCGGCGCGATCGCCCCCAAGGTGGGACGAGGAAATGGGCGTGCCACCTTCTTAGTGATCATCCTTGATGGAGACAGACCACGTGGGGGCCTATCTACACTGAGGGATCATCGAGGGGATGCTGGGCGAGCCTCACGAGTGGCCGGACGGCCACGGGGGCTGTCTGCCCTGGCCGAGCGGCCACCCTCCATGGCCGGGTGGCCATGGGGTCCAGGCCCTGTTGGCCAGGGTGTGTCGTCAGCGATCTTCTCAGGCTTAGTGGTTGTGGTGATCCTTCGGAGGTTGGTGAGTAGGTTGCAGTGGTACCTAAGGTGATGGGAATGGTGGCCTTGCCCTTACTAGTGTGAGAAGGGGGTGCCATGGATGCTCCTCCCAAGCCCACTTTATAGCCTAAGGGACACCCCAAGAACCAAGGTAAAACTAAGGGTGCTCCACCCAAGAGGTACAAGTGTGACTATTGCCATAGGGAACATCACTTGGTGGAGTTTTGCTACCGCAGGTTGAGGGCTGAGAGAAGAGAGTAGGAGTGGAAGAACCAACACATGTTCTATTGGGGTGATAGGACTAAGGTTGCACCTCAATGTGGGTATAGGCGAGACCGCTGGCCACGTCGTGTAGGAGGAGGTGGAGGAGACTGTTTTCCTTGTGGTGCTCCAGACGTTGGACACTTTATGGCAAGGCATCAGGTCATGAGCAGTATGACTTTGGTCCTTCTCTTTGAGGCTTTGAGAGCTACGATGGACCATGCTTTGCTAGACGTGGTGACCGACAACCTCAGTTTGCAAGGGATAGGGGTTTTGGGATGTTTGATTGTGACTTTGCTAACCCATCTTTTGAGCAAATGGTTCGACATTGGTTTGCTTCTTTTCAGACTAACCCAGTGTCGGACCATATGCTCACCCCTTGAACCGCTATTGATGTCGGACAAAGGCTTGGAGAACATTTGGCTCATGGATTCTGGTTGTTCGTGCCACATGACCAACAATCACAGATGGTTATCCAGTCTTACCCCAGTGAGCTCCAGTGAGCACATCATTTTTAAGGATAAAGGCACAGGTAAGATGAAGGGTGTTGGCATTGTTTTGGTTTCTTAGCAGTTTGTCCTGAGGGATGTTGCTTTGGTTGCTAACCTTTGTTACAACCTTTTCTCTATTTCGCAACTTCTCAATGAAGGATATGAGGTTCGTTTTAAGAAGGTTGTTCTCATGTTTAGGATGCTCAAGAAGATCTTGTTTGTCTTGTTTTGCCTTTTGGGAAAGTTTTTCATTGAGCTCCCCTAGTCCTTCTTTGTGTTTTGGTGGCTAGTCCATCCTTTGATTTATGGAAGTGGCATAGGAGGCTAGGTCATTTGAGCTTTGATTTGCTTGCAAAGCTTAGCTCACTTTACTTGATCCGAGGATTGCCCAAGTTGAAGAGTGAGCATGACCTTGTGTGTCATCCTTGTCGCCATGGGAAGATGGTTGCTGCTTCCCACACACCTGTGAATCAGGAGATGATGGCTCACCCTGAAGAATTGCTTCATATGGACATGGTTGGTCCTTCTCGGATGAGGTCTATTGGTTGGAAGTGATACGTTCTAGTGATCGTGGATGATTTTTCTCACTGGTCTTGGGTGCATTTCATGGAATCAAAGGATGAGCCTTTTGAGTTTGTTCATGACTTGGTTTTGAGGGTAAGAAATGAATCAAATCATGCCATGAGAGCTATACGTAGTGGCAATGGCTCAGAATTCAAGAATGATCATTTCGAAGCCTTTTGCCATAGCCAAGGTCTTGAACACCAGCTTTCATCCCTATATGTCCCCCAGCAGAATAGTGTGGTAGAACGCAAGAATCAGACCCTTGTTGAGATGGCTAGGTTGATGCTCGATGAGCATAAGACTCCTAGGACATTTTGGGCCGAGGCAATTAATATTGCGTGCAACGTTTCCAACCGCATTTTTTCTGAGCACTTCTTCATAAGACCTTGTATGAGTTGTAGCTTGGATGATAGCCTAAAGTGACCCACCTATGGTTGTTGGGCTGTAGGTGTTTTGTTCTCAAGTAGGGTAACATGGACAAATTTAAACATAGCAGTTCTGATGGAGTTTTTCTTGGCTGTGCCACGCATTCGTGTGCATACTGCATTTGCCATTTGGACTCCAACAGGATTGTTGAGACTTGTGAAGTTACATTTGATGAGACTATGCCTTGAACAATCCCTGGCTTTGATCTTGCAGGTGAGGAGGAGATAGGTACAAATATCTTTGAGGATGAGGAAGAAGATGTAGGTGGTTCTGGTGAAACTACACCGACTGCAGCAACAGAACCTATTGCTTCGCTTTTAGATGATGATAGAGAGGCTGCAGTACACTCTACTTCCACTACATGGGAGCTACCTTCACAAGATCCACCAGCAAATGCAGCAAGGCCCACTAAGGACGCATGGGAGGTGACCTCTGAGCCACATCCATCTTGGATGGTCTAGCAGGATCACCCTTCGAGGAACATCATCGGTGGACTACAGGACAGAGTTACAACATCCAAGTCCACTCTCTTGATGTCTTTGCACATTCTGCATTTGTTTCATCGTTTGAGCACCAGGATGTTGGAGACGCGTTATCTGATCCAAACTAGATCAATGCCATGCATGAGGAACTAAATTTTGAGATAAACCAAGTGGATGTAAAGAGTGCATTCCGGAATGGGTATATAGAGGTAGAGGTCTATGTGAGGCAACCCCCAGGTTTTGAGCATCCCAAGTATCCCAATAGAGTGTTCTAGTTGCAGAAGGCTTTGTATGTCCTGAAGCAGACTCCCTGAGCTTTGTACGAGAGACTTAGGAAATTCCTTGTTGCCCAGGGTTTGGAGATGTGGAGTGTGGACAAGACTCTGTTTTTGCAAAAGCATGGCAATGATCTTTTGATTGCTCAGATATAAGTGGATGATATCATTTTTGGTGGCTCTTCTCATGCATTAGTGATCATGTTTTTAGAGCAGATGAGGAAAGAGTTTGAGATGAGCATGATGGGGGAACTTCAGTTCTTTCTTGGGCGCTAAATAAAGCAGACACTCCAAGGCACTTTTGTCCACTAGAGCAAGTACACGACGTACCTGCTTCGAAAGTTTGACATTGCGGATGCTTCACCTCAGATGACTTTGATGAGCTCAGCTACCATGTTGGACAAGGATGAAGATGGCGAGGAGGTTGATCAGAAGGTGTAACGAGGGATGATCTGGTCACTAATGTGCCTGACGGCCACGAGGCTAGACATATGATTTGTTGTAGGTTTGTGAGCGTGTTTTTAGGCGTCTCCAAGGCCATTACACTGCACCGCTATGAACCAGATCCTGAGGTATGTCAGGTTCACCGCGGTGTATGGCTTGTGGTACTCCATGGATTCTTCTCTTTCGCTCCTCGGCTATTCTGATGCCAACTTTTCTGGGTGCCAGTTGGATCACAAGTCTACTTCCGATACCTGCTAGTTCTTAGGTACTTATCTAGTCTCGTAGTCCTCTCGCAAGCAATCTAGCATAGCCCAATCCACCTGTGAAGCAGAATATGTAGCTGCTGCTAGTTGGTGCTCCCAGATCATATGGATGCTTGCCATTTTGAAAGATAATGGCCTAACCTATTGGAGGATTCCACTTCATCGTGACAGTTCGAGCGCCATAAGTGTTGCTAAGAACTCAGTTCTCCATTCTAGAACCAAACACATAAATGTGAGATATCACTTTATGAGAGATAGCTATGAGAAAGGCCTCATTGATGTAGTGCATGTAGCAAGTGAGAACCAAGTTGCTAACATCCTAACTAAACGCCTAGACCTAGATAACTTCAACCATTTGTGAGGGGAGTTAGGAGTGTGCTTTCCCTTTTAGTCAGGGAGCTTTGTCAGCTTTTAGGTTTTGTTTTGCTTTTGCTTTGGTTTTCTCCTGCTTCTTTATGCATTTTGTATCATACTCATGCATTGCATCATATACACTTGTAGTATACACTTGCACTAGAGCTCTTTTGGTATGATCTACTAGTTTTTGCTTATACTATGTTGTATAGTGTTTGCTTGACCATGGATGGCTTGAGCTCAATTTGATCTATTGTATACCTTGTTAGAGCGAAGTCGTTTCGCTTTCCTGAAAATCATAAACCCGATCACCACTTGACTTGGCAACCTAGCATGTGTAGGGGTGTTGAATGCTTGTGCTATCTTTCCATGCTTGGTTGTTCTAGTTATCTACCTTTGATAGTTTATGCCTAATCTAATCTGAAATCTAAATTAATTGCTTAAATTGGTATTTGTTTAAGCTGAAATGTAAAGATCCAGGTGGATTTGTCTTATCTCACTGACTTGGTTTGAGATTGCTCACTTTTGCACTTTGGTGAGAATCGGACCTGGCTATGAATGACTAAAACCTTGTCTTAAGCTTCTAATGGTCTTTTTAGACCTAGGCATGACATTGGTTAGTAAGAAGTGGCACGACAAGCAAATAACCCCTAGTACTTGTTGGAACTTGTTTGAAATGAAAATGCTAAATCTGAAACTATGTAAGTCTGTAAATTGCTTATGGCTTGTTGGATATGCTCAGGTTTGGATTAGCACACATTGTATTTATTACTAGCATTTTGTTGTTCATGCCTATCTTGCTAGATGCTATTCATGTTGGTGATGCTTCCTTTTAAACCAAACCTAAAAATCATGCTTTGGTCTTGACCTAAGTAGATAGGTTCTCGTGAGCTTGTTACATGCATGGTTGCCCTCACATGCTCTATATGCTAGAACTTGTATCTACTAGCTTTCTATCCCTTTTGAGGTCTTTGTTACACCTAGTGGCATTTGCACATCATTTCTCTCATGGGACTTGATGTGTGCATTGTCAATAAGAGGCAGAGTGGAGTCACCAACCAAGTGGGTCACCAACCTCTGGACAAGGGGATAAGTGGCACCATGGGACTCAGTTGGAGAGAGCATTTTCCTAGGGGGAGTGTTGCATTGTGAGAATGGCAGAAATGCAGGGGGAGCTGGAGTTTTAGCTTGCTCTTTTTGGCTAGCTGCGTCGAGCCTCGCCTCTTTCTAGAGGAGCTGGTCCTTTGCTTCTAGCATGACTATGTTGAGCCCTGCTGATGGTCGTTATTGCACTACTTTCGACCATCAACTATCCATGAATATGAAGGAAAATACATCAAAGTGTAGACAAACCCTTGCTACTCACATATCTCCACAAGTTGTGTTGAATATTTGATTGTAGGTGTAAGAATAGTTGAAAACATGCAAAATGTGGCTAAGTGTGGTGGAACCGCCGGTTTAATCCGGGCTAAGCACACCAACCACCTCTGGGTTGCAGTGTAATTAGACCGAACTAAACCTGGTCGTCTGTCGAGAGTCAAAAAGGCTCCCGATGTTACCTTAACCCAGAGGAACTGACATCATACACATCCAGCCCTCGATGGAGCCACAACAGTTACATAATCACAGGTAGTTAAATTTAGCATAAGTAAACTTATTTTACAAACCAGTTCGAAATAAAAATACAACTACCAACATAGTGCCATACGAAAGGCAAGTTCAAAACAAATAACGGAAGCGATTTAAAAGCATCTCAGAGCGGAATGAAATACATTAGTAGTCTTCAAGCAATGATAAATGAGTCGAGCAGCACCGAGCCCACCGGTACTACCCTTCTCCAAGAAATTGTCTAGATGTCATCGATACCTGCACTCAAGAGGTCGAGGCAAACCTTGAGTATTAATTACTCAGTAGGACTTAATGGAGTTGCTTACGGCTGACGCAAAGCTCGCTTACTAACATGTGGATCCTTAGGCATTGATTTTAAACAGAGGTATAATATCATAAAGTAACAAGTTTCATTATTTGCATACATAATAATAATAATAACTTGCAGAAATGTAAGCAACACAGTAGTACAAGCATGTAGTATTTGGAAACATGAATAATAGATATAATATATTCAATTAGTTACTACGTTGCCCATGTGCAATATCAGCATTCCCACACCTGGTGGGCATCAGCGATTCGAATCGATTTTAATTCCCAGAAATAACTATCATGCCAGGGGTATTTGCTTACCAGCCATCGCGTTCCCACATATAGCTCCAATCTTAATCCGTCTCGTCCCAAGTTTGATTCACTCCCGCCAAGCCCCTGGGTTGCGCGCCCATAGCAAGCCTGTCAACATCTCGGTCTCCCCGTAGTGGGTACAAGGCTCCCTCAGGCCACCGTCCTCTCAACCAGCGGGTAGGAATGTGTCTTTGTGCTTCGGACGAGCCCAGGAAAGACTTTACCGGTCTCATATCCTGGATAAGCACTCTAGCAATGGTGTGCCGACTAGCAGGCGAACAACGGATGGGCCTTAAACGATAAGGGCGGAGTCCATAGTGCTACATCATGAAAAGTAAATATTGAAATAAAATCTCCGCCTGGTCTCCATTTAATCAAGAGCATAAGTAATAATTGCCATAAAAGTAATATCTTTGTGGTTTTGAAATCACCTACGTGACGAGCGACTCCATTCACCCATGTCTACTCGTACCTAGCAAATTCTAAGCAGACTCATCTAGCGAACCCTAAGTATAGGTGCTAGGGCCAGGGCAGCTAGGGAATCTAATGCAAGTGTTTTCAGTCAACTCCTAATGCGGATGTGTAAATATCAAGCAATCAACATTATATTAGCTGGGTCAATTATGGTCCTGCCTACCTTTGCTTATTATTTCCCAAAACCAACAAACTAAGCTAAGTTAGTTTTCTAGGTTGTGAGGCTTTGCCCCAGGCAACCCCCTGATCACATGGACTGCTCCTCCTTCCAAATACCATTTTAGGGGCCTCCAGGTGGTATTTGGGTCTTAGTTGGTCTTTTGGACACCATGGTTTGAAGTTGCTTCACGCACTTGCTTCCTGGTCTCGTATCTGCATGATTGTCAAGCACACGTTTGAGCAACCAATTCATGGATAGGCAGAAAAGTGATTGATAAACTACTTAAGCCAAAGTACTTTTGTGAACAAGGAGCAAGCAAACACTCATATGATTAGATGTTCCTAAAGCAACATATGGATCGATCATAGGTTCAATTACCGATTTTAAACTGTCCGTTATACCACATGCAAGCAAAGCATCAAACAAGCATAGAAGTGAACAAATTATGCACTTTTGTCTTATGTTAAGTTATTGCTATCTACATTGAAGCATTACTGATAGTGTTGTTGCTTTGGGGATTGAAATTTGGTGGTCATAGATGCAAGATAGACACTTGTTTATGGTTTGCTTAGCATTAGTTGCTTTATGGTTTTGATGACAACATGCATGTACAAGATGTAAGACTCCTTTATGCATAATTTCGCATACATCAAGTATATTGGATAGGAGAAATCACAACTAACACTTACATGCTCATTAACATGCCCCCTTTTTACCTTCTTCATTTTCAAACCTACTAAAGTGACTATACCTAAGCTCCGCATGAAACAGCACCCAAAATACTTGAATAAATCACATTAGCATTCTTGCACAATAACATTGCTACATGAATTTCGGTGGGATTTTTAGAGCACTTTAAAATGTACTTTTCTATTTTATCAATCATATTAGCATAACATTTATCATTTTCAAATCACATAGTACATAGCAATTATAAATTCCACAAAAATATTTTCTGGAATCTAAACATAAATACTAAGCATCATGAATTTCTTCAGAATTTATCTTACATTAGAAAACCTCTTATTCATTTTAAATTGCATTACATTATTCATTTAAAAACATCAATGAAACTTAACATGCAGGGCTTTCCATTTTTCCACTAAGCTACAAATATATCAAAGAGCATGTACAATTTATGGTATAGTTTTTGGAGAATATTTTGTATAGCAAATAATTTCTATTGCAAAAATGCATTTAAATGTATATATGGGGTAGATCTATCATTTGCAGTAGGAGCTAGGGGCATAAAAAATACTAGTGCACAATACATAACATAAATAGCACATAGTCCAAGTTTCAAAATTTTTGGAGGTTGTTTACATTACTTTTGCTAATTAACCACTAAAACCATGCATGCATATAAACAGGGGCAAATTAGTCATTTCATGGATCACCCTCTTTTCCATTCTATAGATCTTCTCATAAGCAACACAAGGAAACTAGGTTTGCATTTTTAGCATTTTTATTTAATTTACTATGAATTTCTAAATTTTAAACCGGGGAAATGCATTTAAACCCTAGATCTACAACAGTCAGGGACCTATACGTAATTATCCACAACCTCCAGGGGTTAGATCATAAGACCTACAAGACACATTCCACAGTGTATAAATTAGAACTGTGAAAACGATATAAGCTAGGGGTTAAATCGCAGAATGCCGAGGTCTTCTTCTACCTCCGGTCAGGGAAGAAACGGTGCGGCGGCTCGGTGCTCCCGCACTTGTGCCGGCGCAAGGGGGTACGCACTTGGAGCTGACAGAGCCCGCGGTGGTGTTCCAGGCGACGGGGAACTCCTTCCCCTAGGTCTAGTCATGTGAGGAGGAAGGGAAGGCCGGGACACGGAGCATGGACTCGACGTGATCTGGGCGACGTGTGCGTGGCGGCGTGGCACGGATCCGGTGAGGAAGAGGTTGAACGGTGGTGGCATCTCACGCGTCTGGTGCACGGGGTCGACGCGGAGATGGCGGTGGGGTCTTGAGGCAAGGGAGGCACCGGAGGGTGGTGCGTGAACCGGTTGGACTTGGGGCGCGACGGCTCGATCTACTAAACAAAGAGGGAAACGGCGACACCACCTAGTCCTCTGAGCTCGTGAGACCGAGGCGCATCTGGCGGTGGTGGCCTACAGCCTTGGGGTGGACCACAAGTGGTAGCGTGAGCTCGATCTCGAGCTCAGCTCACCCCAATGGCGGGCGGACGGAAGAGGGAGGGAGCGGCTCTGGTGGAGTTGGGAAATGCGAGGGGAGTGAGGGTGGAGGCCGGGCTCCACTTACTTGCACAGTCGCGGCGTCGATCCGGGGAGTGGGGTGGCTGTCCGCATGCCACCGACTGCGTGGCAAGCACCAGTCGGCCATCGCCGTTCGGCTGGATCGGCGGCCCCACCAGTCAGTGAGATGGAAAAAGAGGGAAAAAGGAAAATGAAGCAACACAATTTGACTGGTTTTGTTCTTCTCTAAAAATCGCCTATTTGGCTAACTTGGGGGCCGAATTTTGAAAAACTTCAATTGGAAGAATTGTTGCACTCTTTGAGATCTACAACTTTGTCAATACACATAATACAAAGTTTTGTGTGAAAACATGGTTTAAATTTGAATTGAATCTGTTAACTCCAGTGTGATCAACAGTCCCTTTCAGTTTAAAAAAAATTCCAAAAGTCCATTTTATGTCTACTTTCATACAAAGAGTTTTATACCAACTTTGTTAAGAATTTCATGAGCTACAACTTTCTCAATTAAAGTTTTGCAAGATTATACCTGCAAGTCGAAGAAAATTGAATTTACTAAGCAGGTCAGGTTTGGGCAGATTTGTTAGTTTAACAAAAATCAACCCAAAACACTATGCAAACCTTTTTACCTGTTAACAACCAATGTCCCAAAGTTGTTCCGCATCAAATTGTCTACAATTTTGTTATAGAAAGTTTGGGCTAGATCACATTATATTTTGAACTACAAGCACAATTGTATTCAAAGGTTTGGTAAAACTGCAGTTTCAATTTATGTGGAGTGTTTCTTGTTTCCAACTTTCGAACAACCAAATGAAGTCCAATTAATTCAAGGTCTAATGCATTTGAATGGTAATGAACCCAATTTCATTTCATAGAAAGGAATATTTTGAAGTGGTATAGTGAATTTGAAAGTAATTTCAGAATAAATTTGGGAAAGAGTGTCAACCCTAGACTTAGCAAAATTCCTAAGGGTAGGCTGACTTGGTTTGGTCCAAGCTTCCCGGCGTCGTTGTAGTAGTTGATGATGCATATGTCAGGATTGATTTGAGGAAACTCGCTTGCAGCAGAATTAGCAGTTTGAGCAACTGTCTTGAACGCTTCTGGTATCGAAGGGACTTGGGCTCCATCTCACGGATGTGTTGGCCCATAGAAACCTGTAGTAGGATCACAATTCTTCCCTAGACACATCATCCATAGCTTCATCTTGGCTCCGTTCTTGAAACTAGGCCTATAGAATCCTCCTGGACCAATACCTAGTTGTCGATACGTATGAACTATCATGACTTGATCTTCAGGCTCCACGAATCCCTTCACTAGAACCATCCCGGGTCGAAGATGTTGAACTAAAGTCGCGTCAGAGGAAGATTCTCCCATTTTTTTCTTCTTCTTGAGACCTTCTGGTGCTATTGTTTTAGCCTTCGTGGGCTCGGGGTGATCAGGGCATAAGTCAAAGGGCTGCGACATCTGTAGTATGAAGAATAAGGCTCCCGTAAATTCAATAGTTTTAAAAGCTTAGTGCGGTCATAGTGCATTTCGCGTTTACGTACCCAAAAGAATATGCCGATACGTGATTCTATCGCAAGATGATGGCACAAAGCTATATAGTTCTTTTGTAGCGTGTGTAGTTTACAACTAGACTTTTGAGGGTTGATCGATGGACTCTATAGAAATCCAAACGCAAAGGCCGTGTGAAAGTCTATTCTATACATCATTGGTATAGAGAGTTTCTATTGGTCCTGCTTTGAAATGGTTCAAATATTCGAGTTTGCGAATTAGGAAAGATCTGCACAGATTTAGACGTGTGCACAAAATCTATGATAGCTCAAGATAGGAATTGTTTTAGGCTGAGAGTAGAATACCAAAGTTGTTTATTTGGAAGTTTCCTACAACATTGGTATGGGACATTTCTACCCATTGTGAGCGGAAAATAGGTGAAACTTCAGATTACTACAATAAGGTCTAATCTGTCCAGATTGGAGTCCTATTTTAGATCTATGCATTTGGTATAGTTAGAAGCCTTTTCAAGACATAGTCAAGATAGAAAACCTGTTGCAAACTTTGTGTACTACGGCTTTGGTATGATGAGCTTTAGCTGGTGCTATTTAGATCATGTCCAAAACTTCAACTGCTCTCTTAACACTTGCTGTCCAGATTTGAATTTTCGTCTTAAAGTGATCTTAGAGCATCCTTACATGCATCTTTGCAACATAGTCAATATAGTAAAGTTGTTTGTTTAATTATGCACTACAGACTTTTTAGAGAACTTTTTCGCTAAATCCATACAGATCAACACCAGATTACATATTTTTAACAAACGGTCACATTGGTGCAGATTTTTGACTCGGGCTTGTTTTAGCTTGCATTTCACAATCCATGCATTTTCAGGGAATAGTTCTATATAAAAGTGATCACAAATTCAATACTCTACAAGTTTGTTATACATGATATAGGTAGGTCCTATGGTAGAAAATGCTTAAACTTACAATTTTATGTGCTGGTTTCTGTATGTTCGGATTTCTCCCGTTTCTTCATCAAGCCATAAGCCCACTATGCATCATTTTAGTGTTATATGATGAATACAAAAAGAGTTCTCATAGTCATTACCTATAACTTGTAGACATGGAGTTTTAACAGAATGAGGTAGGAATACGTATTAAACTTGAAAACTTCATAAAAGGTTGGATTTTGGACCGATCGACTTGTTTAATGTATTTGGCTTGCACTCGTTGAACCACTTGGATTTAGAGTGAGTGATGTGTAGAAAGATTGCCACAAATTAAGGTACTACTTGAGTAGCATACATAGTTTTTGCTAGTTCTTCTTGTATCTTGAGCTAGATATCAAATCAGTAGTAACACACATTCAAATACAATATGCATCGAGGCACTCTTAAGCAACAAAAGTCAAGGCATGTGAGATAAGGTAAGGATAGATGGCATGGTGCATGATTCGTCCTATTTGATCTCACATCACACATCCTAAGCATAACATATATAACCAGCGAATATCCGGTGACATATATGCACGGCTCTCCCCTAATGCAACTAGTCGTTCTCTGCTCGTTCTTAAGTTCGCATGTGGTTTGTGTACCTACAGAAAAATGCATGCTTACTCCAACATCATCATCACCATCATCATACATTATCACTCTAATCCTAAAAGTGGCATCCACGAATTTCTTTAAGCTACGTCTGATGGACGACGTAGTGGCGCCATTTCTCTCAACACACCGAGCGTTCCTCCAGTACTGGGAAATTGCTGGGGAGAGAAATGGTGGCCAACAAGATCTAATTATAATTTTGGTCGAAGGAAAGATGATCACGAAACACTCTAATGGCGTGACCACCCCCCTTAAAAAGATCTATCCTAGCAGCATGAATGCAGGGTTCACAATAGTTCGGAAATCCCATTAGTATTCCACCAGTACTGGGGATGGCTACGGCCGAAATGTTGCTTCCCAAAGTGCCAAATATGCATATGAGTTCTATCTAGGTCAGAATGTTTGCGATGTCACCTCGTAATACACTAACATCCTTAATATGGGCATATCGGATACTCTCGTTTTTTTTCAATTACTTGAAAAAGAGTTCTCAAAAATAGGTTTGTAAATCAAAATTGGATGATATGATTGTTGTCTGTGTATGATCGGCTCTAATACCAGCTGTGGCGGAACCGCCGATTTAATGCGGGCTAAGCACACCTACCACCTTTGGCCTGTAGTGCAATTAGACCATACTAAACTCGGTCATTCGCTGAGAGTCAAAAAATGCTCCGGATGTTACCTTAACCCACAGGAACCGACATCATACACATCCAGCCCTCGATGGAGCCACAACAGTTACATCATCACAGGCAGTTAAATTTAGCATATGTAAACTTATTTTACAAACCAGTACGAAATAAAAATATAAGTACCAACATAGTGCCATACGAAAGGCAAGTTCAAAACAGATAACGGAAGCGATTTCAAAAACATCTTTCAGCGGAATCAAATACATTAGTAGTCTTCAAGCAATGATGAATGAGTTGAACATCACCGAGCCCACCGGTACTACCTTTCTCCAAGAAATTGTCCAGATGTCATCGGTACATGCACTCAAAAGGTGGGGGCAAACCCTGAGTACTAATTACTCAGTACGACTTCATGGAGTGGTTTACGGCTGACGTAAAGCTTGCTTACTAACATGTGGATCCTTAGCCATTGATTTTAAAGAGAGGTCTAAAATCATAAAGTAACAAGTTTCATCATTTGCATATAACTACATAATAATAATAATAACTTGCAGAAATGTAAGCAACACAGTAGTATAAGCATGTAGTATTTGAAAACATGAGTAATAGATATAATATATTCAAATAGTTACTACGTTGCCCGTTTGCAATATCAGCATTCTCACACCTGGTGGGCATCAGCGATTCGAATCGATTTTAATTCCCGGGAATAACTATCGTGCTAGGGGTATATGCTTACTAGCCATCGCGTTCCCATATATAGCCCCAATCTTAATCTGTCTCGTCCCAAGTTTGATCCACTCCCGCTTAGCCCCCGGGATGTGCCCCCATAGTGAGCCTGCCGACATCTCGGTCTCCCCGCAGTGGGTACAAAGCTCCCCCAGGCCATCTTCCTCTGAACCAGCGGGTGGGAACTTGTCTTTGTGCTTCGGACGAGCCCAGGAAAGACTTTACCAGTCCCATATCCTGGATAGGCATTCTAGCAATGTTATGCCGACTAGCAGGCGAATAGCGGACGGGCCTTAAACAACTTGGGCGGAATCCATAGTGCGACATCATGAAAAGTAAATACTAAAATAAAATCTTCACCTGGTCTCCATTTAATCATGAGCATAAGTAATAATTGAAATAAAAGTAATATCTTTGTGGTTTTGAAATCACCTACGCGACGAGTGACTCCATTCACCCATGTCTACTCGTACCTAGCAAATTCTAAGTAGACTCGCCCTGCGAACCCTAAGTATAGGTGCTAGGGCCAGGGCGGACAGGGAATCTAATGCATGTGTTTTCAGTCAACTCCTAATGCGGATGTGTAAATATCAAGCAATCAACATTATATTAGCTGGGTCGATTATGGTCCTGCCTACCTTTGCTTATTATTTCTCAAAACCAACAAACTAAGCTAAGTTAGTTTGCTGAGTTGTGAGGCTTTGCCCCAGGCAACCCCTTGATCACTTGGACTGTTCCTTCTTCCAAATACCACTTCAAGGGCCTCCAGGTGGTATTTGGGTCTTAGTTGGTCTTTTGGACACCATGGTTTGAAGTAGCTCCACGCACTTGCTTCCTGGTCACGTATCTGCAAGAGCGTTACTATATGAATGCTACCTAGCATGTGTAGGAATGTTCAATGCTATGCTATCTTCTCATGCTTGGCTATGCTAGTTGTATGCCGTTGTTGAGTTTATGCCTAAGCATTTATGACACCTTGCTTAAACCTGAAATCTGAATTAAAACTAGGTACATGTGTGTCTTATGAGCTGAAATGAAAAGATCTAGGTGGGTTCACTTGTCACACTGTTCTAGTTTGAGATAGCTTGCCTTTGCACTTTGGCATGAACTTGGACAAGGCTGTGTATGACCAAAACCTTGTCTTAAGCGTCTAATGGCTTTCTGAACCTAGGCTTGGCATTGGTTGGTAAGAAGTGGCAAAGAGAAGTGAATAACCCCTGGCACATGATCTGATTTGCATGAAGTTCAAGATTGCTAAATCTAAAATCTGCAAGTCTCTTAATTGCTTATGGCCTATTGTATATACTTTGGTTGAGAGTAGCAAACGTTGTATGTTTTGCTAGCATCTTGCTGTTCATGCCTATCTTGCTAGATGCTATTCATGTTGGTGATTCTTTCTTTTCCAAAGCCCTGAAAAACATGCTCCCGATCTATATAGGATAGATTCAATTGAGCTTGTTGCATGCTTCCTTGCCCTCACTTGCTCTGTATGCTAGAACTGGTATTTACTAGCTTTTCATCTCTACTGAGCTCTTCATGGTACACTTCCTGCATTTCATGGCATATTTTGAGGGGGGAGTTGTCTAGTTCAAGGGGAATTGAATTTGATGAACCCTTGATGTGTCCATTGTCAACAAGGCGGAGAGATGTTGACCTATAGGAGTGTTCTTGGACCAAGGTGGAGAAGTAGTTGAGGGAGAGCAATGCATTCAGAGAGTTGAGCTTTTAGCATGCTCTTGCATTGGTGCGTTGAGCCTTTTGTCTCTTTCTGGAGGAGCCGATGCTTTGCCTAAGCATGGCTGTGTTGATCCGGTTTGCCTCTTTCTTGAGGGGTCATGCTTTAGTTTGATCAACTGCGTTGAGCGGTTTCCCTTGTCTTAGGGGGTCGATCTTTGGTTTTTATTTTTGTTGCCGCAATTTGCCCTTCTTTGCTTGTGTTTGGCTTTTGTGCATTTTGAGTAACTTTTTTCTTTTCTTCTTTCTTTTCGGTTTTACGCTTGTTTTTCTTGTCTTTGTTCTTTTTCAGGTTACAATTAGAAGGTGTTGACAATGAACTCATCAACGGGGAGATTGAGAGCCAATGGACCGGCTCCATTTCCTCTAGAGTGATAAGTGATTGTCAACAGAAGCCAAAGACCCAGAAGGACTTGGGCATAAGACCTGCAATGGACTGGAGGTAGATCAAAGCCCTCCGAAGGACTGGAGGCGTGCTCGACATCAGTCGGCCATGAGAGTTCAGTACACCGAGGAGCGGCACGGTGACGGCACAAGTAAGACCTCCGAAGGACTGCGAGGCGACCGCGATGGAATGGGGATGTCGGGTGTCACCGCGGTGCTTCAGCCCAAGTACATGGCGCGAAGACGGGCGAGGGCATTGGCGCATTTGCTCAAGTCCACCGCCTTACCACCAAGTTACCAGACTCGGTGAATGGGCTCGTTCTCGCTAAGATAGAGTGGGCTAGGCCGTTCCAGGCCTAGGAAGGAAACCCTAAAGTTTCTTGGTTTTTGACTTCAAAACCGGGGGTCGATCAGCAGATTTGGACTACTGGCCACATGGACGTCATCCGGGAGTTAGCTTGTAGGTGAAGAATATCAAGACTCCATCGCGGTCGTCCGTCCCCGAGTAAGTCGAGTCTTTTCAGTTTTGGCCCCTACGAGCATTTCTGTAATATAGGGGTCTTAGTGTAAAATGTGTCGATTAGGCCAGGGCTATAAATACCTAAGTGGCCGGTCATTTAGATGACGCTTCCACCTCCAACCAGCCAAGTGCTTAGAGAGCAAATCGGATGCTTAGCTTAGAATTTGAGAGTCCCCTAGGCTAGTACTTTGCATTAGTGGGAGGATGAAGGGTGGTAGGCTGAGTTCAGCCTTGTAAGAACTGATTTACCTCATCTAATCAAGGCAATATTCGTCCTATTTTTGTGCTCATGTGCGCAGCCATCTTTCTCCCCCCTTTCTAGTTGGTTTTTGGATGGAACTCAAGGGCTTTTGGTGATTTGTGTTGCCCATGAGTTAATCCTGTTCTATTGGCTCTTTTGGACTTGCTAGGACGTGGAGATTATGACTTAGTTCATCTCAATCCTACTGGATTGCCACGAGCAAGCTGCACACTTTGCATTGATCTTTGGGGAAAAGCTTTGGGATAGGGTCCAGATAGCTTGTGCAAAATTTCGTGAAGATTGGACAAGCTTTGGTCAGGTTTGGGTTGGAAAACCCCCTGTCTGCGACCCTACCGGACAGTCCGGTAGAGGCCACCGGACAATCCGGTTCCACCGAACAGTCCGGCAGCACCCACCAGATAGTCCAGTGTTGGGCTCAGTCTGGGCCATCTCACCGGACAGTCTGGCAGAGAAGACCGGTGTTGACGCGGCTTATGTACGAAAATTATGCATCATTTTATATAGTTTTTCATTGATTTTATGCGTCAACTATATCTTTCACTAACATTTATCACCGATAATTGTGGATTTTGCAATATTGTCTTGGAAATATGCTACATGTGATTTTTACAGATTTTAAGCCAATTTTTCGCGAAATTCACCATGATCCACTTCGAGTGAGAAAAGACCGCTAGATGACATGAATTGAAGATGAAGAACAAGGAAGGCTTGGTATACTCATAGCCCCTCTGTGTGGATCAAGGCTTCCTAATCAGAAGATTCAATGAAGTGTCAAGAGCTACAAGAAAATGAAGATATTTATTCAATAAAGATGTCAAATATGTCAAAGGCTAGAAGACTTCGTCAAAGCTCGGCCCATTACAAAGATTCCAGAAGCCCAAGAGTCCAAGAGGCCCCGCACAAGCATTACTTAGGCATCAAGCAATGTCCCCGCGAAAGATGGAAGGAAACAGACGAAGGGAGGGCTGAGGTCAGCCGACCTTAGGCGTTCTGGTCGGCCAACCCCACCTATTCCTAGGTCGGTTTCCGATTCCTTTTCTCCCACGTCTTCTCCAGACTATATAAAGTGAGCCTCGGCCCCGAGACGACGCATCCAATTCATTATCAAGGCGACAAGATGTAGAGAAGAGGGACAATAACTAGAGGAGAGCTGAGGGTCGAGATTCTAGGCTAGGATAGAGTTCTTCTAGTTCATTGAGGTGATTAGAGGCCCTGTAGGGTGCTCTAATTATCTAGCTCCAGAGGTCTAATTGTATCATCAAGAGCTATGGCCATGGTTGTAAGTATGATACAATTTATTAATGAAGCATTGTTCTTGTCTAATTATCATGTTCTTGTTCTAATTATGCTTGTTCTAGCTCTAATTAGCTTTAGATCTAGATGCTTGTTGATTAGATCATGTCTTTAAAGGTTATATTCTTCTAGCATTCTTGATCGTTGATCTAGCTTACTAATGATATAGTTGTATATCTAGTTCTTTTGATCATGGTGATTAGAGGTTCTAGTTGTGCTAATTATGTTATTAGACCATATAAAGTAATTGGGGATGGATCTCTAATTATGTGCCTGTTGAAAGCTTTTCGTCGATTACCTGGTTACTAGTGAGAGTAGATCCCGGGGAAAGGTTAAGCCGATCTAGGGTGCTAGGTTGATTGATCTTGATTTAATCATGCTATGATGAATATGCCTGATCATGCTTGTCTACCTTGAGCTGCTAGTTATCTTGCTACTCTTATCTATTTGTGATGCCCATATCATGCATGTCTTGGATCCAATTAGAGCTTGATTAGAATCTAGTTAATACCCTTTGATTAGTGTTCTAGTTCTGTTCTAATTGTCTATCTTATATATATTAGTATATTTTATGCTTAATTTAGATTAGTTTAAGGACTGGTTTAGAGATAGTTTAGACCCCTTTTTATACTATTAGTTTACCATAAACTCTTGTTAATTAACTCTCAATTAGTTCGTTTGCTGGATTGACAAAACCCATGATACTCATCCTGGGGAAAAGCTACACACGATACTGTCGCTTGCAGTATAAGGTTTTCCTTGCTTAAGTGACGTCAACAACCGGACTATTCGGTGCTACTG
This sequence comes from Paspalum vaginatum, assembly GCA_030272315.1. Lineage (NCBI taxonomy): Eukaryota > Viridiplantae > Streptophyta > Magnoliopsida > Poales > Poaceae > Paspalum > Paspalum vaginatum. The sequence goes on from CM059020.1 coordinate 20,523,819, forward strand.
GACAGTCCGGCCCCTGCTACCGGACAATCCGGTCTAGGCAGGGTAGCTACTGTGTTTTTCCCTGACCGCTTTTTCCACTATGTTTTTGCTTCGGATTTTTGCATTCCCCACTTCTAGACTATTCTCTTTGCTTGCTGTGAGTCAATGAGACGCACCTTGGTACGGTGAGTGTCGTGTGGCAGATTTTGCAAAGTTCATTGCCTCGGTGCCCTCTTTGAGTCGGATCTCAGTTTTTCTCGCATTGGTGCGTATCCTCACAGTGGACGGCACCTAGTACTTTGAGCGCGCGAGACCGAGGTGCATCTAGTGGTGGTGGCCTATAGCCTCGAGGTGGACTAGGAGTTGTGGCGTGAGCTCGAGCTCGAGCTCAGCTCGCCCCAATGGCGGGTGGACAGAAGAGGGAGGGAGCGTCTCTGGTGGAATTGGGAAATGCGAGGGGAGTGAGGGTGGAGGCCGGGCTCCACTTACTTGCACGGTCGCAGCGTCGACCAGGGGCGAGGGGTGGCTGCCCGTACGCTGCCGGCCGCGTGGCGGGTGCCAATCAGCCATGGCTGTTCGGCCGGATCAGCGAGATGGAAAAGGAGGGAAAAAAGGAAAAATGAAGAAACACATATTGACTGGTTTTGTTCTTCTCTAAAAATCGCCTATTTGACCAATTTGGATGCTGAATTTGGAAAAAACTCCAATTGAAAGAATTGTTGCACTTTTTGAGATCTACAACTTTGTTGATACACAGGATACCAAGTTTTGTGTGAAAATATGGTTTAAATTTGAATTGAATATGCAGACTCCAGTTTGATCAACAGTCCCTTTCAGTTTAAAAAAAATTCCAAAAGTCCATTTTATGACTACTTTCATACAAAGAGTTTTATACCAACTTTGTTCAAAATTTCATGAGCTACAACTTTCTCAATTAAAGTTTTGCAAGATTATGGCTGCAGGTCAATGAAAATTGAATTTACTAAGCAGGTCAGGTTTGGGCAGATTTGTTAGTTTAACAAAAATCAACCCAAAACACTATGCAAACCTTTTTGCATGTTAACAAACAAAGTCCCAAAGTTGTTCCTCATCAAATTGTCTACAATTTTGTTATAGAAAGTTTGGGCTAGATCACATTATATTTTGAACTACAAGCACAATTGTATTCAAAGGTTTTGTAAAACTGTGGTTTCAATTTATGTGGAGTGTTTCTTGTTTCCAACTTTTAAACTACCAAATGAAATCCAATTAATTCAAGGTCTAATGCATTTGAATAGTAATGAACCCAATATCCTTTCATAGAAAGGAATATTTTGAAGTTGTATAGTGAATTTGAAAGTAATTTTAGAATGAAATTTGGGAAAGAGTGTCAACCCTAGACTTAGCAAAATTCCTAAGTGTAGGCTGACTTGGTTTGGTTTGAACTTTTGGGCCCCTTAACATCTGATTTTTAGGAAGATCTAAATATAAAAGTTGAAGGCAAGATATTAAACCAAAACTTTTGTATTTGATGTTTCGCATGAAAGCTTATAGATTTTTAACTACTCAACTAAACAGCACAAGGTTTTGCATATTAAACTAGGAAATTTTTGACTTAGTGATTTCTCCACCTTGTTCTTACTCCTCTCTTAGCATGATTAAATCCAAATCCATCATTAGCATTCATCTAATTGTGTGTCAAGGCTTTTGAGATGCTAGGGGCATCACAACCCACCCCCCTTAAAGAAATCTCGTCCCGAGATTTCAATGAGGTATGGCTATATAACCTAGCACGTATTGCAAAGGGTATGGCCATCGTGGTTCGTGTCTTTTCGAATGCACGCAGCAATATCCAAATCTTCACCTGTTAGCTTTGTCAACTAGCTTGTGAATGGTCAGTACCTCTTTGACAGAAGTAGTCACAAAGTGCCATCAAGTAAGGATAGGGTGGTCTCCCTAAGGTACTCGAGAAGTCGTGCCATATATGAGAGCGAATGAACAAACCATGAAGAGAATGTGGTCAGTGAGTGAGTGACAATGATAGAAGCAAAGTAGAGGAGTTACTCCCTGACTTTGACACGAAGATTAGAAATGTGGTAAGTACCTGATTTATCTAAACAATGAAAGCAAAGCGTACACAGTCGGAAATTGAACAAAGCATAATCTTGTGATTCAAAAGAATGTCATTGGATGCGTTTTTGAGAGACACATTCAACTGCCAACCGCCATGCAACCGAATTAGGGGAGTGGATTTGGACTATGGGATCAAGTGAGGTGGTGCAGTCAAGGGACACCCTAGCAGCTCGGCCTCCCACTAGGCTGCCCAGCCTGGTAACTACCTCCCTAACCACCTCACTAACCGTACAAGTACCCCCACGCACTTGGCAGCTATAAATAGGTCCCTAGGCCTCACTTGTGAAGTGTGGAAGTTGAGAAAGCATACCATTGTCTTAGTCCTGTAGCAATAGGTTTGTCCTAGGAGTGAGAGTTGAGTCTGAGTCTTTGCCTCAGGGATTTTGGAGTTAGCTTCGAGTCTTGGTAAAGCTCTTGTATCTTTCCATCTTTTGTACTCTTGCTACTTCAGTATAATATTGATCTATCTTTCAGTTATACTTTATTTCTTACACTTGCGTTGTGTGGTGTACCTTCTTGCACACTAGACCAAGGCTTAGTTTTGTGTTGTTCTTTAAGTTCTTTGAATCTTACTAGACTTGCCGGTGCTATAAGCTTGCCTCAGGCTCTGATCTAAGGTTAAGCTAGCTCTCACCCTCTGATCAAGGATGAGCTTTAGTGATGAAGTTCTCACTTGATCACTAGTTTAGCGTGCCATCTTACCGATGCAGATCTGTTGGTAGCCCCAATTGGTGATAGCATTAGGGAGCCTCTGTAATCCGACCCCATCATTCGGTAAGCCCGTAGGTGTTAGGTAGTTGTCGTTTGGTTGGACAACTATCTACCCCTGTGCCTCCTCGGTGTAGTCTGGAATTTCGCTCGATTCAAGATGCTAGTTTGTGTTCAGTTAACTTAGTTCAACCACGAATATTCCTTTGCAGCAATTAAGAAATAGAGTTTGGATAACTTAATCTCACTCGTTGTCCTCTTAGATAGCTATACCTAGTTGCTGACCGCTTTGGTCCCCGTTTACTCTTCCCACTGTACACTATCTTGTCTATCTTACCCCGGTGTAAGAATAGCTAGTATTTATCTAAGTTATACAATACCGCTCAAAGTTTGACATTTCATTCTACCTATTTGCCTTTGCTTCCCTGTGGATTTTTACGATACTCGGAATACTCTTAGTGAAAAAGCTACAATGAATGTCCAAGCCCTTGCAGGAGTAAAATATGTTACGCTAAGAGACGTCAAAATCCTTGCCTCTTTCATGAGGGTCATGCTTTGTTGATCAGCTACATTGATGAGTAACCCTTGTCATAGGGTGTGGATCTTTTAGCCATCCTCTTGTTCACTTCTAGTGCTCCCGTTTTTTGCCCTTCTTTGGCTTTTGAGCAATTGAGTGGATTTTTCTTTGTTTTTCTTTCTTCTGTTGTTCTTTGTTACGCTTTTCTTTTCTTTATCTATTATTTCAAGTGGTTGGTGAGGGTGTTGACAAGGCACTCATCATGGGGGAGATTGAGGGACTCAAGTGCACCGAGTCTGGTCTTTCATCTTGGTTGTGATGAGCGCTTGTCAACACCAAAGAATTGCTAGAAGGATGAGCGAGCAGAAGTCCACCTAAGTGTGACCTGGTGGCAGCGCTAGAGTGGACTTGGCATGATGAAATCCCAGCTGAGTGGATTGGCAGGTGGCTTGGGCTATGGTCCAAGTTAGGCTCAGCCCATAAGTGTGACGTTGGGTGCAGGACGGTGTCGTGAGCCATAAAATCACTCTGCAGATGAAGCCCGCTGCCGTTTCTCGGTTCGAGCATCAAAACTATGGCCCAAGAGCATTTCCTAGTTCTATCATCAAAACCAGGGCAGGTTATCGGAATTCCAAAAATTGGAGTTACCCCCGAGAAATGAGCTATTGGACACGTGGAGGACATCAAGTGAAGGCTCAAAGACGCCAAGGACTCCATCGTGGCCGTTCATCCAAGTTATTGCGGTCTTTTATATCCTCTACAGGCCTTGTTACTAACAAAGTCTATAATATAGGGGGTAAAGTGCAAAACTGCCTCAGGGCTTAGTCTGTAGTATAAATAAGGATATGGCTGCCATTAGCCATTTCTCTTGGCTGGTTTAGGGTTGCTTAGGCTTAGGTGTAGGAAGCCATTTTCGTTTCCAAGCACGAGCTTCAAGATTAGTGGGTTTTAGAGTGATTTAGCCCCATAGTTACAGGGTAGGATGTGGGAGGCAGCTTGGAGAATGAGATTCCACCTTGTATTTAGACCTTTTTGCTGATTTGGGCTTGCAATAGATGGAATTTCAGGCAGCAACTTGAGTGTGCATCTAATGCCCTCTTTCCATTTGGTATTTGGGTGATTTCTCAATGGCTTCTGGTGCTTTGGTTTGCCCACAAGATTTCCCATTCTCTTTTCATCTTTTGGACTTGCAAGGATGTGGATATTTTGTCTTAGAACATCTCAATCCCTTAGGATTGCCACGAGCAAGTCATTCTTGAGTTTCCCCTTCACGAGATCAGAAATTCCTGCTAATCCCTTGATCTTTCCCAGTAGATCTTTTGGGAATAGCCTTGAAATTGAGCATGTGCCAAATTTCGTGAAGTTTGGAGAAGATTTGGTAAAGATTAGGATTTGGAAGCTCTTTTTATGTAGTTATGTCGGACAGTCTGGTACATGGTACCGCATAATGCAGTGCTTGGTTGCGCAGGTTGTTCTACCGGACAGTCCGGCGTGCTACCGGACAGTTCGGTGTGTGTGCTACCGGACTGTCCGGTGTGTGCTATTTGATAGTATGATGTTGCCGTGGCTGCAGCATCCTTTGGCTCTTTTCATTTGGGTGTTTTGTCTAGGGCTTTCTACGCCCATATTCGAACTCATTGGTTCATCCAATGAGGCCCTTGACTGTGTAGAGTGGCTAGTGGAGCTTGCTTTAAGTTTCAGGCCTCGTTCACTTTCGTCCGTCTTGTGGGCGCTTGAGTGATTTCTTCCGCTGTTCTGCATCCTCTTTGAGTTCCAGGGTTAGTAGCACTCAGTTGCTATGTGATCTTGCTCAGTAGAGAATAGAGGGTTTTGGGGTTGTAAGTTTTAGGTGTCGACCTATTCACCCCCCTCTAGGTCGCCTTCCGATCCTCACATTCCCACAGCCTCCAGTTCACTGGCCTCGCTTCGCCTGCTCACGCCACCCCGAGCGACTAGATCAAGGTGAGTTGGTTCGCCGTGGCTAGAAACACCTTCCTAGTGTTCCCCCGAACGTTCTCCGTCCCCCACACCGCCGGCGCAAGCCGTCGTTACCCGTCCCCCGCGCGTGCCATTTTTTGAAAAACCCCATGCTATTTCTCATTTTTACGCGCTCATATTTTATTACTATTCATTGAGTCTTGTGTATCTTTTGTGCAGGCCCTTGGAAACTTAGGATATCGTGTATAGGTCCTCGGGCTATGGGATTTTATTTTAAATGCTTTTTCCTGCTATATATAAATTTTGAAAATCCATAGTTAACGGAATAAAAATGCTAAAAATGCATACTTTTTGCATTGGGTTCCTTGTTGGTAGAACTATAGAGTGGGAAAAAAGGGATGTGTGAAATAACTGTTTTGCCCGTGATTGCTTGCATGTCATGATTTCTTAAATAATTAGCAAAACTAAAGTTAAACACCTATAAAATAATCAAACTTGGAGAGTAGATTTTATATGTTTTTAGGCTCTGTTGTGATTTTTGCAACCATAGATTACACTATTTAATTATTGTTATGGCCCTATCTTTGTATTTAGTGCATTTTATGTGTGTGGAAATGGTTGCTACATGAAATATGTCCATAAAAATACACAATAATATATGTTATACATTTAGCACAACATGGTGTTGGATAAATATATCATGTACTTTTCTTACTGTTTGGCGGGTGATTTGAAATAGACAAAATATTGCATGTCAAAATACTTATTAGGAAAAGGTGACCTTAATGTGTAACATAAATTCCAAGAAAAATCTGAGAGCAAGTTGATTAAGTGTATTGTTCCATAACGTATTGCATCTAAAATGAGATGAAATAAATAATGAGAATTTAAAAGTTCTATCAAACTATGTTTAGTTGGCTTTATGAGTTTTTTTCATGATACTTATGTCTGGTTAGTGAATTTGTAAAAGTTTGAGATGCAATAGATGTATATGTTATTTATGATAAGTCATAGAATTTTAACATTAAATAATTTGATGGAATTATTATAATTAATCCATAGCTATTTTTTGGCTGAAATTTGGGTGGCAATATTGTTCTATGTATACCTCCATGTCACAAAAAGCTGAGGTTAACTGGCCCTATGTACTTACTAAGAGTTAGAGTGTCCTTTTTTAAAATTTAAACGATCAATCTACATAAACCAACCATTAATTGTATCCGTTGTCTTACATCACTTTTGTGTATCCTTCATATCACATGATGTTGCAATTATTATGTGTCCTAAGTAATCAGTAAATTGATTGGTACATACATGATTGTGCTGTATGATTGTGTTATCGCCAAAAACTAGCCGATCTTAGTATTGGGCTGGATCGGCTAATGGGCCGAGAGAAGCTGCTCAAGGAAGAAGTACCCAATTTGATAGTTAGGGCCGATGGGCCATGTATCTAATAGATCGAGTCGAGGTAGGAGTAGTCCAGCTTAAGTTAGGGTTTTTTATAGGACTTATCTTCCAAGTCTACAGACTATAAATATATACCTATACCTACATAATAAAATTGACGACATATGTTCACAGCAACGGTTATCTCCATATTCTCTCGGCACATCGCCACCCTTGAGCAATTAGGGTTTCCAAGGTAATCGTCATGCTGCTCTAATGCGTCTTTTATAGATTCGTTATGCCTTTAGGGCATGAGCTATACGGTGAACCTTGTACTGAACCATTTTTTATGGCGAGGTTTACTAGTTATCCTGATGAATCTTATGTGATGCTTTGCTCCATGTGAGATCCATCGTTTATCTCGCAAGTTTTCTAATTTGTTTGTGTGTTTGTGCTTCAAATAGTAGATCGGTTTTCATGCAGCTCGGTATATGTTACCTAACTGTTTATTGCAATCCATGACGTACGCTGCGACACGTGCATACGACATGCTAATAGACTAACATGTACCGAGCACCCTATCTCTACATGTCATAGATGTATCTATTTATCTAGATTGAACTTCCTTGGAGATTTTGGTTAGAAGCTGATCTGGCTATGCAGATCTTATATATCATGTTTTAGATAGGTTTTTGTTCTATTTACTTTACTTTGTATGCGGTTTATCCTTTTACACATCTACGTGCATCCCGGACCATGCGGAATCGACACATTTGCCGATGGAGTCTCACAAGCCGTGAGTTGTTGATCCAAGCGATTAGGCAGGAATTTAACATTTACATCTGTTTTGTACGCGTTTTTGGGCGAATCTGAGTCAACCGCCACATCCACCAAACCTTCCTAGCTGTAAGGTCAAGCCAGGTGGCACGCCTGCACAACCACTTATTGGCTCGACCCAAAGCCGATTGGAGCCGCACTCCAAGGAACAGTGTAGCAGCACTGTGATCTCCGACTCCTCGTGTGTCAGCCTACAAGACAACCTCGCATCGGTTTTCTGTGGCAAGACACTTTTGGCATGTCCAGTGGGACAATCCAATCAGGCCCTCATCACCAAGTTCACCATAACCATGGTGCCAACTGTCAAGGTCACTGATCCACCTGATGGGATCTTCCTCTCTGAAGGTAAGACATGACCGCCATCAGTCAACAATCTCGAAGGCGAACACCATACGAAGTATGAGAAAATCATAGAAGAAATGCACGCGAAGGTCCACAAACACTTCGTCTGGTCTCGCCATGTTGGTATCTGGTGCTCCGAATAGCCGGAATTGGCTCTTGAAAGAATAGACATATCCGTGTCGTTAGAAGAGCGCAGCCAAGCTTTTTGAGAGGAGATGAACACCATGATCCATCACACCCTGTTGCGCCAAGCTGAAGCCATGCTTAATTCCATGGAGAATATTGTGGTGCACGTGATTAAGTCTGTCTTGGCCGGGGAATACACCCAGGAAGTAGGGCCATCGCTTGGCACTTTTACCGAGGAGGCAAAATTCTACACTCAGACTTTCTAGACACCTCCGACCAACGTACCTGAGGGCACCAAAGCTGAGTTCATCTTGCAAGCACCGCAAGATCTGAATGACAAGACCACATGCTATGACGAACCACTAGCTTTGATACCGGAGGCCTAACTATGCCATCTCTGGTACTAGATGCTGCGGGGAGAAGAACCTTATCGCCAGCCACCACAAAACAAGCAAGTCTATCAGGTAGGCCATACTAGCAGTAGCAAGGACAAAACCACTGACCACGAGCTAAATCATTGGCAGATCAGGTATGGTGTAGGGTTCGTTTACAACAACCAGGCCAACAGCACTGACTTGACTCATTTGCAGGAGGTTATGCGAGACTTGTATGGCCTCAACCTAAAGAGGGGCATCACCTCATATGTGAAGTCGTACCCTTGAGGCCTACGACCATCTTCCACCTCCACCCAAGTTCATGGTGCCTGATTTTTCCAAATTTAGTGGCAATGATAATACAAGCACTGTTGAACATATTATCTAGTACACGGCTCAGTTGGGAATCGCAGCATCAGCCGAACATATGAAGATTCACCTTTTCTCGCTGTCACTATCTAGGTCAACATTCGGCTGGTACACATCTTTGGCGCCTGGATCCATCACAACTTAGAAGCAGTTAGAGGAACAATACCATGCCCAATTCTTCTCTGGCTCGGACGAATCCACTTTCTCTAATCTCATCTCTGTGCACCAAAGCCCTAAAGAGTCTATCAGCCAGTACATACAACATTTAGAAGAGGTCAGGAACATATGCTACTTACTTCAGTTGCCAAACAGAAACTTGGCAGAAATAGCATACAATGGCTTACTACGTGCAATGCCAGCACAGCCAACTGCCGACTGCAAAGCACTACGTCAACAGATTCAGACCGCGATCGAGCAAGGGAGACTAACCTATTCCAGGAGCCCTATGATTGTCGATAATACCCCATTCCCACATGTTAACATGCTCGATGTGATCTCCTTCACCCACGGTCAAAGCAAACCAGCCGCCTCGGCTTGTGGTCAAGTCAAGACAATCTCTACGATTGATTCTTTAGAGTTCCTCCGCCGTGTCTAGGGGGCTATTGAGAATGGCAAGGTCATCAACTAGGAATCAACCCTACCAGACCAGTCCTTTCTTCTTGTCAGCCATTAACATGGTAGATGTTGCACCTAGCTTGAAGTGCAAGGGCAAGGGTAAGGCCAATCCAAATGATGATCGGCCATTATAGATCTAGCTAGAAGACCACATCTCTGCTAAGGAAATCACCCAAAACCATCATTAACATCTTGATTCTGGTATGCCAATTTGCATATATGCCCTCCACCACGAACAACATCAGAAGCGCTGGACACATGACCGAGAGGATCCCCGTTTTCATGGACAACGCGATTGGTGGCACAAACATCAACGTCGTCCATACCACGACTTGGGCGATGAGTGCAGGAGCACCATCATTTTGAGCATCTCGGCATTGAGGAGTGCCACTACTCCGAACACCATCATGGCAAGCAGCCTCACCTCTCTCGATGTCATCATGATGAAGGATGCGATCACTATGGAGACCACAAGTTCAAGGAGCACTAGGACTACCCTTTCTTCCACTATTGCTAGAGCTAGGGTGCCTGCCAACCATTGACAACTGCAAAGAGTCTTCAGCGCATCGGCACTTAGACAAATGTGCTTCCATATTCCAGCACTTGGGCAGTTGGGCTGTCCCTAGGCGACGCTATGACGCCGCTTGCAGCTGTCCTTGGAGCGACCTCGGCATGGAGATGTAGGCAAGCCAGCTTCAGAATAGTCACAATGTGAAGACACACGTGAGGTTCCCCTAGAGCAACTTCACCTAGAGGAGATGAGTAGAAAGTGTGAAGCATGTGACCTACCCTGATGGTGCCCGAACAAGCTCTCCAGATCACAGAAATGTAGGGTTCAGCGCCTGTGTGGTCTGGAGGAAGCCGAAGCCAATTACCTTCATCTGCTGAAATAGGTGAACTCAGGTCCGATAGCCAAACCATCTTACCAACAGAAACACCCATGAATCTTGCCCAAACATCCAGCAGTCTAGAAGAGGAAACAATAGGCATTGGAGTAGCCAGGCAGGCAAGGGGAAGACAACGTAGCTCTAATGGAAGATGACGTTGACAATATACTCACGGATGGCAAAGCCGACGGATTGACTAACATCAACATAGGATTCTTCTTGCCCAAAGAATTCTACAATCCCGCGTCAGTCCAAGAGTCAGTGGCTCAGTTCTATTTGGGATCGGCGGCTATCATATTTGAAAAGTCAGTCGATAAGAAATACTATCACATGAAGCCGCTCTACCTCAAAGGCTACATCAATGGTAAGCCGGACAACAGGATGATGGTTGACACAGGTGGGGTAGTCAACCTCATGCCGTACGTGGTGTTTAAGAAATTTGACAGAGCTGACAATGACCTCATCAAGACCAAAGTCGTCCTCAATGATTTCAAGGGCAAACTGACTTGAGCCAATGGTGTCTTAAATGTCGAGCTAACAATCGAGCACAATCGAGCACACGTCATTCTTCATCATGGACACCAAAGGACCTTACTCAGCCCTGCTTAGCTGAGACTAGATTCACGCAAACTGATGCATACCATTCACCATGCACAAATGCCTTATCCAATGGGATGGTGGCCAAATTGAGGTCATCCCAACCAATGATTCTAGCGATGTCATTGTTGCGAAAACTTCATTTTGGGAGGCAAGAGAAGCAGAATGTCTCACTGGAAAGGAGTAGCAGGACTGCGAATTTGTAGAAGGATTAAAAAATGGGCTTACGCCGGTTCCAGCAACCGGCATCAATGAGTAGATACACGCACTTGTTTTGAGGCCAATCTGAGTGATCGGTCGATTTTTAAAGAGCTCTATACTGATATACATTGTAAGGCCGATATGGGCTATCGGCCCCAAAAAAATATTTGTACATTCTTTTATCAATAATAATGAAATGTTGGTCGATGATCATCATCAGGCCCATGTCTACTCTGACTAATCGTTACCCTTTGTAGTTTGTAGTGCTGAATTCATAAAGGAAGGGACGTTGGGTTTTGGTGTTACAGCAGTCGGCGAACTGGAGGAAGTTGACATAGGCCTCGGCAACCGACCTCGACCAACATACATCAGTAAGAAGCTAAAGCCAGAATTTAAATCTCAACTGGTCGATCTTTTGAAGTAGTTTGTAGATAGCTTCTCATGGGAATATCATGAGATGCCTAGCTTGGATTGGTCTATCGTGGAACATCGGCTCCCAATCAAACTTGGTTTTCGTCCCTATGCTCAACCTCCAAAGAAATTCAATCCCAAAATACTGCCAAAAATCAAGGATGAAATCAATAAGATCACGGAGGCCGATTTCATCCGGTCATGCAGATATGCCACTTGGATCTCAAATGTTGTCCTAGTTTGGAAAAAGAGTGGGTAACTGCGAGTATGTGTTGACTTTAGGGATATCAACAGGGCAACTCCCAAGGACAGGTACCTGATGCCAGTAGCAGACATCCTTGTTGATGCTGCGGTAGGGCACGAGATGTTAAGTTTCCTCGAAAGCATTGCAGGATACAACCAGATTTTCATGCCAAAGGAAGATATCTACAAGACAGCATTTAAATGTCCAGGCAACATCAGCTTGTTCGAATGGGTTGTCATGACCTTCGGCTTTAAGAATGCTAGAGCTACTTACCAATAGGCCATGAATTACATCTTTCATGACCTCATTGGCTGGTTAGTCGAAATCTACTTTGATGATGTGGTTGTCAAATCGGCTCAGGAGCACCCATCTAGCCGATTTATGCCAAGTGTGTGTTCGGCACCACCGTTGGGCAATTCCTTGGGTTCATGATTCATGAGCGCAGAGTTGAGATTGGCGACAAGAGCAAGCATACCATTGCGACAGTGCTTCCCCCATAAAATAAGACAAAGTTATAGAGCTTGATTGGGAAATTAAACTATATTCGGAGGTTCATATCAAACCTTGCTGGAAGGATCAACCCATTCATGCAGCTTGTCAAGATCAAGAAAGATGGCGGACTCATCTGGAGACTAGAGAAGCAAAAGGTGTTTGATGATCCTAAGCAGTACCTAACATCATCTCCAATATTGGTGCCACCACAGTTAGACAAACCGTTCATTGTCTATCCGTCAGCTGATGAAATATCCATCGGCTCAGTGTTGATTCAAGACTTTGAAGGTAGGGAAAGGGTTGTCTCTTATCTCAGCCGGTAGCTTCTCGACACGGAGACTAGGTACACCGAGATGGAACGTCTTTGCCTTTGTTTATATTTCACCTACACCAAGTTGCGTCATTACTTGCTCAATGTCGAGACCTGGATGATTTGCAAAGTTGATGTGATCAAACACATGCTGCTGGATCCTATACTCAAAGGCTGGCTCAGGAAATGGATGTATGCACTCTCCAAGTTTGACATTCGCTACCAACCAGCTAAAGCTATCAAGGGTCAAGCTATGGCTGATCATATCACAGAAAGGATCGCGCTGCTTATGCATTTCGTAAGCGTCAGGCCATGGGTTCCATTCTTTGATGGTTCACGTGCGAGGTGGGTATGGCATCAGACTGTACGTCATATCCCCTTAGGGGGCAACCTATGAGTTTGCTATTAGGATGAAAGAACAATATACCAATAATCAGACCGAATATGAAGCTATTTGTAGAGGTTTGGAGCTACTCCTTGAAGCAGGCACTGAAATGGTAGAGGCCTTTGGCGATTCAAAAGTGGTGATCGTTGGCTAGTCGTTATTTAACTGTTTTGACCGCCAAGTCCTTGGTGAATAATTGGGGGTATAGATAAAGTTTTGTGCATTATTTACCTAACACTGATGAATTCCATGAGTTTTGGTGGTTTTCGCTATATCATAGGGAGATGCTAATATTCCATGCAAGACAACATCATATGGAGCAAAAGAGAATTTGCACACAAACGAGCTTGAGAAATGGATTGCAAATATCACCATTATGAAGTATCTCAAATTCCCTAAAGGACCAAACCATTGCAAAGATCTCATCGAGATAATCAGGATGGAGTTTAGGTTCACTCAATTTGGAGTCCGAATGCAAGAGTCATGGCCACCGCAAGAATTGACAACGCTGAGAGGGATGATCCATGGCCGCCTGACCACCATGCATGGCCGGTCGGCCACTACCCATGGCTGCCTGGCCACCCGACACAAAGTTGCACACATGAGCATTTCATGTTCAAAACAACGAAGGAAATGAACATAACGAAGGGGAGTGGCAAGGGAGAGGAAGCTTGCCAAAAGTCCACGGCTGACCATCTCACTTGGCCGCCTGGCCATCACCAGTAGTGGGCTAGCCCCTGGAGCCCTATGGCACAAAAAAGGTGGCCGACCAGCCATCACCCATGGCCGCCCAGCCATACAACATGGCTGGCCAGCCATCCACTATGGCCGCTAGACCAAGTCCAGTAGCCAGGAGGCCTAAGGAATCTTTCAACCCAAAGTTGGTGGCCGCTCGACCATACCCTATGGCCGCCCGACCATGCCACGGTAGCAATCCGACATATCCTTTGACCTACATGCAAGGAAATCCAAAAGGAGACAAACCAACCGTGCAACCAAAAATCCAATGAAATGAAGGGTCAGAAGGCCATCATACAATGATTGCAATCAAAGGAAGACATCATGCAGCCAGGGTGGAAGACATCATGCAGCCAATCTAAGAGAGACATGTGGCCACCCAGACATAAACTTGGCTGGCCGGCCATGACTTTTACCCGTTTTGCACCTGGACCGACTTTGGCAACCGTCACTGACCTTGGTGAAGCATTTTCAGCCGTTGGATTAACAAAGGTGAGAGGTACTCCCCCGGCGATCCATGTGGCCACCTGGCCAACTAACCTACCTTCCCCACTGACCTTCCCACTCCTATAAGTATAGGGGTAATCCCCCATTCCAAAAATGTAACATTCACCATGTAACTCTCTACTCTCTCTTCATCTCTAGAAGGCGCCCCACGGGTGGTGCCTCCACTTTGAAATCAGTGTTTAGTTAGGAGTTAGAGGAGGTCTGCTATATCAGAGTCAATCAGAAGCATTCGGTAATATCCGACACTTATTCTTTTACATTACTTCCGATGTATGTCTTAATTATGAGCATTTAAAGTCTTATTATATTTATTATCTTCGTCTCTATTAGTAACTTGAGTGGTGTTGTTGCATTTTCCTTTTGGTCCACTATTTTGAGGCCTGAGTTGTGCTAAACTAGAGTTGATTGATCATTGTTATGCTTGCCAGTGTTACAATCCAACCTATACGCTAAGCTCTGGTTAGTTCATCTCCTTTGGCCAAGGATAAACTATGCGGGAACACGTTTGTAGCGTGCCATCCTCTCCACGCAGCTATGCTTGGTAGTCCCACTCGATGACAGCGTGTGGTGTACCTGTGTATCCCAGGTACGTCGTTCGGAAGGCCCATATGCGTTAGCTAGATTCTCCTTCGGGGGCCAACTATCTACCCCCTGGCCCCTCGAGAGTGCTAGAATTTCGCTCGACGTAAGTTCATAACTCTATTGAGATCCTTTCGACCTTTAGCACGGATAGCTCTTGTATGCTAGCAGAGATAGAGGACCGTACCACAATCCCTGACTCGTTATCCACCTACCTTTACCTATTTTCTTGCCAATGGTGCTTGGCTTGTATCCCATGGTGTTTGCTGTCAACCTTTCCTAGCTATCGGTTGACGTGAATGAGCAACAATAGCTGGGTGAATGATAGTTTGATATCTCTATCTTGATGCTTCCCTGTGGAAATAAATACGATATCTTGGAATACTCTCGAGTGAAAGGCTAGAGCGGTCTCCGTGCGCTTGCAGAGTAAAACCCAGTAGGCTAAGGGCAACCAACAAGCTTTTCTTGCGCCATTACCGGGAAGCGCGGAGTTAGAATATTATTCTATCTTTCATCCTGTTTGAAAACCAAAAAAATATAAAAATAGAAAACTGTCTCTTCAATTTTGCTTTGTCCGTTGAGTAAATCTTGATCATGTTCTTTCTGCTACCTAAAGTTTACAGTGCAATGATGTTTTACATGAAAACATAGCTTGGGCCATGTGTGTACCTAGAGACTAATTTTAAAATTAAGCGTGGTGCTTAGGTTGTATTAGCCTCTTTTTATCAAACGATGTGTCGGATAAATGAGCTATGTGTAGACTTTGGTAGTGATGTTCCTTGCTAGTTCATATACTACAATTCTTGAACTAGCTGGATCTCTCGAGTTCATGGAGACACAAAATCCCGGTGATGTTTCAAAAATGCAACCCATTTTTTTTTAAGATCGTGGATTTGACCAAAAGTTGGAGAAATGGAAGTCATGGTTAGCAGCATGGTTTGTGCTACGTTTTAATGACAAACTTTCTGCTAGCACTTTGTGAACAACAGGACCCAGTGTTAACACTCATTATATATTAGACCCTTGTATATGTTATACACTAACCTGTTGTAGGAAGCATTCATCTCAACACGAGAAGAGAGATCTTGTTCTCGACATTCTTGTGCTCAAGACCTCTTGCGATCTGTTCTGCTCTTCTTAGGAAAATGATAGCATCATGCTTGATGAAGTTGTGGTGGTCGATTATCTTCAGCACCACACAAGAATCAACATCAGTCCAAGGTGACATGCAATTCCATATCACACTATGCTATCTCCTATGCTCGAATTCGTGCCATTGGTCTACTTACCCACGGGAAAAATGTGTGCCCCATGGAGTTGTGGTGAATATCCCAAAAACAGCATGCATAGACATCTCTCATTGTGGAAGAGCTCTGTCTTAAGCATGACAAAGGCAAACATGGACAATTCAACGTCCATGAGCAGGGTAAGAACGTCGATGACATGCAAGTGATGACTGTGTGGCACATGGGCAGCCATCGATTGGTGGCACATGTCATTTTTGACAAGTATCAAGCCTAAGAAGAAGAGCAGTGAGCATGATAGGGAGCAAGTTTGGAATCAGCAACCAGTGCAAAAACCAAGCTTAGGGGAAAAATTGTGTGGCATTTGACAAGCTTCTAGAAAACAACCAAAATTTCCAAGTCAACGAAGTAGCGCTTAAAGGATGTCCGCTACATTAGCATTCCATTGACCAACCATGGAGTGAGAACCCGATGTACCTACTGTCTGCCAAGATGGAATTTTTAGCATCAATACTTCCATCACAGCGTCAATGAAGGTAACCCCCTCCAACAGCTATTTTCAACATTCTCTATTTAGAGTTATTTTAAATCGAATGCTTGCTAGCGATAGCACTTAAAACCAAACTTTCATCATGCTAGGATCTTCTAGTAGTGCTATCATGGTAGCACTTGAAACCAACCTTTCATCGTGCCAAGATTCTATGGCCTTAAGATCTTCCAATAGTGCTATCATAGGCTAGCTTATCCCAAATTAGCTAGCCTTCTACTCTGCCGAACCTAGGTGAAATCTTGTTAGGTGGACAAGTGCACGTGTTCATCCCTAACATGCAGGGAAAGGTTGTCGGTACCCAGCTAACCGGGTACCCGCTTACACTAGACAAAGATCACCAAGGAGGGCCTAGACCGCGTACAGGCGGGCCCGGCCTACTCCTTATAAAAGCTGGGCCGCGCACCCGGCCCACAGGGGAGGCCCCAGACCTCCTTCAGCGAGCTCCGAGCCCCCCCCCCCCGACCACGCGAGGAGTCCCTCAGGGGAAGGTGAGGTCCGGACCTCTCGGAGGTCCGGAGCCAGCGCCTTCGGTGGTCCGGGGCCGCCACGTGCCCACAAGGCACGGGGAGGTCCGGAGCCAGCGCCTTCGGTGGTCCGGGGCCGCCACGTGCCCACAGGGCACGGGGTGGTCCGAAGCCAGCGCCTTCGGTGGTCCGGGGCCGCCACGTGCCCATAGGGCACGGGGAGGTCTTGCGCTGCCACGTGCCCACAGGGCGCGTGGCGGAGCCTTCAGACAGGGGCCTCACCCACCTACTGCATTTATTGCGGCCAGGTGGGCGTGCCCGATGCCACTGACACCGCCGCTGTCAGGCGGGCACGCCCCGATGCCGCTGACACCGCCGCTGTCAGACTGGGCTGTGCCCCCGTTGCCCGCCGACGCCGCCGCTGGCAGACGGGCGTGCCCCCATCGCCGCTGGCACCGCCGCTGGCAGGCGGGGGCGGCGAAGCAAAGGGGCGCGCCTTACCGAGGCGTGACGGCGATAGCAGGGCACTACAATTGATTTCCCCGGCTACACTGGGGTCTATATTGAGTAAACAAGTACGCTGTACTCATCATGAGCCACGCCACGCGCGGCGGCCGCGCTCAGCCTAATACTAGGTAGCGGCGCTACAACTGCTACTACGAGCAGCCCTGTCCTGTCACGCGTGCGCGTCGCCTGCCCCTCGGCCTCTGAAGCCTCTCAGCGGGTTTAGCAGCCGATGGGACAGGACGGCGTAAGGCAGGATGGCGCGGCGCCGTATCCAGACGACAGGACGACATGGCGGATCTCCAGGCCATACCAGGTCGCGTCGGTGGTACAAGGCGCAAAGCATGGGAGCGTTGGACATCAGGCACAAGATAGAGCTGTAGCATAGAGGAAATGGGCCGGGACCACCTGTCGGGCCCCGGCCACCATGTGCATGCCCCCCTTGGGCTATAAAAGGGGAGGCATACGCAACACAAGAGGACACACACTCTCCACAGTCTCCTCAGACCAGACAGACTCAACCCACAAAGCACAAGCACAAGCACACGATCCTCACTGTCTTCCCCTACAGACAGGAATACAAGAACACACCCACAGTGGACGTAGGGTGTTACGCTCCGGCGGCCCGAACCACTCTAAACCCTCTCGTCACCATCGTGCCACCATTGACCAGCTAACAACGATCGCTCCCCCTAACTACTCTTAGTACTTAGGATCTCGGCCGGGTGCATTCCGCCACCCGACCAGGAGCACGACGCTCCGACATTTGGCGCGCCAGGTAGGGGGAAGGCGTCAGTTAGCATCATCCCTCACGGCATGATGGTTCGCATCCGCGACATTCATGAGGATGCAGCCGCATCAGAGGAGGTGGCCTCGACTGGGTCGCAGGCCTCCCCCCACCATTCTGAGGGCGCGGCACGGACGCCGCGGGTCCCTCGACGCCCCACGGGGGGCGCCGCTGCTGCAAACACTGCAGTAGCGAGCGCTGTAGCGGCAAACGCCGCCACGGCGAACCCCGCTGCTGCCAACGGCCCGCTCGCCGCAGCCAGGGAGCTGCTTCGTAACGCCCCGGGGCCGACAGCCTCTCCTAGCGCCCTGGCACAGTGGCGGAGCCATGTGGATCGCCTGATCCACCTAGCTGAGGTCACCCCTGGCCCAGCCAGGACTGAATCGCGACCCCCTCCCAGCAGCGGGGGGAGGTCGAACCGCCGCAGGCAGCACGATGCGGCCACGTCCGCGCGCTTCCCCTCAGTGAGGAGCGCGCAGACGGAAGACCTGCGAGCTGAGCTCAACCGCCGGCGAGCAGGCACCCCCACTACCATGGAGCAACCACGGGTGCAGCCAAACGCCGCCAAGGGCAAGAACCTTGACGCTGCGTTCGCCGCTGCTGCACCTAAGCCCCCGGCTTACGTGCAACCCCCGATTGGCGTACAATCGCCACCAGGGGTCGTATCGGCTGGAGTCGGCTGCGCCGTGCCCGCGGACAGTCTCTGCTCCGCACGCTGGCCGCAGAAGTTCCGGGCGCACCTGCCGGAAAAATACGACGGGAATACCAACCCGTCGGAATTCCTGCAGGTGTACGTCACCGCTATCACAGCGGCTGGCGGAGACGACGCCGTTATGGCGTCATACTTCCATGTCGCCTTGTCTAGGCCGGCCCGGACTTGGCTCATGAACCTCTCCCCTGGGTCAATCCGATCCTGGGAGGAGCTCTGCACTCTGTTCCTGGCGAACTTCGCGAGTGCATGCCAGCAGTACGGTGTGGAGGCCCACCTCCATGCAGTACGTCAGGAGCCTGGGGAATCCCTCCGAGCGTTCATCGCTCGCTTCGCCAAGGTGCGGGGGACAATACCTCGCATCTCCGATGCGTCCATGATCACAGCCTTCCGGCAAGGCGTCCGTGATGAGAAGATGCTGGAGAAACTGGCGACCCGCCAAGTACAGGACGTCGCCACCCTGTACGCGCTGGCGGACAAGTGCACTAGGGATGCAGAAGGGCGTGCATGGCACTCCCCACAGCAGGACAGGACTGCCCGGGCAGGCGCCTCTGCCGGTGCTGCCCGAGAGGGCAGCAAGAAAAAGAAGAAGGGCCGACGCCCTGAGAGGTTCCTGGAAGGGGCCCCTGTCGCCGCGGCAGCACCTGGAGGCCGCGACACCGGCGGCAAGCGCCCTAGGCAACAGGCGCGGAACAGTGGTGGCTCATGCCCTGTTCACCCCAACAGCGGTCACAACGCCGCCGACTGTCGCGAGATACAGAAGCTCGTGCAACGGCGTCTCAGTGAGCGCCGCGAGCATCCGGCCAAGGACGACTCGCCCCCACGCCAGCGCCCTGGCAAGGGGAAGGCTACCAGCGACGGCGGGCCCACCGCTGGAGGCAAGGAGATGGGCTACCAGCCCCCGGAGCGGGAGCTCAAGAGCGTCTACGCTCTAGGCCACTCCAGCTCCGAATCCAGCGACAACGAACGTCGCAAGAGGCTGTACGTCATGTACGGCGGGAGCTGGGAGGTCTCCTCCCGGCGAGACGTGAAGGCCCTGCGCCGAGAAGTCCTCTCGGTCAGGCCGAGCGTCCTAGGGGTGGCTCCACACCACAAGTGGAGAGACACCACCATCTCTTTCGGGCCGGCCGACTGCCCGGAGAACATGGCTGGGGCTGGCGTTCTGCCGATCATCACGTCGCCAGTGGTCGCCAACATACGGCTCCACCACGTGTTGATCGACGGCGGAGCCGCCCTCAACATCATCAGCCACGCAGCCTTCAAACAGCTGCAGATTCCGGAGTCACGCCTGGCTCCGACGCGCCCATTCTCCGGCGTGGGCCTAGTGCCGATCTACCCGAAAGGGAAGATCGACCTGCCGGTCACCTTCGGGACCCCAGAGAAATTCCGCACAGAGAACGTCCAGTTCGATGTCGCGGAAGTCAACCTGCCGTTCAACGCCATCATTGGCAGACCGGCACTTTACCGCTTCATGGCCATTGCCCATTACGGGTACTTGGTCGTGAAGATGCCGTCCCCGGCGGGTGTTCTCACCGTGCCGGGAGACCGCCACGCAGCCGTCGCCGCGGTAGAGAAGCTCCATGCTCTCGCTACTGACGCAGCGAACCCGGCGGGGGACAACCCCTCGACCTCTCGGGCCAAGGTTCCTGTTAAGGAACCGAAGGTGCCCAAGGTACGCCCTTCCGACCCAGAGGACGTGCCGGTCAAGACCGTCCAGATCGGGGCGGAACCCTCCCAGACCACCCGCATCGCAGGGAACTGGGAGAGAAATAGGGAGACGCGCTCATTGCTTTCCTCCGGGCAAATGTTGACGTGTTCGCCTGGGAACCGTCGCAGATGCCTGGGATCCCTAGGGAAGTGATTGAGCACCGTCTGAAGATCAGCCCGGACGCCAAGCCGGTGCGGCAAAAGCCACGGAGGCAGTCCGTGGAGCGCCAGGACTTCATCCGTCAGGAGGTCCGAAAGCTCCTGGACGCGGGCTTCATCGAGGAGTTCCATCACCCCGAGTGGCTGGCCAACCCGGTGGTCGTCCCCAAGGCGAACGGGAAGCTTCGGATGTGTATCGACTACACCAGCCTCAACAAAGTATGTCCTCCAGACCCTTATCCCCTCCCGCGCATAGACCAGATAGTAGATTCCACCTCCGGGTGTGAACTTTTGTCTTTTTTGGATGCGTACTCTGGGTTTCATCAGATCCAGATGGATGAGGAGGATAAGAGGCATACAGCCTTCGTAACAGTAGATGGGTTGTATTGTTACGTTGTAATGCCATATGGTCTGAGGAATGCTTTACCTACGTTTCTGCGTGCCATGAATTTCACGTTCCATGACCTGATCAGAAACATAGTAGAGGTCTATGTCCATGACATTGTTGTCACGACCAGGGTAGGGTCGACCTTGATGGAAGACCTGGTCCTTGTTTTCGACAGGTTGCACACAACGCGCACGAAGCTGAATCCCGAGAAATGCGTCTTTGGCGTCTCGGCTGGTAAGCTGTTAGGTTTCCTAGTGTCACATCGCGGCATAGAGGCAAACCCAACCAAGATCAGGGAAATCGAGGCTATGCGGCCGCCGGCCTGCATCAAGGACCTCCAGAAACTCACTGGGTCCTTGGCAGCCCTCAGCCGATTTATCTCAAAACTAGCCGAGAGAGCCCTACCCTTCTTCAAGCTTTTGAGGAAATCCGGACCATTCATATGGACCGAAGAGGCTGAACAAGCCTTCCAGGAGTTGAAGCAGCATCTCACTACTCTGCCCATTTTAGTGGCGCCAGAGTCTGGTGAGACCCTGTTTCTCTACCTCGCGGCAACATCCGAGGTAGTAAGCATGGTCTTGGTCGCCGAGCGACCAGCCCATTCCCACGAGGGAGACACCGGGGTCCCCCAAGTGGAAGGTGGTGGTCCGCCCACCACAGGAGCTGCGGCCGGCCCCGATACCGGAGGTCCGGTAGGCACGCTGCCCTGCCAGGGCAGTGAGCCGCCAGAAGCTGGAGGCCAAGCCGCCCAGGGGGCCAGCCTGGCAGGGGGAGGTGGCCTCGGACCTACCGCTAAGGTCCGGACCACCCAGAAGCCGGTATATTACGTCAGTGAGGTCCTCCACGGGGCAAGGGCCAGATATCTGGAAGCTGACAAGTTCGCCTACGCGTTACTTGTTGCTTCCAGAAAGTTGCGCCATTATTTCCAGGCGCATAAAGTTGTCGTGGTGACCTCATACCCGTTAAGAGCAATCCTGCGCAATTCTAACGCCACTGGGAATATTGCCAAATGGGCCGCGGAGCTGGCAGAGTTCCAACTCGACTTCCAGCCCCGCAGCGCTACCAAGAGCCAGGTCTTGGCCGACTTTATCGCAGAGTGGACTCCCACCACCACGGAATCTGGAGGTCCGCAAGCCGAGGCGGAACCTACCCGGCCAGACAGGACCGTCCGGGTTTTCACCGAGCCGCACTAGACTCTCTTCTTCGACGGGTCCGCCCACGAAAAAGGGTCCGGAGCAGGAGTGGTCCTCATGGACCCGAACGGGGATCAAGTAAAGTACATAGTATGCTTCGAATTCAAAGCCACTAACAACATGGCGGAATACGAAGGCTTGATCTTCGGGCTCATGATCGCCCAGTCACTAGGAATCAAGCAGCTCCTGGTTAAGGGGGATTCCCAGTTAGTGATCAGACAGGTCCGGGGGGAGTGCTGCTGCAATAACCCCCAGCTCGCAGCATACCTCATGCGAGTGAGGGAGCTCGAGAAGGACTTCGAGGTCCTGGAACTGCAGCACGTTCCTAGGGACCTCAACTCAGTGGCAGATGACCTCTCCGCGAGGGCATCGACTCGGGGCCCAGTACCCGAGGGCATCTTCAAAAGACAGCTGCTGAGACCAACCGCCCAGCCAGCCGAACTGGGCGAAGGGGGCAGAACTAGCACCTCGAAGCTAGCAGTCCCAGTGGTCCTCCATCTCTGGAGCCCACCAAGGATCGTGTGGACTGATGGCCCCGGCATGTCATCAGGGACACATCCAATGGCTCAGGGCAGTCCCGATGCACGGATCTCCGAGATCCGGGACTACCTGAAGGACAAAATCCTTCCCGAAGAACGTGTGTCTGCTGAGCGCATAGTGCGATTGGCTAAACGCTACACGCTAGTAGAAGGGGATCTCTACAGGCGTGGCGCCAATGGCATCCTCATGCGATGCATAACCCGGGAGGAGGGCCGGGATTTACTCGCGGAGATCCATGGAGGCGAGTGCGGGAATCATTCAGGGTCCCGTACGCTGGTCGGTAAAGCCTTTCGGCATGGCTTTTACTGGCCGACAGCGCTCCAGGATGCAGCTGAGCTAGTAAGGTCCTGCAAGGCGTGTCAGTTCCACGCAAAGCAGATACACACACCGGCTTAGTCTCTGCAGATGATTCCACCCTCTTGGCCCTTCGCGGTATGGGGGGTGGACATCCTGGGACCTTTCCCTAGAGCTGTCGATGGGTACCGGTACCTCTACGTCGCCATTGACAAATTCACAAAATGGCCTGAGGTAACCCCAGTAGTGAGCATCACCCAAGGAACTGCAACAGCTTTCCTTAAGTCCATTGTGTGCCGGTTCGGCGTCCCCAGCCGTATCATAACGGACAACGGGACCCAGTTCAGAAGCCGGGTCTTCCAGGACTACTGCGACGGCGTTGGCATCCAGTTATGCTTCGCGTCTGTAGCACATCCTAGGAGCAATGGACAGGTCGAAAGAGCTAACGCGGAAATCCTCAAGGGGCTCAAAACCCGTACCTTCAACTGCTTGGAAAAGCACGGTGCGAAATGGGTTGATGAGCTCCCATGTGTGCTATGGGGGAGCCAGACCACACCCAGCCGAGCAACCGGGGAAACCCCATTCTTCCTGGTATACGGGGCCGAGGCATGCCTCCCACCAGAAATACTCTTGGGCTCCCCACGGGTCCAAGCTTTTGATGAATCTTTGCAGGAACAGGCTAGGCGCGACGACGTCGACCTCATCGAGGAGCAAAGATGGCGGGCTGCAATCCGGAACGCACGGTACAACCAATCGCTCAAACGCTATCATGAGCGAACCGTGCGGGGCAGGGTACTCCAACCTGGAGACCTGGTCCTGAGGCGCATCTTGAACCGAGAAGGGCGCAACAAACTCTCCCCTAGCTGGGAAGGCCCCTTCAAGGTGACAGAAGTTAGTCGCCCCGGTTGCGTTCGCCTCGCTACGGAGGAAGGAGTTCCGCTGCCGAACCCATGGAATATAGAACACCTCCGTAAGTTTTATCCGTAGGCAAGAAATTCAGGGCAACCCTCTTTCTTTTTGTAAGCTAAATAGGACCACCATGTGGACCAGAGCGGTGAAGGTCCGCCCTTGTAATCCCGACCTCTGGCTGACATCACGTGACACCCTGTACCGCTTGATTAGAGAAAGAGTTTAGCCCTGAAATCCTTGTCTCCGCTGATTACCCTACTGCTTACTCAGCTACCATCTTTTCAATTTTTCCTAACCCCTGCGTGGAATCCTACTCTTGCCAAAAATCTCCTTGGAACCAGCAGGACTTAGCAGCTAGAGTGTGAAATGGTTAGCACAGAGGCTGGGAAGGAGGTCCGGAATACTGGGTGCCAGGTCCAGAGAAAAGGGGCTCGCCTTGGTAGCACGGAGCTGTCAGCTGCTTAGCCTGGTCTCATACCCTAAGCACTGAACACTCCCTACCACGCCGTGAGTTCCCCCAGTATCAGGAACAGTGCGTTTAGTGCTCCGGACAATCCCCTAAGCTAATGGCACACCCCCTAACCTCAGCAGCAAGGTCCGGCTGCGGCTCCAAGGACTTCGAGGCAGCGCGGTTACCTTTGTTTCGCTAAGAGAGGTCCGAACGGCTGCAGGACCGGACCACAGCTATGATGTTTTGGACTAAGGATGGTCCAGGGCTGTGTCGCAGTTTTGCCTGGTTCCGTACCCTTAACTCACACACCCTGCTATCCCACGAACAGACATCCTGGCCCCTGGCCCGGACGGCAAACGCTCTGGACCTCGAATAGCGAAAAAGGTCAACTCAGAGTAGGTCCCGTAGGTGCGACACTGACGTTTGCCGTAAGTTGCATGCAGGTCTGGCCTCTGACTCGGTGGTAGCCAGCCTCAAAACTTAGAGCCTACCTACCAGGGGGCTAGGGGGTCAGGTAACAATACACCAGCATGCAGCAGGGGTAAATGGAGATAAGTCGCAACTACCATTCTTATATTACTTGTCCATACTAATGTTTTACATAGCCTTGTGTAAAAGGAAAAAAAACAAAACAAAACAGCAAGAGCCGTTGCCCTACGGCGCTGGGGAGGCTCCTGTCCCTGGTGCATCCGGGTCCTCGTCCGCAGGAGTCCGCTGGAACTGGGCGGCAACGACCTCCACCGCCTCCTGCACACTATCTCGGGCGGCGGCCTCCGCTTCCTCCACCCGGACCAGCAATGACCGGGTCCAAGGAAATGGCGGGGTCGTGGCTCCGGAAGTAGACCAGGAGGTGCTCCACCACGAGGCAGGCACAGCTCGCGGCCCTCGGCTTCAAGGCGCTCCCCAAGCGTGGAGTCCAGGCACCGGAGCCGCTCCACCGCAGAGTCAAGGACGGGGAAGGCGTCCGCAATAGTGGACGGTGGCTCTGTCACCCGGATCGGACTCAATCCGAGCGGTACCGGAGCCGAACTCGCCTCCCCGGCCCAGTCGGCGATGCGTTGAAGGCCGGCGCGCATCTGCTCCCGGTCCTCCGCCGCCGCCTGCTAGGCAGCACCCTGCTTCAGCTGCTCTAGGGCGGCCCGCTCAACCAGCAGCTGCTTCTCCTGGTTCGCCAGCTCTGCCTCCCGGGACTTCACCCAGTCCTCGGGGACCTTGAGCGAAGCAGCCTGGCGAACGGCGAAGTCCCTGAAAGCCTTGGCCGATGCCTCGCGCTGAGCAACGGAGTCCTCACGGGCCGCAACTGCTGCCTCGCGCTCGACAAGCCTCAGCTTCATCTTGTCGAGCTCAGCGTTGACAGCAGCCTGCCGCTCGGAGACCTCCACTAGCTCTAGCCGGCGCTGCTCCACGCCTTTCCACGCGGACTCCAGCTTCGCCTGGTCGAGCTTCAGCCGCACCTCGCCGACCTCAGCCTACTTCTCGCGGACCCCGACTGCGCGCTCTCGGCCAATGAGCCTCTGCAGGTCCTCATGGAAGGCCGCACGGTCGGCATCGAGCTCTGTGCGGGCAGTGGAAAGCTCCGCACGGGTCCGGGTGTGCTGGGCGGTGGCGGCTTCGATCTGCTCCCCCAGACGGGCCCGCCAGCCGTCCAGACCCTCGCGCTCCTGCTGCAGCCGCGCCCACTCCAGCTGGAGCGCTTCCTAGGCGTCATCCAGGGCCTGGCGCGCCCGACGCAGCACGCGAGGGAGAGGGGCACCACCCGGCTAGGGCAGGGGCAGGAGCGGCCTACCCAGAACCTCCTCCAGTTCCCCCTCGGCAGGGGGCGGAGATCCGGGGCGGGCCGTCTGGGCGGCGGGCGACGAAGGCTCCGAGATCCGAGCGTCAGGAGCCGCCCCCGGCGCAGGCTCTTGGGCCGCAACGCCTTCCGGCACTGGGCTGCCTGGTGCCTAGGACTGCGCATCCGGAGCTGCCCTCCCAGCAGGCACTCGAGGTGCGGTCTCGGCCCCCGAGGCGCCCCCCGGCGTCGGTCCACCTGGGGCCTGGGGCCGGACAGACGGGGCGGCCCCCGGTGCAGGCCCCTCAGTCGTAGCCCGGGCCCACGAGGCATTTTCTGCCGTCGGACCACCAGGGGCGCACTTCTCCGCTGTGGCCGCCTGGCCACCAGAGCCGCTGGGGGGAGGAGCGCCGGCCGGGCGTGTCGGCCTAAACAGAACACACGGCGAAAGGTTGAGAAGCCTGAAAAAGCTAGCCGTGGTACCGCAAAGTATTCGAGACTAATTTAAAGGACTTACCTCAAGGTAGGCGCCGACCAGCGGCCACGAAGGCCAGAGCCTCGCCGCGGCTGCCGCTCCGCGGCCGGCGCTGCCGGTCGCTGCTGTTGCCGCGGGCCCGAGGCCGGCGGTGCCGAAGAGGGCCGCCGCTGCTGGTCTGGCGTCGGAGGAGGTGCCTGGCTCTGTGGGTGCCGCTGGTCCGGATGCGGCGGTGGCACTCGCTCCCCTTGCCCAGAGGAGCTTCCTTCCCCCGAGGTCCGCTGGCGCTTCGGGTCGGGCTCCGAGACAAAGGTCCCGTCGCCGCGAACCAGCCTTCGCCGCGTCTCCTCGCCGCCCGCCGGCGGAACAACGGGGGACGCTACCACCGGCCCCTTGCCCTTGTCAGCGGGAGCACTGCCTCTGGCACCAGAACCCCCAACCGAGGCGTCGTCGATGTGGACCCGCCGGTTGGGGTCGCCCCCAAGCTGCCGCGCCGCAAGGCCGCCGTCATCGAGCGTGGGCATCTCTCGGAGCACCGCCGTCCGCAAGGCCTAGTCGCGGCAGAGCGGCACGATGGCGGACGGCAGGCGCAGCTGCTCCGGAGAGAAACTCTCGTCCGTGACGCACCGCACCCATTCCTCCAGCAGGAGCGGCGTCAGATCGTGGTCTTCGCCACGCACCACCCGGCTTGCAGTCGTTGGAGCCGGTGTAGCTCCACGCCAGCCTTGGCCGCATCTGCAGGGGGGCGAGCCTCCGCCTGAGGAAGTCCGCGAGAACGTGCATCGAGGTCAGTCCGCCGCTGACGAGCTCGGCGATCCTGGCCAGCACGGGGGAGAACTCGGGTGGCAGATCCGTCGAGGCACCCTCCGGGAGGGATGCGTCGGGACTGCTATCAGGGAGAGCCAGCCGGTCGTTCGGCTCCGCCCTGACGATCACCCAGTCGTTGCGCCAATGCTCCCACTTGGCGCTGGCGAAGGTGGGGAGGTAGGTCGACCTTCCCCCGGACCCCTTCAGCAGGAAGTAGTAGCGGCCGATCTCCGTCGAGCTCCTCTCGGAACACCTCACCGAGAAGAAGTGGCGGAAGAGCGTCACGCAGGGAGGGACCCCCACGAACATCTCACAGAGGTGGGCAAAGATTGCCGCATGAAGGATGGAGTGGGGGGTGAGATGCTGGAGCTGCAACCCAAACGCCTCCAGCTAGCAGCATGAAGAAGGAGGAGATCGGAATCCCCAAACCGCAGTAGAGGTAGGGGACAAAGAGGACGAACTCCCCCGACTGCAAGTTGCGGTGGGGGAGGGAGCCCGTGCGAACATTGTCGCAGCGCTCCGTGTCCGTCCAGCCGAGCAGGCGGCGGACGCGGGTGAGGTTCTCCTCGGTCTCCCAGAAAGATTGGTGGCCTGAACCCATCGCTGAGGAATCTGGCGGTGGGGAAGAGAAGGAGCGCGCAGCAGACAAGGAACGAGAGCGCTGCTGCGAGGAAGACGTAGCGCCGCGGCAGATGCGAGGGGTGCAAAAGCAAATGGCTGAAGGGTGTGCTCAGCCGATGGTAGAGAACCCTATTTGACGGTTGCCCCCAATCCTCCGCAAGCCGCGGACGTCAAGCGTACGGATGCACGGATGCACCCACGGACCCCCAGGTCTATGATAGCAGGGAGCCCGAGGAGGCAGTCATGACAGGCGGGTAGAAGAGCAAGTAAGGCAGGAAGGCGAACCGGCGGCCGCTCGCGGACGCGCGTCTCGGCGCAACGCGCGGGGCCCCTGCCTTTCCGCTTTATGCACGGCTGCCCACGTAACCATCTGCCCCCGCCTTAATGGCAGGAGAAGGGGTAGGTGAACCGCCGCGCGGTTCCCGACGCGGGCCTGCCCCCACGTTTCCCGGGAGATTCCCACGATCGGGCGCCCCCAGATCGTGGGGGCCCACGGAGCCACCCCGCGGGGCCGGGTGGACTAGGCCCCCTCCAAGGTCGGGTAAGGCGGACGATCGGCAAGATCAGGCGTGCCGGGCTCTCAGCAGGGTCAGGCGAGTCAAAGCATCGACCAAAAATCAAGTAGTGGGCCCTGCCCAACTACGAGCTTAACAGCTAAGCGCCGGTAACCACACATGGCTCCCGACGGATTGAGTAGTAAGCGATGATGGGCTCACCTCAGGTTCGAAAAACTCACCGGAGGCAAGCCCAGGGGCCACTGTTAGTACCCAGCTAACCGGGTACCCGCTTACACTAGACAAAGATCACCAAGGAGGGCCTAGACCGCGTACAGGCGGGCCCGGCCTACTCCTTATAAAAGCTGGGCCGCGCACCCGGCCCACAGGGGAGGCCCCGGACCTCCTTCAGCGAGCTCCGAGCCCCCCCCGACCACGCGAGGAGTCCCTCAGGGGAAGGTGAGGTCCGGAGCCAGCGCCTTCGGTGGTCCGGGGCCGCCACGTGCCCACAAGGCACGGGGAGGTCCGAAACCAGCGCCTTCGGTGGTCTGGGGCCGCCAAGTGCCCACAGGGCACGGGGTGGTCCGGAGCCAGCGCCTTCGGTGGTCCGGGGCCGCCACGTGCCCACAGGGCACGGGGAGGTCTTGCGCTGCCACGTGCCCACAGGGCGCGTGGCGGAGCCTTCAGACAGGGGCCTCGCCCACCTACTGCATTTATTGCGGGCAGGTGGGCGTGCCCGATGCCACTGACACCGCCGCTGTCAGGCGGGCACGCCCCGATGCCGCTGACACCGCCGCTGCCAGACGGGCGTGCCCCCGTTGCCCGCCGACGCCGCCGCTGGCAGGCGGGCGTACGCCCGTAGCACGCTGACGCCGCCGCTGTCAGACGGGCGTGCCCCCATCGCCGCTGGCACCGCCGCTGGCACCGCCGCTGGCAGGCGGTGGCGGCGAAGCAAAGGGGCGCGCCTTACCGAGGCGCGACGGCGATAGCAGGGCACTATAATTGATTTCCCCGGCTACACTGGGGTCTATATTGAGTAAACAAGTACGCTGTACTCATCATGAGCCACGCCACGCGCGGCGGCCGCGCTCAGCCTAATACTAGGTAGCGGCGCTACAACGCTACTACGAGCGCCCTGTGGCTACTACAGGACGGCGTAAGGCAGGACGGCGCGGCGCCGTATCCAGACGACAGGACGACATGGCGGACCTCCAGGCCTTACCAGGTCGCGTCGGTGGTACAGGCGCAAAGCATGGGAGTGTTGGACATCAGGCACAAGATAGAGCTGTAGCATAGAGGAAATGGGCCGGGACCACCTGTCGGGCCCCGGCCACCATGTGCATGCCCCCCTTGGGCTATAAAAGGGGAGGCATACGCAACACAAGAGGACACACACTCTCCACAGTCTCCTCAGACCAGACAGACTCAACCCACAAAGCACAAGCACAAGCACACGATCCTCACTGTCTTCCCCTACAGACAGGAATACAAGAACACACCCACAGTGGACGTAGGGTGTTACGCTCCGGCGGCCCGAACCACTCTAAACCCTCTCGTCACCATCGTGCCACCATTGACGAGCTAACAACGATCGCTCCCCCTAACTACTCTTAGTACTTAGGATCTCGGCCGGGTGCATTCCGCCACCCGACCAGGAGCACGACGCTCCGACAAAGGTAGAAGGAGATTTCCAGAGATCATAAAGAAGGAATGAAAATGTCATCACGTAATCCACTCTCGATCTTGAGTATCTCTTCGTTCCATGATTGGACAATGTCTTCCACTGGAATGAAAATAAAGGACAAAGCGGAACATGAAAACTTTGAACAAAGCGGTTCTTTTCATCACACCACAAAAATCAAGCTTGGGGGACGATATACCAAGTATTCCGCCAACCCAACCCCTGAATGAAAGGACCTTGATATTCAACCTACAACATGGGTTGATTGCTGCAAGACATTGACCATGCTCTGCATCACTTGGGAAGCAGACATCTCTCATCTCGAGAGTTCATCTCCAGAACCACAAGACCAGATGTCTCTATAGTATGAGGTTGCAATTGGCATAAGATATATGTAGTGACATCACCCAAGTATGGAGGAACGCTACGAGTGAGCATTCCTTAATTCCCTTCCCCTAGCCGGATATACAACAAGACAAAGCGGTTTACCAGAGGTCAAGGTTGATCTACTCTACCCATCGATTAATGCGCCAATGAGCCCCCTACAACATCACAAGCATGGCGCAACATGAATCAGCACGCCATGGAGCCACATATGACATCACAAGCATGACGAACAACCGTCAACCGAAGATTGATGGTGAACTATCAAGAACAGATTAGGAGTCAACTCTAACAAACATCCGTCTCTATCATTCCACTCAGCCTATTGGGGAATAAACAGCTGGCCGCCACCAAAATTGTGTCGCCTAGGAAGAATGTCAGACTTAAGGCAAACATGATGTTGGAGCGGGAGATCCAACAAGAGACATTCACCCACAGGAGTAGTATCATTAGATTAGATTTGTCTTCAAATCAAAGCTCCCGAGACTTTGCAAGCAGTCCAAACAGCAGCACGAAAGAAACAACTGCTCAAACAGTCATTTTAAAAAGGAAAAAGTCCGTTTTTGACCATCGAACTATCGCGAAACTCTGGATTTGGCCATCGAACTGCAAAACCGGGTATATCCAACCATCCAACTATCGAAAACCGGACAAATTTGGTCCCCCAGGTGGTTTCAAGGGCGGTTTTCGTTTTAAAAATAATTAAAAAATCTATCTAAATTTTAAAAAAGCATAATTAATTCATTTTAAATCAGAAAAATACAAAACTAGTATCAAAAATTTTCTAAAATTGTAATCTATCCAGTAATGCTATACTTAAAGTTATATGGATCTCATTTATTACCCCTCCTCGTGTTACACTAGGAGGGGTAATCAAAGAGATCCATATAACTCTAAATAGACCACTATGGATATATTACATTTTTAGAAAAACTTTGGTACTATTTTTATATTTTAATGATTTAAAATGAATTATTTATGAATTTTTGAAGATTAAATATATTCTTTATTTAGTAAAAACTTATTTAATCTTTACAAAATCATAACTAATTTATTTTAAATCAAAAAAATATGAAATCAGTATTAAATGTATTCTAAAAATGTAATCTATCAAGTAATGCTATACTTAAAGTTTTAAGGATCTCATTTATTACCCCTCCTGTTGTTTTATTGTCATATTAATAAAACACCAGGAGTGGTAATAAATGAGATCCATACAACTTTAAGTATGGCATTACTGGATAGATTATTATTTTAGAATTTTTTTGGTACTAGTTTTGTATTTTTCTGACTTAAAATGAATTTGTTATGATTTTTTTTTTAAATTTAAATATTTTTTTATTATTTTTAAAATGAAAACCGCCCTTGAAACCACCTGTGGGACCAAATTTGTCCAGTTTTCAATAGTTAGATGGTTGGATATACCCGGTTTTGCAGTTCAATGTTCAAATCCGGACTTTCACGATAGTTCGGTGTTCAAAAATGGACTTTTTCCTTTTAGAAATAGAGGAGACAGAACTAGGGTAAAGAGAGGATCGAATTCTCCTAACATAGGTGAGCAACACAAGCAGCATCGTCGTCACTCAGGGAACAAGCAAGCTTGAGGGAGGCAATGCTAGGTAATATTGTGAGTACCCCGAATGCTCTATTTGTTATTGACTATCTTAAATCCTAACAATTGTCATGACACAAAAAAATTACTTCTTGTTATCCGAAATAAAAGAAAAGTTATAAAAATTTGCATAATTCAAAAACAACGAAAATATTTGATTTTACCATGAATAAACTAACTCCTAGCCATATTGCTAGAACTTTGTTTATACCCTTTCTTAAAGAAAATGATAAATAATTACTCTATTAATTTCTTCTATGTATTTCGTATACAACTTGATGCTCTCCTAAAAATTTGAACTTGATGGCATTTGTCATGATCCTACCTTTAATCTTTAACCTTGTGGGAGCAAGTGCTTCTAAACCAAATCTAAGTTGTGGTGAGATGTTATATAATCAAAATTTGAGTTTAACCCATCTTGATCCTAGTAAGGTGAATTCTCGGAGTTTTCATTTAGAAAATTAAAATGCAAAAGTTCCTCAGTGGTTTGAAATACTTATCTAGAGCTAAATGCTTATATGATGAAACCTCTGCATATGCTACTTATTATTATGTTGAACTTTGTCAAATGTTGAGTTCTTATGAGGTAGTGACACTTCAAGTCCCGATCAAATCCCTCACATCCACCTCCATTTGGTAGCCTTTCTTTGTCTCGTTATGCTTAAATCTACATTGGATTCAAACATCCACCTACACCAGACATCTCTCCACCATATCCATCATCCACTTACCTATCCACAAATATGGTCGTGCAAATAAATACTCTAGTCATACTCGAGCAATATCCCCAAGTTCTCATACAAGGAGACATGGAGATATAAAAAAAGGTGAGAGAGAAGAGAGAAAAAAAGAAGTAAAAAAAGAGGAAAAAGGAAGAGAGAAGAAAATGATAGCTCCATGTACTCAAATGCTTCACGATTTCAAGAGGGAATTCATCAAATAAGGAGTTTTTCATCCATAGACCATATCCATCGACAAAACCAATCCATTCTCCTTTGATCTGTATGAGAGGTATCACCAACTTCGCTAGGACCAATCTTTGACTCTACAAAATACATGACATAGGTAAGACAACTTTATCCCTACCTTGAGCTCCACAAGGGAAAAAGTGTGGCGGAACCGCCGATTTCATCCAAGCTAAGCACACCTCCACCTCTGGCTTGCAGTGTAATTAGACCGAACTAAACCCGGTCATCCGTCGAGCTACCCAACAGGGCACTCGATGAAACCATCGCCCAAGGATACCGACATCACACACATCCAGGCCTTGATGGAGCCACAACAAATACATCATCACATACAGTTAATAGTAGAAAATAAGTTAAAGTGCTTACAAACCAAATATAGGTAGTCAAATACAAATTCAAATCCAAAGCAGAAGCGTTGTTCAAAATAAATCTCATAGTGGAAACATAATACTTAATGCAGTAGTCTTCATGCAATGATGAATGAGACGAGAAGCACCGAGCCCTACCGACACTACTCTCCTCCAAGCAATTGTCCAAAAGTTATCAGTACCTGCGCTCAAAATGTGGGGGCAAACCCTGAGTACTAATTACTCAGTAGGACTTAATGGAATGGCCTACAGCTGACGCAAAGCTTGCAACTAATAGTTGATCCTTAGCCACTCTTTTTATAGCAATTAAAAGTTAACATGTAGTTATCACCATCATAAAAAATGTACATCATCATAATATAACTTGCAACGATGTAAACATACAAGTACAAACATGTGGTATTGGAAACAAAACATATATAATCATAAATACAATTAGATTGCTACTATGTTGCCCGTGTGTGTTATTGGCATTCTCACACCTGGTGAGCATCAGCGATTCGAATCGATTTTAATTCCTGGGAATAACTATCATGCCAGGGGTATATGCTTACTAGCCATCGTGTTCCCACATATAGCCCCCATCTCCACTCATCCCATCCAAAGTTCGATTCAATCCCACCATTCCCCTAGGTTTTGCCCCCTCAGGAGCAATACCACAGCGTACTGGGTCAGCCCTCCCTCGAGTACAAGCTCCCCTAGGCCTAACTCCCTCTGACAAGAATGGTAGGAACCTGTCTCTGCTCTTCGGATGGCACAAGTAAGACTTTCACTGGCCCCACATCCTAGATAAGCACTCTAGCAATATTATGCCGATCAACAGGCGATCAGCGAATCAGGCCTTAAATAGCTCGGTGGAGTCCACCAAACCATCCACATCATTTTTCATCATAATATACCCAAATCTCCGCCCGGCCTCAATTTAGTTCCATCACAATCATGTTTAAAGTTTTCCATATATTTTGAAAACCTTTCTTTTGAAAACACCTCTACGACTGAGTGACTCCAAATCACTCGTGTCTACTCGCACCTAGCATTACTAGGCATACTCGTCCTACGTACTCTATTGTAGGTGCTAGGGCCAGGGCAGCTAAGAACTCTAATGTAATTGTTTTCAAACAACTCCTAATGCGGATGTCTAGACATCACTCAATATCGTATTTGCTGGGAATTCATGGTCCTGCCTACCTTTGCTTATTTTCAACCAAACCAACAAACTAAGCTAATGTTAGTTTGCCGGGTTGTGGGGCTTTGCCCCAGGCAACCCCTTAATCAGTTGGACCGCTCCTCCTTCCAAACACGACTGATAGGCCCTCCAAGTCGTGAGTGGGTCTTAGTTGGTCTTTTGGACAGCGTTGCTCGACGTAGCTCTTTGCGGCGTCTCCTCAATCACGTTACTACAATAAGCATCACTATATGAATGATATGTATGATATAATGAAATGAGTGCAAACGAATGCAAATGAACGTGTATGGTGCCGCTGCAAGGTGAATAGTAGCATGCAA
Source organism: Paspalum vaginatum (assembly GCA_030272315.1). Classification (NCBI taxonomy): domain Eukaryota; kingdom Viridiplantae; phylum Streptophyta; class Magnoliopsida; order Poales; family Poaceae; genus Paspalum; species Paspalum vaginatum. The sequence goes on from CM059020.1 coordinate 20,559,059, forward strand.
GAAGCAACTTGACCAACATTATCATACACAAAAATCAGCAAAGCAATTAACTTAATTTGATAGTATTTCCATTTTCCCTTGTTTATTTGAAGTCATTTTTACATGCAAGACACAACAGCAATAATAAAATCACTAAAAATACTTTCTGGAACCTAAGCTTAACCATTAAGCAACATGATTTTTCTCAGAATTTATTTTACAAAATAAAGTCACTTTTTCCTATTATTCATTTTAACATGCAATTATTTGTCTATTTAAAAACAGCAATCAAAACTTACATGCAGAACTTTAAACTTAAAAAATGGACTAAATATGCAACTTAGAGGGTATACAAATTTTAGTGGAATATTAGGAGCACTTTTTATGTAGCGGGTATTTTCACTTTTCTAAAATACACAAAATACATGCATGAGGGCAAAACTGTAATTAACCAATAAATACTAGGGCTACCAAAAATTACACAGAGCCTAAATATCATGATAGAGCTACTGTCCAAATTTCATAATTTTTGGAGACCATTTAGCCCAATTTTGGCATTTATTTTTGTTTTAGCCTACATGCAATAAACTAGGGGTAAAAAGGTCATTTCCTGAATCTACATCATACCCATTCTGTAGATCTACTCAAAAGGAGTTCATAGCCACTGAGTTTGCATTTTTACAATTTTTGTGAGATTTACTATGCATTTTCAAAGTTCATATGCCAAATCCGTTAGACACAGTGGACCCCTACGTAATTAACCCTAACATCCAGGGACTAGCAGCCAAGATTTGCAAGACAGTGAATACACATCAGGGCAGAAATGTAAAATCCAAAAACAGAAGAGTTAGATCTAAAAGTTGGCGCGGTTGTCTTCTACCTTCGGCCAGGGAAAGGGCGTGCGGCGGCCCGGCGTTCTCGCGCGCGGCGCGGCGCTTAGGGGCACGCGCTTGGAGCCGAACAGCTCAGGGAAGGTGTTCCCGGTGTCGGGGAAACTTTTCCCCCTATTCTCGCTGCACGGAGAGGAGCGAGCAGGCAAAGCAGTGGCGATGAACTGAACGTCGGGAACGGCGTCCTTGGGGGCGGCGTCAGGCTCGATCCGGCAGGGGAGTTGGCGAACGGCGCAGCCGTATGGTGCACAAGCTGCGCGCGGATGAGGCGAGTCCAGTGGTGGCAGTCTTGAGGCAGGAAAGACACCGGAGGGTGTTTCTCCACAGAGAGGCTCGGCGGCTATGGCGGCCGCGGCGGTGGCGCTGGTGGGCAGGGGTGTAGGGTTGATGGCGGTGGCCTGGAAACGGCACAAGAGGTGATGGAAGGAGGGTTGAGGCCGATGTGCTTGCTAGCGGGGTGGGAGGAGGTCAGAACTGGTGGTGGCTTGGACCTTCTCGCGTGCTTCCATAGCGTGTCGGCACTCTGGACAGACGCGAAGGCAGAGGGAGTGAGAGCTTGGTGGGAATGGAGAAGAGGGGGAGCACTCTCAACTTCCTTCGACCCGAAGGAGCCCGGTGTGGGGGACAGGGCGACAGGGCAGGGGCGCCACGTGCCCACCCTGGGTAGGCCGCCATGGCCACGTGGCGAGCTCGGCCTGGGCGTTGTCGAGTCCACGCCCAGGTCGGCCCCTGCGGTTAGTGAGACAAAATGGAAAAGAAAAATCTAAAAATAGAAAAAGTCCTTTTGACCAGAGAATATCTTTCTGAATTTGGCCTATTTGAACATCTAATTGATCGATTTTGAACAAACTCAAAATAGAAGAAATGTTGTATATTTGATACTCTACAACTTTTCTATAAGCTTTGATGCAATGTTTTATATGACTTTTGGGTGATAAATTTAATTCAATGTGCTGACTAGTGTCTGACCAAGTGAATCCTCCAACTAAAAAATTCCACAAGTCATATTTGTATGCATTTTCATGATAAATATTATATACCAATGTTGTCCAGTTGTTCATGACCTACAACTTTGATATACAAAGTTTTGCAAAATAATGACATTTGTTTCGCAAAAATTTGAAATTACTATTCAGATCAAATTTGGACAAATTTCATAGTTTTACGGATAATGACCTAAAACTCTATTCAAACCTTTATGCATGTTATGAAACAAAATACAAAGTTGTTCATCATGGAATTGTCTACAAGTTTGGTATGTAAAGTTTTATCTAATTCACAACAGTATTTGAGCTACAGGGGCAAATGTAAATGCAATTTCAGAAAAATTGGGTTTAATTCGCTTCAAATGACTTAATCCACTCATGCCCCAAATATGAAATGTTCATGAAATGATATAATTAAGTTAATGATGCCAATGTAATGCACTTGAGATGCTGGAGGAATCACAGCCCACCCTCCTTAAATAAATCTCGTCCCGAGATTCTGATGTGATGTGGGTGGTTAAGTTAACAGAGAGAAAACAAGTGCATTGTGTATGAATTCAAGTTACATTTTGAGAAGTAAAACTGCTCTAACATATAAATAGATGGAAGGAAGTCAGGATACTTGGCATGTAAATAATCTTCTTGTTCCCAAGTAGCCTCTTCTTCGGAGTGATTGCTCCATTGAACCTTGTAAAAGTTGATAGCTCTTCGGCGTATTGCTCTCTGCTTTTGGTCAAGTATTTTGATGGGGTGCTCTTTGTAGGGGATAAATATCCCCTGGCTCCTCATAGCGTGGATCTAGGACATGGACCAACAGTGGGCCTGAGTCGGGCGAGCGGCTGGTTTCATGGGCCGGACGCTCAACTCAGGCCCAAATACGGTCGTGATGGCTTGGAGGTCAAGGCAACCGCGTCGTAATCTAGAGAGCACACAAGGTAAGCTTGGCTCAGATTTAGGTTCTATGATTTGAGGAGATCGGAGAAGATATGATGGAAACTAAGATTCTGTTTGATCTCATGTAATCTAAACTGACTAGGAGATATAGATGGAACTCAACTTGTAACCTAAGATTCCATCAGATTATATAAGGCGGATGAGGGACCCCTACGTAGAACATCTCAACCCATTGCAATCCACCAAACACGCTCTCGAGCAAAGACCTAGCCCTCATTGTAACCTCGAGAACTCGAAGCAATACGATCAGCCACAAACAGGACGTAGGGTGTTATGCATCTCGCGGCCTAAACTTGTATAAATCTTCATGTCTTTGTTACTTTTCCGGCAAACCATCGAGCTACGTCGATCTCGTCAACCCGCAAAAGCACCTCATGACCTATCCTGTGGTGCACTGCCGGTACTAAACCCCGACAGTTAGCGCGCCAGGTAGGGGCTCGGCGACATCGACTTCAAGCTAGCTCCATGGCTAACCTCACCAACGACGTCATCAAGTTCGCTCCTGGTGAGATGGTCTACTTCGAATCCTGCTCGTTCATCGCCGACAAATCTGGCGATCTGCACCGTCTCATTGGTGCTGTGGAGGAGGTGCGTAGCTTCAAGGCTCCGTCACCAAATCCGAAGCTTTCTTCGACTCCACCTAGCTCCTAGATCTGTTTAGTGGGCGGACTAGCTAGCGATCGGCCGTCACAATGACCAGCATTGAGCCAGCTCATCCTAGGTGCATCGAACGCGTCAGCCTACCAGGACCACTCAGCCTCGATTTGTCCTATCTCAGGGCAAGACACCGAACCAGTCCCCGACTCAATTTGGGTCGGGACCTCAACAGGCGGTCATGGCACCGGCCGAGTGCAGATCTACTTTTGCTCCTTTTGCCCCGACCGATGACCACGTCTTCACCGACTTGACACACTGCGCTCTCTACTTCCCCAACTCGGGTCAGGACTCAGATCAGTCGGGGGAGGAAACCGCGGCAACCGGAGGCCCGCTGCACATCCTCAACTCCTGCACCGACAATCACTCCTCGCCGGAGGACCTCGATCCTGCTCCCGACTGATGGCTAAAGCAGTAAAGCCACATATTACACACAAGATTAGGCTCCCTCCAGGCTTCCTCGTGGCCTCCACAACACCGCCGCAACTCGCCAATCAAGTCTGTCACACTTGCAGTTCATTCCTCGCTCTACAGTTCTCCTCAAAAATGATGAGGATGCCCGATGGGAGACCGCAAGCCCTCATCGCCAACTGCAACCTCAGCCACCTCGATCCAAGGCGGGGGGCGGGGAATAGCTGACAAGACCTTCCTTAGGGTCAATGCTCAGGGCACTCGTGGACGACGACGTCTACCACACGATTGAGTAGCCGATGACTAGCCTTTGCCTAAGCCTCGTCATCAACTCTTCTCCAAGCGGCAGGACCGCCACATGGCAAAGCTCGCGCGCGGTGGCAAAGTCGAAGATCGCACCTCTGAAGTCTCTGTGGTAGTTCACTCGGCCACCTCTTTCTCGAGAGGGTGGCGAGCCTTCCTGCGTTGAGATGGTTTGTAACCTGGAGTCTTCCACCGAGCTAAGAAACGGGCAAGCCACAACGACTACGGTGCTAGGATCCACGCTTTCCGATGCTGGGCTTCACTCGGAGGGGTCACTGACGCTCCTCGACGATCAGGCAAGCTCAGGGACGGCAACGCACTTCTCCAAGGTACTCGTCATGAACGTACCGATGGAGGATGACCCTATCTCTGGTGATGAGCCTTCTGCGAATGGGGAGACCCCACAGCAGCGTGAGCAATGGCAACATAGCAACTAGCGCCGCAACATCCGCAGTCATCACAATGCGGGGAATCAAGACCGGACTCTACCCATCTCGCAGGATGAGGCATCTGAGTTAGGGGAGACACCTAAAGAATCCGAGTTTCACCATCAGAGAACTAGTCATCGGCGAGAACGCCAGCACATGCAGGCCTAGCAATACCAGCGAGATCACAGGGGGAGGGTGCGCGACGGAGAAGACCACACTCAACCCCAAGCACCTCCACCACCAAGGCGTAACCTGCTGCCTGACTTCGCTATAGCCATGGGCACCCCGAGTCAAGCGGGAGGAGTCCTGGCGCGGTTGGCGGATACTCTCCATCGCACTCTGGAAGGGGAAGCATACCGTCAGATCTTTGCTCCTCCATTGTTGAAATCACCAAACCGAGCCACAGCAGACTGCGCAGCCGAGGATCTGTTGCTGTACCTCTCTTGTACGACTCATGTGGTCGGTTCAAGCTCTGGTGGTCGAAAGGGTGGAGGAAGGACATATTCAGCTGACTCAACACCCAGTCTATTTCATCAATGAAGTACTCAGCCCATCCAAGATAAGGTAGCCTCAGGTCCAGAAGCTACTGTATGTGGTCCTCATCATAGCTCGCAAGCTTCGTCATTACTTTGAAGAGCACAAGGTCGTGGTAGTCACCTCGTTCCCCATCGGTGAGATCCTGTGGAACAGAGAGGTTGTAGGAAGAATCGCTAAGTGGGCGTGTGAGCGGGGAGCACACGATATCGAATTCCAACTACGCACCACTATGAAGACCCAAGCATTGGCTGATTTCATCTCTGAGTGGACAGAGAACCAGGTGCTCGATAACCCAGATCCTCTGGAATTCTAGAAGATGTATTTCGATGGGTCCCTGAAGATAGAAGGAGCTGGGGCAGGTGTCGTCCTAACCTCCCCAAAAGGTGAGAAACTCAAGTACGTCCTGCACATCCTCTTTACAGTTTCCAATAATGAAGCAGAGTATGAAGCTATGCTGCATGGTCTGCGCATTGCGATTTCACTCGGCATCAGGTGCCTCATGGTCTTTGGGGACTCTCTAGTGGCAATTAGTCAAGTCAACATGGACTATGACTGTACCACGGAAGTGATGGACAAATACTGTGCCGAAGTACGCAAGCTGGAGGACAAGTTTGACGGATTGGAATTTCATCATGTGCACCGCAACAGCAATGCAGACGCCGACTTACTGTCTAAGCTTGGTTGTTCCCGAGCCAAAATTCCCCTAGGTGTGTTCATCCAGGAATTGTCTTGTCCATCCATCGATCGCGATTTAGAACCCCCAGAGCAGCACGTTCTGAGCTTAGAGGAGGCTCCGGCTGACTAGCGGGTCCCAATCATCAAGTACATCAAGGGTGGTGACAAGCCTGATGACAAAGCAGAGGCTGAGCGACTCGTCTGGTGTGCGGCCAGCTACACATTGATCGGTGACGTTCTATATAAGCCCGGTGCAGCCGGAGTTCTCTTAAAATGCATCGACGTGTCTCGGGGAAGGAGCCTAGTGATGGAAATCCATGCTAGGCAATGTAGTAATCACGCTGCTTGTAGGACGTTGGTGAGGATGGCATTCAGGGCCGGATTCTATTGGCCGACCGCCAAGCAAGATGCTGCAGAGTTGGTCAAGCATTGTGAGGCGTGTCAATTCTTCGCAAATCAACATCACTTGCTGGCTCAACAATTGTAGAACATCCCCATCTCATGGCCCTTTGCATGCTGGGGGCTCGACATGATTGGGTCCGCTCAATAGGGCTCAAGGTGGCTACACTCATGTCTTGGTGGCCATCGACAAGTTCACTAAATGGATAGAGGTCAAACCAATCGCATCTCTGACTTCAGCAAAAGCGGTGGACTTAATCCTAGAGATCATATTTTGCTTTGGGATTCCAAACAACATCATCATAGATCTGGGTTCCAACTTCACGGGCTCAGATTTTTTGACTTTTGCAATAAGAAGTCTATACTCATCAAGTATGTCTCGGTAGCGCACCCTCATGCTAATGGCCAAGTCGAGCGCACCAATGGGATAATTCTGGATGCCCTAAAGAAAAGAGTCTTCGACAAGGATGAGATGTTGGCAGGCAAATGGATCAGGGAACTCCCGCACATCCTCTGGAGTCTCAGAATGCAGCTGAGTAAAGCTCTCAACAGCAACACACCTTTCTTCATGGTATATGGCTCGGAGGCGGTGTTGCCTACTGACTTGGCACATGGGGCACTGTGGTTAGCGCTTAAGGATATTGCTGAGGCAGAGAGCATGCAGCTTGAGGAAGTCGACTTGCAGGAGGAAGAGCGACTCAACTCGGTAATTTAGTCGGCACGCTATCAGTAGACTCTACGGCGTTATCATGAGTGCAATATGTGTCCTCATGCCTTTTTAGTCGAGGAACTGGTCCTCTGAAGGGTCCTCAAGGGGGCTAGGCATCACAAGCTGTCCCCCCCTTGGGAGGGGCCTTTCATCGTCACAGAAGTCACTCGGCCAGGGTCCTATCGCTTGTCTGAGATGGATGGCACTCTAGTTGGGAACTCTTGGAACATCGAGCATCTGTGCAAGTTTTACTCTTAGGCATCTTGTGACCTGGGCAGTCATGTATTCGTGATTAGTCATGATTTCAAGTTGACTCGTCCTCATTCATGTTCAGTTAGATGTACTCGGATAATGAATAAATGCATGATTTCTGTGCATATTTCTTCTTTCTATGGCGTGAGTGCATGTGATCTCTGGTGGTAATGTCCTACATGGCTGGTGCTACATGCCTACTCCTACTCAAGATAGGGTGCAGTTTGACCCTAATTACGGGGCAATCAGCCTAGGTCATATGACCGACAGCTGGTGTTAGATGCCTACGCTCACTCAGAATAGGGTGCAATCTAACCCTCCTTACGGGGCAATCAGCCTAGGTCGTATGACCGACAACTGGTCTCACATACCTTCGTGTACTCATAAAAAGGGTGCAATCTAGCCCTCCTTACGGGGCAATCAGCGTAGGTCATAGATCGATAGCTGGTGTTACATGCCTTCATGTTATCATAAAAAGGGTGCAATTCGACCCTTACTACTGGGCAATTGGCTTAGGTCGTGGACCTACAGTCAGTGCTACTTGCCCACATGTACTTGTAATAGAAGGGTGCGATCTGACCCTACGTCCTGCATATTCAATGGGTTTTCAATACGAAAGTTTACGCCAGGCACTCGTTTGCGTGTTTTGATCTCGAGATAATGCGTGTCTAAA